>CM062837.1:23189543-23904462 GCA_031772345.1 Himalopsyche anomala | reverse complement strand
GTATCAACTAATATGTTTGTGAGAAAGCCCAAAAGCGGCACTCTTCACTATGGTTATAATATAAACATAACCAAGTCTTGTGGTAACACAGCAATAAATAAAAGATTGACATGTTCTGAAATATTTTGTTGAAATGAAACGCTTACCGGTTTGAAGTTTTGATAAATTTTGGTTTACAAATTATTACTATAGGACAGAGCTTAAGAGTGAAAATGAGGTTTTTAGTTCAAGGAATGTTAGACGTGTCTGCTAAATGAACAAAAAGGAAATGTGCCGACAGACGCAGAAGCAAACAATATATAAATTGACGGCGAGGTGCAAGCTTTATCGCTACGCTTGTGAAAAAATAGGGAGGTTCGGAAACAAACAAAAACAGAGTCATCACAATAATTAATAGCATTTATTTGATTTCATTAAACAATTGACAAATTATACATTATAGAAACATAATAATTATTTTATTGGAACACAGCACAGCGGTTACCAAGCAATTGAAAATCTCGGAGACTAGAAGGTTAGGGATATAATCAAAACCAATGCATCAATCAAATCAATAAAATAAACTACCCAACAAAATGTGAGACAATTTTTGAAAAATAAGGATACAAAAAAATGCTTTCCTTCAATAATTAATACGTATACAGATATCAAAGAACCAATGCATGCCATGTTGGACGTTGACACCTGAACAGAGGCAACAGTAATCAATCACCACATCAAACAGGTCGAATGTGTGATATAGTATCTGGGTACATGATATATATTTTTTCAATTTTAAACATATCTTGATTTGGCATTTGTTCTTCATCTTCACTGACCATATCTGCCCTCTATGTGAAGCTCATGGCAACCACACGAGGCCTCCATGATTCTCTCTCACCTTGTGAAATGATTCCTTGCTCCCGTGACATACCAGTATCATTTAGTCCCGCAAAGTACACCGTATTATCCATAACACTCGACAGTAGTCAGAATACCTGCATCCGACCGATCTGAAGAAGAGACGAGCAGGGTTGAGGATCTCGAGAGCCATCCGCAGCAGGAAACCCATTCAGTTCCAATGTCTCTCCAGGACCAGTGATGTAACACGGCACTGCCTTACTCGTTCTTTAACCAGGAGTTTCTCACAAAGTTAAACTGTATCATTCCCAATATCCAAAATGCAAGTTTTAATTTTTCAAGCTCAGTATCTGGTCCATACAAGTCTTCATCGAGTGGTACAATTCGCTACTGTACGGGTAAAACAGTTGTCTGCATTAATTTTGATTCTGATTGTTCCCTCTTGCGGGTGGTTGAGTTCAATGCTCTCAGCATGATGAAAAGCATGGATGTTTGCGATACTCACGAACCCATCCCACTGATCAGATCTTGAAAACGTGGAGTATTGAGAGCGATTAGCTAATTGGCAACAATAAGCCCCACATTTCTATCATTATCCTCTTCCCAAAAGATCGTGTGACAATATATTTTACTATTGAACATCAGTCGAGAAAATAACTTCATATTTGTGCTGTTCTTAGCAATTGGTAAATATCCCGTTTTTTGAGATTCTTCACATTATTTCTTTTTTTTAAACTGTCCGTATTCGTGATCTCTCATATGATTAAATTTATTTGCAGATTCTTCATGAGCAGTTTTAATATGTTTATTTAGAACTATGGAATCGTCAGTGGCAAATTTGCAAAGGTGACATTTGAATTTTAGGTGAGCTGAAAAAAACATATTTAAAACAAGCTTTAGATTTGAATCGTTCAAATTATGTACACTCCCACAGATTTTGTCACTAACGACCCGGGTTTCTTTACACAAGCTTTAGGGCGCAGTTGCGAGTAGGGATTCTGAAGTCTCAGGGTTTTCAAAGTCCCGGGACTCGAGACTTTTATTTCCCCTAATATTATAATTTTATTTCTTATTTTATTAGACTTTTATTTCCCCTTATAATTTTATTAAAATTAAATATTTGCATGTATGTATGTATTTATGTATTACATACACTCGGCGCCTTTTGAAAGTACGCACTAGTAAAAATCGCGTTTTTTTTAATACAATGTTTAATAATTATTATTTTTCTTATGTAATGGATGTGTGCAATGCTTACGGTCAATTTTTATTAAGAAGGGATGATAACAGTACATGTAATGAAAAAATATCAACGAATCGCCGTCAAAAGTAAATTTATGACCGTAACTTCACAATACAGCTTTTAGACCTTTTTTGTCCTATTGAGACATTGGTATCTTTGTGAAATAGTGAAAAAACATTTGTACATAAAACAACATCAGGTATGAACATTTAATTTTAATATTTTGTAATTTGCTTTTGCTACAGTTATATTACAATATATAAACACATGGTATTTGAAACTTCTACGAAATTATAAATCCCAAACATCTGTTTTTCTATCAGATCCCTTTTATATATTCATACTTAATTTTGTTAAAACCCCGGGCAAGTGTCACATCCCAACCATGTCGTGTCCATTTTTCTTGGGGCTCCCCTCTTATATTTGCTTTCATTCAATACAATCGGTCCTTTTGAGGGTTTCTTAACCACAAGAATTGTTTTTTTCAAAATTAAAATGTACTTAAAACAGCAAAAAACTCGACAAGTCCCGGGACATCTCAACACAGAAGCCCTAGTTGTGAGCGATTAGGTGGCGTGTGTTCTTTATGCACAGTAGGCATAAGGAAACAAGTCACCTAATCGCGCATAACTGCACCCTGGTGTAAAGCTTGCTAACAGCACAATGCCAAGCTCAATCTATAGTAGTAATTCTCAACTTGAATGTGGTTGCAGGTGCATTCAAGATTTTTTTTAAATAGTGGCAGGCAAAACCGGATTTCCAAAAAAAAAGTACAAAGCCACTAATGTAGATACCTGTATGAATATCCATGTGTTTATTTAAATCCTTTTGTGTCAAATAAGTTCTTCCACAGTGACATACTAAGGCTTTGAACTTATTTGGTCCTGAATCTAAAAAAAAAAAATCAATGATTTCAAATAATTTCAAAATAATCAATGACACATATGGTCTTTGGGTTAACTTTTACTCAAGCGACTCGAGTAATTATTATTGCACTAGAACAGTGCTTCTCAACGGGGACTTCTGACGGGACAGGAAAAATCTGGGAGACATTTTTTTTGACTCTGATAAAATGTGAGTGGGCGATTGCACATGGTAATTTTGTATATCATGTCTGCCAATCCTTGAGAGATGCGCACGTTCATTATCTTGAGTCATTGTATTAAATATTGATGCTCGCAAGAATAAACTAGATAGAAAACTGACAGATATTTGGTAGAAGGTGTTTCAAGATAATATTGGTATATTTCTTCCTCCCCTCCAATCTTATAAACGGGACATAGCGAGATTGATTAGCTAATTAATCTTTCTATCCTTACTCACCCTGACTAAATTGACAGGCAGTTCTCTGTTGAGATAAACTTCATTAAGAGTCTATGTGCTCAACATTAACAGCTTAACGCCCGCCCGTTTTTTATAGAATTTCACCTGGCGGCCGGGCAATTTTGCGAAAAATTCTCAAACAATTGTAATTTTACTAAATTCACTATAATTTGTAAACCAATTGAGATATCTTTACCAAATTTAATTTTCTAGCTTCCAGATACTTTGCCGCATAAATCAATGCCATTTGAGCAGTGGTTCTTCATCTGTATATTGCATACTTATGTTGTGTACTGAAAAAACCTAAACCTACTAAAAGATCTTCTTTTAAAATATGCAAAACCTACTTTTTCACATTGTTTACGTGTACATACTATAGCAAATTTATATTTTCAAATAATAATACTATAAATTTACATTACTATAGCAAATTTATATTTGCTATAGTAATGTAACATAAAAGAATATATTTCAAAGGAATATTATTTAATTTATTTCGTAAACATAAGTTGAGAACCCCTGTCACTAAGTTTGAATAGGTCATAATATTATCAACCACTCGTTTAAAAATTCAAAAATTGTTTTCGGCCGTCATAAAAATGCAGCATCGCACGCCCAAGCAATAAATCACTAAGCAATTCGTAACTCTAAGGGCCCTGCCCCAAAAATGCATCTGGACGACAGGATACCCTGCTAATATTACGTATGTATATCGTCGCTAATCGGGGAAACAAACCAGACACGATTTATAAATCAAATATTTGAACGGAACGTAAAATAATATTATGAAAAATCACATACGAAAAAAAAAAGTCTACCGTCTAGGGGTGTTTTTTCACGAAATAGTTTTGCATAAAAATAATTTATTTTTTGTCAAATAATGCGTCAATATGTATACTACCATCTCTCGTTAACATTCGAAATCAAACTCGATCCTAACCAAGTGATTTTTCAATATAATGGAATGTATGACGTAGGACGCGTATATGCGTCCACAGTCCGCAACAGTTGGACTTCAAAGACTTAAATACGCATCCACGGTCGTTAAGCTGTTAAGAGCAGACATAAATACAAAAAATGTATTTTTAAGACAATTTCATGTCAGAATGATAAAAATATATTTTATTATTAGGTATGTTTAAAAAATAAATAATAGGGTGATATGTTAAAAGTTTGTTTTCAGTGTGGTGAGAAGGCGTTGAATAATTGTATTGTCAAAAACGTGATGCAGGTTAAAAACTATAGGAATAAATTTGTGAGAAAATTGTCCAATTATGGTTTATATTATTCAATTCTTCATATAATTAATGCCTGCTAAAATACCCATCGTCACTCTAATGCAGTGCTCCACAACCTTTTATCTTCCACAGCACACCAACGTGTTCTTCAAAATTTCGCGGCATACCAAAGGTAAAAATGTGCATAATATACAGAAATTAGGTCATACAGTCAAAAGGCTGCACCAAAGTAGAGAAAAGTCCGTTAGTTTCCCATTTCAGTTGAATTTTCAGCATCGGCTATTGCAATGTTTCTAACATTTAGCGGTTAAAGTTATACTAACAAATAAACATTGTATCGATTTGGGTATACTGTGTATGTAAGTCTGCGCAAGAATGTTTCGTGCACCTTGCGAAAATTCAGTTTTGTATTTCAAAATGTCTTTAAATAACACAAATGAATTATATCTTTATAAATATCATTACAAATATTTCAAAGCATACTACTACCTGGGCTATCAGTTCATTATTAGTTATTAAAAATTGTATCAAATGTAAAACCATTTACATTTAAGATGTGGGTACATGCTTAGACAAATTTGTAATGATATTTATAAAGAAATAATTCATCTGTACTCTTAAACGAGATTTTAAAATATAAAACTGAATTTTCGCAAAGTGCGCGAAACAGTCTTGCGCAAGCTGTACAAATAACATATTCTTTCAACCAAAAATTAATTATTTCTGCTTCTCTATGAGTGTCTTCAGAAATATTTTGTAGTATCGACACAAACTATTTGTTTTTTTTTGTTTATTAGATCCGCGCCGCGGCACACCGGTTGCGGAGCACTGCTCTAATGCACTCAAAAGTATTTCTCAGTGGGTCTCTGAGCTTTCAAGAATTAAAAAAAAAATATATTTTCGAATTTTAAAGTTTTTTTTATTTATTCTGCTGTTGTGAATTTGATAAGAATCATATTATATTATTTGTAGTCGAGTATATCTTTTTTTTTAATAATATTATGATTTAATTTTACTAGTACTGTTGGAACGGCTCTAATGTATGTACAAACAAAAAAAATTACATACTTTCAGCAGCGTCTGTGGGTGGATTGAAATCTTTCTGTTTTAAATGAGCCTCCTCGCTATGACATAGTACAATTTTATAATTAGTCAATCCTGGGGCTGAAACAAAGAACAAAGAACAAACCAATATATATGTTTGGTGAAACAGTCCCGAAAACTTTTGCCTTCATTCTTCAGAGTCAGGAACTTCAACAAAATGCTAGCCCCGTTCAAAAATACTGCAGTGGTAAAAACTTTTATAGGAAAGCAACAGAACATGTACTTAGTCATTGTTAAATTTCTAGCCAGTGCAGATGATAGTCACTTCTTCATAGTCGAATGCGCCATTATCATCACGCACATCTATAGAGCTTTAGAAAGCACCGCTGTAACCTGAATGACTAACCCGGCAGCGAGCGTCACCAAAATCTACACAACCAGAGAATGAAGAGATAATAACTAATACTGCATTGCCGTAACCTACAATCTGAGATTGTGAAGTGTGATACGCAGAAATCATGTTTTTATTTTAAATTTTATTTTGTCATATATAATTTATTTCCGATGACTAGTGGAATTAATAACCAAAAATTGGAATCAAACAATTCAGGTATTTTCCATGGATTCGGCAGATTTTAGATCGGCATTAAAACATTTATTACATAAAATTCCACAGAGTGTGACATGTGTTTCGATTGTTTGAAAAGTATTCGTACCCATTACCACTGTAATTTGTGTACATACTAGAAACCATTTATGTACCTGCATGAGTATCCGTTTGTTCATTTAAATCTTTCTGTTTCAAATGTGTTTCCCCACTATAACATAGTACAACTTTATAGTCATTTAATTCTGGAGCTGAAACAAAAAAACAAGTACCAACGATAGAACATATAGCCATCCTTCAATGTACCCAGTGAAAAATCTCTTGAAAAGATTTTGCATTGGAGATGAATTAACAACAGAATTATCAGTTCTGCCAATAATAGTGAAGTGGTATAAACGATTAGACATCTGTAGTAGCGTTGTTGTGTGGAGATAATGTTATTGGAGAAATTCTTCAAGCAGCGTTGTGTTTCAGCCCACACTGCAAACGCTCTGTACATGTTGAATGTTGGAATGAAACCGAAAGTGAAGTGTTACGTGAAAAGCTAACACCTTGTCACTACCGGATGACTGATACTGAGAGGCTATTTTTATAGATCGTGTCTATGTGTGTTAAAGCATTTATGCACCTGCAACCGGTTGAGTATCTGGAGGTTTATTTAAATCTTTTTGTTTCAAAGTTTTCCGACCAGCAGACACTAGGGCATTACGCTTAGTTAATTCTGGAGCTGAAACAAAAAAACAAACATCGATGTTAGCTAATATCAACATCCCATGATAATATTTTTTGAAATTGGAATATTCAGAGCAGGAGCAGAGGTTTCATATAGCATTTAAAAGTCACAAAATGTCTAGTGGGCGCATGGTAAAGGCTTACCTACTGCCAGCCTGCGACTTACCTATATGAATTTTGGAGTGTTGCTTTAGATAAGCCTGATTAGCGAAACACTTATGGCAAACAGGACAAGCGAAGGGTTTGTCGGCGGAGTGCGTACGCATGTGGACAGTCAACTTTCCAGCGTGCGCTATTCGGATTCCGCATATCGGACAGATATAATTCTTCTCTCCTGTTTTTGGACAAACAATGTTATCAGTTGAGAAGGTTGTAGTAATAATAAAATGGAATGGTTTACGCGAGAAGCAATAATGTTGACCTACCGGAGTGTGTTAGCAAATGTGCCTGCAGGGAGCTCTTTTTGATGAAAGATTTAGAGCACGTCTGGCAGGAGTAGGGCTTTTCCCCCGTGTGAGTTCTCATGTGGATTGTCAACTCGCCACTGCGTGCCATTCTTTTGCCACATATTGTGCAGACAAAGTCTTTGATTCCTGAAAAATTACATCCAACAATGTGAAAGACGAACAACACAAAAAAACAACTTACATTAATAAATTGAAACACGTTGACATCTACTGGCAGCAAATTAGTACTGTTATGTGGAATGACTAAATTTACTTTATACTCTTCAACGGGTGGCGAATTATTCAATCACTTATGTGCAATCACTCAACACACAAGGATTTCACTAGTGTGCACTCAATCAAACAAAGCTTTATTTTTTTTAGGTGATTAAAAACTAGTTCACTACAAAGCTTTGTATATTTGGAATTCTTTCTTAACGAACGCATGTCTATTATATTTATTTCGTCCACTTTTATTAAGTCGCATCGACAGCCTAGTACAGTAAAACCCCCATTTACACTAAAGTCGGAACAGTGTAATTTGGAGTAGTGTAATAGGGGGTTCCACTGTATATTGTTGTTGCGCTTTCAAAATCTGCTGTTTTTATCGAAACATTACTATAGTCTCAAAACAGTAAGAATTACAATGTCTGTCCTCAACAAAATCGACATACTTGTCAAGCAATTCTAGAACGTCTTATATCATAATCGTTTTTTTTTCTTTGGGTTGCGGTGAATTATTATTTTTTTTTTTAATGCAACAACCCGATTTTGTGAAAATATGCACATAGCAGATCTCAAAAGCGCAACGAAGATATAATGAAGTCCATTTAGACCAGTCTCTTAAACGTATTGAAGGGGCTGCCACTTTTACCACAAAATAATATCCAAAGTAAAAATGAAATTTCAAAATTAGACCATCGCTTAAATTTGTCTATCCGTGCAAAATCTTCTATTGACTCACCTGTATGAACTGGCATATGAAGTGACAAACTGGCCCCACTGGTGAATCCTTTTCCACATTCGTTACATTTGAAGGGCTTCTCCCCGGTGTGGGTGCGGACGTGAATGACTAAATTGTTTTTTTGTATAAAACCTTTCTTGCATATTTGACATACAAAAGGACGTTTACCCGTGTGTGTTTTTTCGTGATTCTCAAAATGTCGCCTGCAAAGAGAACAGTTCGTCAAACAACAACAAATCAAATTCTGTTTGCTAAACTGAATCTCGGGAGCCGGTAAATTGCTCGAATGCAAATTGCTCGAATGCAATTGCTCGAATGGAAATTGCTCGAATAACAAGATGCTCGAATGACCAATTCCTCGAACGTCAATTGCTCGAATTACAAATTGCTCGAAAATTTTTATAAAAGTTTTATAAAAGCTTTAACATTAATTACTGATTCTTTAAAAAAATATTTATGCAAGTCGGGAAATAAAAACCATAAATCAAAATAAGTCATAATATTTTTTTATTTTTTATTTAAGTTGCCAGTGGTCGAGTGGAAAAGGTCGTTGGTTTTATTTTCGGAAGTCAGGGGCTTGAATCTTAATACGTACACTTTTTAATGAATTTAACTGAATCTCACCCTAGAATCGTCTTAAATTATTTATTCACAAAATATTATTTGGAAAGTCCAACTATCAGGATTAATTTATTTTAAAGATAAGTGTGGATTAAACCGAGGATTGAATGCATTTGCGCAAAATTGTGTATTGTGGATTTAAGTGGTCCATTCATTAGGGAACAAATGTCGTCCCGGGACATGACCCTGAACATCTACATTCATACCATATCGAGAGAGTATTAGATATAGAATAAGATAATTCAGAATCTTACTGCATTGTGAATTTTCTGTTACAAAATGAACAGTCATAAGTCTTGGATTTCTTGTGATAACGGTAGTGGACTCGCATTGAACGCTCATCTGGGAAAGTCTCCGTGCAGGAGCAACACTGAAAGAAGCCGAGCATCTTCTTGACGAGTACGTGAACACGTTTGTGTTTAACCCAAATACTTCTGGATCTGAAGCTCACATCTATAAAAACATTGAAGGGGTGTCATAGTGTAGTCCTCCTTTAATGAGATATTACATTTTTAACATTTCTTCGCATATATGAGGAGCAAACATTCAAAAAGTGATTTGTCACAAGTTTTGAAAAATGGCGTTAAATATCAGTTCTGATAGTCCAGGGATGGCAAACCTATGGCACGGCTGCCCGAGGTGGCACGTTTTGGATGGCACGCGAACGATTTCCAAATTCAATTTTCAAATGTTTAAAAACGATAGGTTTTCGAGCAAAAATTTCTTGTTGAGCTAAAAAAAAAAAAAACGAGCTTCTGTGACAATCTGGGAAAAAGTATACCAAATCGAGGATTTCAAATTCCTCGGTGAGCTACAAAAAAAAAACGAGTTTCTGTGACAATCTGGGAAAAAAATATACCAAATCGAGGATTTCAAATTCCTCGGTGAGCTAAAAAAAAAACGAGGTTTTGAGATAATCTGAGGAAAAAGTATACGAAATTGAGGATTTCAAATTCCTCGGTGAGCTAATCCCAATTAAATCCGGGATTGGATACCCTAGGCACGCCACACAATCGAGAAAAAATATTTGAAGATTGCTGGCACGCGAACCCAAAAAGGTTCGCCATCACTGTGATAGTCCATAATAAAAACTATGAATAGAAATCACAATAAAAGTTTTTTCTCATAAAAATTAAATTAAAGTTAAAGTTGACACATTCAAGCAAACCGTGATTTCTCCAACACTCGAATCATCATTTCCTAAGTTCTATATTTGTTTAATTTGTCACTTTTTGAATGTTTACTCTTCAATTATAAAGTTTGTTTAAACTCAATAAATTTCGTTTCTACAATAATTCCTGCAAAAAATTCATCACATTTACGAAAAATATATTAACTGTCATATTGATTAGTGTAAATATTTTTCAATAAAATATTACTTTCTAAAATAAATATTCCTGTGTTTGCAATAAGTATTGTGTTCAACTGACAATAATGTCAGATATCTTTTGCATACAGGACTGATGGTTTTATTAAAATATCGCCTGATTTGTCTTGTTAGTGCTTTTTCTTTACAGTTGTCAAAACAATTAGGTCTAAACATTATAAACATTGATTTTTCAAATCCTTTCGATCTATAGTGTTGGCTAGAATATCCAATCCCGGAGCCTTTTTCCAATCCCGGGATTGGGATTAGCTCACCGAGGAATTTGAATTCCTCAATTCCCTATACTTTTTCTTCAGATTATCTCCAAGCCTTGTTTTTTTTTTTTTAGCTCACCGAAGAGTTTGAAATCCCCGGTTTGGTATAATTTTCCCCCAGATTGTCACAGAAACTCGTTTTTTTTTTTTTAGCTCACCGAGGAATTTGAAATTCACAATTCGCCAATTTCGTGTCAATTTTCGGAATTTGCTAAAAATTTCTCAATCTCGGGATCGCAACCATGTCAATCCCGGGATTTCGGGATCAGAAAATTGAACAGGATCCCGAATCACGGGATTGGATGCCCTAGGGTTGGCCGAGTTATTATGAAACAGTTTGAAAGATGGCGGGCACATCTTGCGACTGCGCAGCTCACACTTTTATCACCGTTCAAGTACTGCCATGATGCTGTACACACATACCTAAACACCTAACACAACATTAAAACATTACTCTCTCATAAAATTAATATAAATCAAGTGCGTTGAATATATATTATATCCTATGACTAAACGTGACCAAACAAACCTTCCCCAAATAATTCACAAACACTTACCAAACCTTCCCCAATAACTCTCATAAATCCCCCTCTTTCTACCCTCCTACACCTAATCTCTCAAAACCTACAATTACACATTAAACAAAATTCCCCCATATTCCACTTTTCTCCCAAACCCCCTACTCCCCATCAACAAACCCATTCTGTGCTCGGCGTTGCCATCCTAACGCACTCTATCCTTTGTATCATAATGTGCATTACACAACACACTCCCACACACGTATAAACTCCTACAAAGTGTCACTCCTCTCACAATCAGAACAACCCCACTCTACAAAATAAATTGTACCACGCACACGCTCCATCTACCACACAAAGAGTTTATGTATAGATCCCATAGAATCTGTGTACATGCTCCTGTACAATCGGAGTACAAATATATATACGAGAGAGATACGCCTGTATCCCCATTCAGAAGATCTCTTCGGACACATTTACTATACCTTTCACATGGCGTCTTTCACGCTATCACCTGTGTGTGTGTATGATCGCAATGTGCAATCTCTGTAACATTTTTAGACATACGATGTAATGTGTGGAGCCGGCAAGTTAAAGTGAGTAGATCGTCTATTGTGTGCATTCTTATGGCAGAAAAATGTGTTTTGCCATAATATAGTTAAGCTGGCGGCAATCATTCATACTGTTATTGATAAATATCTGGACGGTTTAGTGTTGGTCTTTGGTTAAAACTGTCATAAATGTCTAGATATTAAATAGTTTGTGCGTTTCCTAAATGTAAAAGCAAGTTATTAATGATATGCAATTTAAAGTAACAATATAATGCTGGGATAGGTAAGGAGCAGAGTTCCAATTTATCAAACAATGACGGCGACTGTGTCAAAGTGACATCATCACATATTTGTATCAGATGTTTTTATTAAAGTGATAACATCAAAATATCATACATTGAAGAGTGTCGACATGTTCATTATATTATGCATTTGGCTTCAATATAAACCATTTGGAAACCATCTGTTTCAAAATAATCACACTTTCGATATTAGTAGAAATTTTAAAGTTCTACATTTAAATAACAAGTCTGTCAAACTAGACAAATAGGAAATCCTAGAAATCAATAGATTCAATTTTTTACCTGATTCAGATCTTTTGAACGATCAAATAATATTTGCTAGTTCCCCGTTACTTTATCCGTTGCATTAGCCCTTGTTAACTATTCTTTTATTTAATTTAAAAAATATATATACAGTAAAACCCCCATTTATACGATCGTCGGGACCGTATAATTAGGGATAGTATAATTGGGGGTGTGAATCTCATACAAAATTAGGGATTTGGGCTTTTCCGCAGAAAATGCGAAACTAAGATTTCCCTTCATTTTTGCAAAAAAAAAAATAATGACGAAATATTTAGTTACTAAGTGATAAAATGCAAAGCGCGCGAGAAATCCCGCACGCAGTCAGACGCTGGCATGTGTTGAATACACAGACGCTAGCCAACATTTGACTGTATGCGAAGTTTTGCGGTGTCGTCAATCTTTTGCACTTTCAGGTAAATACATATTACTAAAAACTTTTTGCTTTATCTAAAACATCAAATTAATTTTAAATCTTTAAAAAACTTTACTGACTGCGTGATTCATTATTATATTAAAATATTTTTTCAGTCATGCAAAAAAAAAAGGAATTAAAAA
Organism: Himalopsyche anomala; assembly: GCA_031772345.1. NCBI lineage: Eukaryota > Metazoa > Arthropoda > Insecta > Trichoptera > Rhyacophilidae > Himalopsyche > Himalopsyche anomala. The sequence continues at coordinate 23,891,552 of CM062837.1, read as the reverse complement.
AAAAAGAAAACGCATTTCTATCGTAGAAAAATATACCATTTTAGAAAAACTTAGCAGAGGCGTAAGAGCTTATGTTATTTGCAAAGAATTTAATATAAATGAATCTACAATTCGATCGATTAAAGAAATGAATGTAAAATAAGACAGTGGGTGTCTATCGGTTCATCTGATAGTATAAAACAAGTTTCATATGTTAAAAACACTCGAATAAATAAAAATGGAAAAATGTTTGAAAATATTGATAGAAGATTGTAATAAAAGACATATTTCTCTGAGTGTTCGAATTATAAAACACAAAGCATTAAAAATGTATGCATATTTGAAACAAGGAGAGACTGATAATTCAAATTTAGCTCTCAAAAATTATTTCGAATTTAAAGCAAGTAATGGCTGGTTTAACCGATTTATCAATCTATTTTCCCTGCGCAGCATTAAAATGAGCGGCAAAGATGCAGAAAAATTTACACAGAAATTTAAAAAATATATTGATGATGAAGGCTACACACCCGACCAAGTATTCAATGCTGACGAAACAGGCCTTAATTGGAAAAAAATTCCAAAACCCACATTTATTTCCAAAACTGTTAAATCTGCACCTGGATTCAAATTTGCCAAAGACAGAATAACTGTTCTCATTTGCGGTAATGCATCGGGCAGTTATATAACGAAACCAATGGTTGTCAATCATTTTTTAAACCCACGAGCAATGAAAGAAATCGATAAGTCTAATTTGCCCGTTTACGGAGGGCAAATAAAAAAGCTTGGATTACGGAAATTTTATTTCGCGATTGGTTTTTTAACTGCTTTGTTCCAGAAATGGAAATATTCACTTTTAGAAAAAAATATTGCTTTCAAAATATTATTACTTATTGATAATGCTCCTGGCCATTCTACGGATCTTTTAAATCCATCATTGGAACCGAATATTTTCTGACAGTGAATGATGTATGCTTATTTGTATTTTTTTTTATTTTAATCCTAAATTAAGTACTCGATATAATTCGATGTATGTACTATTTCAATAAAATTATGCTAGATTATTACATTAAGACAGTGTAAAATATAAAAGAAATTAAACAAGTTAAAAAAAACTACATATGTATTTCTTTTCTAGCGGCGCGCATATGTATAAATAAAACCAAAAAAGTTTTCAAAATCAGTTGTAGTTTTTTACCATAAGTAAATAGTATGCACATAAAATTAAAAAAATATAGATTGAGTTGAGCTCCCCTGCTGTAGCCGCCCAGACGGGACAGCAGCATGAACATAGCAATGGAATGCGACCGTATACTTGGGGGATTTGCGGCGAATATTTCAAGCCAGCGTATATTTCGGGGTAGTATAATTGGGGGTTCTACTGTATATATATATATTTCTTTGTTAGAATTGATATGGTCTTTGAAAAATTTATTTTTCAGAATCTTCCTGGCTGTCGATTTTGTTTAAGCATGTACACTCATCAACTACTTGGAAGCGGGGAAAAATATGCCTATTCACTCTATTAATGTCATTATTTTCATTGTATCACTTTGTCAAAGAATTCCCAAATTTTAATTATGTTTGTAATTACTTTCAATCCCCATTCTAAATTTATTAATCTGAGATGACTTTTTAATTATATGTTAGATGTGTTAAACATTTTAATTTTGTGCTATTTTAGAATCACTTTTAATGTAGTTGGTATTTTCTTTTCAATGCCAATTGTTGTTTATAGCTGTTCATTTTTGTATAAATAACATTGTTAAATTGTATTTCTTATCAGTTGACGATGCTCGTAATGAGCGAAACCGGTCCTGACATATTAAATAAAGTGGAATGAAGTACAAAGGATTATTGTTTTTTTTTTTTGCAACTCTATAAGCTCTTGACCGTGCTCTTCCACAAACTCATCAATATCGTTGTTATCCACCTTCAGGTATTGACCAAAGATACAATCTCGTTGACTGTAGACTCCACAGGTACTGTTTAAAACTTCTCAAAATCACATTCGACAACGCTCTCTGGCCAAAACTTCTTACGAGCGGAAGTGAAGATCCTCTTGGTAACCCTTTCCCACGCTTTGTAATTCATCTTGAGGCAAGCAACGATGTGAAAGTGATCTTTCCAAAACTCTGCGTCACTTTTTATGCAAAATATCGCTCGTTAAGAGAGCATTTTTTCGCAATCTGTTTTGCTCGTTATGGGAATTACTTGTTATAAGAGGTGCTCGTTATGAGAGGTTCCACTGCATAGGTAGTTATTTTTATAAGTAACCAAATTCAAACATCAATAATGGGAAAAAATCCTAAGACAGTGAAATACTCCCAATGTTAAAGGCTTACATAACTCGGAATGGAAAGTGAACATTAACATTGTAAAAAAGTGCAAAGATGATGAATATAGTACGTACCGCAAACTGTGCACTGGTATATTTTTTTACCATGCGTTTTTCTGTGTTCGGTTAATTTCTCAAACGAAGACACGATTGTTTTACAAACAGAACATTTGTAGACTTGGTTTGCTATATCTTGGAGCATGTCATCTTCATATGAATCAGAGATATTGTATTCTTCAATGAGATCAGATTCTTCGACATTGTCATCATTTTGCTCTTCGGTAAATATCTGAAAATTAGATATGAAAAATATCTGCGCCTCACCATCCTTTATCCCATTACCGCCCACCGTACTCGTTTGAGTACACCTATTCCAAGCGTGATTTAATGTATTATTTCTTTGTTTATTTCGAAAGTAATAGCCTATTATGAAACTATATGATAGTAGTAAACTGTAAAAAAATTGGCAAAAATGCGTAGATAAATGTCAATGGTTTATCATCAAAATATTGGTTTTAAACTAGATGATTTGGGTTAGATATTTGAATTATTTTTTAGTATAAATAATAATACATTTTTAATTGTTTCCTATTATTATGTATACTTAGGCTCTACTAAAACATGATACATTTTTAGTATGGCAATATCTACCGTGTGCTATGTTGCATTTTACTACACTGTACTCAAGCGAGTACAGTGGGCGTTTAGCTGTCAAAAACTGCGCTAGTTTTTAATGTTTTTAAGTTTAAAATGTGGGTATTGGGATCGCATTTCTTGAGCTTACAACAGGAAAAGTTAATGGGTTAATATGGTAATAAAGACACATTTTAAAGGGTAAATAAATATTTCAAACTGTTTGCTCTCATTTTTGCAATAGTCCACGCCTCTCAGGTTGGAAATCGCTGGCTTAACAAATTTCGAACAATTCTTTCCCCTTTGGGTAAAAGTTATGATGATTTAAAGACTGCACTTTTGGCATATTCACCCTGCAGCCAATGTGTTAAGTACACAAACATGTGGCCATATAGAATTCTAGACCTTTTGTTTTTTTAATCCGTACATAAGTGTTGTTTGCCATTTTTGTATTTTTTTATGAAATTATTACTATTTTTTCAATTATGGATACTACTCATAAATATCTATAATATGTCTATATAATGTTATGAAAAAATATACTTACTTGTGAATGATCACTGTGCTGATCCATCAAATTTTGATGGATCAAAGAGTCTACTGGTGGGTTTTCATCTGAAGATTTAGTTTTAGAATTCCCTATATAAGCAGGTAATGTTCCAGAAACTGCAAATTAGACATTTAAGGTCAGGAGTTCACAAACTTTTTCATCAAAGAAACAATTTCGAAATCAAAAAAATTTGGAGGTCCACTTTTTTTTGTAAATACACCTGTCCCTCGATTTACACGGTAGATAGGTTCCTGAGAAAACCGTGTAAATCGAAATTGTATATTTTTGTATGAAAAACCGTGTAAATCGAAAAGTACCAAAAAAACGCATAATTATGTTGTTTTCTAGAATACATTAAAAAACGAAATTATTAAAAAGTATAAATATACTTATTCTTTTATTATTTAACTACATATAAAGTATATATAGAGGGACAAAAAATTAAATCCAAAAGATTCATTAAAAAAATATTAAAACGGTTGGTGGGTTTTTTATCAATCGTCACTATCACAAATCACTGCCAATCTCTTCTTCCTGACTGGTTCAAAGTCACTTTCATCACTCGAAATTATTTGTGCCGATTCGATGTTTGACGTAGAAACATTTACTTCTCGAGGAGATTTGTTAATAAAATCCGTTATTAACATTTGCTTCGAATTTCTTGTTAGATCTTTATGGACTTCATCATATTGAGCCAAGCACTGATTAATATCACGTTGGAATCGAAGGGCCCGTTCCACATTTGAATCATATTGTACAAAATGATTACCTAATTTTCTTCCCAATGCGAGTCCTTCGTGGATGATTTTAGCTGTTAATGTAACTGGTTCAAGTTCTTCTTCATCAGAATCATTGCCACAATCACCAGTTTCATCTATTAAGTTAATTAGATCATCTTCACTTAGTTCTTTATCAGCCACCAGTTCTAAAATATCTCCTTCAGTGAAATCGTCAAAACCTTCTCCACCCAATGAATTTGCCAATTGTACTATCTGAGAATATTCATCATTTAATACTGAAGTAGAAGCTTCAACATTTACTATATTTGGCCACAATTTCTTCCAACAGCCATTGAGGGTTGATTTCTTAATCGCGGTATATGATAAAGCAATATGCTTAACACAGTCTAGGATTGTAAATTTTTTCCAAGCATTAATAACTGTTAACGATTCGTTATTTTCCATTTGTTCTAAAATGTGTGTAAAAGCTCGTTTTATGTAAAGAGCTTTAAAAGTCGAAATTATTCCTTGATCTAATGGCTGTAATAATGAAGTCGTATTTTTTGGTAAAAATGTAACCTGGATATTCTCATGCTGAAGATCTTGTGGATGACCCGGAGCATTGTCAATTAATAAAAGCACTTTGAAAGGCAGTCCCTTTTCTTTTAAATATTTTTTGGCATCTGGGATAAAACAATCATAAAACCATTCATTAAACATTACGGCAGTAACCCACGCTTTCTTATTAGCCCTCCAATAAACTGGAAGATGGTTGATATTTATTCCTTTAAATACTCGGGGATTTTTTGATTTGTTGATAACCAATGGTTTCATAATGTGATCTCCTGAAGCGTTGCTACAGAAAAGAATTGTTATGCGATCTTTTGCTGCCTTATGACCGCTAGCTGATTTATGAACTTTAGACACATAGGTTCTCTCTGGCATTTTTTTCCAAAATAACCCTGATTCATCAGCATTGAAAACCTGATCAGGAGTATATGAATTGATGGAAACAAGTTCAGCAAATTTTGTTGGATATTCTTGTGCTGCATCTACATCGCCAGATGCCAGTTCACCTTTTAATTTTAAATTATGTAGAGAGTTTCTTGATTTAAATCTTTCGAACCAACCATGACTTGCTGTGAAAGTATGCTTCTTTTCAGATGAAGAAGAAGGTGGTATCTTCTCTTTAATTTTTTCATAAATCCGCAATGCTTTATTTGTAATAGCATTGGTATCAATTGGCATTCGTTTTTGTGTTTGGTCCTCTATCCAAATCATTAATGCCTTCTCCATTTTTTCCATTGCAATATCTCTGATATATGAAGTTGTGCTCGTATTCGTAGTGCCAGCTGCTACACTCTTTCTAATTGAGTTTTCATTTTTTCTAATGGTTCTTATTGTAGCTTCATTCATACTATATAATCCAGCAACATCTATTACTCTTTCTCCGTTTTGTAAACGATCCAAAATTTTTATTTTGGTTGCTAACGAAATAACTTTTCTTTTTACTTCTTTCGGCATAATAAGGCTACAAATATTATTCAAGATATAAAGCACGCAATTGAAAATTATGTATGTACTCGATTTTACTTACGAATATGAAGAATTATAATTTTCAAGCTAAAGACTCTGTTCGGGCGAGAGTTCCGCTCTCGCCGATGTTTGTGTGTGTGCAGTAAATTCGTCCCCAATGAGTGGTGATAAATAAAACGGCAGAGGTATGATCCGTTAGATTATATCGGTAGGTTCAGCGCAGGGTGATTAGCAGCGGCTATCGGCCTGCGCGTGCACACAAAGGCGAAAACGCGTGACGTCTTCTCCTTCCAGGAGTTTGAACCTCACTGCCACCCAGGAGCAGCCGGGGCAAGCGCCAGGCGCCAACACGTCCCGGCTACCCCACGTGACCATTCCTTTGCCGTAGTGGGATACGGCCGTGTCCAATGACGGACAGGTATATCTCACGCCATTCTTCCAGTGCAGACGATTGGTGGTCTCGGACAAGGACTCACACCGGCACATCTAGACGGGTCGGCGCCGGCGTCTGCGTGCATTATCAGTTAAAGCGGCCGATACCGTACAGACTCAAAACAATTTGCTCCGCTGCACGTGACGTTAATTTCAAGTCGGCGAGAACAGTTATTTTTAAAAAAAAGTTTTTAATTTTCTCAACCGTGTAAAAGCGAAAACGTGTAAAAAAAGTACCGTGTAAATCGAGGGATAGGTGTACTTATGTAGTACCCCCCCCCCCTTCTGCACATACACATACGCAAACTTTAAAATCTCTTAGCATTCATTTTTCTCAGGGGATATTTTATTTTAAGTTATTTTTCACATTCGTATGAAAACAAAAAAATATAATATGCAGATTGAACATAAATCTCACGGGACAAACTTTGTGAACCCCTGGAATTACTATCAGGTATTTATAGAATTTATTGCGATTTTTATAGTAAACACTAAGCTCAGTTGATTCCTTTCCTTATATTTGGTTAATATGTACCAATTGACATTAAAATTTATTTAAAAAAATAAAAAATGAGATTTCTAAAACAACTCAGGCCGCGCGTATATTCCATATAGTTTTCATCCTGTACCAGAAAGGTTAACACCGAAACGTCGATAATATGATCGAGGAGGGAAGTGGTGCAATCTGACCCCAGGCAAATTTGCGTTGTATAAAGGTGCCTACGGGTTAAGTGTAAATATCTTTGTTAGCGTAAATTCTATGACTCACCTTTGTGAACAGGCATATGACTAGTCAATTCTGCAGTGCTCTCGAATACTAATTTGCATTCCTTGCACGTGAAGGGCTTCTCAGAAAAGTGAGTGCGGGTGTGAACATTCAAAAGGCTTTTTTGTGGGTAGCCTGTTCCACATATTCCACACACATGAGTGAGTTTGTGTGTGTGCGTTCTCTCGTGAACAACTAATTGCAGCCTGCAAAGAGTACGTATCGTTAACTTCTTCACATCTAACTGAGCTTACCAGATAGAATTAGTAAACTTACCCCCAAATATTAATTCTTAGTGTTTTTTCATTTCTTAGGATCACAGGGGCCTAACTTCAAAAATGCATGTTTTGAGTTAAGCTCGGTAATGACAATTTAGGCAATGCAAGCGTACTTAAAACTGTTGAAAAGATACCTGCGTCTTAGCTCCGTTCCTCTTCATCATAATCTTCGACTTCATTCCGAGAAAGTCAATTCCACCTGACCGAGGTATAGCCGTTGCTTCCGATCTGAGGCTTTGCGACCTCGAGCATGCCGATGACGCTGTCATATTTGATAAATCTGTAGAGGGTATTCAGGACACAATGGATAGGTTGCAGAGCAACTCATATCGCATTGGTCTTAAGGCCAATACAAGTAAAACCAACGTGCTCTGCAACAATGTCTGTCTGGACCCAGACTACCCCCCTTACGACCGCAAGGCAGAACATCAAGAGTTGATAACTTCAGGTACCTAGGTACAAATCTCAAGAGATGGCAAGACACATAAATAGCTCGTGATCCGATTGGGGAATAGCTGGCGCAACTTATAATTCACTGCAGAAGGTCTGCTTTATGGTTGTGAGTCATGGTGCCATACAAAAGCACAAAGTAGCGAAATACTGTGCTTTGAAAACAGATGCCTGCGCCGAATACTAGTAGTGCAGTGATTTGACTTTGTTCTCTTCTTATTCCTGAATACAGAGATAAGAGAACAGACTAAACAGCCTTTTATCACGTCCAAAGTGAAGAAGGGAAGATAGACCTGGCTTGGACATGTGCTGTAGGAGCCTCGAGAAAGCCTGAATTCTGCCTGTCTCATTTACTCACGGATGGATCCCATCACCACAGAAGTCCACTGATGACCATCCATAGGATGTACTCAACGGTGAAACGGGATACTGGGATGACATGGGAGAAAGCAAGAAGATTGGCAGGGGACAGAGAATCTTGGAGGAACGATGTGGTGGTCATATGCTCCGACTAAAGAGCGGATATGGTTGAATAAAAAAAATACCACAGTTGGGTATATCTACAAATGAAATTATAATGTTAGAAACACAAAGGTAAATCACCTATGAAAAGACGAGTATCACAGTAAACACCGTTGTCTATTGATCCCACTAATTATCCTTTTTCTACCTGAATATTGTTGCTTTAACTCAATTTCGATTAAAAAGGATACTGACTTCAGCTATTCATCAGCCAAAGGGATGGGCACTACTGCCAAAAGCACAAGCGATTTTTAAAAGATCCATTTCATTTTTTTTTCTTAAAAATAGACTTCTTGAATTTGTTAGTTATTATTTCATTAAAGATTTAAATTATTTACACTACTTTTAATAATTTATTTGCATTGAAATTATGCTGATCTGAAGAGGTCAAATTGTAAATATTTTTTAATATTTACAATTTGAATATATTTCAACCTCGAATGTTTGTGTGACCATATGGTCATGCTCGTTCTTACCACGGTCCTTAGACAATATTACACAGGACCTATAAGGACACAGTTTTTCTATACAACGATTTTTTTATTATTATTTTTGCTAGTAATAAAAGTTATCTGTCAATTTATTATGGCTCAAAATTATTTTTTTTACTGAAAAAAAAGCTCTCGTTCATGGAGGGTAAAGCCTGCGAGCCCCTTGTTAAATCCTAACATCAATACCTAATTGCAATTCTGACAATTATTATTTTATACAACGGGTTGAGTATATTGTTTGAAACATGGCATTGGAGCAAAAATAATAGTTCCAATTTCTGCGTTCACCTTAAACCTCTTAAAGCTTTCAAACTGAGGTAGGCAAGTACATTCTCACCTATTGATATTAAATATCGTTACATAATATAAGTATGTTAAGTAACATCTGATTGCTTTGATAATTAATGCATATAATTGTTTAAGAGTGATAAAAAAATCTACACCTTACCCAGAACACCACGAATAGCTGAGATTAAGTGAGCCCTTTGTTATCGTTTTGGCAGCCCGCTGCTTGGCCCCTGTGATTCTAAGCCCTTCGTAATGTAGTTATAATATAATCAAAACTGAATCCGACACTGAGTAGCAAATAAGATTATGTGGTTTCTTACTCTTTAGTAAATTTCTCATCACAATATGAACACTTGTAAACTGTGACTTTCCGGTGGTTACGGCTGTGGACTCTCAGTGAACGCTCATTCGTAAAGGTCTTTGCGCAGGTCCTGCATTGAAAACTGCCGAGCATATTATTGACAAATCTGTGACCACACTCGTGTCCATCCCACAGGTTCTTGGATTTGAAGCTCGCATCTATAAAATGTGTCAAACAATTATCGTATAACTTAACTATAATTGCAGCCTGTATAGAGGATGTTGGGTCATTGTTTAATGACTTGTTTTTTAAAAAAAAAAAATCCATGTCCTCTCCCAATGTGGAGCATATGGCCTCCTAATGGAGGTATCTCAACATAACCTTTTCTACGAAAACTGTTGAAGTGGTTAGCTAATCACTCTCGCTATGTCCAGTTTTTGGAAGATCGAAAGGGTGGGAAGAAATTTTAGAAGTCACAAACGCCCATGCCTTCAAACAGAAATCTATCAATAAATTGATTGAAAAAAATGCTGTTCGTACTGGAACTTGAACCCGTCAGATCCGGCACGGAAGTCAACAACGCTAACCGCTGCGCCATAGGAAACTGACACTTTATCTGGTCAGTATTTAAATCAATTTAGCATTTGACATTGGATATTGTCGGCATACTGGCAGAAGGCGTTAAGTTGAAAACCACCTGTTTTAAGGAATGAATGCCGATAGATAGATTAGATAGACCATTAAATTATTTGAATACTGACCAGTTCAATGCTATATACCCACCACCACCAGAAACTAGCAAAGCAGCACTATTCATGTTTCGAGTTTTTCTCTTTGGAATACCTGAGGAAAAATCCCTCAAGACTTGGTTACATACACTGTAGTGTGCAAAAAGTAAATAAGGGTTATAAAAGAGCTTTTGGATGAATTAAGATATCATTTTCGGTCGACCAAGTATACGGTTGACGAATAAATGTGGGAAAAAATCAAATCTGACATAATTTAAGACGGATCCCGTAAATATTTTATTTTTACAAACCGACCGAACGAGATTAGAGGTAAATGTGAATATACATACCGCAAACTTCACACTGATATACAGTGCAATCGTTCATTCGTTTGTGTTCCGCTAGTTGCTCTAACGACGATGCGATGTGGCTACAAATGGAGCATGTGTAACTTTGGTCTTCTGGGTCTTTTACTGCGTCTTCAGATTTAGTATTATTTTCAAGAGAAATGGATTCCGCAATGCTTTTATCATTTTTATTATCTTGATCGGGTAACATCTGAAATAATTATAAATAATATTATATTAAATTAATATTGTTTACGGTAATTGTGATCGCATTGAAATATGTCAATATAAAAGCAGAAACCGAGAACATTGAGATGTTTTAATGCAGTCTCTGGACTTGTAATGTAAATTTCAAAGCAACGTCTTGGACAATATCCGCTCCCTTTTTACCGGCATCTTTCCTCCTGTAATATGTAATCTGCATAGAGGCAAGCAGAGATGTAATGTGTTTGCAATCTGTAACCCAGCCAATTCTGAGGTCTCTCGGACCGTTCTCTTATCTTCGAGTTACTTACAAAATCACTTCCAATATTTGGTGCAAACATTCATCCTCAAAAATCGGATTTCATATGTCTACTTCAGGTACCAGACAGTCCACATTGAGTGTTAACATTAAACAATATTTTAAGTGGATTTTAAAAAAAAACCCCACAGATAACCTCATTTATATAAGTTAACATCGTCTGGGTGTTATTCCACGTGAGAGCTTCGATGAAATATTTTCGCTGTCTTATTGGCACAATTAGTGCCAAAATCAATGACATACTTCTGACTTTTAAAAGGTTTACTTCTTTTCCGTACCTGCAAAAGTTGGTAAGTAGCAAGTTGATAGTTTCAAGTCAACAAATGAAAGCTTTGAGCTTTTTGGATAAAGTCTCTAGTTCTGATATATTGTGTATGTTAGAATATCAAAATAAAGATATATTTATGGGGAATGTTAGAAATTAATAGGCAAGGCAAGAACTCCTATCATTAAATCCGCATTGATAATAATTACCAATAAAATAAATTGCTATTTTTGTAAAACTGGTTCAATAAATGACCTACTGAGTTACTCCAGATAAAGAATTAACATGCAATTGTCACTGCAACGTCTGCCAATAGGCTGACGATAAATGGACAGTTTCTTGCCGAGTATATATATGTACATATTATAGAGCAAAATAATATATACATGGTCAAAAATGGATACTTACTGTTGGGGAACCTTTTTCCTCATTGACTTCCAACAATTTTGTATCATTTTCAGACTGAGGTTTATCAATTGGAGAAGTTGGATTTACAAGAGAATCTTTTAATTCATTACATTGTGACTTTTTGTTTTCCGAATTTTCTACTTGAGGAGGTTGTATCTCAGCAACTTTTTCAGAAGCTGGAAAAAATATATTTTTAGGATAATGGAGGATCTGTGTAAAAATTTCTAAGAATTCACAGATTTAAAAATATTTAATACACATCCTACACCGTAAGGTAAGTAAACCTCTAACAAAGAGTGTGTTGTATTTCAAATTAGTTATGCCTGAAGAAAAAAATGCCACTCCCAATGCGGAAAATGTGACTCCTAATGGAGTTTATCTCTATAGAATTTTTCTGTGAAAACTGCATGCCACTCTGTTTTGCAACTGCTTCTTTTTCAAAGAGAATAAGGATAGTAGAATGGAGTTGCTCTATTGGTTAGATGAAACAGTCGAAAACAACCAAACCTCAATAGAATCTTCAAATATACTGGCCCGATGTGACATGCTCAAGAAAAAACCATCAGAATGGTGTTCCTAAGCTTTTGAAAATACACTTAGTTGGATTGAGGAGGCGTGTGCTGAGCATGGGGTGAATGTTTGTCTGGACAAGTTATACCTGTTCTCATGATGAATAGGGTTAAGTAAACAAAAGCACTTTTAATTTTCACCTTCTTTTTCTTGTTCGCCCGATTTTGGTCCATCAAGATCCCTAAGGCATACAGATTTTTGATGAAGCAGTGTTGGATGAAGGGTCAGGGAAAACGCGACACACACCAGGTTGCCACTGATAGTAATGGAGTGTGGCATACCCATGTGACATTATTTGAAAATTCACAAAACTCCCAACATCTGACAGCATGTTAATGAATCTATCTGGCTAAGTTGTGCATAATTTAACTGATGATTTCTTTTTTACGGGTCATTTAATTCTTTCCCCGAGTGATATGCCAGAGGTAAATTTGATCGTATAATTAGATGAATTATTAAGGTAATGGTTGCCATACACCTAGAAAAACTGGTCCTGAAAGTTAGTGCTCCACAACCTTTTCTCTCCCACGGCACACCAAAATTTTCTCCATATTTCCGTAGCCCACTTGAAATATGCATGTATAATATAGATACATAAGGGTACATATATGCAAAAATAACATTAGACATCATTCTCAATTGCGTAATATATATTGCCACCTCAGTACTAAAACTAGGCAAGTCTGATTAGATCATTGTTTGAACAAATTATTTGATCTTTTCTTCAAGGAAGTTATGCGCTGCGGCACACTTAGCATCGCCCCATGGTACACTAGTGTGTCACGGCACAGCGGTTGCGGAGCACTGATCTACGTGATGGTCTCAGGAACAATGTGACATAACATTTTCTTGAACACACGGGGGGTCACAGAAACGTCACCCGTTGAGGTTATGTTGGTCAGTGTTGCGTTTGAAGTAACGTTATTTTATTTTATTGGATGCAAACAATGCGTGTAAAGTTAATTAATTATGTCTGTAAGCTTCTTACAATGAAAATACAATCACTTAATCATCCACGATGACAGCTTATACACCATAGACAAAATACTATAAGCCATAACTTATGCAAAGGCGTTTATTTTGACAGCTGTTATAAGGAGACGGTGTCTATAGCTGCGCGTGCATCTTGTTCCGTATGCACTCGTTCTCAGACCATGAACATGGGAACCTATCTCGGGTCACGTGTAGGGTTGTCAGATTTCTTGCAAGTCAAACCGGGACATTTGTTCGATTTGCCGATCAGCGTGACTCGTTTTTTTTTAGCTCTTCCAAGACTTTTTAATCCAAAAACCCAGGAATTTACCAATTTGCCCAAAATACTAGCGTGAGTCGTAAACCGGGACATTTGGGCGTCCCGAGAGGTTTGTTCGGGACACGGGACACGAGACTCAAAACCGGTGACAGTCCCGATTAATCGGGACGTCTGACAACCCTAGTCACGTGAAATGTTCCACGATATGGCGTGAGCACGTAAATTTTGTGTTTCAGGACATGTTATGCAACGATTTGTTCCCAAGTGAATGGCGGCTGTAAGACTTTAGCAAGTTCCAGTTTGACTATCAAACTGGAACTATTGGATGCAGAAAAAAGACAATTCAGTCGACACTCACCATTGAACCATGATTGATCCTCTTCCTCAATTTTACAAGATTTCATTGCATTTTTTTCAATGAATTCATTGAAAATTTGAGTAGCTCGATCGCACTTTTTTTTAAAAATGTAGATGGCAGTAATGTGCGAGAGGCATCCTTCGCAAATCTTTTGAGGGGAATAATCATCCTGCTGAAACTGAAATTATATAAAAAATGTAGGTAAATTTGTCATACTTCACCACACGGACTATTACGGCGAAAAACTTCACAAACTAAGCTAAAAACAACGCCACGATTTAAAATTATTTTTACACTGATAAATTATGCGAAATATTTCGTATTTCGCATAATTTATCAGTGTTCTTCATAATAATGTGTGGTTTTAACGTGATTATCAAGCTCTCAAAAAATATTTTTAAATCGTGGCCTTGTTTTTAGCTTAGTTTGTGAAGTTTTCGCCGTAATAGTCCGTGTGGTGAAGTATGACAAATTTACCAAAATGTAAAACCTCCTTTAACAAATCAATTTGTGAAACTGGCTGTATCTTTTTAGTTTAGTTATTTCAATGACTGTCGACCTTTTTGACAGAAATATTTTTTATTACATATTTGCATTAATTATCGGTTTCCTTGATCCCAAAAATTGGTTTAATGCTATTTTCGTCATCCTGGAGAGCATTTTTACCATTATAAATAATGTATACATACTTAATTTTCCATAATGGATTTATAAAAATGAAATTACTTAATCGGTTATGTACTTACAACAACGTTTAACGTATCCTTGAAGAACTGCGGTAAATTGAATCCTATTAATTCAGTATTATAAAACCAACGATTGGTAGAGAAAACCGAATGCAATCCTGGGGTATTGCTCAAACATATACGACAAGTTGAGTTGATGCCATCTTTTTCAAGTCGCTTGTATATTTCATCGTCTTTGGTCTCTACTAAAGACATGTTTAATTATGTCATAATTGTTATCAACCAAAAGACCTCATTATTTGTTGGTTAATTTTACAACTGCCAACCAAATACATTTGACAGTTGACAATTGAAAACACTTAACCATAAACTAGTATACTTTAACTAAGCGAAGTTGTCTATGCAAAAAGCATAGACAAGATACATGACATATTGCAGTGGTGGCAAACCTACGGCATGCGTGCCCGAGGTGGGAGAATTTGGATGGCACGCGAACAAAAAAAAAATGATTAAATTATCCGTGTATATAAATAAAAAAACATTTTTTTATTTTGTCTATTTTGTTTTTACTGCTTGGCACGTCACACAATCGAGAAATAATATTTGAGGATTTTTGGCACGCGGACCCAAAAAGGTTTGCCATCCTTGACATAGTGATTAGAGAGATATTTCATAATTTACCATTTTTTATTATATTTAAAATCATATCAACATTTCTCTACACAAAATAAAAACAAAAAACCATCTATCTAATAGTTTTTATGCACTTTATCTATAGTTCTTTTGCGCAAACGTCAAAACCAACCAGTTTTCATCAATGTTGATTGAAAGCGGTTGATTGACAAGACAGACCGACAAGCATTAGAACAGTCAAATTTTTGTTGTGTTGTAAATAATGATACACTCTTTTTTCTGAGTAGCAACCTCTTAGTCTGTAGCTAGATTTCTATTTAAACATCCAAGCAGCAAAATTAAATAATTTACAATTGACATTATTTTTTTCTTGTTTCAGCGAATACGCATTTATTACATAATGGAAAATATTTTATTGGCCATGATAACTTAGTATTGACGCCGTCGTAAACAAAAATTATCTGCAGCGCATGTTTACAAAATACACGTACTCTGTAAGGTCAAGCGTGACGGTCACACGGCTTTTACATGTGAAGGTTATTAAGGTATCCAATCCCGGAATCCCGTCCAATTCTGTGATTCCGAAATCCCGGGATTGAGAGAGTACCAATATACTGAAAATATCAAATGGTTTCCGCCATTATAGTGTCCTCGTGACAAATCGCACGCCACGATCGGTTTGTTTAATATTTTTTTTCGCTTTAAGCCGTGTTCTAATCGCATTCGCAATGAATTCGCCCTGATAAGACTTAGCTAAGGTATCCAATCCCGGGATCCTGTCCAATTCTATGATCCCGAAATCCTGGGATTGCGACAGCACCAATCCCGGGATTGAGAAAAAGAAACACGGAAGAGCTAAACAATATGTTGCGACGTTATTTTTTGTAAAGATAACTCTGTGACTTCTAATGCCTTTTTAATTAAATTAAAATACAACAAAACTTATGCATTTTTTTTATCCGCGTCCGTTCCCAATGTAGAGCATAATATGGCATCTCAACAGATTTTTTTCCACAAAAACTGTTTGTTACTCAGTGACTCAGCCTCTTATTTTCAAGGAGAGTAGTAGTGATAGGAAGTAAGACTGGGACAGGACTAGTGGTTAACTAATCGCTCTCGCCACGCTCAGTATATAAAAAAAGTTCTAAGACTATTATTATATGAAAATTTAGCATTTTTTTAAATCCTTATCGTAGTCGCAGTTTTTTCACGACATACAACACTAGTGAAAATAGATTCATTGAAAAAAATCTTTGTATATAAGTTGATGTATTAAACACAACTAGCTGTAAGCCCGTTGACCTCAACGGGGGGAATCTTGTTGCATTTTTAAGTAGTCAGAAAATTTACTGGCGTGAAAAATAAATTACAAACCTATTTATTGAAATAATAGTAAGAGCGCTATTTTAAACTCTGCCTAGGGGCGGCACATAGCCTAGGAACGTCACTGACACCAGGCTTGTTCTTCTGTGTACTTTTAATGGTTTGCTGACGGTTTGCAAACCGTTTTCAAATTAGAATCTAATTCAAAGCTTTGATCACATGGTTTGGATTGTGACTTTGACAGTTGTTTCTGTTCTTTTGCGTCAAAACCACATTCCAACCGTTTGCAAACCGTCAGCAACGGTTCGTGCTATAAATCGTTAAATCGACTGTTTTGGCGTGCCAACCTCCAACCTCAGAATGGCGAAATTTGTTATAAACGACAACTTAACCGACTAAATATCAAATGTCACACTGAGAGTTATACGTCATTGATGTATATCATATAAAAGTTAGTTAACAAATATTTAACATGATGGTTAATTTTCAAAATATTTGGCTTAAAACATTGTTTTATTTTACTTGAAAAGCATGTAGCATTTTAAAACGAAATTATAGGAAAAATTTGTACATGACATCGCACAAAACCGATATTCGAGCGATTTTTTCTGTCGGCAATAATGAATGACAAGGTTATACACTCTTAATTTATAATCTAAAATTTAGAGTGTAGATTAGAATAAAAGAATCGATTTATTATTGACAATAAAAAACATTGTGCTATCTTCGAATATATATTTGATGAAATAAGATGAAATGGAAACGAAAGAAAATCGGATAATATTGAAATAACGTTATGCTTATAATTAGATATAACAATATTACGCTGTTTCAATATAACAAGATACTTTTAAAACTGTAATACGTATTTGTCGTACAGTTTAACCTAAAATGGTTCACGCAAATATAATTTTCACACCAATTAAGTGAAAATAATATTTGTATTTCCCATTGACGCATTTCATCAAATACGATAATGTTCGAAATGGCGATACGGTTTTAATAGCACGAAAAAAAAACAATAAGTTGTTTATGAACAATCAAACATTTTCCATAGTAATATAAAGGCGTATTCGCTGAAATAAGAATAACTTAATGTCGATAGTTAATTATTTTGATTTTGCCGCTAGTAAAAATCTGGCTACAGACCTAGAAATTGCTTACTATAAAAAAAACAATATATAATTATTTAATGTACTGGCAGCACAAAAAAATGCCTGTTCTTCTACGCCGCTTGCAAACTGGGTTTGGCGGAATTCGGTTGGAATGCGGTTGGAATGTTGGTTTTGACGTTTGCGCATAAGAACAGACTGAGCCAATGTTGCCTATTGAAAAAACGACATTAATTCCAGGAATATCTAATATATCGACAACCCTGCAGTATTTAAATTGTAAATTATTCAATTTTTAGAATAATGTCCAAGTTTGCTAACAAATATATTTCTTAGAAAAAGAAATAGACCCCGGGACATATATCGACAGCCCTGCAGTATTTAATTTGTAAATCATATATTTTTTAGAATAATGTTTAAGTTTGCTAACAAATATATTTTGTAAAAAATGAAATAGACCTCGGAACATATATCGACAGCTCTGCAGAATTTAAATATTTATTTATAAATTTGAAATAATATAATTTTTAGAATAATTGAAATGTCTAAGTTTGCTAGCAAATATATTTTGTAGAAAAAAAAAAGATTTCGGGACATATATTGATAGCCTTGCAGTATTTAAATAGTCAATAATATAATTTTTAGAATAATGTTTAAGTTTGCTAACAATTATTTTTCGTATTAGAAGAAATATACCTGGGGGCATATATCGACACCCCTACAGTATTTAAATTGTTAATTATTTAAATTTTAGAATAATGTTTAAGTTTGCTAACAATTATTTTTCGTAGTAGAAGATGTTAAAATAAAAGTCGAAATATAGTTCTATAAAATATCCATACCGTAATTAGAATATTTCTAATGCATGTAAGAAATTAAAAAGATTTTCAAGGCCGGATGCAAAGTATAACCATACCTTCCAATAATCGAATCAATGACACTGATCAAAATCTGTCAAATCAGCTCTAAAATATCTTCGCCCAGCCCTATAATTATAGCTTCAAAAAATCGAATCAGTATCTTTAATTATTTAAAAAACTTCGTAGCTATGCAAACTTTCAAATAAAGATCTCTCAATATTTTTACGATGCTTCAGTTCTAAGCCAGGAAATTTGAATTTTGAATATAAAAAGACGTCCATTCCAATTGGAGGAACGACAACTTCAAAAATATGCGATTCAAAATAAGCCGTTAACATTGGTCGAAAAATGTGCTGTTCAAAATACACCGTTATCATTGGGCGAAAAGGACAGTGTGACGGACATATTTGTGAGTGATTATTTTATCGGCTATTAATGTGAAGATTTAAGAAAAATAATTACTTATAATAACCTAATTGGATCCACTTGTTTCCACTTATAATTTTTTGAGTTGCCTTCTCTGGATTGACTATTCATTTAGTCGCTTCCTGTTTCCAAGTCAGTTTGTACTTGACTTTATTTTATGACAAAAAGTGTTAGGTACTTAAGTACCTAAAATTTAAAAATCATTACAAATTTTATAACCAAATAGTGTTCAAAGTCGATATGATAAATAAGTAATCAATTATAAACTCAACTGCAGCGAGCCAGACAATCCTTTCAAACTTCTTTGGAATTTATTTCAAATTAATAAATTATAATTGAGAAAAACCATGATGACCTCATAGAAACAAAACACGCGATAGACGGGGAATTCTTACATCCAGACCCTGTCTATTGTCTCTGACCTTGTCTGATACAACAGCCGACTTAACCACAGTTGGTTTTACTTGCGTTTGAGTAAAACGTATGCTTTAAAACGAACGGCCCGGCATTGGATGCCTTAATAGTATAAATACTGGCTTTCTTATTTTTCGTAAAACTTTTTGGAATCACTGTAAATCGCATTTATTGATTTTACAAGTTGCAACGTCTACGTGTTTTGTTTCATTGGCGAGTTGTACACTAATTGCACACGCTGTCGCTTTTATGTGATTGCGTATCCTTTATAGCAAACACTTACCAATGAGCTATGAACAACAACAAAACCTTATCACGCTTTGTTTACACACATTTCGGGAGCTGAGTACTATAAGGTTCTATGTGGACAGCTGCATGAAAAAAGATATGGGCATTTGAAATTTTGAATGCTTGTATTTTGAAAATTGTAAATGTTTCCAAGTTTCTTGATCAATGATAGTGCTGGCATGATATAACTATTACAAAATATTGTTAAAAATAGTCCTTCATAGTTAATTAGAAATACATAAACTTCAATTAGAACCTTGTACACCTGAAATTCAAACAAACCGCCAGTGCTACAAGGTTCTAAGTGAAATTTGAATGAAAACACAAGGGATTCAAAAAACTGACTTACGCTTTTTAAATTAAAATAAAACGAATTCTATGAAAGATATCTAATGTGAGCATTATTATTAGAAAAGATATATAAAAGGATAAATAGGAAAAGGAGGTTTTTTTTTGTAATTTGTGTTTGATATCATTAATCTACTATGTTAATATTATAAAATGTAATAATAACACACTGCAAGAATACAAAACATCATAATGGTAAAAAATAACACCACTTTGTTGAAGAATAAAAATAATTGATCAAAATCAAATAATTGAAGAAAAAAAAAGAATAAAATTATCAAAATATAAAAGATATTATTCAACCTATGAACATTCACACAATTTTTTTTACTAACGACCCGGGTTTCGCCTTTCGGCATCTTCATGAATTCAAGTTGAAACCTCAGATATCTTGCGACGCGCACCTAGAACTACGGCTTATTGGAAATTTAAACAAAATTTCGACTTTATATTAATACAGCATGTAGATAATGCTACGCTTAAGAATGCCTCATTATTACTTTAGTTTGGTCAAAAGTCGACCATTAGAACCTTGTAGTACTCAGCTCCCGAAATGTGTGTAAACAAAGCGTGATAAGGTTTTTTTGTTTTTCATAGCTCATTGGTAAGTAAGTGTTTGCTATAAAGGATACGCAATCACATAAAAGCGCCAGCGTGTACAATTAGTGTACAACTCGCCAATGAAACAAAACACGGAGACGTTGCAACTTGTAAAATCAATAAATGCTATTTCCAGTGATTCCAAAAAGTTTTACGAAAAATAAGAAAGCCAGTATTTATACTATTAAGGCATCCAATGCCGGGCCGTTTTTGTAATCCCGGGATTGATCATAATATATAATGTCATATCATAATTTTCTGTTTTATTTTCGTCATATAGGTACTTGATGCATTTATTTAAATCTAACTGGCAATACGACTTGGCGGCAGATATTTATCTTTTTACATCGCAAGAGATACAATTCAATGATTATTGTTTTTTTAACGTCGTTCGAGATAAGTTCTAGGAAAACAGACATCACAAACACCAATGTAGTAGATCTCAAATTAAAAAAACTCGATCAAAGGGATCCTCAAAGGTTTCATATACACTTTAAAAGAATACTAACACAACGCGATTTTGCAATTTGCTTGTTCATTTTTGAAAAGCTGATAACGAGCAATGTAAAAAGGGTTGCTTACAACGAGATCGTGGAATAGGCAAAAGGGGTGAACGGATTCTACCGAACATGATTCTCCCGAACACGAACACTCCGAACAAGAATCGTCCGAACACGAACTCTCCGAACAAGAATACTCCGAACACCGATTCTTTCGGACTCGGAATCTTCCGCACACAGAACCTTCCGGATATAGAATACTTCGCACACCGAATACTCCGAACATTTAAATATTTTTAAATGAAAAATCATTGTTTTATTGTAATGTGGAATGTTTTATGGCAATTATGCCAAATATTTTTCAGAATTGAAACAAGCAAAATATTTATTTATAATGTATGTATATATTTTGTTTGAACAGTTTATCATTTAATACGTATTTTGGATTATTTATTTATAAAAATTGTGCTGTATCCTGATAGGGCCGATATCTTTGATTGTATTGAAAAAAAATATCATTCATATAGGTATTTAATATTGAAAATTCACATACACAGTATGTTTACATGATTTTATTATCTTACTGATACTCATATATTATACATTTAATTTAAAAATGTGTAGGTATATCAAATTTTAAACATACTTTATCAAATTGTAATTTAAAAAATTAGACTATACATAGTTATTAATTAAAAACAATTTTCAATGAAAGAGTTAACAATATGTATAATGTTTGGTAAATATAAAAATCTATGTGCTATCTGTGTGGTCAACGTCGTTGGCTTCGGTTACGGAGGTCACGGGTTCGAATCTCAGTACGGACAGTTTTATAAATTGATTTTTCAATCGATTTATGAATTTCTTTTTGAATGCATGGATGTATGTGACGTCTTGAATTCCCCCCTCCAAACCCATCCTATCCTATGAACTGGGCGTATCGAGAGCAATAAGCTAATCAACTAGTCCTATCCTAGCCCTAGCCTTCTATTCCTACTCTCTTTGGAAAAAGAGAGGTTGAGCAACTGAGTAACAAGCAGTTGTCGTTGGAACACTTCTGTTGAGATAAACTCCATTAGGAGTCCATATGATCCTCATTGGGACATAGTAAATATACATATATGTATATATAAAATTAAGTTAGGAGCTTCGTTTAATTTTAATTTGGAATATTTTATTGTTATATTTATGGAGTGAATTTCTGTTTTTTTAACTATTTATAATTAAAAATAAAGAAAGTATCAAAAATGTTTATTTAATTTTGTATTTTATTTCAGAACAGACAAATCAATTTTAGTCAGTGAACTGATTAAAGAGTTTTAATATACATATTGTGTTTTGATATTATGAATATGGCTAAAGTGATATAAAAATATTTTATTCTTAAATAAAAACTAACAAATACTTTTTTTTTATAAGCAGCTGTTTTGGATTACAAGTAGTAATAAAAAGAATTTTGAATACGAAAAATAATTTTGTTTTTGTCTTATCTTTCAAAAAATGATGATTTTTAATACCTGGAGGGAGAAAGTTCATTCCAATGACCATTCTTATTGCTTTGTGAAAATAAGGGTCGGGTTTGTTTCCAATGCCAGATAACCATTATGTTTGTACTGAATGATTGTTAAATAAAAATAATATTATCATATTATAGTTCGGATCTCGCACCATAAAATTATCATATATTTCGTTCTTTATAATTTATTTTCTAAGATAAAAAAGCAATAGTGTTGTACTTGGTTCAGTTTTTTGCCAATTAAACTCTGAATTTGATACTGCCTGAAAAATGACAAAAGGTCATTGATAAAAATAAACAATACATAAATTGTAAAAACATGTTGTTCCATCCAAAAATATTCTTTAAACAATTCCGTAAGCACTTAATTGCCAATCTTGTAGTGTGCTGTGTGTAGCATTTGTGGTCATTATCCCTACCTCAACATTTTTTCTCCAAAGAAAGTGATTGATTTTGTAATCAACAACCACTTCCTGTGAAGGTGCCGTATCGAACATCTTTACTGTGCTTCACATTAGGAGTAAACACGGTAAAGAGCAAAATTGAATATATGTATATCGTCAGTATACTATTAGCGGATTATCCTATAAGAAAATGAGTGGCGCGCTTGTGGCCTCCGAATCTTAGGAGCCTCAAAAATAGCTTATATAATATATACCATATACTTTCTGTTCAGATTTTTACATAGTTTTATTATGTTATATAGTTTTTTAGAATTTTCCCAAGTTTTATGTGGTCCGAAAAACAGGGCCTCCAAATTTTATTGCGCCTAAAGCCTCCCATGTGCTTAATCCGCCACTGCTTAATCTGTAATCTTTGACGCGTTGCTATTATGTGAGGTAGAGGTCTGAAAAGGCCCGGGCCTGGCCCGCGGGCTCTTACCCGACCCGGCCCGTGGGCCAGGCTCGGGCGGGTAAGCGCAATTAAGAGACGGGCTCGGGTCGGGCCGGGCTTTGGAATTTGGGATATAATCTGGGGAAAAATATAGCAAATCGAGGATTTCAAATTCCTCGGTGAGCTAAAAAAAAAAAGGACTTTCGGAGATAATCTGGGGAAAAGTATAGCAAATCGAGGATTTCAAATTCCTCGGTGAGCTAAAAAAAAAAGGACTTTCGGAGATAATCTGGGAAAAATATAGCAAATCGAGGATTTCAAATTCCTCGGCGAGCTAAAATAAGGAGTTTCGGGCTTCGGGTCGGGTTCGGGTAACAAGTGCGGTATTAGACTCGGGCCCGGGCCGGGTCGGGCGTGAGTTTTTCGGGCTCGGACCGGGTAGTTTTGTAAAATTTTGGCCCGTGCAGACCTCTAATGTGAGGTAATTCCTGAAACATATTCTCCTGCAGACAAGGTGCAATTCGATTTAACGTTTAGAGCCACTGGAAAAGCGCACCTATGCATGCGATAGTAATGCTTGTAGTTCAGTCTGGTTCAGTCTCAAAACACTCGGCAACGTCGGAAGCTGTCCAGACACAACAATATCAAAAACACCACGGCAGACATATCTCAGATATATTAGTTTTTAATTAAGTGTTTATATTATTTCCAGTCTGTCCATAAAGAAACGTGAAGCCATTGCTGTCTTTAGCTGAAAAAGGTGAACTTTTTATAAACATTATTGCGCTTTGACGATTTCAAAAAAAAAAACAATGAATGCTGACGTAAATTGATACATAGCGAGCTGGTTTGTGCCAAGTCGAAATAAAATTAAATGTTTCTCAGAATGTTCAAGCCTAAAAATAATAGTGCAATCTGCAATCTATATATTAATACTCGATAATGTCCGTCCGTCTGAATGATTGTCCGCGATATCCCCTCCCCCTGCCCCTTCCCCCTCCCTTCTCAAAGCTCCGCTGACGCAATATTTTTATTCATACTAAAGACATATTTTCCCAATACACTGTTTATTATTTGACGATACAAATCGCTGAAAAAATTTCATACAAAAAAACGCCGCGACCGTGGATCGAACACAGAACTCTGGATTACCAGTCGAGCTCTCTATCAACTGAGCTAACGTCATAAATATCAAGGCGATAAAAATACATTATATAAATCAAGCATTTGAAAATGGAACGATATTTGTGATTCACAAACTGACTTCGATTGTTTTTATTCAAGATTGTGACGTCTGTCAAATATGAATGTGGTATATTTTACATAATATAGTTTCGACAGTTAAATGCAAATATTCCATGTGTGTCATATGCTGACGGCTATTAAATATTTTACTTTTTAACAGAGGGTATTTAGAATTTATCCCGATAATTTAAAAGTTTTGTATCTTTTGTTTTAAATAACGAGTAAACGAGTCTATGCTTTGGACAAGGTAAATTTATGCTCAAATAGTAATATAAATAAAGTAAGCGAAATAGTTTGATAGATTGGGGTCAACGAGATTAAAATACGGCAAAGTGAGCCAAGTTAGGATGATGGGAAAAAGTGAACTGAACCCACCCTTTTTATTGCATAATTTCAATCATTTTTTCTCTAAAATACATTGTTTATGCTTTCGATGGATTCGTCGGTATCTTTGTGGAAGTTCATTTGAATATCAAATAAAAAATAACTTAGATTATTCCACGTATTGTGCTACAAACTGTGACACGTGTTTCGCCTCTTTCAGAGGCATCCTCAGACAGACTTACTTTTACTTACTGAAAGTAAGTCTGTCTGAGGATGCCTCTGAAATAGGCGAAACACGTGTCACAGTTTGTAGCACAATACGTGGAATAATCTAAGTTATTTTGTATTACTTTTTTATGCTTATTTATTGAAAAAACTTTCACATAAAATTAAAAGTTGATGACAGTTCCCACAAAAATTAATTGAAAACGTAATTGCACTTAAAAGTCAAATGGAAAAGTTTCACCATTTTTATGTTTGGTTCCCTTAAAGACTCATATATTCCTAAAAATAAGCTCCGTTTGGTGAATTAGTGAAGTTAATTTATTCTGATTAATTTGATAAATATGCATTTGATTGTAACATGGAAAATTGATAATTTTGTTTTGATAAAATGTGCAATTAATTTATACCATTTTGCATGTGAAAAATGATTATTAGCAAACTTAAACATTATTTCAAAAATTAAGTAATTTACAATTTAAAACTGCAGGGCTGTCGATATATGCGCCGAGGTCGATTTATGCTACTATGAAAAATGATTGTTAGCAAACTTGAACATTATTCCAAAGATTTAATATTTTACGAAATTTTTGTCACTACGAAAAAAATTGTCAGCAAACTTAAACATTATTCCAAAAATTAGGTAATTTACGAGGTATATTTCTGCTAATAGGAAAACTAATTGTTAGCAAACTCAACATTATTCCAAAAATTAAATAACTTACAATTTAAATACTACAGGGCATGCTGTCGATATATGCCCCGAGATATATTTATTTTATTTTTAGAATTTCTGGCTTATTCAATAAATAGGTTTGTAATTTTCTGACTTCTTAAAAATGCAACAAAAATCCCCCCGTTGAGGTCAACGGGCTTACAGCTAGTCTGACTATAAATATTGACGATAAACAACTCTAAAAAACTAAAAAGGTTTACAGTGTGATGGTTTTCAATATTAACACTTAGTCATTGAAATTTAAATATTATCTGTTTTATAATTAGTTATCTACGTAAACGACAGAAACGTTGACCGAAATCTACCGGTCGCCCGTTGAGTTATGTATCGTCGATAGCAACCCGAAGTTTCAAAATACATTTATGAAATTTCACCCATCCATCGCTTAACACGGAAATGGGTTTTGCTGGATCACCGTGTAAAGCGAGACTAACAAATGTATAGAAAAGAGGGTTATATGCAGTGGTGTGCTGCTATGGGTTCGCACCGGCTCTACCAAGCCGGTTTTTTAAATTATTTCGGTTCGGAAAGCTAGTTCCTAAAATAGTTTACCATTCATAATAAAAATAATAAAAGATTTTTAGTACTTTTTCCACTTAAAATTTATTACAGTGCTATTTATACAAGTTGTATAAATAGCACTGTTTAATTTATTTTCCTTATCAGTTGATAATGCTCGTGAGGAGCGAAACCGGTCCTGATCAAATAAATTTTAAGTGGAAAAAGTACTAAAAATCTTTTATTATTTTTATTATAATGCCATTCCATCAAGTATTGACAGTGAACACCTTAAAAGTGATTTACCATTCCTTAAATCAGTTGTTATTAACAGAGGCGGTACCACCTCCCTGGTGGGCGCTTAGAAGTTTGGGAAGGGCGTTTTTAATTTTTCAGAATTTGGGTGGCGATGCAGGAATGCGAGGGGGCGATGCACTTAGTCAGGCGGGGGCACTGAGATATTGAAAGACTATATTATTATAATATCATGTGTTTTTTTTGTATTTTTTTTTTAGTAGGAAATCCACTGCATGAAATAATAGTACATATATAGAGAATAGTGTAATTTTATAATTT
Organism: Himalopsyche anomala; assembly: GCA_031772345.1. Taxonomy (NCBI): domain Eukaryota; kingdom Metazoa; phylum Arthropoda; class Insecta; order Trichoptera; family Rhyacophilidae; genus Himalopsyche; species Himalopsyche anomala. The sequence continues at coordinate 23,864,680 of CM062837.1, read as the reverse complement.
CGTTTTTTTGGGCGGCGTTAGATAACTTTGGATAATTTATTTCTGCTGAATGGGGCTATTTTTTCAATACGATTAAGAAACACTGCCTTAAATCATGTCTCAGATGTCAATGACAGTAGGTGATATACGAATAAGACCCGTCACGGTTATTAGTATATCCGTAAATTCTTAGAAGAGCTAAAAAAAAAATTCTAGGTTTTTGAAATTCACATGAAATTGTTTGAAAATCCCAAAATAGCCGACCAAAGTGCGAGCCGGTTGATAAAATATTAGCAGCACGCCACTGGTTATAGGTTCTTTTTTAGAAATATTAATAAAATAAGTATATATTAAGTACTTTATTGAAACATGAAAAACTATTATTCGATGTCACTATCACTAAAAATTATCACGGGTTTTTTTTTTCTTTTTGGCTGAATGTCATCATCAATGCTTTCGATTATACTTCCGTCATTTCCCGTCGACCGTATCAAAAAATCTGTATCAATCTTGATTGTCTATCTGTTTTGGGATTCGTGTAAATTTCTTCATATCTAACAATGCATTGTTTCATTTTTCATTGACACTAACAGTCTCAAGATGCACTCGACAATGCAAGATTTAATTTTAAAAATCTTCAAAATGAAAACAGAGTATTGAGGCTGTAGAGTCGGAGCCGTAAAACGGATGACTCCAATTCATTTTATTTTTTTTATTAATTAAAAATATATAAAGTTATGCATTTTAGTAAATACGAGCTGTAAGCCCGATGCCCCCAACAGGAGGATTTAAACAATCAAATGCACACTTACTATATTAAATAAATCAGAATTTACTAAACTTTACTAATTCGCCAAACGGAACTTGTTCCTAACCCAATCACTGCCGGATACGAGATATCTCGGTAGTACTAATAATTCGGTAGTGTAATAAGTTGCGACAGCCCTGACTTAAAGAGAAATTTTAAAATCCAGATATCTTTAAGAAAACCTGCTTTTTGTGATACGACAAAAAACAATTGGTGATTATATTAATTATTTATATTTATCAAAATAAAAAAAATCATCGTAAATTCATTTTTTTGCAAATTATAGCCGACGTACTAGGTACAGAGGTACTTTTTTCTACGGCTGCCAAAAGGTTAAGAGGTGAAGTGAGCCAAATAGCAAAATGGTGATTTTTTCTATTTGACTTTTAAATATAACTAGCTGTAAGCCCGTTGACCTCAACGGGGGGATTTTTGTTGCATTTTTAAGTAGTCAGAAAATTACAAACCTATTTATTGAATAAGCCAGAGATTCTAAAAATAAAATAAATATATCGGGGCATATATCGACAGCCCTGCCCTGTAGTATTTAAATTGTAAATTATTTAATTTTTGGAATAATGTTCAAGGTTGCTAACAATCATTTTTCGTAGTATATATATTTTATTCAACTAATTTTCAAGTACGCTAACAAAAATATTTCGTAGAAAAAGAAAAAGACCCGAGGACATCAGTACGCACACATTTGTGAATTGTGAATTGTTAATTGTGATTTGTGAAAAGTGGTTATTTTATCGACTATTAATATATAGATTTTGGAATTTTTAGAATAATCTAATATTCTAATTTTTAGAATAATTTAATATCTATTGAACTTTTTTTTCACTTCAATGGAATGTGAGAAAAAAGTCGGAAAATAAATGGGCAAAGAATTAAATTATATTTATATAAAAAATGCAATATTCACATGCAAAATATTATAAATTAATTGGACATTTTATCAAAACAAAATTATCAAAATTTTGACTTATTCTCCAAATAGAACTTGTTTTTTAGAATATATATAATGATTTTTACTGACGTTATTTTACTACACATACTGAAACTATGCTTTCGCCAACAACTAACTATACCACGTATGTATCTAGATTAAAAACAAATCTTGAAATAATTGCGTCTTATATTTATTTTTTGAAAAACTTATTTCGCTAGTCAATCGGATTTTGTTATTTTGATAGCATTTATTTTCATACGATCAAGATGTAATGTGATTTAAAAAGAAAGTTTTCAAAAAAAAATAATGTTATAAACCAAAAACGCTCAAGGCTAGATTCGAACTATCAACCTTCAGGTTATCAACCGAGCGCTTCTTTACCTTTAGGGTACAGAGGAATTGAGAAAAGTTCGTAAAATAAAACATATAATACGCATGCTGTTTTTCAAATAAAAAACGAAAGGTTCCATTTTCAAACGAAATTTAATATATAGCTAGCTGTAAGCCCGTTGGGCCCAACTGGAGGATTTTTTCGTATTATAAAAAAAATGAAATTTTCCATGTTACAATCAAATGCATATTTATCAAATTAATCAGAATAAATTAACTTCACTAATTCGCCAAACGGAGCTTATTTTTAGGAATATATGAGTCTTTAAGGGAAAAAAGGGTGAAACTTTTCCATTTGACTTTTAAGTGCAATTACGTTTTCAATTATTTTTTGTGGGAACTGTCATCAACTTTTAATTTTATGTGAAAGTTTTTTCAATAAATAAGCATAAAAAAGTAATACAAAATAACTTAGATTATTCCACGTATTGTGCTACAAACTGTGACACGTGTTTCGCCTATTTCAGAGGCATCCTCAGACAGACTTACTTTCAGTAAGTAAAAGTAAGTCTGTCTGAGGATGCCTCTGAAAGAGGCGAAACACGTGTCACAGTTTGTAGCACAATACGTGGAATAATCTAAGTTATTTTTTATTTTATATTCAAATGAACTTCCACAAAGTTACCGACGAATCCATCGAAAGCATGAACAATGTATTTTAGAGAAAAAATGATTGAAATTATGCAATAAAAAGGGTGGGTTCAGTTCACTTTTTCCCATCATCCTAACTTGGCTCACTTTGCCGTATTTTAATCTCGTTGACCCCAATCTATCAAACTATTTCGCTTACTTTATTTATATTACTATTTGAGCATAAATTTACCTTGTCCAAAGCATAGACTCGTTTACTCGTTATTTAAAACAAAAGATACAAATTTTTTAAAGTATCGAGATAAATTCTAAATACCCTCTGTTAAAACGTAAAATATTTAATAGCCGTCAGCATACATATGACACACATGGAATATTTGCATTTAACTGTCGAAACTATATTATGTAAAATATACCACATTCATTATTTGACAGGTGTTCCATTTTTGAATCTTGAATACAAACAATCGAAGTCAGTAGGAATCGCAAATATCGTTCCATTTTCAAATTTTTATTTTATATACACTATTTTTATCGCCTTGATATTTATGACGTTAGCTCAGTTGATAGAGAGCTTGACTGGTAATCCAGAGTTCTGTGTTCGATCCACGATCGCGGCGTTTTTTTGTATGAATTTTTTTCAGCGATTTGATTTGTTTCGTCAAATAATAAACAGTGTATTGGGAAAATATGTCTTTAGTATGAATTTAAAAAAAAAAAATTAATGGCGACAGCGGGGCAGGATGGGGGGGGGAGGAGGACCGTCTTTCTTGACGTCATCGAAAAGGCGAAATCGCGACCATATACAAACGAAAAAAGTATGTATTTAGTATGAATAAAAAATTGCGTCAGCGGAGCTGTTGAGGTAGAAGGGGGGAGAAGGGGAAGGGAAATCGCGGACAATCATGCAATCATACGGACATTATCGAGTATTAATATATAGATTGCTCTTTCAATTGTTTTTTATGCAAACTGTCAATCAATTTTCAATTTTATGTGAAAGTTTATTAAACAATTGATTGTAATAATCTAATAAAAAGGGGTGAGTTCAGTTCACCTTTTCCCATTATCTTCACTTGGCTTAGTTTACCGTATTTTAGTCTTGTTCACCCCAATCTATCAAACTATTTGGCTTACTTTATTTTTGTCACCATTATACTAACCTTAATTATTAGTATTATTTGTCTTAGTCTGTGTCTTTAAAATAGGTATTTCATTATAAATCAAAAAGTTTATTGACATTTTCAAATTCTCTATTCTCTACAAAAAGATTATGGGTACAGTTTTAATTTACCTTTAAAAAAAAAAAAAACTACTAGCGTGTCGTCAAATATAATTTAGAGTTTATACAAAAACTGATTTTTGAAAAAAAAACGGTTTTTGGATTGCAACATTTTCTCAAACTTGGTTTACCCGATTTTCAAAGTTTCACAATAAAGGATTATCCAAATTAAACAGCAAAAAATCGTTTAATTTTTTTTAAAACATCGATTAATTAGCATAAACTCTTTACTTATAGTAAAATACACATTGTAAAAAATTGTCACAATGTTCATAAAATATGTCTTTCAACGTTTTGTAACCAAGGCGGTTTCAAGTAAAAATATGTGGGTTTATTTAATGAATAAAAACAATGAAATATAATTTTCTAGTATTTGAAACTGGATTAACAGGTGGAAAAGTAAGTGCGTTCTCTCGTAACAACCGAACATTTTGCCTCTTTGGTTGCCAAAAACCGTCCTCACTGAAAAAGTATCCAATATATTTCCAACAGTCTGTATGGTATTTTTTCAGATTATTTTTTTAATTAAGAATTATGTATAATTGAAAATTAGTCCAGTAAGGAAAATTTTCCAATGATTATTTTGATAAAATATTTCATTCACCACTTCCATGTTTGGTTTGTGGTTTGTAACTGATTAAAAGCAAAACATGGTCACGGATTACTGATACAAATTGAAGAAATCTCTGCTGCTCTCAGTAACAAAATTAACGCCTAACATTGAAAGACCAGCGTAATCCAAAAAGGCCTAAAAGTTTCATCAATGGACACACATGCAACTGTGGTCCAGCGTCCAGCCAGAGTTATCTTCATCAAACAAAACTCTCCGACAACTGTAGAACCATCAACAGGGTCCACGACAGCGAACACCTTTTCATCCAATAGGTCATTTCTGGCTATTCTAGATTTGTGCTTTAGTGCAGGGTGCAATCGTGTGTCTTTTGAACTGGCGTAAAATTATTAATTTGTTTGCGTGATTGAGATATTCCCTTTATAATCCCCTAAGCCTAAGCGACGCAGATCCTACCTCTGTACTTATTTTACAACCCCCAACTGTAAACGTAAGAAGGTAGAAAAGGTGTTCCTATGTATGGCGCATCTGAATTTGTCAATAAAAAAAATCCGCATGGCATGGAAAACATTGACAACCTCTGCCTTAGATAGTTGTAACTGTCTCCAGTCTAATATATATAATAGATAATATAATGAAATAGGGAAAATGTAACATTTTTTTTTATTAAAATCCAATATTTCACATTTTAAAAGAGTTTCACAGATGCTATTCATTTCGTAATGTGATTATTGAATGTTAGCTTACACTCAAATTTTACACCAAGACTTTAAACCAAATAAACACTCTTGAGAATTCAGGCCATTCTCGAGAATGTCAAACATAAGGCACCTGGTAATTTTTTGAAGAATTCTGGACATGAATAGTTTGTTCTTCCAAAGTATAGAACCAGCCTGCCAATGGGGGTGCCACTGGGGAGAACTCTATTAATGACTAACGGTATTGCTTTGAACATGGACATATTCCGTGTAGACGTGAGTGAGTTCAGATGAATAATATTTTTTTTGTTTATTAAAGTAGGTTTTGTCAGAACTTTCTCGGTTGTCTTTCTTGTCAATTTCCAATGTTGTTTGTTCGTTTTTACTGTTAGTCAATTTTCAACGTTGAAAAAACACAAACATAGAATTTCTATTTTTTTTTGTAGTGTACTAACATATGTTTACACAAATAAATAAATTGGAGGTAGATCACTGCGCCCCATCATTCACATAAATAATAAATTGTCTCCTTATGTTATGGTTTGTGCCAAAGCCCCCTATCGTCAAAGCCATGCTATTGAGTAGAAAACAGGTACTTTTTTCAGATGAGCGGGCCGGCGTTATAATTTTCAAAGTAATATCACGTCATTATGAAACCATTTATTACTATTATTTTGAAGCAAATACATATATATATTGTAATTATATATCTTTTCAATTAAATCATTTTTTAAATAAGAAAAAATCATATTTTCTAAGGTTTTTTAATAAAAATCTCTGAGAACAAAAGCAAACAAAGATGCCAAATCATTTTATTTAAATTATTTTTTTTACAATATTTCAATACAGAATATGAGGTTGGATAGTTCATTAAAAAAACCAACGTCATTATTGGGATTTTAATCAATTAATATTAATCTCGAAATTTATTTGTGCAATCTTATATAATATTATATGAATTCCGCTTGTTACCGTCGTTTATGTAATTTATAATTTATATTCTATATAATTGTGATACTTAATAGTGGGAAGTTAAATTTTATTGGTTTTTACCATACATCGCATATCTTGCCATTCGCTATATTTCTTACAATCATTACATAATTTGCATATATGGCCCTTCCGATGTATCGTAAATTGTAAATTAATAACACCAACGAATCACAGAATATCCATACGAGAAATCTTTCAAACATACATGTTACATTTAACGAAAAATAAGCTCACAAATTGGAATTTAGAGTTGATGTACGTATAACCGCCATACAATTTGTTAGTAAAGGCAGGGATTCAACGGCCAGCTCAGAATTTGCTGCTTTTCTACAGCACTGCTTGGAACTTAAGACTGCTATGGTTTGTGCTCATTTCAGAGTACACCAAAGTAAGAAAGAGTGAATTGAACATGTGGCTTCCAAAGACATGTTGCTGTGGATGTACGTTGGAGAAGGGATCATTCATAATCGGCCGACTCGGTGTCGTAAGTATTTACCTTCATTCAATATGTATTTTAGAATCATTTACTGAGGAGTTATTTCAGACAAAAAACTAATATCCAAGAATCTCATTGAATATTTATCTCATTTTGTCAACTTTGTTACTTACCTACTTCATGCAATACTTACCTACAAATTGTTAATTGTGTTTATTGAAGTGCATGTCTTCTTTTTCTGTCTGTTTGACGTTTGCTGCCGATTGTCTATGGTACGACAAACACGCCACCTACTGTAATTTAAATTAGAATTATTTTCATAATGTGAGTTTCCATAAAAATCTTGGTCGAACACGAAACACTATGAAAGTAACGAACATTATGAAAATAATTCTAATTTAAAGTTAAATTTCCATCAAGCACCTTAAGTCAAAATTCTAAATTATACTGTAATTTAATTGTACTACGCCTATAACCTTCGCACAACTTGCATGAACGGTATGGCAGACATACAAATATTGATTTGTATATACAAGACCTACACCTACTGTAAGATTATTTTAATACTCCTATAAACTTCGCACAAGTGCAAGCAAAATTTTTGTCAAAGTCTTATTGCAATTGGATGAGTGGTGTGGCAACGCATATAATACGAAATAAACAATCACACCTAATGCACGGAACACATTTAAACGGAATGTCAGAATGTAGACCAGTGTTTCTCAACCTTTTTGAGAGCGTGGCCCCTTTTGAGTGTCTTTATTTTTCTGTGGCCCCCATACCATTGTTTTTTCTTCCCATGAAAATTATAATTTCAAAAACCCACCTTTTTTTATAGCTCTTCCGAGATTTTCGAATCCAGAATGCCAAAAATAGCAGCGCGACGTCCGCCATTATGCTCTTCCCTGTATCGTTTTATTAATACCCGTGGCCCCCCTAAACTGTGCTGTGGCTCCCCAAAACAAAAATAAATCTCTGTGGCCCCCTTAGAACACGCTGTGGCCCCCTGGGGGGTCACATGGCGCACCGTTGAGAAACCCTGATGTAGACCACACGGTTTGACAGATTTGAAATGTTCCATTTTTTAATTTTTCATACAAAAAATCGAGTGTCAAAAATTTGAATTGTCTGAATGCTGTTTGATCATCAGTCGACGGTTGACAGTTGAATTGCATGAACGGTAGACATACAAACATTGATTTTTACATATGAGACCTAGTGTAAGTTAATTTTAATGAGCCTATAACCTTCCCGGTAGTGCAAGCAAAAAGTTTGTCAAAGTTTTATTGCAAATGGATCAGCGGTTTGACAGCCCATAAAGTATGAACAAACAAACATTCATTTTTATATGTTAGATATGGTTAAAAATATCATTTTTTATGGTTTTAAAATGAAGAATCGTTCAATCTCCCTACTTTATATATTGCAACATTCGCCATTCTTTTGAACTTCACGGACCAGGAAACTAGAATAGAAATTAAAAAATCTGATATTAATAATTGATAAAAATAATAAAACATTTTTAGTACTTTTTCCACATAAAATTTATTGGATCAGGACCGGTTTCGCTCATGGTGAACATTGTCATCAGTCGACAATGCTCACCATGAGCGAAACCGGTCATGATCCAATAAATTTTATGTGGAAAAAGTACTAGAAATGTTTTATTATTTTTATTATAATGCCATTCTACCAAGTATTGACAGTGAACACCTTAAAAGTGATTAATAATTGAGTCGATAAATATCATCGCACACAATTCACAAGTCACAATTTTTTTTAGTTTATGACGATTTTTCTTGAGCTAAAAAAAATTATAACTTAAAAGTTAAATTATAATTTTGTATAACAAAACATTTTGTGTTGTACATATTTTCAATAGTTACAAAATAAAACATGACTTGGGTAGTTTTGATAAAACACTTGCGGATTAAGGTTTATTTTTTCTTCAATCTCCTTTGATCTTTGCTTCTTTCAAGTCAAATGTGGCTAAATCATTCTTATTTTATCTTCCATTTTAACATAACATTCACACTACAAAGACGAGACACCATCATTCCAAGCACTCTGTCCAAAAAATAATTACAGCGTGACCGACTGTTGCTGCATTCTGATTGGCTTAAACGGACTTTGGTATGATTTATACCACTGGTTGGCAACATTTTGAGAGATTGGGTAAAAAAATAAACTTGGTCAGTGGATAAAAGTTAAAAATATTTTTTTACCATTTATTCTTTTAAAAAATCATTTTTAGAAAATAATATATATGTTTATAAATAATACATAATATATGTGTAAATTTATGAATTCTCGTCTTCAATGGCATTACTGCAAGAGCTCGGTGGACTACCAGAATTTTCTCGCAGACTGCCAGTGGTTTCATATATGACATATTTTTAGCACTAGTTAGTGAAGGTCAATTAACTGTATTTTTTTTAGACTATGACACTCATATCTCTTCTCCGAACATTTATGGGATTGTCTGGAGAAATTACTGCTATCAGTGCTATAGTATTATGTGTCAACTTCATCAGACTTGGAGCATCATTTGTGCTGATCTCAGCTGTTCGTGAGGTTTGTATATATTTTTTTTTATCTTAAAACACAGCTGCTTTTATTGTGTTGCAAATAGAGCCCCATAAAAAAAAACAAAAATTCATAAATCTTTGGATACAAACGAATGAATGTTTTCATTCATGGATTCGAAAGAAAAGTTTTTTTCATTTGAATTTGATATTACATTACATTGTTTGATATTGACCGCCGCACAAAAACTCATCATTGATTATTTAAAGATGAATAATTCTAGCATTAACTACATTTACTTTGTTAGAATGATGGCAATTTGCGGAGCGCACGGATTATTGTCGAGGACTCCTTTATGATTTCAGTTCTCATTCAAATCTTGTTTTGATTTATATGTTTACAGAAAAATCACAAACATCTGCAAATATGGCTTGTAGCACAGACATTGCTGACATTTTTTAGCATTGGGGTTGAAACATTCTTAGTTTATTTGGCAATAATATCGGATGACACATTGCTGATGAGCATCATGGCTCCTATGATGGCTATTGACACTTGTAAGTATTTTTTTAGATTCCTCCAAATACATTTATCACTCTTTTGCATGGGTTCTTAACCCTTTTACAACCATCTTTTAACTTTTCCGGTTCTAAGCTCAAGAAATGCGACCCCAATACCCACATTTTCTTAAATATCTATTTTAATATGGGTGATACAATATTTATAATTAAGGTATTCTTATATCATAGTTTTTTGGACCTTTTGTAGTTTATATAAATACGATAAGATAAGAGATAAGCGCCCGCTTATCAGCGATCGTTCGTAAGATTATAAGCTGAACGCCGCTTAGCAAGCGTGCCAGTCGCGCATTGACATTTGCACCGAAACCACGTATATTTTACGCGCAACTTAAAATATGATTATTTATTAAAAAAAACACGGATTTTTATAAAAAAATGTATGAGGAATGATGCAGAGAGATATTTTAAAGCCCTTAGACTATTTTTTTTTTTGAAATTCATAAGAATAAGGCCAATAATGAGGAAACCACTGGGGTCCCTAAAAGACCCCCATCGGCCGAGAAGTATTTTTCTAGTCTCCGAGCCGCGAGAGTTAAAAGGGATTTGCTAAAATAACCATGCAGTTTTTACCGGTTTTTATGTTTTGCAAAAAAATACAGATTAGAGATTTTATTTGTTTTATTTGTATTTTTTTCGTAACATTCCTAAATTACTAGAACAGCCTGAAAAAAAACGAAATTTGTATTTTTCTATATATAAAATTGATTCACATAAAAAAGTAATGTTTTAATATATTTTTTTGACTTTACAATTATACCAAATGAATCCTTTTATTGTTGTCTTTCAATATAATAACAAACATGTTTGTAATTGTGATGCTATTCATAGCACATGATTTTGAAAAACTGTAAATAACAAATGTATTGTATCGTGCTGGAAGATGAAATGACCCTAGGATTCCAGAATATAAATAGATTATATGCATACTAGTAATTTTACCAATTCTACATTGTGACCATAAATTAGATTTGAACAAGATATTGCTTGGAAAAACGTCTATTGTTAAATAGCAACCGACCGGTCATAAAAACATGAAAGTAGAGCACAGGCAATAAATTTTATTGATGTTTTTAGAATGCCATCAAAAACATTTTCAATCAATATTTATACATTCACAATCTAACATAAAGTTCATTAAAAAACAACAGTAAAATCTGGGGTCAGCAATCTGGGGTCGATTACATACCTGTCAACCTTTTGCAATGTTAATTTAATAAATAAATAAATAAATGATGCATTATCAGTTGAAGCAAAAAAAAATTGCTTCGTGGTCTAAGGGGTTAACAAGGCGTTCATAGAGATTTTTGCTTGCACCCAATGCAAATTAAAAAATAATAATATAAAAAAACTTTTATTCACTTTACAATTTTGGTGTGGATTGAAAACAAAATATTAAAATTTCACACCATTTTATTGTTACATTTCTTTTGCAACACTGATGACGCATGACCAACATCACTGGCAACAGTTACAGTGAATTTCAAATTTAAAAAATATATATTAGGGGGCGTCACTAAATGTTTGACTGTTGTTGACAGAAGAGGAAGAGGGTTAAAAAAATGCCTAGAAATTTTTGACATAATTAATGACTTCCTCCAATCACAAATGTGGTAATCATCATAAAGCTGTTAAACATTTGTACCTAGCACGCCGGCTATAATTTAAAATTTTTAATTTAATTAGTTATTGACGAGGTAACTCGTCTCTGGCGTGTTGAGCACAAAAAAATTGACGAGATATCTTGTCTGTGGCAGCCCCATCCAGTAATAAATAACCCCTGCTCGATTATGTAAACTTGTACAATGAGACTTAAAATATAGCCAGTACCATTTTGCACATGTTTTTTAAAGTTTGTTTGTTAGTCAGCTGATCTAAGTCTTTAGAAAGGGTTGAGGGTAGGATTTGACCACTGAGACTGAAATTTAGATAAATTGCTAATTTTCAGAAAGTCAGAAGTCACGTATAAACAATTGAATAAATACATTGTTTCACTAAAAATATGAATTTTGTTTCATTGCAGTATTGCAGCTGTATTGTTTGCTCATAGTCTACAGTTACTTCCGACAGCTGACAGGCCAAAGAGACGATCGTGAATTCATTATTTCCGAGGAAAAAGCTTAAAAGATAGATGTATCTAAACATACTTATTTTAACGCAATGAATGATTTACTATATGAATGAATGATTTTACACGATCTATGAATGTCTTACAAGAGCCATGTACTTGAATTTTCTGTCAAATTTATTTCAGGAAGTATCCAATGATATTATATACATATATAGAAAATAAAATTTTATGGATGTTTGATTCCTACATGCTACTTTTCTAAAATTTATTTACATAATATTTTACTATGTTAATTTATATATATACATTATAATGTACTCCAAAACTTACAAAATAAATTTTTACTCTTTATGAAGTTTTATGTAATTATTCTTATTTCTTTAACTTTTTCTCGATACGAAAATGTGAAACATCAAAATACGATACAGTGAAACCTTGATTCTACGTTTTTCAAAGTACCGTAAAAATAAATGAAAAATGTGGGAAACCGATAATGCAGGAAATCTTCAAATAATACCAAAATAAATGTCAAAAAAAACTAATTCTTTATTTACACTTTTTTATTAACACTCGCGGCTCGGAGACTAGAAAAATACCAATCTTCCGATGGGGGTCATTTAGGGACCCCAGTGGTTTCCTCATTATTGGCCTTATTCTTATGAATTTCAAAAAAAAAATAGTCTAAGGGCTTTAAAATATCTCTCTGCATCATTCCTCATACATTTTTTATAAAAATCCGTGTTTTTTTTTAATAAATAATCATATTTTAAGTTGCGCGTAAAAAAGACGTCATCCCAGCACACATATGAAATCGCAACTGACGAGATTTAGCCCAGCAATCATTGCAAATGTTATTTTACGAGGGACCGCTTATCGCGTTATCGCGTATTTATATAAAATGAGGCATCGATGTAAGATATTGTGTTTTTTTTGAGAATAGTATTCGAGGATACATAAATTATTATCTTTAACTTTGTACACATAAATTCGTTTTTTGTTCTACTTTGAGGATCTTATTTATTTAGTTGAATTTTTTCTTTTCTGTTTTATTTAATAGAGACGGAACTAGCGATTGAATATATTTTTTTCTTCTAAAAAAGGTCCAAAAAAATATGATATAAGAATACCTTAATTATAAACATTGTATCACCCATATTAAAATAGATATTTAAGAAAATGTGGGTATTGGGGTCGCATTTCTTGAGCTTAGAACAGGAAAAGTTAAAGAATATATGTGATTTATATTCAAATTACTTAAAACTTAAGTAGCGTATTTGCAATTTGGCACAAAAATTTTAATTGAGACTCTTCAAACTCGCAAACTTTTCTAAATTCGTGGATTTTTTCAACGTTTTCAATTGTTTTCAGTTTCTCAGCTATAGTTCTAGTTTTGTTCATTTAGCATTTTAGTGGTGATCAATGCTAAGACAAGAGGTTAGCTGCCCGGAAATTTCAAAGACTGTACAGGCCAATCAAATATTAATTGAATAGTTGTCTTGGGAGTGCGCGCCAAGCCGGAATGAGTGCGCGGGGGCTTTCAAAGTACTGCGCGGCCACGCACCTGCGCAGCTTAGGGAACGCGCAGGAACTGGGCAGGGAACGTTGGTGGTGAGTTAGAAAAATTCGCAAAAAAATGCATTATATTCCATGTATCATTGAAATTGGTGTCTGAAACATCTCGTACATTAGAGGTCTGCACGGGCCCGGGCCTGGCCCACGGGCTCTTACCCGACCGGCCCGCAGGCCGGGCTCAAGCGGGTAAGCGCAATTGAGAGTCGGGCTCGGGCCGGGCCGGGCTTTGGAATTTGGGATATAATCTGGGGAAAAATATAGCAAATCGAGGATTTCAAATTCCTCGGTGAGCTAAAAAAAAAAAAGGACTTTCGGAGATAATCTGGGAAAAAATATAGCAAATCGAGGATTCCAAATTCCTCGGTCGGGTTCGGGTAACAAGTGCAATATTAGACTCGGGCCTGGGCCGGGTCGGGCGTGAGTTTTTCGGGCTCGGACCGGGTAGTTTTGTAAAATTTTGGCCCGTGCAGACCTCTATCGTACATGTGCACCAGCCTCATAGGAGTAGCTTGTCATTGGAGATGTAGGTTAACCACTTGCCGGTCCAATTAATTTAAACAAATGGATCACACATTTTTATTATGCTCGAACACCAAACACATGTGCTATATTTATAAAACATGCATATTTAGTGAAAGAATTCATTGTTTTTTTTTAATGGAATTTGTTTGAGTTATCCTGTGATGTCTGTCAATTTCACTTTCAATACCTGAGTATACTCAGGCGTGACTGGGAAGAAGTTAACCAAATCGGAGAGGCGTACTGCATAGTAAACTTTATGATCATGTTGCAGAACTTTTACATTTAATTTTGTGATAAAATACAAAGGTCTGCTTTATCAATACATATTTTACTCATAAATTGTTTTAATTTATTTAGAGTGTATTTCTGAAAACCTCATCAAATTTATTTATAAATAATTCTTTTTGTTCATCAAATTTTAAAAGGCTGTTCAAATTTTTTAAGGGTGGTTGCCACTGGTTAATAAATGGTTGAGATTTGGATATAAATTCTGTAAAATGTTTGTTATATTGCATACAAAGTATTTTTTTAACATACTTGATGAATGTAAGTGAATAGACACCAAAAGCTTGTACGTAATAATTATACAGATTGAGCAAACGAATGGTTACAATATAAATCATAAATATTGTAACAATAACTTTTCTGTCATAACTGTTAGTTGTGTGTTTATAAATAATTTTGCATTACTTTAAAACATTTACTTAAGAGTCGAAAGTTCCCTGTCATTAAAAGGTTGCTTTTTACTAGATTTAAAAAATCTGTATAATATGGTTTCTCTATTCATCCAAATACAAGACTACCTTTAGCATAGAAAATAATGCGTTTTTGTGTGAATTGTGTGTATTTTATTTGACAGGCGTTTCGTTTATTTATCTCGATTAAAACAATAATTCCAAAGGATGGGTTAGTTATGTATAAAACAGGACCGGTAAAGTATCAGGTAATGAAAACCACTCACCATATATACAAATATGGTTGCATAATTCACCACAAAAACTTAAAAAGATATTTAAAACTTTGGCTGTTTTCTTAGCTTGAAACGTATAGTGAATACTGGTGAATGTTTGAAGTGTTAAAAGTACAAGTTAACTTTCACAAAAAACAATAAAACTAGTGTTACTAAAATATACAGTTGTTCATTTGCTTTTGCGATTTTATCTAATGAATATTTTCTCCAGAAACATAACGTGTTATCAATCTATTATAAGTTTGTATTGAGTTGACTGTGCCAACTGGCTTTTCGATGAGGGTTTTACCTACTGACATTAGCCACAGTCAATGTTCCCTCTAAGCCAGTGGTTTCCAACCTTTGTGTTACTGCGCCTCCCTTTGAAGAAAAAAATATCTTCGCGCCTCCCCATACTTTATTTCACATAGTAATAAAGGCAAATTTTAAAGGATAAATAAATATCTTAAACTGTTCGCGCCTCCCTTTGCAATAGTCCACACCCGGGGAGGCGCGCCTCCTAGATTGGAAATCGCTGCTCTAAGCAGCAATCGCGCATGGCCCTGTGGCAGTTTGAAATCATTCTGGGTTGTTTCGCACTTTAATATTAACTATTCACATAATGAATACTGCAGGGCTGTCGATATTGGATATAGCAGCTCAGCAGGGAAGCTCAATTTTAATTTTTATGAATATATTTTATTATATCCGCTATTTGCATATTTTGTTTTGCAGTCCCGGTGTATTTTAGTTCTTTAAGAGAATTGGGTGTACTCCTAAAAAAATCCATTTAGAGAATTAATTACATTTAGATTTTCTGGCTTATTCAAAAAATAGGTTAGTAATTTATTTTTCACGCCAGTAAATTTTCTGACTACTTAAAAATGCAACCAAATTCCCCCCCATTGAGGTCAACGGGCTTACAGCTAGTGTTTTTTAATTCGAATAACCCTTATTAACGAAATAAATTTTAAATTGAATATTTTGACAATTTAACTAGAATTAATTTATATCAGAACAAGAAATTGATCTAAATGTTGTACATAATGTAAGGATTAGTTGTAAAGAATTACGTGAAAAACTAGAAAATTTTAAATAAATTCATAACATACGTTATTATCTTTATTAGCGGCGGAAAATTTGTTTTATTCTGCTTATTTTCTTTATTTGTGCTTTATTTTTTTAAAATAAATAGAAACAATTCTATTATTTCATATGTTTTATCCTAATGCACTTAATAACATAAATAATAAATGATTATTATTTTTATATCAAATATGACAAATTATGCCCCGCATCTGTTGGATTGGTTTGCGCAACCTTTGAATTTTCCGCGCAGCTAACCTCTCGTCTTAGGCGAACATTGGCTACAGTAGGAATAAAATCTTGTTGGATATCTTTTCAGAGTTATCATTTTTACACCAGTCAGCTTTGGATTTAGAGCGGTGGAGTACTTTTTGAATAATAGTCTGAAGTGACTTAGAAACAGACACTTATGTCCTGAAAAAAAAACAGTAAGCGATTTGATAGTTTTTCCTAATTTAGTAATGATATTTTACTCATGTCTGTAATAGTTTTTTTTAGTTTTCTCTTTTTTACAATGTCCAGATTCAATGTGAAAAATATAGAACATATTGTTGTACTGCAATTAAAGATTTTTAATAATAACCGATTGTAAACTAATTAACAATAAGATAAACTCATAACAAACAAAAAAATGTCTTCTCAAACGATTATAAACTAGTGTTTAATTTGTTTAACAAAAAAATATTGATCGAAGGAATGGCATCTTCAAAAATGACAGTGCCACACATTCAGGCTTGTTGCTGCAGATGTAACCTGAGGACGGGATCTTTGATTTTTGCATGGATTAATGTTGTAAGTTATCCTTTTTACGCATAATATATTACACACAATAAATGAATTCTCAGGTCCCTGTTAGGTTTAGTTTAGGCTGTTAATTGATCCATTAAATTTAAATGTAGACTCGCCTCTCCAAAACAATCTTTGTAAAAACCTTGCATCCTCAATACATGCTAGGCATTTTTCTTTTGTTATCATTTCCACCTCTAATGGAACAGAGCTCCATATTATTTAATCAATCAATCTTTCTTTTTCTGAGGGAGTGAGCATAGAAAGATAGGGCTAGAACAGGTCTAATGGTGGGCTTATTGCTTTTGCTGTGCCCTGTCTTTAGTATCGAACAGATGGAAGTGAATGGAGAGATCACGGACATCTCTGTATGTACGTATCATGCAATAAAAGAATGCAAGAAGTTTCCAAAAAATGACAATAGTTTCAGAATGCTTGGGACTGAAAAATAAAGAAAAATCACCTTTTACAAATTTATATATCAATTTATGAAACCATCTGTAATGAAATTCGAGCCCATGAACTTCGTACTCACAATATTGTAAACTCCGATAGGATTCCTTTTGTTGACAGCTTTGACTCATGGAATGTAAATTTTCCAAGGCAACCTCTTTAAATTATGACACTTGTTGGTTTGAGCTTGCTCTACCGACCAGGTGGGTTCGGGTTCCATTCCCGGTAAGCTCAATGTCAAATATAGATTTTTCAATTTAAATTTGAAGATGTGGGTGTTTGTGATGTCAATTTACCTCGAGTTTATCTCGAGTGACTTACAGTAAAATTCTCATAGAGTTTTTCTCATATGATCTTTCAACTTAAAAATATTTAGCTGTAATGCCAAATACTAAAAAAAAAAAAAAAGTAAATTTGAATCATTCAAATTATGTACACTCCCACAGATTTTGTCACTAACGACCCGGGTTTCGCCTTTCAGCATCTTCAGGCGTTCAAGCGCACGGATGAACTTGAACTGAGTAAAGTAAAAGTAAAAGTAATCATTTTTTTTTTTCCATTATATTCCTATCTCCATTTTGTTTGCAGAATGACAGTTCTTTCTGATATTATCTTTCCTAGTCCTAATTGCCAAACCATACCTTGCGAACTGCTGTTCCATTTATTTTATAATTATTATTAAAATATAGTCAATTCCTTTTTATTTTACAGATTGCCAATATATTTTCATTTAGTTTCACTATAGCGGAGATGTTAACAAGCCATCAAGCCTATTCCCAAAAAGTGCTAGGGAGTATCCAAATAGCGTTATATCTGGGATACACTGTTGTGTCATTGGTACTGTTGTTTGGAATATTTCAGGTTAGTAGAACCGTACCATTTATATGAATTGCGCTATTCAATTGTCAAACATCTTCACAGTTAAAATAATATTTTCATTTTGCTCAATACAGGTTTAAGATTGCATTTTCTTACCATTGAGAAAACAATACTACATTGTCAAAATTATCATTCGACTTTGGAATTCCAATAAATGTGCATCCATCCTTGAAAGACTTTACATTTTTTTTTGTATTTCAGAGGGAGCTGTCTTGTGTTAAACTGTGGGTAATAGTAGCATTCATATTTCATGTTGTTAAATTCTTCCGCTTCATCGAGAAATATGTAATACTGTTAGCATATGAAGTAGGCGCCATTGACACGCTTGAAGGATTTCTAATAGCTATGGAAATTATATGTTTTGGTAAGAAACAACCCCAATGCAATCTGTTGCCAGTAGAGTATGCAGTATTTTCCAATTCACTTACGCCATTGCCTCATTTTCATGTGAACTAATTAATCTGTGACAGTCGTGAGAATTCACTTATTAAGGGAACTATATGAGAGGAATTACAAAATCATTGGTTGTAAAGAAATTGTACTGTTTTCGAAAACTACCTTCTCTAGCCACCTATGAACATTATTGTAGTAAGTACAATTTCTCAATCAACGGGGGATTTCAAAAGAATGATTTTAAAATATAAAAAAAAGATTGATTTATAAAATTGGCATTATGACTAACAAAATAAATGTCATCTATATAATATAAAAATAATATAACTTTGCATAAAATGATTTTTATTTTGTTGCTCGTTTCAAAAAAGAATCCAGTTTTCTTTGTATACGTTTAATATGTGATCTTACACAATTTCTCTAAATAACATTTTCCAAACAACATTCATACATTACTGGGTGAC
This sequence comes from Himalopsyche anomala, assembly GCA_031772345.1. Classification (NCBI taxonomy): domain Eukaryota; kingdom Metazoa; phylum Arthropoda; class Insecta; order Trichoptera; family Rhyacophilidae; genus Himalopsyche; species Himalopsyche anomala. The sequence goes on along the minus strand of CM062837.1, from coordinate 23,845,701 downwards.
TTCACTCCATGCTTGTTTTGTTTTTCTGATACCTTTCATTAGGTTATATTTAAAATTTAAGAAATGATTGCGATATAACGAATCTGCACTCGCCAGGGTCGCATTGAATCCCCCCATAATCTGCAGCTATGTTTACTATATAAAGATTTGGTAAAAATACTTCTTCATATCATTAATAAAATTTATCAATAATCTCAGAACTGTGTTTTTGTAGTTTTACCCTAGTAAATCAACCCTTACTATTTTATTAAGAAAGAAGCAAGCATTTTGTTTGTTACATATCACAAACTTTCCACCTTATTAATTTTCTTAAACATAGTTCAAACGAGTTTCTAGAAGCAGAAAAACTAAAATGTGCATTTAAACATTAAAGTATGTTCAGTGGCGGACTTCCCCATAAGTGCACGATCTTAGGGGCCTCAAAATAACATATATTCTACAAAACCCACATAATATTTTCAATTCAGTTGTCGTATTTCGAAAAATAGGGCCTCCATATTTAACAAGGCCTGTGGCCTCACCTGTCACTGACTCTGTTGATAAAATCAGAATTTTTAAAAAATGTCTCCATTAACACCTTGTGGTGTCTCTGTTCTCTAATAATCTTATTTGAAGTCTTATTTCATCTCCCTTATACCTCTATTCACAATGAAACTCATGAACCCATCTATTTTTTACATGAAAATCTGAATGAATGAGACAAAGTAAAAATCTACGAAAGTAGTTTTATTTTCAACACCATAAAATATAAAATGATCAGTTGATTAAAAAAACATAAGTTTTCTAATATTGTAGCAAAGTTTGTGATCACAGTAAAATTAACAATTTTAAATTTAAAATATTTCAATTGATTTTATTCTGCTTAGAAATGATGTTTTAATGTTTTTGTTACAGATACATTGCAATTGCTGCATTATTGATTCTGTCATTCTGTCATACTCGGCACAGAATGAGCATTTTAGGATGTGCATTTATTTCCAAACTATCTCAGTGGGGCAATAAGTCTTAAGTTTTGTGTCAGCGTTAATTTGTAATGAATATTTTATTTTATAGGGTATTCAGCTTATTCCATAGTGGTCATTTACAATTATTACCGGCAGCTGGTTTCAGAAGAGAAAGAAAACACTGAAATTTTAATGGATGAGCTTGTTTGACGAAGGTTTGAATTCTATACAATACTTGATTATTGATTTTCTGTTTATTATAAATTAATTATCGAAACATATATAATTACTTCTAATTTTTCTTTTTCAGGCAACTTCCTGACTTACATATGTGGTCACGCTATATCATTATATCTTGGATCAATGCTTACACTGTCAAGAAAATAAACAATTGTTACCCAGCCCATGTCACTTTATTTGTCCACTTGGCAGAGAAGTAATAAAAGTTCTGACCCAATCTGCAATGCTTTTGGCTAATTAATTTCAGTATAATATGTGAATACATTTAATCATTTCTTTCAAATATGTATTAACCAACCTTATTTCATAATTAGATTGGATATATCGATACTTATTTGATTAAAATGATGAATTGTGGTCTTAACTCTTCTCTGACTCTATCATTTTGAAGACTGCTTCCAAAAAGGGCAGATTGAAGATAAGATCAAGACCACATTGTTCATTTCATTAATTTATTTTGTGTTAATTATCCCTTCTTTGTTACTTATTTTTATCATAATAAAATACTCTGTGATTATTATTTAAATTTGATTGATAGAAAATGTAGAATTTATTACCAATTCCAAGATTTATGTATTTAACAAGAAACATAAATAATTAATTTTAAACAACTATCCCATTGTCGTTTCATTTTACCAAAACACCATATTTGGCAATCACAAATTTTCGCACGTATATTATACCTTTTTTACAAAAAGTAACTGTGAATCAGTGATGATTGAAATCAAATGCCATTTGTTTGGCACGCATTCTACCAGAGTTCATTACAATAGTGAAACATAGCACATGACAAATAGTCTAAAACACTATATACTGAGCTTCGAGAATAGATTATGAGAGAAACTTGGAGATTGTTAGAATGTGCAAGGTAGCTCCCTGTTACGCCTATCGTCATTGGAACCATTTGGACCACATACTGCATATGCCTCCGTAGAGCCCTAATACTGCTTGTATCTTCTTTCAACTGGTAGTATTCATGCATCTTGGATGACCGCATGTACCTGGTAGAACTGAGGTATGCTAGCATGTCATGGAAGTAAGTCGAGCAATTGGCGAGTGAGAAGGAACTATGAATAATCGATGATAATGATTGGGTGGCTCTATCATTCTGTATGATAGGCTTAGTATCATTTATACTTTCATTGCTTATTTTAACTCCTTAAACATGCCTAGTAGGCAGTTTAAATGTAAGCATTGCCTACATTATTTTTTATTGACACAGATAGTGTAAGCACTAATCTATATTGATAAGCAAGTAATACACTATATAAGTGTTTCTCAACCTTTTTGGCCCGTGGCCCCTTTTGAGTGTCTTTCCTTTTCTGTGGCCCCCATACCTGTTTTGTCTTCCTACAAAAGTTCGAATTTCAAAAACCCAGGAACTTTGGATCCAAAATCCCAGAAATGTGCGGATTTCCCAAAATGAGCACTGTGAGACGCTCTTCCAAAAATTTCGATCACACATTCCAATTTCTAAAACACAACAATTTACGGATTTCTGAAAATTTGCCCGTGGCCCTCCTAAACTGTACTCTGGCTCCCCTAAAAAAATATATCTGTAGCCCCTCGTTGAGAAACCCTGCGTTATATCATATATTTTTTAAAAATACTGGCATTTTTTTGACTCCCCTTTTGCTGTTTCGGCGCCAATAGCGATCGCCTTTAGGACACGACCATGAATGTGTTGTCATTTAGATTCACATTTCATTGCTATTGTCGTTTGACATTTTATTGGGTGCTAAATTTAAATCACCTGCCTTCCATCATTGGCGGATCCAAGGGGGAGGCCATGGGGGCCATGGCCCCCCCCTGAGGAGAATTTATTTTCTATTTTATTAAAACTTTATAGTGAAATAGGCTCCTTAATCGTTTAGTTTACTATGTTTTGTAGAATACATACTTAATTATGTATTGACTATTTTTATATAGATATATTAGCTTAAAATCATTTATTTTTTAATGTATTATGTATGTATCATGTTTATTTTCAAATTTAATGGCCCCCTCCTGGGACAATTTCTGGATCCGCCAATGCCTTCCATAAGCACAATAATAGGCCTGGCCGCCATCAGCACATTTATTTGTTTTTTAATCAGTGTTGTTTCTGGAATTACAAAAATCATGGGTGGAGTAGATATGCCTGATCTCTACACAGTGATCAATTGTTTTTTACGAGAATCATACAAAAAAAACTTTGTTTCGTTGATAAAAAAAAGTCAATTTTTTTTATCAATTTCAATATAAATAGTGTATTTTTTATATAATTTCATACAAAATACCTAATATGACATGAAAAAACATTACTTTCTAGTCAATTAATTGTATTGCATGAAAGTGCAAGACGCTTAAAATTTTGGTACTTCCTTGTTTAACGACAGACGGTGAAACCTTTCCATACGACACGTCACATTATATGAAATATGATCATAGGTCCCGTTTTTAGATACTCTCTCTTGTTGTCCCCAAGCAGAGCTTAAAATGGCCTGTTTTCAGTATTACCTGTATTCGTAGTATTATAGTATAGTGGTATAGTGGTGCGGTATTTTGAGGGCGGCATTTTCAAAAATATATACAATATTTTTCGAGAAATTGTATTTATAAATAAAAAAAAATTAAGCCACTATTATTTTCTTTAACAGATAAAAATATATTCTTTTTCTTGAATAGTGTGTATTCAAGAAAGCTCACTATCAACTAAAAATAAGTCAATGTCCCGTTTTGACGGAACAATGAATGGTCACGTTGCGATAATTACCGCGCAACTAACGCCTTGAAGTCGATGTTCGAGAACACATAAAAAAGAGCAGTTACCAATGTTATTTTTATAATTTGAATTCGGTTGATTAACACCCCATCTGGACATGGAGGTGCGCCTACGACCGTTGCATTTTTCAGTGCCTGGCGTTAAACAAGGAAGTACCTAATTTTGTATACAAGTGATACAAACTGTTTACAACGCGTCAGTTCAAGCACATGAAAAGCTTGAAGATGCCGAAGGGCGAATCCCGGGTCGTTAGCGACAAAACTCATGGAAAAGTACGAAATTCAAACAATTCAAATCTGATATTGAAATTTCATCAAGCACCTTCAGTCGATTCTAAATTAAATCCCATATATATTTATTTCTGTTTTCAATATTTATTTACAAGTAACCTAAAGTACCTTTATTATCCAAGCAACAGTGCCTCCAAATAATATATAGCCTGGGGTCTCCTAAATTTTTAATCCGACACTGATTACATTTATTTTTTAATATTTTATATTTATTTCTGTGTCCAGTACAAAAAATCAACAGCCTCATGATATGTATGTACCATACATCAGTTTTGACTAACTATATTTTCGCTTTTCACTTTCACACATTGGCGGATCCAAGAGGGGACCATGCCCCCCTCCCTTTGGAGAATTTATTTCCCATTTTTCTGATTTATTAAAACTGTATTATGAAATGGGCTCTTTAATTGTTTAGTTTACAATGTTTTATAAAATACTAACCGGTACCCGGCAAGCGTTGCAATGCCACTCGAAGAAAGAAAGTGTTTGTGTTTTAATTGAGTATATTGAAGCTCGTTTGCTGCTGATTGTCTATGGTACAACACACGCGCCACCTACTGTAATTTAATTGTACTATAACTTTCCCGCAAGTGCAAGCATACGTTGTCAAAATGAACTGTATGGCAGACATACAAATATTGATTTTTATATATAAGACCTATAACCTTCCCAGAAGTGCAAGCAAAAAGTTTGTCAAAGTTTTATTGCAATCAGATGAGCAGTGTGGCAACGCATAATGTACGAACAAACAAATATTCATTTCCATAACTTTCTACGATTTGTTCCATTCTCTGATCATGATTGTGTGACTTTTTTTTATACGTTCAGTCTTTTTTCATATTTGTAATTATTGTTCTATGATTACGCACCATCACATTTTTTTGAGGTTGTACGTCAGCTCCTTGACTTCTTTAGAGAAGATTACTATAAAAGTTTGAAGCCAAATAAAAATTAAAAGACCAGTTTTTAGCTATTTGTCTAATAATTTTGTCATTGATAACGTGTTGAATTGTACATTTATTCTGTTATATAAATAGAATGTCTGACAGAAAATTTAAATGGATTGATTTAAATTATTCGATTACAAATATGAATATGTTTCATTGCAGTAATGCAGTTGTATTCTATGCTCATAGTCTACAGCTACTACCGACAGCTGACCGGTCCCAGAGATGCTCAGGGCTACATTAAAGATGAGGAGAAAGCTGTACCGTTAACTGCAGCCTAATATACTTCAAAGAAACTAAATTAGTGAAAGATCACATTAAATTATACATTTGTATAATATAATAGAGTGGATCTAGGGCTTCCAAACCGGTTTAAACCGAAACCGGTTAACCGGTTTTTCGGGTGTTTTGAAAAAAACCGAAAACCGGTTTATTTTGGGCGGTTAACCGGGTTAATAAAAAATCTTTTTCCGCTTTGAACACCACGAGATTTTATTTAACTATTCATATGTAGAGTACAAATATTTTAAAATGTTGTATATAATAATAGTATTATAAGTAGTACAATATTATAAAGTATTTTACTGTTCAATTGTCTAATTTCTTTGACATATTAATAACAACTATGTAGTCGAAATCATGGACAACTATATAACAAGTGAACCTTATTGAACCGAAAATACGTTCATCATTATATCTTTTAAATGAACAAAATATCCGAACCGAAAATTTGTACTTTGTAACAAGCAATTTAAATATTAGTAAACAAAAATTTATAATCTACATTTTTTTCACGTATTCATTTGATCTTTATTAGTCGGATTATTTATAATAATTAACAATATAATATTGGATATGGAACTTAAATATTGTATAATATAGATTGCTATTATTCCGAGAAAGTAGTAAGTACCTGAACTTAAAAGATGGCAATATATATTCACTTTTTTTGCAGCATACATACATAAAAAGGTTAAGTGACCAAGCCCATGTTTTATTATATTTTTTAAGTTATAAAACAATTCAATTTTAAAACTTTTTTTTTTATTTTCTAACAATCGGTGCCATAAATCATCGGCTACTTTAAGGTGTCGGTGTCTTTCCAATATGCAGATGTGGTGAACAAAAATAATAATAAAGACGAGCAAAAAGGTATTCGAAGTGTTAATACAATTGAACATTAGCTGAATATGCGTAACATTTATTTTTAAAAAATGTGACAATGTTAGGCATACAATCGTAAGGACTCGAATGCATGTTTGCGCATAGTGAAAATTGGTAGTTCTAATTTTATGCACTTCTTGACTGTTTTTTAAGTAATCAAAAAACTTTTTTTTTGAAACATCGGTTAGTGTGGTACTAAAATTGGTTATTTGAAAATAAATCCGGTTTATTTATTTGAAAAAAACCGAAAACCGGTTAGTTTAAATGTCCGGTTAATTGGAAGCCCTAAGTGGATCTTCTTCAGGCAAATTTTCAAATGCACAAAATTCTAACACGTTGGCGAATCTGCCATGTGCACATTCTATGAATGCCTTGTAACTGCCTTTTGTTTGTTTATTTTTTCTGTAACTTTATTTCTGGAAGTATCCAGTAATAGAGTTGATAGAAAATATTTTTTTACTATCAAAATTTTTGAAATTCACATTTATGAATATCTTATTCCCGCACGTTGCTTTTGTTAGTTTATTTTTTCATTGTATGTTATTTACTATGTTAATCTTATATAAACAAATATATTTACTCTTAAACTTAAAAACTTAAATAATAAATATTACTTTTAATAGAGATGTACAGTCCTTTTTTTCACATGTAGTGCGGTGGAACGGCGCACTGGCACCTTTTTTCTTGGCATTTTTTATGTTTCAAATACATATTCGGAAAAATTTTGATTTCTAACCGGAAGACTGCCGTGGGCATGTTGACGTGTTCTATGATTCCATGCCTGCAGGGTCCGACTTTACACTCATTATACTAGGCCAAGATTGATTACTAAAAAAAAACAATTATTTTGTCACACAAATAAGTCTCTTACAATGATAAGAAATACTTAGGAGTGACAAATTATTACATTTATTTAAAAAAGAGGTTCGTCAGCCAACCAAAACGCACCGCTATGCGGAGTTGGGAAATGCATCACTGCTTGTAGAATATATAATAGATCGTATACACTGAATGTATTCTTTTAATATGTTGTACATGATAAAAATAGTGTTGAATTTATATATAAGTAGGCTTGCCATACGTCCTATGTTGACCGGGACTTTTGGTGGTGGTGATTACAATTAGTCATTTTATAAAAAGTGCAGTTGAAATGCAGTTGTGGTTTGTTGCAAGGGAAAACCAAATTGTTGAACAAATCCGTATTGATTGTGGAAAGTAAATAAGCGAGTGCAACTGATATTATCAATAAAATTGAAAAAAAAATCTTGAGGAAAAGTGTGGTAATGAATTCATACCTCAAGAAACCAAGAAGCTTTTTAGATTACTTGGAAATAATGACAGATAGTCAATATGAATACAATTCTGTTTTTACATACAATCCAGAAATTATAAAATTTTGTGACCAATGCGTTTCTTAAATTGAGCTCTAGGACAATTAAGATGAGGCAGAATCTTTTACTTCAGTGGTTTCTAACCTTTATGTGACTATGCCTTCCCTTCGGAGAAAAAAAATATCTTCGCGCCTCCCCATCCTTTATTTCATATAGTAATACAGACATGTTTTAAAGGGTAAATAAATATGTTTGACTGTTCGCGCCTCCCTTTGCAATAGTCCACACCTCCCAGGTTTGAAATCGCTGTTTTAATTGGATAAACAAAAATAAATTAACTTGGTTAATCTTTCAAGTATTTTAATTTGACTATCTAATTTATTATCTATGGCGACTTTGTTCACTGTTGTTTTAGTCGATCTACTGCAATTTGTTCGACCGATCAAAAGGATGCGTCAAAAATTAATGAAAACTCGTCAAGTAACATGTTGTAGAGCAGTGATCGCCAATCGGTAGCTCGCGTAGGATATTTTATGATATTTATAAATTTGCCTATAAAATTTTATTATTGAGAAATGATAAAAGAGGCATTTTTAGGGGCAGCAGATTCATTATTTATGACATTCAAAAACAAATTAGATATAATATCTGCAATCAAATCAACCCAGCTCTCTGCCAATACAATACATGTCTAGTGATGTTGTTTTGAAATTAAAAAATGACTTGAAGAGATGTTGCTATAAATCACTCCAGCTTGATGAATCTATCGATGTGGTTGACACATCTTAGTTAGCCATATTTGTAAGAATGATCTTCAGTGATTTTACTGTAACAGAGGAGCTGTGATGAGCTCTCTAAAGACGATTTTTCAAGGCTTTGACAGAAGTGCTAAATTGCCAATATGGAGAACTCTTGCTAGACACAGAAATCTGTTGGTTGAGTAAAGGACGTGTTCTTCGTCGTTTTAATGAACCGCTACCTAAAATAGTCGAATTTTTTAAAGAAAGTAATGAAACATACTCAAAGTTTACAAATTTTAAGTGGCTGCAGGTTTTTGCCTTTCTTGTTGATGTTACAGAAAAATTAAATGAAGTGAACAAGATACAATTTTTGGGGAAATGATCTCAAAAGTACAGACATTTTCCAACAAACTTACATTCTGGGAGCCCAACTTAAGTAGTGGAGATGTTAAACATTTCCCTTGTTTGAATGAGAAGCTGGAAAAATAAATTGTGAAAGCTACAAAGGAGAAAATCATGCCCAGATTCTTTCAGACGCCAATGCGTCAAATATTTTGAAGTTGAAAGATCATACGAGATATACCATTACCGCCTCCATCCAATGTAGGGGGATATGGATATACTCGATGAGAATTTTTTTAAAGTCATGAGATTAACTCAAGGAGAATTGACTTCACAAACACCCATGTCTTAGATCTCAAATTAAAATTTAAAAAAATCCAATTTGATATTGACCTTACCCACCTGATCGGTAGCACAAGCTCTATCCAACTAGACCACTATGAAGGTGGTTATGAGTAAATATGAAAACAGACTCACAGATGTAAATCTTGATACTTGCATTCAGATGAGAGTGACAAGGCAGCGGTGGGCTGCCAATATCTTAACAAGGGGCTCGGTAAATCTTATCCATTTATTTGTATCCATTTTCGCTCCCAATGTGGAGCATATGACCTCCTAATGAAAGTATCTCAAAAAAAGTATTTTTTTTCTACGAGAACTGTTTGTTACTTAGTCGCTCAACCTCTCTTTTCCAAAAAAAGTAGTTAGGATAGTATGATAAGACTAAGACAGGACTAGTGATTATCTCGAACCCATGAGGTCCGGCACGGAAGCCCACAACGCTGAATGAAAAAATGAAGGGGCTACTAAGTCTTGTTTCATAATAAAATTTAACCATCTACAGAAATTGCAGTTAGGTGCTGATTTGATCTAAGACGAATGATTTTCTTATCTTAACAAGGGGCTCGCCGGCCGCGCTGAAATTTAACAAGGGGCTCGCGCGAGCCCCTCCGAGCCCCCTCCAGCCCACCCCTGTGACAAGGTACTCATCGAGAATTGAAAAAAAATTGGGGGGGAAAGTGAATGCCATTCTTCTCACTAATTATTTTTACTTTTATTTGTATATTTATTTTTACTTACACTTATTTTTCAATTATTATTTTTTTTATAAATAAATAATTAAAGTACGCATTTTATTTTTTACCAGAAAATCTGATGTTTATTTTAAGTAATATTTGGTATGTATAGTTCGATAAGGGCCGATGATAAAAAAAAAACCATAAAATAGTAATATGTGTAGGAAGCTCGCCAGACAATTTCAATTTCTGAAAGTAGCTCACATCCTTATTGAGTTTGGAAACCACTGTTGTAGAGCATATTTATCTCATTGCCATCACCGGTATAGCGAGTGGATATAATCAGTGGCGGTTCTAGGTACTGGGCTAGGTAGGCTAAGCCCGACCTGCATTTTTCACCCAAAACTTTAGATGGCTGAAAAAAAAATGAAATGCAATTTGGCCGCTGAACAAAATAAATACATTTATAAGCGTAACTAACCTTTCCCAAATGAATATACTTAATATCTTTGTTTTAATTATCTTCTGTCAATATAAGACAATGTTACGTCTACCTACAATCATATTCCCGATTGTGTTTTGTATTACAATTTTAAACTGAGCCGGCACAATAACCCTATAAATACTTCACAGGGAAAAGGCAACGTCACTCTGGCAACACCACTCAGGGGCTGTAATGTGATTAGACCGTAACCACAGACAATATCATGAAATTTTTCTTTACACTGGGGCGCAATCAAGCACGATTAGATTTTTTAAATATTTGTATGTACGGAAACGTCATCAAACACAAAGGATTGTGTTTTAATCTGTCAAACTTCTGTTGATCGTTGGGGGCTGAACTGATTCAGCCCATTACACATACTTATGCATTGAAACACAAAACCAATATCGTTGTATTGTATGAAAGTGACAGGTATTGACTTTCAGTGTGACAGTTCTGTATTGCTTTTAGTAGGTACTTGTTATTTCACTTTGAAAGAGACGAATTAAAGGATTCCGTGTTATTATTCTATTATTTCTTAGTTACATTAGCATTGATTTTATTATATAATAATTTATGCATTGCAGTAGTATCGTAGTATTTGTTAATTTGCTTGTAGATTAATGTATAAGGTGAAGTAGAAATATGCTTTTCTCTAGCCCACCCAAGATTTTAGGTCAGGAACCGCCACTGGATATAATAAATACGACATTAAATACTAGAAGGAATAAAACGAAATTCCGTTAACCTATGGATAATTATCTCTGCCTATGGAGTTTGACAGATTGACTATAACAACTGTGAACATAGCACCAATTATAAAATTTTGGTTATTCCAACCGTAAACAACAAATTCTAAAATCACAGAGACCCCTTGTGTCTAGATTTTTATATTGAAACTGGAAATGAATTTTCAAGTTGTAAAAATCACTATGGAACGTTTTTCAAGTTTTGCGTAAATTACTGTGTAGTCTGTTTACTACAAGAAGTCATTCCTTAGCCTTTTAGCAGCCGTAGAAATTAACTAGCACCCCGGCTATAATTTACAATTATTAATTAAATGTGGAGCACTTGACCTCCTAATGGAGGTATCAAACATGAGTTTTTTCTGCGAGAACTGTTTATTACTTAGTCGCTCAACCTTACTTTTTTTTTCAAAGTGAGTAGTAGGGAAAGAAGGATAGGTCGTTATTGCTACACCCAGTTATTAAAGGATTGAGCATTTAGCATCATGGTGCTTGTACGGTCGCGTTTAAAATCAGCAAACAATTTCTCTACTATTTTGTCTCAATGGAGCTGTCAGAATAACACTTATCAAGACATTGCTTTGCTTGAACAGTATTTTTTTCCATTAAAAAGCAATGCTTTATCAACACACGTAATTCAGATTTCAAAGTACTTAGTGTCACTAAAAAAAATGTAACTTATGAACTAAACGTCAGATTGTTATGAAATTTTGACACGTATTATTTGAAGGTTTGTACATAGCTGGAATTATATGAATTTGCATAGCCCCCTATACATAGGGGGCTATGCCTCTGCTCTAGTTGATATATTGCTCAGAGATAATATGATCTTGCTCTAATGAGCAGAGATAGAGTGAGCTGGCTTTAATTCCATCAAATGGCAAAACATTTGGAAATCTGGAGAAAAAGAACCCATCAAAGACCTGCAATATATTATTCGGCTCACCAAATGATTTCAGTTTGACACCCCTGGTTAAGAGAATACGAAACTTTCTGGTTTTCCCACCTCAAATCATTACCGCAAAATGAAAAATAGTAAAGCTGTCTATGGTGTGTGCACGAAAAAAGAATATGCGAAATAAAATGGCAGCATTAACCACACTCAGCTGATGGAAAAAAGTGTTCGTCGTACATAGACAAAAAAACTTGTGTTAGCGTTTGTAAACAAGGCGTATGTTTCAAACTTATATCATTGCGACCTTATCAAACTAAGCAATCCACGTCATAATTCTGAGCGTGAGCTGGATTACATGCAATGGCATTTACTTGCAAAATTTTTATTTGTTTATTTCTAAGTTTCGTCGGATTTATATTGGGATTTTCGGCGTTTATCACACTGCTTTTCTACAAAAATTTTGAAGCTGCAGTATTCGCGTTCGTTTCAGGTATTAAAAATCCCTTAATACATTACGTTTTCATTAATAAATCATATTGTGACATCAAACGACATGAATTGATTTTACTGTCAGCCTATAATCCGTTGTCATTCTATGATTGAATTGATCAATGTAATATAAATTCCACATTCGTAATGAAAATGAACAGCCGGAATTTGCGGTAGTTTTAATTCAAAAAGTTAATGTAATAAAGATACGCGATTGTCATCAGACATTGATTGACTTTAATAAAGCATCTTCAGGTAACATATTGTTATTCGTAGATGTCCTTATGAAGTTAATATCTTCTGGCAACCAACATAGTTAAACCATCCACTCTCACGATACATTCCTTTCACGCCATTCATAAGTCATATGCCGTCTTGTCTACTTCTACTTTACGTTTGATGCGAATGTGTATCAAGTATGGATGAAAATATGTTTGACATGTATACTTCATATTACAAATCACCACTCTGGAATAACTCATTTGGTGCATTAATTATACCAATTTGCCGAAAAAAACATTTATTTTTATAGGCAATTATGATTAATTCCGATTTAAAGGCAGGCCATTTGGCCCCTTAGGTTCAAAGAAACGTAACTCGATTTTTGGCGTGTTTGAGCTACATATGTCACCGGATATAAAATAACACATAACATAAAGTGACAAAGAGACTTATCAAAAGGGGCAGTGGATGCAAAGATTTTTCAATTTCTCAAAACAAATTTATAAAAAACATTAACAAAATTAACAAATCAATCAAGATACCAAAGCATCACCCTTTAAAGATAGTATAGAAAAAGTAATTTGAACAATTTGCACCTTTTTAATAAAAATAATCAACATATTATTGGGAAAACCTTTTTTTTGGCTCTCCAGAATAGTAGAAAAAAATGAAATACGTTTCTTCGACACTAAGGGCCTGTACGTTAATTTAAAACCTCATATTTGTGTCAGATCGGCATTAATGCATCTATTTTTTGATATTATAATTATCTATGTAACATAAAAAATCGATGCTAGGGTTTATCTTAAAAACTGAAATTTTTCATTTACTGTTTACTCAGAACTATCCAATCTGTTACTTACCAACTTCTGCTATGCTATGTATACTCAATACCATACCATACTATGTTTTATTCTGTATGACGTTCTATTTTCAAAATGCGTTTCGTGCATTCGAATGAAACAAATGAAATATGAAACAGTAGAAGAATAAGAAAACAATTGCAACCTGTCACTTTCTCACGATTTTCGTATTAATTATAAGATTGATTTATTGATTTATAAAGTGTAATATTATGTTATCAAAATAAAATTGAACCAACACATAAAAGTGTTTTAGTAAAAACTATGAACATAACAGCTATAACAGTTTCGAATTGTTTATACAAACATTTGAATTCCAATATAGTTAGAATCTAATTGTATCATTTATTTTACTTATTTACTACACTTTGAGCAGAGGTCAAAAAACAATCATAATTAATCAATCTTCAAGGCGTCAAGCTATGAATGTATTAATATATATGCATTTTACAAGTAATCATAAAATACAACTTAAATTTCAATCAAAATATTTCTACATATTCATCCCATACGTATTTGACTGATTATCCTAGTATTATTAATTCCTTGTGAACAATTTGTACACACATTATCATTTTACTACTTTCTTTAACTGCTAGCACGCCAATGACTCGTTGATGCGTCGCACGCTTATTGACTCCATACGCCAGAGATCGCAATGTTTTCTCATAGAAAATAAATATTTTTTCAATACTTAAAAACTACCGCGCTAGTGGCGTTTATGAGTAAACTCTTTGTACGTATCATATCCATTACCATTGTATTTTTTTTATATTATAAAAAATGTATTTCATATTTCATAATTATCTCTAAATTGCACTGATTTTACGATAAATGTTAAAACTTCATTGATTTAACCAATTTTACCAGTTTCCATTACAATTCTAACGAGCCCTGCGTGTGAGTTTCACCTTTCTGAGTTCAATTTCATAGCGGACGAAAATTTCTTTTGGTTTCAGCTGTATATGCCTACTTGTGTTTCTGGCTGGACATCTTGGAATGCAGAGGTCAGGAATTCACAAGGAGTTTGTATGCCGGCGAACATGTCCGATCCATTCAATGTTTTTCTTTCATCGGGATATTGATCGGGGCCGGAGCATCTGCATGGTATATCTTCCAGGAGGTTTACTTCAAAATACGTAAGGCATTTTTACTTGAACATATTCGTTACAAAAGCAAATGACGGAATCTGCTTTGCAAAAATTCGATGCATTATTGTTATCATTAGGAAAAATGTATTTTGTGGCAAATTCCATATTCTAAAAATTGATAAATATAACTTGCAGTTTGATCCTTTTGTTGTAATCCACAGTGGTGGATTACCCCATGACCGCATTAGGCTTGGAGTCTCTAAATCTTATGGGCTTATTTAACTCGTATATTTTTATTCAGCTTCCAATATTTATTTTTATTTTACATGAAACTGTTTTTGTAGCATAAATAATAAATGTAATGTTCTCCAATTTATACATTCATTGAAATGCTTTCAATGTTCGATCCTTATGTGTACCATATTATCACTTCACTTTAACCCTTTGAGTAGGTTTTTTTCTTATATTTTGATTATTTGTAGTATTTCCACACACAAAAATATAAAAACCTTTTTATTTGGATTCGGACCAATCTGGGAAGAATATTAGTTATTATTTCAAGAAGTACAATTTAAATTATAAGACTCATAGTTAAAAATATAAAGTAAACTAGTTCATTATTACTTTTGAATATTTTTCTAGAAGCTATTACTACCAGGGGCGTATATACATTCAGGGTGTGCAAAGACTGCGCCGCTCGCCCGTAAAGAATTATATAATGAAGCGATATTTTTTGAATGCATTTGCAAAAGGCAATGAATCGTATATGTAATCGCTCAAGGCGTTCAATACGATTGCCGCTCGACCAGTGAGCCCATACAGTTGCATATAGTTGACCCGTCTGCGCAGGCGCGCGTCAAAGTCATGTTTTTGTTTGAAATTTCAAGGACCCAAGGCGATCTCTTTCATTCTTGCACACACGTATTGTATTCGTTGACAAACTCATAAGGCGCGCAGTTACTCCCGATAACTGTTGCTGTTTAGTATATAATTTATTGTCATGTCTAACAGTGTTCAAGATATTTTGAATACTTCATTTTCAATTTCAAAATTAGAGTACTCCCACCTCCTAAAAAATGAAAAATATGCACAATATAGGGAGAATTTAAAAAATGTATTGATAAATAAGCTCAAAGATTTTTATTGAGTATTATTTGACGACATTAGATTGAAAAAGCGAGCTAACCATCGTCTATTCATGCTCTGAATTTTCAGACAGACCTGTTCATGAATTAGTAAATTTCATGAAAAATAATAGTCAGGTTTTTACGAAGTTTATAAATTAGGAAAGTTGATATTAACAATTCTAAGCAGTACGGCTTCAGCAAAACGTTAATTTTTTGCACTTAAAAGAATAAATACTTTTTATCAAAGTATAAAAGGCTGGGAAAGACTATGTGGCCCAAACTTAATTTCTGTATAAAAAAGGATACTCTTTGAATTTAAACAGAAGGGCAAATTTTACGATAGTGTGATAGAAAAATTTATGTCGCAAAAGCGAAGAATTTAATTAATGTGCAAATAAATAAAAATAAAATTCATCTTTAAAAAGTCGTCGTAAAAAAATATCATTTACAGCAGTGCTTCCCAAATTGGGGATCGTGGCCTCCTGGGGGGGGCCATGGTATGATTTTTTTTGGGAATCACTGATTTACAGCACACCCGAAATCAACACCCACCGTCCACCACTGATTACAACGCTTTTGCGTCAAGATCTTTTTTGCTCTCATCTGTCTACACGTGCCGGTCTACAGACATCAATTCCAGTAAAGAATAGATCCCAAATAAAATTTTACGCTCAATATTATATGGCTACTAGGGATTCCAATCCGGATATTCGAATATTCGATATCCGGATATATTCGCCTCTTTTTCAACTATTCGATATTTAGATATTTGGAGAAATATCCGAATATTTATTTATAATGAAATATGTAAAAAAAATAAAAAAAATAAAAGATTTTTAGTACTTTTTCCACATAATTTTTTTATTTGATCAGGACCGGTTTCGCTCATCGCGAGCATTATCAACTGATAAGAAAAATATAAAAACAGTGCTATTTATACAAGTTAAATTGAAATAAAAGGTGTAAGCAACTACTGACAATGAAAAGGATTTACAAATCCTTTTATAATAACACAAAATTAAAATGCTTAACACCTATAACATACAGTTTACAATAAAAAAAAAATATGTGGAAAAAGTACTAAAAATCTTTTATTATTTTTATTATAATGCCATTCCACCAAGTATTGACAGTGAACACTTTAAAAGTGATCAATGAAATATGTTACAAAATCTACGAAAGATCACATCACAATTTCTCCACATTTAAAGAATTATTATGAATTCCCGAGGTAGTGGTGTTTTCGCCTTCGCCCAACTCGGGTGTTATCAATATCTTATTATAATACTTGAATTTGACGAATCATCTCGAATTTGGGCATATAAAAATCCTTCAATGCAGTAATTTGATTCATTAAAGAAATACCGCTGGAGTAATCCGATGCAGCTGCAAATTTTTAATATTTTAATACAATGGAACGATATTGAAATGTGTATTTATATGTTTTGTCTTTATCTAATACAGAAAATCTAATACTGTCTACTAGCAAAAACAGCCGGTTATTCCTTGTTTATCAAAAAATGATTTTTTAAATCATAGTTTTAAAAATATTTTGTATATGATATATTTGGATAAATTAAAAAAAATAACAGAAGTGTTTGAAGTGTTGCTTAAAACACTTCTAACAATAAAGCCAACGTCAACTGCTACTAAACGAGTATTTTCAACGGCACGAACAATTAAAAACTAAGTTAAAAACAAATTTAAAATATGAAACAATATTTTTAAAATATGAATTTTTGAAATTTGAATAAATGACTTTTATTACAAATGAGCTCGTTTTTAATGTAGGTACTATTTAATGTAATATTTTAGTACAAACATATAATGTATGTAAATACTAAAAACTATCCGGATATCCGAATACATCCGGTTCCAATTTTACTATTCGATATTCGAATAGTTGATAATGACGAATAGTTGGAATCCCTAATGGCTACCGATTTGTTTACAAATGTTACCCTTTTTTTAAAAGCATCTTCTTCATTTTCTATACAAAATAAAAATAATGTGGTGGCCAAAAGTCACTGATGGATGTGTCTAATATCCATATCTGAAGAAATAACAAAAATTCAATAAAAAATATGAGAATGGCAATAGATATGATGACAAGCTACTCCAACGTACGGGTACGTTGATACTCATCAAAGGGTTAACCTCTATGATTTCCTGTCATTTGTCAATTGCTTTGTTTTCTCCCATAACATGCTGAGATCCTTCAGTTCTGCCAAGTCAACTTATATATAGCACTCGACGGTTGTCCAGTATGCCGAAATCTCACCGACCGGAAGAAGAGGCAAACAGGATTGTGGCTCTCCTTTGTTGTTAACACTTGGTCTTATTTATTTTGATATTTCGTCTAATCTAAGTTTTTTCATTTCAGCTATAATGCCTGTGAGTGACAGTGTTATTATACAATTGGTGTGGGCATTGATGACACTCAAGTGGAGCATCAGGCTATATTTCTCGTCGAGGAGTCTCTCGAGAAGTACTGAAGACGAAGACCCGCTCTTGCAGAGGACTAGCCATCGTTGAATTCAGAAGTAATAGGTTCCAAACTTAACAATCACAGCCATTTTAAAAACTAACCAACCCTATGATAATGTATAACAGTATAAACTCGGTTTATGAAGGGGGTGCATTTCTGTCAATTTGTGCATTAATCGTATTAAGTTATGTGTAGTTTCATAGCATTCAATTCCATTTTTTACTGGTTTTCTTGATTTTACCAAGTCAACAATTTGACTTTCAGGCAATCAATTCAATCATCATTTTAATTACAATATCTTACCAAAGAAACATTATATATTAGAATCTTAAGAGTTATTTCGCGTTGTATATACATATATGGAACTTTATAATAATATGTGTTTTTTGTTGATATATCTTCGGTATGACCATTTTTGATTTTTCAAATTTTAATAAAAGACATTCTTTCATATCTTACGAGTATAGGAAAATAGTATTTTGATGCAATTATGACTGCAAAATGCCCACGGAATTAACAATTAAGGGGGTCAAAAGCAAAGACAGTTATCTACCGTAGAAGCCATTTAGAAAAAACTAAAAAAAACATTACTAATTAATTTAATGTATGTGTACTATACTTTACAGTAGAATATTGTGATTCACAATGAATTTGAAAAATGTGATGAGCAAACATTTTGTCACGTGACTTTTTGTATTCAACAAAACATTTAGAGTGAAGAAGCTGAATTTGTTTCTAAAAAACAATATTCTATAATCTATGGAATAAAAACAGGTTTGCTACCTTTGCTTCAATTTAAGTGTAGTGTTTTGATATTTGTGACTACGCCAATGACCGACTTGAATGCGAAAGGCACGCAAATTTCTGCAGCGCCAATTTTTAAAGGACAATCGAAAGCACTGAAGGCAAATGAGTTTTTAAATTTTATAATAAAAGCAGAAAAATACAATCTTATCTGGCGTCCACCCTGACCTCACTCGAAACGCTAGCACAGTAAATGTCTTGTGCCGGGCATTGAATATTCTAGTAAACTGGGGTTATACTGTTATATAAATTTGTGACTCAAACTATCATATTATGTAATAACTTTGCTCTTTATGACTATCTAGCTTTAAGAATATTCCAGTTATTTAAAATCTCCTGAATAAATGCCTTTCACTTGACTTCTAAATATCTTTCATATAACGGGACGCATAATATAGTTTTTGTTATACTTCAATAGTCCTGAAATTATTTTTAAATGTCACGATTAAGGTAACGATGCAACGGACGAGGACTGACCAATTATTTTTAAACATGTATAATTTTAATTTCCTATTGTTTTTATTTAAATTTACGTTATCAGAAATGGGAGTGACATATATCCACATTTATCTGTGGAAGCGTCACGATTAGTCAATTATTTTTAAACTACTATTAAAAGAAATTTTATCATAGACTTATTTTTTTTATATTATTCGTATTACATCGGAAAAGAATAAATAACCTGTAAATTAAGAAGCAATCGTAGAGTTGATATTTTTTTAACTAATAATTATTTTATTTGAAATTTTTATGACCACTCAAAATATTGACAGAAGTCATTAACTGTTTTGTGTGGAATTTAACTATACCGCTTGTAGAAAACGCGACGATGTGTACCTATTTTCACGGTGAATAGCTTTCCTCGTATTAAAACTAATCTTGATGCAGTGGATTCTTGACACGTCATTGTACTAACGATTCACTATTTTTTAACAGATATGAGTTGGCAAATGACACCTGTGTTATCTCCGCGTAGGACGTGGAGTTTTTCAGGATATACTCGTTGCTAAATTATCGATTGAAAAATAAATTAATCACATTATAAAATTAAAATGCCTAGTATACTTTTTATATTTTGATATGAATAGTAATTTTGAAAAACATTCAAGTTTGTGTTACTCGAATGTTATCAATTCAATAGTTTTCCTGCTATAATATTGATGAATTGTTGAGTTTTGATAATTTATTCTGTAATAAAATGAGTGACTTAAACGGCTAGATGTTAGAATTATGACAAACTGTTTATTTTTAGTAAGATTTATCAAGAATTCACTGTGTGAAGCTTATTAGTTGAAAATTATGATGATTATTAATTATAGTATTTAAAAGTGTATATTGATATATAATTGACGTGAGAGAATGGTGAAAAAAAAATATTTTCTGGAAACCAGAACACATTCATTTTTAAATAGCAAATCGATTTGAAGACACAAACATAAAGATGAACCCTTCATACACAGCGAACGTGCTCTGTTTGGATGTCCATTTATAATTTAATCATCCATAAGGTGTTTGCTGTCAATCATTGGCGGAAAGGCATTTTATTAAAAAATAATATTTAATTTTAACAAATTTACTATGGTTGATATGACAGTTTGTGCTTCATTAGTTTCTGTTCACCATCGCCATACATCTTATCTCTGATTTTGAAAAATAATACAAAATCTATTAAAATACCTTTTTTTTTTTAATAAAAATTATTGAATATTATATATATATATATATCTTTTTTCCGTTTAAACCACTTACATTCATTTCATGAAGTAATCCACGTTTTAACTATCATGCAATAACTTATTTATTTACTCAACTTACAACTGAGTTCCATTTTGACACTTGGTTGAATATTCAGTAACTTTTCAGATTCTTTTATTGTGTTCTGAAATGAGGATTGAATTTGATGTAGTCATTGAAAATGTATGGCTTTTTATCAACAATGTTTTCAGGCTGATTAGTTATTAATCGACCGTCTTGAGTTGATGCTTTTCAAACCTAATGCTTTTCATAATTAATTTATCGCTGTAAGGTTTATTATTTTTACCATCAGTATTTTTGTAAAACATATATATTACTACCTATTTTACTTAAAATGTACTTTTAGCATCCCTAGGTTTGATAAGCATCGACTCTTTATGTTATTATTACAATAAAACCAATGTTTTTATGAATTCCTACAGAATGCTTTACTCTCTTTACTACAGGCCTCTCTATATTATTATGTTATAAATCAATTGTCAGAAATTATGTATTTATACAAAATATTTTGTGATGTAGGCTAGAAACTAGTAACGATATCAATTAACACAGTGATGCACAACCCACGACCCGTTTTTTTTTTTTCGCGGCAGTCGGATGTTTTTTCTCAAAATTAAAATAAAATCCATATTTTTTTCAAGTAAATCATTAAATTTATTATATATGAGCAAGTTTTTTATTTTTGAAGGAGAATAAATCAGTTCATAGTAATAGGCTTACTGATGAAAATTTGGATTCAATTGTGCGGCTAAATAATATAGATATTAAATTGAATTTTAAAAATAACAAGTATAAAGATTATTGCATTAACTTTTGACTTGCATATAAATATTTTTTATTTTTTTAACACACATAATCCTCTTTTTACACGGTCAAATGCAATGGAACATATCATGCATTTATCTATATTCACTTCATCTTTTTTACACATATTTCTTGCCCCCTGTATAAAAAAGGATTCCAAGTACTTTAATTTTAATTTTTCCTTGATACACGTGATAATTTGTTTTTATGCGGCCCGCTAGAATGAAAAGGTTGTGCATGTCTGAATTAACATGTCACTTGTGATCAATTCTCAATTTAGTGGATTAGTTTATTGTTTTGGATACTTGATTTTGCTTATAGTTTTCAGCATTTCGTGTTGAAATGACCTGATAGTAACTTATTCTAAATAAGGATTCCAAATATTCGATTTTCGGATTTGTCATCCATACTTAAGAAAAATAATCAATTAAAAGACAATCATACACTGCCACGACTTGTTTATGTGGAATATCAAACATTCAATTGGAATCCCTAATGGTATCTGAAAAAACACAGTGTCTACAGATTTATAATACAATTTATTGAAATACTCTGCCATCTATGATTGCATCGTGAAATACAGTCAAAATTTACTATTTGAGTAGCAATTATTCAAATTATAGATATAATTATTGTCAAACAGTTAGATGCGTGCTGTGTAAATTACGAGATACAATTTTTACAAAAAGTGGATAAGATTTGTGTACTTATCGTCACGCTTTATTGTTGTATAAATTCTCTTTTGGCAATTTCTATCTATGAATGATTCTCAAATACCGTAGATTTTATTTTAGTCATGATGAGTTGACATTACTGAGGAATCAACATAAATTGTCTTCTGCTCTCTTATTTATAATATGTTTACTTATTCTCGTGAGAAACTACTCCATAATAAATAAAAAGACAGATAGTTGTGTGACAGATAGAAAGAAGACGATTGTCTAGTTTTAAACTACTCTCTATGTAAATAAAAATACTTTTTTTATATATTTAATGGAGCAATCCGTGTTGTATATCACTACAAATAAAAAAATATGGTGTGTTTTTTGCATACAATGTATCCTTCAATAAAATGAACTTATACTGTGTGCTATTGAAGGATATATACAAACAATGATATTCTCACATCTCAATTTCTATACCGCTCCTATATGATATTAGTCAAATTATAATATTGTCAAATAAATTATCGTAAAAAAATGTACTTTGATGTTTGTAAATTAGCTAATTGAAATATTCCTTTCCTGAATTGTGATAATTTAACGATAGCTGTAGCTGACTGGAGAAGCGACTGTCCCTGTGCCCCTCAACTGTCATTTGTTAACATTGATTGCAATATAATTTGGCATAGATGTTGATGTTTTAATCCTTGAATATCCAAAAATAGGGTTTAAATTTTTCAGGATTCGCTAAAAACTATCATATTCTTACCTCATTCACCTACCTATACTTACATAAAAAAAAAATACCTTGCACGACTGATCTCCTTACCAAAAACTTACTGTTGAAGTACTGGCCAATTTTAAAAGGGACACAGCTTTGAACCATATATAGATTTACTGTCTGTTACACTGGACGCACACGCACAGTAGCGTAAAACTATTTCAAATGATTGCAAGAAATTTCAGAAACAATTACCTAAGAAATGGTATGTATCAAAGTGTATTTATAAAAATTATCCTGTTAAGTTATTCAATACAATGCTATTTCCCCTTATCAGGAGTCGGACCAACTTCACTAATTCTCTTCTTTCATTCATGTATGGGCGTTGTTCAGATGTGATCAATATCTTGCACTTCAAGCAAGAAGCAACCATAGCCAGTTTTATAAATGAAAATTTAGTAGAAAAAAATATGACTAAGGCTAAGGGACTTCAAAGTGGTATGAAAATAGTACTGTCATGTTTTCCATTTTGAGTGGTAAACCAGTGGCGGCCGGTCAATGTGGCATTCGATCAATGCACCCCTTGTATATGCAGGGGCGGTTATATTTCATGAAATAATATTCAAACATAACATTTATACCATTCACTCATTTTAAATTCTTCATGTATTTATTGTCTATAATTTTTTTTATTTAATTTAAAATTTTATTTTATTCTATTGAATTTAAAATGAGGGAATGGTATAAATGTTATTTTTGAATATTATTTCATGACATATAGCCGCCCTGCACATACAAGGGGTACATTGATCAAATGCCACATTGACCGG
This sequence comes from Himalopsyche anomala, assembly GCA_031772345.1. Lineage (NCBI taxonomy): Eukaryota > Metazoa > Arthropoda > Insecta > Trichoptera > Rhyacophilidae > Himalopsyche > Himalopsyche anomala. The sequence continues at coordinate 23,821,942 of CM062837.1, read as the reverse complement.
CCGCTTCTTATACTTGTCTAATTCAATGCTTGTAATACGCTGCGGTGTCTTTTTCTTTACAATAAATTAATTAATAAACTTGATCCATAGCAGTATATGATATGTAAAAAGGGAATTGAAACACAAAGACATCTTTCGGAGAAGCTTCTTTATTTTTACAAACAGCATTTTGTTGCATTTACAAGATACATTTTAATTTATATAGACATCTGTATTTAAAATGGAAACGAGCAATTTTGTTTATATTGCCGTGATTGCCGGCAAGTATATTTTTTCAATAAGCACAGTAGTAATAATTATCGTTTTATAATAATCACGATGGGTGCAAATAATCTTCGTTTCCTCGCAGGCTCTTACATCTAGAGGCAAGTTTTACGACAATGTGCATAACTCTGACTGACACGTAAGCAGCAATAGATGGCACTTATCAATAATTAATTTATCAATGTCACTTCTTACAAATTCTAATGTTTGCAAACAAAAGAGTGAATTCGAAAATTTAAAAAAAAAACAAGTGAAATAATAATAATTCAACTACCTGTTTAACTAGAGATTTGACATATTACAATTTAAAAAATAACTTTTATATGAATATTTGAATAACACTCCTTAGTTAATAATTCTATCCTGCACCTGTCTTTCTATTCTATAATTATGAGCTTTTTCTAAACCGAGATGATTTTTTATTGTGATATCTACTCAGCCTCCAATTTAAATGTAATGATTAAAGTTTTAATTAGATCCTTAAATTACATGTAACTGTTTATGGCCGCTAGAAAGACACGAACAATAATGAGAAACTATGTATTTTATTCTGCAAATTTCTAATTAAAAAATAAGACTTGTCACTCAGCTGATGGATTATTTTACACAAATGATCTAATACAACATAGAGGAATCCTCATTCAAAAGATTAAACAGCTGAAACGTGATCTTTCAGAACCATCATTACACTCTTACTTCTTGATAGCTTAGTGGATTGTTTATATTAAAGTGTCAAATATTTCTTGAACATTCATTTGAAATACATTCAATAATGCATGTAAGGAGTCACATTGATTATTACTCAGCCTCGCTTGGATTATAAAACTATAAATTAGTCAACAGAAAGTGAATATAATAGATGAAAGCAAATAACTATCATTCGTTTATTTATTTTTTTGAATTGAGAATGCTGAGAAAAACACTTTCTAAAACAAAACTAGGTAGTTGAATATATACATAGTTTTTGCACTTTATTTCATTTTGTTAACTTTAATCAATAAATAATCGTTTCTTTAACATAGATAGCCCATGATTGAAGTAGAAGAAACTGGGATAGTTAAAAAATAGTCTCGTCTAGGTTTATAGATGATTCAACAAGAATATTAAGGATCTTAACCGTGGTGGTCTTACCTATACAGGTAATACTCGACTTGTGATGGATTGTCATTGTAAATTGAGGAATACCTGCATTTTTAAATGTGAATTCAAATAATCAATAACAATTTAAAAGTATTTATATCTATTTATAAACAGCAAAAAAGTTCTTGCATTATTTTTAACTATACTTGTATACGTCTACATAAGTAACCAATGATTGATGAGTGTTTTATTAACTTCTAAAGAAATGATCCATTTAGTTTAAAACTCGGTAATGAAAAAATGACGACAGGGTTGCCATGTATTCTAATTTGATCAAACAAGATTAATATTTAATTCAATCTATTATTATACATATTCATAAAAAATGAGGGATTCATAAATGAGAAACTTAGAAAAGAAATTCAACAGAACAATTATTTCTTTTTTACATATTTTTTTGTGAAAGTGAAATAAAGAAATATTGTTTTATGAAAATCAAAATGACGGTTTACGTTTCATCATTCAGAATAATAAATACAATACATAAGCTGTTATTTTTCTTATGACAGCCAAATTAGTACAATTCCCTTTAAGATTTCGGCAACCCTGATGGTAATGTTTGAAACAGGTGAATTTTAGGTTATTATGATTGATAAGACTCTATTTTTTTATTTTGTATTATCATATAACAAATGATTACGAAATATTACAATAATTTAGCCATAAGTATCCTAAAAATTCACCACATTTCTATGGTTAACTACTTCTATGTACTAATCGATTTGCGATAATTGTTTTATTTTATTATATTGTGTACAAAAAACGACTGGATCGATTAAACTGTTTCTGCAGAAAGAAATAAACCTTTATCACACTGAAAACAATAACATATAACGACATTTTACAGGAATTGAAATCAGTTTATAAAGATAATTATGACGCTAATATATTTAAGATTATGCTGAAATTATACATCAGGTTTGATTCACTGTTGTGTTTTTTAAGGTACACTAAGTGACATTTGACATTATTATCGTTTAAGACTAGAGTGTTTTTCAATATGTGCCACAGTTTATGTTATAGGCAGTATAGATTTAAAATGACACTATTTCCTAAAAAAAAAAAAAAACATCAACATAAATGCAACCTTTCCAATGTCACACATTAACTCACTTTCATAAAACATATTTTGTATAAATAAAATTCACATATATAGCAGACCATTTTGCCCTATTTTAAAAATCATTAATATAATATGATTATAATTTATGAGACTTTTCACAAATTGCTAAGATATTTTAGTTAATCAATGGATACAAGCTCTGGGGGGAAAACCAACTTAACAGTCGATGAGAATAGTAAAGTAATAGAGACCTTTCAAAGAAAACGTGAAACCTGTGGTGAGTGATGTTAACGAGGCCCACCCGTTTCTAATTCAAAATCACAGGATAGAAACTCTCAAATATTGGTTTTAACTTAAACAAAAATGCTCTTCTTGTTTTAACATTCAATGTCCTATTCAGGATGTAGTCCACATTAATCTGTCCCTTTTTAGTGATGAAATGACTCTGTAACTTATATTAACAGTTTAATCAAAAACAGGGAATAGCAAGACAGTCAACCGTCATTAATAAGTATTGGTCGTGCAGCAATTTAAAAAAAGTCTCAAATTTATCATCAATCATCACAATATTCACATTTACAACTTATAATAATATTACCATTCATAAAACAAATCAGATTTACAAAACAGCATCTTACTAAACATTAAAATATACACAAATTTACAATATCAATAAAAAAGACAGCCACAAAAATGAAGACGTGATCATCGGAATTCAAATATGGCAGTCGTATGATATATATGAAATAAAGGATGGTTAGAATATTTTAAAAGATTTACAATAAAATATAAAGAATATTGCCATGAAAATGGATAATTCGAAGTATAGTTATAGTTTAACAGTCATAGATATGAGTCAAATATCAATATATTTTGCTTAGATATTTTTTTCTGCAATAGTTATACTAAATATACCTATACAATGATTTTTGCTATGCACTTTATGTTTCTAACTATTACTTTTTTCATTATTTTACTTGCAGCGGCACTATCGGTGAGACTCATATCGAAGACAAATTTCAATCGAAAAAATTAATAATATCAGAATGGTAAAAAGCTAGAAATACAATGTAATATTAAAATCAAAATTTTCACATCAATGAAAATAGTTACAAAAGCTTGCCATTAAATGAATATATATATAAATAAATTTATTTTTTACACATACATAGGTACATCAAAGATCACAAAACAATATTTATAATTTAACAGGCATATATGTGGTAGAATTTAATTTTTAAAGTAAGAAATAAACATTAGTTCTGCCCAACTTATGTCTGTAAATGATGCGAGTCAGCACGACATGGGTTTTAAAAAAATCAAATAGGTTTCAGGTGAGACAGTGAGCCTCTGAAACAGCTGTCAACATAATTAAGAAATAGATTAACCATTGTAGGTGATAAAAATGTTTTACATCTGTAAAAACTTTGAAATTAAAAGTTTAAGAGTTGGTAGCCTTTTACTTTCCAGCTGCAAGCTTAGCATGTCAAGCTTGTTCATGTCCACACTCTATTCATTCAATCTGTTTAAAAAAGCACTTAATTTAGTGCTCTCATTCATGTCTTCCAAACAATAATAGAAATTAATGTTTCCATGTCATGGTACAAAAAGTGAAAGGTACATCATAATATGACACAGTGTGTTATTATTATGAGCTCAGATAGTTATGCAGAAATATTGATTTCATTCAACAATCAAAGCGAATCGATAAAATGTTTATTTAAATTTTGGTTCTCAAAACATTTAATTATGTATATTTTGACACAATGTTTTCCTTGTGAGGTGCATAACTATTTTCGCTCTAATATCATAAGAAACATTCATACAAAAAAGCATATTTACAATATTAAAAAAACCGTTAAGGAATTTTTGTGACATTCCTACAACTAGGTATGTCGATTTTTTTATGTTTTCATATTTGAATGCAGAAGAAAGTGGCTAATTTTTTTATATGGAATATAATAATAAATTGTCATTTCGATAAAACGATATTCATAGAAAAATAAAATTTTCCTATCTCTTCCGTACGTTCTCCACTACATTTTCTCTTCTACAACATTGAAATTATTTTTTCCACACAATCAAGACTTAAACGAACAACAAAAATTACAGCATATATTTGTAAAATATCTTTAAGTTGCCACAATGTATTCAAATTTAAAAATTGTTTTAGAACTAGTAATTTTCAGCATCAAGTGTCACTTTTACAAACACATTAGTTGCCAATAATTTTAAAAGCTGCAGTGAACGAAAGAAGTCTTTGGTAATCAGTAAATATTTCTTCATATTCTCTCGAATATTGCAAACATTCGATGATTATCATTCCAGTCATTATTTAATTGTATTCACTGGAAGAGTATGCAGTGATTGTACATTGTTTTAGCATTAGATTGTGCGATATATCTCAAATTGTGTACCAATTCAATTATACTATTCCAAAGGAAGTGAAATAACAATACCATGTCCTACGAACTGTCAATTATTTTTTGGATGCAATCCATTTCAACGGTATTAAAGATCGATGATTGTGTGAACGAAATACATTCTTCTCCTCATAAGCTGTCTGAAATTATGCGCACCGTTAAATGTCTAATAATTATTATTACAAACGTTAAAATTAAATGAAATATTGCACAAATCGCTGAGATATTTTTAAGATTCTATTCGTTATATTGTTAAGTGGATTGATTACCAACGGTGATGATAATTTATTAATGAAACCGAGAAAGTGCAGAAATATAATGGTGACTAAATAAATGTATTTTTATCTCTTAAATTATCTTATGTGGGACATAATATTTTTAATATATAGTCCGTAAGAAGAGTCGGAACTGTAGGGCTATCCTCGTTTATCGCCTTCAGAACTGAAACAAAAATGAAAATTCAGTTAGATATTGTTTTGTAAACGTCATTATAATATACGATTAAAATATACAGTGGAACCACGATTCTTAATTTTTCAAGGAACCCAAAAAAAAATGATAAATGAAAGAAAGTCTCGCTTTTCTTCTGTTTTTTTTTTAACTTGTATTATTTTCATTCTCCATGGTAGGTTCTAACTTTATTCGTGGCGGACATTTCACTTGCAAGTCAGCATAATTAATATGCCGGTGTCAATGCATATGAAATCTGAGTGGAGTTTTCCTCAATAGAAATTTTTCTGTCGGGTCTGTGGCGCAGCAGTGAACATCGTTGGCTCCTGTTGGTGACGGAACTCACGGGATCGAGTCCCAGTACGATCAGTATTTTTTCAATTGACTTATCGATTTCCATAAAAAGGCATGGGTGTTTGTGATGTCTAAAAATTCCCTACCACGCTTCCAGTCCTATCCTTCTATCCCTACAACTCTCTTAAAAATAGAGAGGTTGAGTAACTGAGAAACAAACAGTTTTCAAAGAAATACATGCGTCACATTAGGAGCAGGCATGGAAAAAAATATCTACGAGAACTGTTTTGTAACTCAAAAGTTAAGATAGAATAAGACTAGCAGTAGGCTAATCACTCTCACTAGCTCAGTTTTTAGGAGTGGATGGGTGGAAGGGAATTTCAAATGTGACGGACAAACATGTTTTCGAACAGCAATCCACAAATTGATGGAAAACTTAATTTATGAAGCTGTCCGTTTTGGAATGCGAGCCTGTAGTGGGTATAACACTGTCCATTATTTATGTCTCACAAAATCTGTTGGTTTTACAGTCGTGGTAAATCTACTTACTTTTGATGAGGACTTGAAGGGCTTGGTCATCAGGTGGGCCGCTATCAAGATGATATGGGATGACTGTTGTCAAGTACTGAAAAGAAAAAAAAATGATTGATTATTATAAACAGACAAATGTGGCCATGTGACCATATTCTCAAATTTATTAAGTTCTAGACACTAATAGAGGGAGGTCTCTAAAACTCAACTTATATTTAGTTTTACGGTAGGTATAATAAACACTTGAATGTCTTTCGTACATATTAGGAGATTTAGTAATATATTTCCTACATTGTTGTAAGAAGTTGAAATTTATTTGATTTGTACCTTTGGTTCATTTCCTGAGTTAGCCGATTTGTTGCCGTTATTGTTTTGGCCTTTGGATGTGCGCTTCCTCTCAACGTGGTATTGCCTGCGCTTATTCTGAACGGCCAGAAGAAGAGAAATGAATGTATTCTTAAGCTCCTTTTCATATTCCAGCTCGTCCCGTAACGCCAACTCGCTTATCAGGGTTTCCGAGAATTCTCTGATGAGAACTTCCAGTTCAAGGTACAATTCGTTTAGTTGAGAGAGTGAGAGCGTTTTCAATTCTGCGAAAAAAGGTGTTTAGATTTTTAAAATTAAATAAAAAGAAAAAAATAATATTCATCACATTGTTACGATATTTTAGTAACCCTGAGTAATATGAATCAGTGTACCTAAGGCACCTCATTGGGTACGCAATGGATCTGTGGACCATCACTCTATATATTTGAATTATATTTATGTCTGTAATGCCTAAGGTGTGCACAGGACAACACAGCGCACACATGTACCATCATAGCTAACAATATCTCTCTTTCCGCATCAGTTGGAGTATTGACAAGTGGCATTGTGTTGTGGTAAGTATCTGGTAATTTTTTAATACTAAAGGCCAGGAATCGTCCTACTTTTATTGTAAAGAGCCGAGTGTTAAACAATTAATCTTGAAAGCAAACATAGGGATATACGAATGGTTCCTCTCTTGTATAAAAGTACAGTTTTTGCCAACCCGGCTATAAACTATAAAATAGGATTGATTGATTTGTTTTCATTTTGTTTTATCAAAAAGCATTGATTTTTTGGGTCCCTTTAAGAGCATGGGGTGTAAAAACCTTTTCATTAATTGTATTAAGTAATATAAAATTACTACTATAATTATTGACGAAAATATTATATAATATATTTGTACTAACTGTCTTCGTATAGAGGTGAGTTAAGGACTTCTTTTCCTTTTTCTAGGGCTTCATTATGCTCGATGGTGTCTTCATCAGACCCCGGGGAAGAGTCTTGCATCATATCGTCAATCTCTTGAATAACCTAAAACATAAAAGTGGATGTACAGAAAAATGGTTTCAGAGATTTGATAGCAGACAATTTATATTATTGAAACGTGACTCCGAGTTATATAAGGCTTTTTCCAAAATTAAAAACTAACCGGCTTCCACAGTAATCGACATGTCATACTTTAATCTGGAACACTGCTTAAAGTACATTGATATGGTATCAAAAAACAAAGTTATTAAACAATGTGAGCAGAGAGAATCAAGGACACTAAAGAGTAAAAGCAAGTAAAAGTATACAAAACATCATAGAATCACAAGTTATCAAAACCTCTCAAACACAATAAGATTTTGCAATTTAATAAATTATATGTATTCTTTTAACCCGATTCCTTTATTTTAAAATCAAACTTACGAAATACCAACAATAAATACAATATAGGAATAATTGGACAGTGTTATGCAATAATCAATTAAGCCTCAATTTAAGGTTTTTGATTTTTTCATTACGCCAAGATGAAAAATTTGGCCAGGATGGCCACTATGAGACTTTAAAAATGTTTTGTCCATTCTGACATCCATATTGACAGATATGAACTTCAAATGTATTTGACAACAAAACTCCATTTTGGTGAATAATTGATTATCACATAACACCGGCAAAATAAAAAATATAATATTAATGGAATTATTTAAATGAAATAATAATTACTAGCTGTAAGCCCGTTGATGTCAACGGGGGGGGATTTTTGTTGCATTTTTAAGTAGTCAGAAAATTTACTGGCGTGAAAAATAAATTACAAACCTATTTATTGAATAAGCCAGAAATTCTAAAACAATTCAGAGGGGAAATCAGGGACTATCATACAGACGGACGGACATTATCGACTATTAATATATAGATTACCTCATCTGCAGTTTTGACAGGACACTCGTGGTCCTGGTGAAGGCCTCCAAGTATAAGGGCGTGCATATCTAAGTCGCTAGCCACGGCTTCATCTTCAGAGCTTAGGAGATCATCTTCAGGTGTCTGGCCACCCTAGAAAAAAACAAAAATATTAAAAATACGTAAACCAACAGTGAAATCAGGTTTTAAAGAAAGCAAATGAATTATTAGCTATTTAGTATGTTTGTAAGCTCCATGCAATATTGTATAAGAACAGCGGTAGGGACGAACGTGACCATATGGTCACAAACATTTGGGGTTGAAATATTAATAAATATTTACAATTTGATCTTTTAAGATTAACATAATTTCAATGCAAATATATTAGTTTAAGTTGTTTAATAATTTAAAGCTTTTTATAAAATAATAACTAAAAATTTCAAAGAGTCGATTGGTAAACAAAAAAACAATTGGAAAATAAAAAATGCATGTGATTTTGGTAGTTGTGTCTGTCCCCTCGGCTGATGAATAGCTGAAGTTAGTTTTCTTTTTAACCAAAATTGAGTGAAGACAACGATTTCCCTTCATTAAAGGTTATAAAACGAAATGTGTCGATGGGAGGGGGGTTAAAATTTAACCAAAATTGTATGAAGTCATATATGGATGCCCTTAAACAAAGGAACAGGACGAACAAACAGAAAAATAGACGAGGAATCGAAATCAATTTGTATGTGAGAGTATGGGATTCTGCCGGACCATAACTTGCAATTAATTTTCGCTAGAATTCGATCAAATGTAACATATTCTGGAGAGCACTTGCTACAACCGCACAAAACACCGGTTATGATCAACTGGATTAGAGTATGAAAGGTTCACAAAGACAGTACCTTGGACACAACTCCCAATATAAATTTAATCTTGCCAATGTTCTATGGTGATTGTAATAAAAACCATAAATACGTATAACGAAAACTATTGTATTATAGATGCACTGTTGTTTTGTTCAGCAAATAAAAAAATGGGTTTAACTATACAACAATAATGTTAATTTGTTACAATATAAATAAAGTATAGTTATAAAGATAAATTATACCTTTCTTTCACCAAGGTTGAGCGCTGGCATGTGCATTTTCCTGGAGAAAGACTTTGTCCAGTCAATCGGTAGGATGTTGCCAAAGTTTCCCGTAATCGTCCACCACATTCTAAAAAGAAAAAAAAACAATTCAATAAGTATAACAATCCATTCAAAATGATCCTCCCGAATTACAAAAAAAAGGTGAATGGATTCTTCCGAACACGAATTATCATCCGTACAAGAATACTCTGTACACCGATTTTTCCGAACACAGAACCTTCCGTACATAGAATACTCCGTACTTTTAAATTTTTATATATAAAAATCACTGTTTCATTATAATCAGAATGGAAACAAGTAAAATATTTAATTATAATGTTTATGGACAGTTTATCAGCTAATACGTTTTTTTAATTATTATTTTAGAAAAATTGTAATAGGGCCGATATTTTTGATTATATTGAAATAGAAATACATATAATGCGTAGTTATTTAATATTGAAAATTCACATAAACAGTATTTTTACATAATTTAATTAATTATTGATACACATTTATTATACATTCACTTGACAGATTTAAAAAAATCTGTATATCAAAATTTAAACGTATTTAATCAAGTTTTAATTGCAACATGAGACTTTTAAAATTAATTTAAACAATTATCACTTTTAAGGTGTTCACTGTCAATACTTCGTGGAATGGCATTATAATAAAAATAATAAAAGATTTTTTAGTACTTTTTCCACATAAAATTTATTTGATCAGGACCGGTTTCGCTCATCGCGAGCATTATCAACTGAAAAGAAAAATATATAAACAGTGCTATTTATAAAATTTAACTTGTATAAACTGCACTGTTTATATATTTTTCTTATCAGTTGATAATGCTAGCGATGAGCGAAACCGGTCCTGATCTCAAATATTTTTTTTGTGGGAAAAAGTACTAAAAAACTTTTATTGTTTTTATTATTTATCAATAACGAAAGAAACGAAAATATGAAAGTTTGGTTGAAGCTACTCATTACTTTGATTTAATATAAATATTTGAATGTACGGATTATTCTGTGTACGGAGTATTCTATATACGGAAGGTTCTGTGTTCGGATGAATCGGTGTACGTAGTATTCTTGTACCGAGAATTCGTGTTCGAAGAATCACCGAACCGATAGTTATATTTACCTGGTTAAAAAGGGATTTTCACTGACTTAAAGAAATAACGGCCAGTTAGATTTAGGTAACGAAGTAAGCATAAGCAAATTAAAGCAATTACCATTAATATCTGAAATAATGTAAGGTGATTAAAGAAAACAACAGGAAATTATTGATTGATACGCAGCTAGTTATTACTTGTTTCTAGTTCACTTCCATATATTATTCGAGATAGTGCTCAGGTACATACGTAATGGATAAGCAAACACTACAAAAATTTGCATCCATTCCAGTTTCTAAGTCGTGCCTAAGTTATTCACCTTTGTGAACATGTTATAGATATCGACGGGTTATCAGTTGTCAGAAATGAATACTATAAAACCGCATTATTAAAATAACTAACCATAAGATACTGTAATGCAATTAAACAGAGCTGTCGCGGGCACTTATTACTTTTTCGATCGTATGCTCAACGATGTAGGTGACCCGAACTGACTTCAGACCCAAACGCAACGAAGTAAGAACCTTTAACTCATCAGAGATGTCCCAGGTACGGGTGATTTGTGGTCAGATTTATCGGACTACAAATATATTTCATCAAATTTTCATGACAAATGACTTTGACCACGTGAATGTCCCGATTTCTCAGTCGACTGTGACAAAGGTAAGGCTGGCTGCGTCTGTTTGTTACAAATGTGACAAAGAAACAAAAAATATCGCAAAACACTTTTCGAATAGTCGGAAAGATTGAATGTCGCATATTCTTTATCTTCATAAAGAGAAATGATAGACAAATAAAGATTAAGACCGCGTAAAGGTTATCCAAAATATCGGTTTGTGAAAAAGAAAATTTATTCAAATTCCTTATTTACGCAATGAGGATTTAATCATGACATGACAGTAGTAGAATTTAATGTGGCATTTAGACGCCCATGTGAATTCCTAAATAAATAATTTTGTAAAAATATACCAATCTCAGAGCCAGATGAATGAACTGTTATGTAAATTTTGATATATTTGGACACTGGTAATATCAGCTGTCTCGACCTGTGTCTATTATTATAAATCTTTTTTCTGTTTACATTACGAATGACAGGCATAATCAAACAATTTTGATCCATATTAACCATATATGCGAGAAGGCGATGTGCAAAAGTAATATAAAAGGTAATTCAAGCAAGGTTCATCTTTTATTTCAATGTAAAACCATCGCTCACAAACATTCAATAATAAAGGCACAAGGATGTAAAAAGGTAAAAAAAAAATTAAGGAAATAGGACTATGATTATGTTTTATACAAGTCCGGTAGAAACATAAAATAAAGACCAACAGGGGATTAAAATGTTACACCCAAATATGGACGCATATTTTTCCAGGAAATTTTAAAGATGTTTATCTTTAAAATTTCCTTTTTTTTAAGAGCACAATTGAAAAGCGCACCGATTTTGAATGAGCAGGTAAATCTGCCAAATTCCCCACTCTTATACCCTATATATGAGTAAATATAATCATAAAAATTCTCCGACAAACAAAAATAAACATAATTCTTAAAATTATCCATCATTCAAATATGTAGGCATTCCCATTGATTAATCGTTTTCGCCAGCAATGGCTTTAAACTAAGTGATACATTTATTTCTTATTTAAACACGAAACATTCATTTACTAAGCGTCAGTTCAAGTTCATCCGTGCACTTGAACGCCTGAAGATGCCGAAAGGCGAAACCCGGATCGTTAGTGACAAAACTTGTGTGAGTGTACATAATTTGAACGACTAAAATTTCTGTGACATTTCGTTACACAATTCGTCTTTTGTATATGTACTATATTTTCATATTCTGACGTTTGATTGAGCAGATATAAAAATCAGGACAACAATTTAAACGAACATTGCGTTGCGTAATATGTACAATGTGCATACATCCAGGAACCGTACTTAGCTCTATTTGTATAATATCTGAAAAAAATTCGGATGGGTATTAGGACAAAACGAGCTAACGACCAACGTAGATAAAACGATATTAAACAAATTTCGAATAATACACACTGCCTTCACTCCGATTAGTCCGAATAATCGAGACTCTATTCCCACAAATAAAAAATTATAACAGTTTAAATCCGAGAAGTTTACACAGCTCGATGTTTCACGCTTATGAATTGGACACGCACATCAAATCGATCGCCGTTAAAAAAAAGTATATTAACACTTAAACGACGGTCGATCTTTTATTACCAAATCATATATGGGATCGCTCGTGGGGCCGAACTAGTTTTTATTTCTCGATAAGGTAAGACGGCGACCATTAATTAGTTTATATTTATTCATTATATGGTATCAGTGACGTTCCTAGGCTATGTGCCGCCCCTAGGCAGAGCCTTAAAATAGCGCTCATTTTTTTTCATTATTACCTATTCTTCTAGAAATACATATACAATTATTGAAGTCCGAATCTCCTACTCACCTACGTACTCAAACAAATGTTTTGTTTCTTATTCCATTTTTCTTTCAGATGACTAATATATATTGACAAAGATCTTCACGAATAAATATGATCCGAAAGTCGACAATTATGAAAAAATAACTATTACCTTCACTAAGCATGATAAAAAATAATGTAAATTTAAAATTCACTTACATTATATAAGTATCCATTCATGGTTTGGTATTTTTTTGTATCAAAGACATTGAAGCACTACATTTATTGTAAGCCAAATTCGTGGAATATTTAGCCATTTAAAAAATCTCTGATCATTTGCCGCTCCCTAGTACTTGCCGCCCCTAGGCAACTGCCTAATCGCCTATGCCCTAGAAACGTCCCTGTATGGTATTATTACAACTATATAACATATTGGGTAACGCAGGTTCAGTCACCAACTGTGTACGCATTTAAATTGTTTTTTTTCAAGAGGCTAACTATTTAGAAACATCGAATATATAAAAACAACTAATTCTGCATTAATTTATCAGTGTATTTCGTTATATGAACGTATACTGCCGCAGTTAAAATTATTTACCGTTTAATTGTTGTTATACATTGGCACCGTACTAGCTGAAAGAGGGACTAGTCTTTTCCTAGCCCTATCATTATATTCCTACTCTCTTGGGAACAAAATGAGAAGTTGGGCAACTGAGTTACTAGCAGTTTTCGAAGAAGTACTTATCTTGAGATAAACTCTATTAAAAGCTCATATGCTCCACTTTATAGACGGGAAAAAGTGCATATTTCATTGTAAAACTTGTCGTTTATTTTTTCATCCATGTCCGCTCCCAATGTGGAGCATATGACCTCCTAATGGAGGTATGTCAACAGAAGTTTTTTTTTCTACGAGAACTGCTTTTTACTCAGTCGCTCAACCTCACTTTTTTTTTCAAAGTCAGTAGTAGGAAAAGAAAGATAAGGCTAGAACAGGACTAGTGGTTAACTAATAGCTATTGCTACATCCAGTTATTAAAGGATCAGAAGGATGGGAGGAGAGGAAATAATGTGAATTGACATCACAAACACCCAGTCTTCGATCACAACTTTGAATTGAATAATTCTAAAATTCACTGTGATCTGACCGGGAATCGAACCCAGACCTGCGTGATTGGTAGAGCAAAGTCTAACCAACTGGGCCACAGCAGGCGGCATGTTGTTCATTTAGGCAGCTAATTTATATTTTGCAAATAAATTTACTTTTCTTTTACGTGTTATATTATTGCAACGTCCTCGTATTCCAAAAATGGTCATGTACCGTACCCATTATTTATGAGGAGCAAAACAAACAAAATTCCGTTCGTGATGTGTTGAAAGATGCAAGAGATCGAAACTTACGCAACAAAGGCAATGTCCAATATGAATGACTTGCAATAAATTATTATCGGGATGCATCACGAACTCTTTGTGTAAAATAAATCAATGAACATTTCAATGGCCATAGCTTTATCAGTCGGTATGGATCGACAATTAAAAAAAGGCACGAAAACGACGCACAGAGTACAAAAGAACATAACACTCGATAAAGACTTGAACTTGACTAACAGGAATGGATTAATATTTTTATGACTTGCTTGCCAAATAAATAAGACCATCATTTTTCCATTTTTCCATTTTTCCATTCACGAATATCATCGACTCAGCAACATATGGCTTCACGGGTTCGAATCCCTGTATGGATAGCTCATAATTATTATTTTTAATCAATGCGTAGATTTGTTTTGAATACCGAAGGTATTGTTTGATGTTTAAATTGTCTTCCAGGAATCCGAACCTAAAAACGGGTTCCAACGAGAGCAATTAGTCAGCCCCTTTTACTTTCTTTACTTTATAATTACAAGCAATTCCTTTAGGAATAGGATTTTGTTTATATAAGTCACATAACAAATCCATATAAATAAAGGAATATAATGCTATCCATCACTAGTTCTGTAAGTGGCGTGATACCGAAATAGCTATCAACATTATTTACCTATTATTGATGCACTGAATGCATTGACTCTATTTCAGCAATTTCATTATAAATCAATTGAAAACAGCCTCCCGATTGAAATATCTGAGACGACATCATGTAAAACAAATGATACCGATTTCTATTTCTGAGTTTTTTTTAAATTTAAATCCATAATACCGACGCATTTGAAAAGACGGTCGCTTAATGCAGGAAGGTGAACTAGAATCGCTCATTTTCCATCAAATGCATGCCCCGAACGTGCTCTGAATCAAATATAAGTGATTATTCAGATTCATCTGCGATTGACTCTTCTATCGATATCAAAGAAAATAATAAATTTCAGTAGTAGGGATTGTGTCTAGAAAACCCGAGAATAAATTTCCGGGAAATCGATACTTTTTGCCAGTCTCGGTTCCGGGGACATTTGAATAAAATCAACCCAAGACTTAAAACTTGCTATTTTCTTTCAAAACCAATGTATAAAGTAGATTTTTTTTCATTTTGTACATTTCGGAAGGCGATAAAAAAAATCGAGAAATTTTTCATTTTTTTAATAAAATAAAATATAATCAATGTATGTGTGACAGTTTCCGTATGTTTTGCATACTCCCTTTTTTCATTTTTGCTTTTTGTACTTAATACATTTTTTATTGCCTGTATTTTTTAAGTAAATTATTGAATTTAATAAATGTAAGCAATATTTTTCGTTGACGATCCAGAATAAATCGGTTTATAGGCTAGCTGATATTGCAGCTAAATACTATAAATTGTATGCCAATTTCTAAATAATTATCAGCCAATAGTTTTTAATAAAAAAATCAAAAGTTTTCAGAGCAAAATAAAATTTGCGAAAAATTAGAAATGCCGAGAAAAGGTGGCGGAATGCTGTTCGCGTTACATGAAACGAAATAAACCCTCTTTATTATGATATAAAAACTAAGTTTAGGAGAATCCTAAACTGAAATGAAATGAAACAGTAGCAAGTAATAAAAATGCAATGTTTTCAGGACAAATACCGGAGCACGTATTTCGGTGCAGAATGATGCATTTCAAGGGCTTGACTTTGTTACGTCTGCACTCTGAAGCAGTTCTTTGCCGCACAACGTAAACACTTCGACACTCACGATTTGATATATTGTGGACCTTGGGCTATACCAGGGATAATTAACTCTTGTCAAAAAAATCATTTTTGAAATAACGAGTTGAACAGTGATTTATGATAGAAACGGGTGTTTTTTTAAGAGGTTTGTTTTTCGAATTATTAACATATTTTCCCAGGGCTGTGGAGTCGTGTAAAAAAAAGACGACTCTGACTCCAGTATTCAAATAAAAAACGACTCCCACTTCAAGGAAATTTTTCAAAAATTTAATTTTAACTTTTATATATGTATTCCATTAGATCATCTTTAAACACTTTTGACTATTTTGTTTGAATACACATCATTAAATATATTTTTCAAAAAATTCCGAGCCGCTCATTTTTCACGACTCCGACTCAGCCCAAAATACCGCGCTCCGACTCCAACTCAGACTCCACAGCCCTGCTTTTCTCAGTCAATTTAACAGCTGATAGCTGCTGTGCGCTCAGTTTTGTTTGCCATTTCACCATGAATAGACTTACGCCAGAACAACGCTTACAAATTGCGCTAATTTATTTTGAATACCGTATTTTTTAATTCGAGAAGGCTCATTTTTTGTTTGAATGTCGATTAACCAGACGATAGACTGATTAAAAGCCAACTGATATTGTCGACATACTTGGACTGCTCGAAAAAGTGGTCTAAAATTGGGCTTTTCTCGAGTCAGCCGCGATGTCCATATGCCCGAAATCATATTTTACACTAATGGCATGCAATTATTATATATTTCCAATAAAGTTAATTCCATTGAAAGTATGACGATTTTTGTGCGTTTTATTTCATTTTAAAGTTCTATACTTCTTAAAAAAGACACCCTTATATAACTTATACTTTTCAATGTAATACTTTGTAAAATCTATACATTTCATTAATCATGTGGCTTATCCCTTATACTCATTATACGATCGACGTTTAAAATGGTTTTTTCTCACACAAACATAATACGATAGTTATGACATGTTATTTAAGAGCCACATGTGGCTCGCAAACCGCGATTTAACGACTTCTTGGCTATACAAAGCTAATAATAATCCACCAGTGCTGTGCTAAAATTTACACATTTATCATATAGACGAGATTTGCGAAATAAAAGTATGTATTGACTTTTTTCATGGTTTTGTAATTTTGAAATATGATTTGTGAAAAAAGAATTCATCCCGATATCTTTTTTTTAAGGTGTTCACTGTCAATATTTGGTGGAATGGCATTATAATAAAAATAATAAAAGATTTTTAGTACTTTTTCCACTTAAAATTTAAATCTAAAAACACTAAATCATCATTAATTTATTCACTTTAGTAATGTAGTTTCATTTTGTTTAAAAATTTCCTAAATTTTAATTGTGTTTATAATTGACATCATTTGCCACTTATTATTGGTGTTAAGCATTTTAATTTTGTGTAATTATAATGTAATTTGTAAATCCTTGTGCTCGTGAGGAGCGAAACCGGTCCTGATCAAATAAAGTAAGTGGGAAAAGGTACTAAAAATCTTTTCTTATTTTTATCATCCCGATATAATAAATAAAAAATATAGTCATATATCACTATGAATATACAAGAACACTGGACTCGCTTTTACACGGTGAATAAGTTCCACAGAATACCGTCTAAAAATAGACTTAAATAAAAAATAATTCAGGATATACAAAATAAAACTGATTTTTTTTTTATTGTATCTCAATTTTATTTTAAAAAAAATCACAAAATAGATTATTTACTATCGCTTACAAAAGACGAACCCGTTTACGCACATTTGGTACGTCATCGCTTTCATCACTTGAGATATCCAGTCTGTATAATGTCTTTCCTAATTTTCGAGTTTACAGGAATAAACCCCTCTGCGCATAGTACTGAGTAGTAAGTACATGCAAGGGATGAAAAAGGTATTCCATTGTCAACTGACAATTGGTCTCGGTGTTGTATGGCACATTAGAGATATTTTTCAAAAATGCTCGATTGACAAATACGTTTTATCTTTGATTAAACCCCTTTTTACCAATTCCGAATTATAATTTCTTTTCTCATCTTGCATTCTATTGAAAAGGCCTATTAGAATAATAAAATAGACGATTTGCGGTTTAATTTTAAATATATATTTTTAGCGTTGTACTTGTTCTCTCACTCCAACACAAAATAGAGTTAGAATAAGAAAACAAACGATTCTCGGCAAATTTTATACATCCATAGAGGCGAACGAGTGACTCTCGTCCAGTTCAAAGATTAGCTAATTCAGATTCGTTCGTTCGCGAACGACGCATGTTTAGTACTTATTCTACATGTTTTGTATTTGTCACAGTTAAAGTGTGAAATATCATCAGTAAAAGGTAGTTAAAGACATCATAACAATTTACGATGACAATTCAGTATAAGAATTAACTGGTAAGAGTATTCACTCACTGACGAGCGCTAGTAGAAATTGCATATGTTGAATAGAAAGACGGCGATAATGACAACAAGACATTGAGATTTTTGAGGTTATGTGAAATTACAGATAACAGTAAAATAAGAGCGCGGAGGGTGGTTAGCAACACTATGAATGCACGCGTGATTGTTTTTAAGGGCTCGTATTTAAACGGTCAGAATTTTAATTCAGTTTCGGTCAGAATTTATATTACACTGGTCAGAATTTATATTAAATGGTCATAATGTATCGGTCAGAATTACAGAGGGCAGAATAAATAATTTATGGTCAGAATTTATATTAAGTGGTCAGAATAAATATTAAATGGTCAGAATTTATATTAAATGGTCAGAATATAAATGGGATCGGTCAGAATTTAAATGGAATCGGTCATATTTATTTTGACAGATGGTCTGATTTTTTTTGATGATATGATGTCATCGTATTGCGTTGCTATTGGTGCAAAGTGAAGTTGCTTACGGCAAATCGTCCAATGGGCGATTGGACGAGCGTTGTGGAACATTTAGATAAATAATTGCTATGGTACATTTCATAGCGACTGTGGAAAGGAAAAAGGACGTAACCCTCAATTTTCCAAAACAGCTTTTTTTTCGATAATCACAATGTATACAACTTGACACACATTCTATCAAAAGGATGGAAGCTGAAAATGCCGAATTAGTATCTAAATTTAACTTTTAAGTTTGAAAAAGATGACCTTGTAAAAAATTAAAACGAAGAAAAAATACTGAAATATAGGTTTTTCCTAGATAATTTCTTAATTAATATTAGATTATGTCAATTAAACACCAGTTTCGAAGTCTCCGTGCACTTCAAGGTTGTGTATAATTATTAATTTGCATGTGGCCCAAAATCATCAAAACACGTTTTTGCGCCCTTTGTAAATTTTGATATGTGTGGGTTACGTCCTTTTTCCTTTCTACAGTCGATATAATACACTTATTGTAAGGAAAACACTATTTTTTTTTAAATTGAAAGAGGTGAGTATTTTTTATTTGAATTTAAAAAAGTGAAAACTAACAACATTCATCATAAAGCCTTGGTTTCTCTTGGAATCCTACATCCACTGCACTTCGGTGGATCCCTACCTTTATATAAACAAACCGAGTGGTATGTAATCAGATGATGCGTTATTTGTAATAATAATGACTCATTATAAGAGTCTGCTTTTCCACACATAACATGAATGTTGAAAAAAAAGGATTATTAATTTAATTTTTTTTTTATTCTGACCGAAATATTTATAAAATTTGACCGTACAATAGATTTTATTCTGATCGTATATTAATTTTATTCTGACCGTTTATTAATTTTATTCTGACCGTTTATTAATTTTATTCTGACCGTTGATTATTTTTATTCTGACCGTTAACATTTTTATTCTGACCTAAATTGAATTTTATTATGACCAAAAGTTGATTTAAATTCTGACCAGAAATTGATTTAAATTCTGACCATTTATTTTGTTGCCCTTTTTAACTACGTCCGTGTAGCAGTGGCGTAGCTAGATATTTGGGTCCCCCTTTGTAATGGGCCCTCATCTATTGCATAACTGTTACTAGTCAATGTGTTAATTTGTTTTCTCGCGTATACTGTGCCAATTTACAATGGAGAACGTATACATCGACTAGTTAATTTATATATTGACAAAATGCATGCTTTAACTATGACATACAACTGTATACTCTTGAGCGATAAAAATAATTCACACTGTCTCAAATTGCATATTTTAATTACTGTATAAGTATCCCTTTCTAAGAAGCCACTGAGATTTGTAAAACATTATGCGATGCACACTGAAAATGACTAATTGAGGCAACGAAAGTGAAATATGGTACCTTTCTCGTGTTCACTAAATCATTCCAAGGCACGTTTATGATCAGGTAGGTGTTGAATATTTTGAACACGTTTTGAATCTACTTTTCGAGTATATAACCTAGAGCAGTGGTTCTTAACCGGTATACCACGGTGCTCACGAGCTTGTTGCAAGTGCACCGCGAAAAAAAATGGTAAAAGCTACAAAATCGGCGAAATGGTGAATAACGACACATTTCGTGATATGTAAATAATTTTCATCCACACAAAACCATTGTAAAATTATATAATATCTGTTGGTTAGTTTTCATTAGTTTGTGCCAGAAAGAAGACGATGTCACAGGTATTAGGTATATATAACATGTTAGCAGTGGCGGACTAAACACACAAGAGGCCTTAGGCGCAATAAACAGTGGAGGCCCTATTGGATCGAATAACATAAAAGCATTGCAAAAAAACTAAGTAAAATAAGAATAAATGTGGGAAACAGAATAACTTATGCTCTTTTTGAGGTCATTAAGATTTGGAGGACCCAAGCGCACGCCTCTTGCACTTATGGGGTAATCCGCAAATAATCATTCGTCATTGAGCATTCATTTAAGGATTCAGTCTTTGAAGACATAGCCATAAATTATACCATCATTTTAAGCAGGATGTTGTCAGGACACCACTGTCAAGGATGCTGCATTTTTGAGATACCAAAATAGAAAATAACGTACACCTTATAATCAAGGATATACCGTTATAATTTTAAACTCCCAGTTTGATTTTCACTATCGAAAATGCTGTCAGAAGATAGCATCAGAATACTTTTACGGTGCCATTACATACGTCTTCAAATCGATTCAGTTTTTAGAGTATCACGGAAGTATATGCAGAGCACGTGCCAGATTTGAAATATTATGATGATAAAGTTGATCTGAAAGCACTCGGCAGACTATAAATAATTCAGGCACCTGCCACGACTACAGGGAAGTTGTAAAATTTTCTTCGGGGACATCTCTGACACGGCATAGGAACTGACAGATCTCGCATTAACATCACACTACTAAAGCTGGTAGCTAAAATATAGGATTTAACTTTCTTTATGTTATACATACACGAGGCTTATAGGAAAGACACATTTCTTTCTGCATAATTATGTCATATCCGATATAGAAATCGGGGCGATAGTGGAGTAGCAAGTTAACTATTTGATGAGGAAGTTTAGAGTCTGAAAACTCTTAGTCAGGGTTTCTCAACCGGGGTCTACAGAGAAAATAATACTTTCGATGAATTCGGCGGTAACTTTGTGGAAGTTCATTTTTCACTTTTAGGGTGTTCACTGTCAATACTTGGTGGAAAGGCATTATATTTATAATTTATAAAGTGGAATGAAGTACAAAGGAATATTGTGTTTTTACTGAAGTTCATTTTAATATAAAATAAAATAACTTAGATTATTCCACGTATTGTGTTACAAAATGTGACACGTGTTTCGCCTCTTTCAGAGGCATCATCAGACTGAGGACATTTTATAACACAATACGTGGAATAATCTTAGTTATTTTATTTTATATTAGAGAAAATAATGTTTATGGGGAGCCACAGCAGTCAGGGGGGCACCTTAAATACATTAAACAAAAATTGCGCATTGAATTCATACATTGTAATTCATTGTATTAGCCATTTTATCCTTTATTTTTCGCCATGAAATAGTAAACTAATAATTGGCACGCGGTACACAGCTCACAGAAATATAAATCCATCGCTAGCGGCACGGCGCCGGTGTCGTGCATTTGTATTGTATGCAATGCATGCTATAATACCTATACACTTGGTCGCGTTTGAAACAAATGTGGATTGAAGTTTCGATGTTGCATTATCATACATCACGGTTTCAATATGTCCTTTACTTTCTCAGCAACAAACAAAACTATGGTCACTGTAAATATAAATATTGTTTTTAGACGAAGATCGTATCTATATTTAATACGAGTTAAAAATGGCGTACACTAAGTACCTACGATTAGTCAGCATTTCATGATCTGAAACCTAAATAAGTTAGTACTGCCAAGTATTTATGAAGGCGTAAAAAATATTTAGCAATGTTATTGAAACTATGTGCACTGTCCATATTATTTCGAAACGTTCTAATTTTTTTCTAGTATCACGCGTGTCAAATACATAAATAAATAAATTACACAGTACGACAACAAAATAACAGCATTTTCACCAAGCAAGTGATATATATTAATAATGGATACAGTTACATACAACGCAGCCATAATATTTATCAATCATAAACGCATAATATGGCGAGAAATTGATGTCCCTAATTGCACTCCTTGCGAGCCACTGGGTCGATTAACTGTCGCCATACATAGGAACGTCGATAGAATTCTACACGCACTCGTTCGTTATCGGTACTAAAACGGATAGATATCGATCTAGTTATTTTCAGCCCTGGCAACGTAGCTATAAACTTTATTTCGAAAATTGTTCATCAATATATTGATAGACAACTATAAATAAGAATATTTTTTTCACTTTTTTCGTGTTTTTTATTTGTATTAGAGAAAATAATTGTTTTTTATAAATACTTCATCGCGTAAATGGTAAGGGATTGATGAAGTTAGTGGTAATGTGGAATAGGTATAAAAAAGCTGCGTTTTTAGATAGATAAGACGTATGCTATATTTGTAACGATCAAAATGAGTGACTATCATTTACAGCATTTACTTTGAATCTTTATTTTTCCATTGACATCTTAAATATTTTATAATTTAAGATTTCGACTGAAGATGCTTGGTGGAATTTCAATATTGAATTGTTCAAATAATGTACATTCACAAAAGTTTTATCACCCTATTTTCTCACTTTTACACACAATCGCCATTCTAAATTTATTAATCTGAGATGACTTTTTAATTATATGTTAGATGTGTTAAACATTTTAATTTTGTGTTATTTTAGAATCACTTTTAATGTGATTGGTAATTTCTTTTCAGTGCCAATTGTTGTTTATAACTGTTCATTTTTGTATAAATACCATTGTTAAATTATATTTTTTATCAGTTGACGATGCTCGTAATGACCGAAACCGGTCTTGACATATTAAATAAAGTGAAATGAAGTACAAAGGAATATTGTGTTTTTACTAATATAATGCCTTTCCACCAAGTATTGACAGTGAACACCCTAAAATATGTATTATATATCATACTTTATCATTCATTCAATTACATCAAATTGTATCTAATATAAAATAACTTAGATTATTCCATGTATTGAAAATATATCTGATAGTTGTTTGAAAAATCTTTAGCTAGGAATGTCTAATGAAAGCAAGCATCGGTTGTAATCAATTCTTATTCATAATCCATAATCACGATTTAAAGTTTCCGAATCGTGAATCTTAGGTCGTTGCACTCGTAATAAACAAAATTTAAAATATCGATGCGTACTGAAGATCGATTACAATAACCAAAATAAATGCCCATCCTTACAGCGCGTAGTATTGTATGTCGCTGCTACTTACCAAAGAACAGACCGCGGGTTTGATGTCACAATCGTACTTAATTGTATCGGCGTTTATGTCTGCTATGATATATCTATCTGAATGTCTCGTTAAGAGGGCAATTTGGAGACAGTGGAGGCGTACACTCACAATTGTTATTGTCATACTGTTCTTACGAAATCACGGTCCATCGTTCTCAACAACAAAAAAAGAAAAATACATATACAAAGTTTACAAGAGGAAAACAAAAACGTGTTTTGGCGATTTTGGGCCGTATGCAAATTATGAAATGCACACAACCTGGAAGTTCACGGAGACTTCTAAGCTGGTTTTTAATTGATATAATCTAATACTAATTTAAGAAATTGTCTAGGAAAAACCTTTTTTATTAGTTCAATTTTCAAATATTAAAGCTAAATTAAGATACTAATTCGGCATTTGCAGCTTGCATCATTTTGATAGAACGTGGATCAGGTTTGATATATTGTGATTATCGAAAAAACCTGTTTTGAAAAAAACTGTGGGTTACGACCTTTCTCCTTTCTTAAGTTGATATATAAATATACTTATATTATTAATTGCTTTTTTAATCTACAAGCGAATGCGTGATCTATTGTCAACGACGTTGACTTAGAACACGGAGTTAGCGGGTTTGAATCTCAGTACGGGCGGGTTTTAAAGATTGTTTTTTTTATCAATTTATGGATTTGGAAGGCATGGATGTATGTGATGGATTCTTGATGAATTCCCTCCCACTCATCCTATCCTAAAACGAGCGTAGCGAGAGCGATAAGCTTAACAGTCCAGTCCTGTCCTAGACCTATACTTCTATCCCAACTCTCTTCGAAAAAGAGTAACAAATAGTTATTGTAAAAAATATCTGTTGAAATACCTCCATTAACAAGCCATATGCTACACGTTGGGAACGGACATGGATTTTTTTAAATCTACATACACGGTTGCATATATGTCCGGTCCCAATGTGGATCATGTAGCTTCATAATGAAGTTATCTCAAAAGAAGTTTTTCTACGAAAACAGTTGTTTAATCAGTTGCTCAACCTCTTTTTTTCGAATATAGTAAGAAGAAAGATAGGACTAGGACAGGACTAGTGGTTAGCTTATCGCTCTCGTTACGTCCCGTTGTTTTAGCAATGGAAGGAAATGAGAGATTTTTTTGAGAATAGATGTTTACTACAACAGATTTCACATGTCAATCTTGGACAGTTGGCAACCCTAGTTCTGGCCCTCCCTGGCATTTACTATACAATAAATTTGCAGCTGTTCTGATGTAATACGGTATGTACAGTATTTTGTAAAGTATGTAAATTGACATTGTTTTATGTAAATACAGATTCACAAAACACATCAAGACGTTGTCCCATTTAAATAATGAGACAGAAACAATTCTCCGTAAAGATTTTATCTGAAGAGTGAATGAAGACAGAGACGAATCCGCGAACTAGATCTTAGCTTTAATTTATTGTTTACCACTATTCGTATCGTACTGTATTGAATTAACTAGACCAAATATGTAAATATTACAGAATAATCTAAAAAATCTAAGCCAATGAATGCATAAATCTCCGAATTTTTGTAGAGTTTAGCTTTTACTTCTGTAATCGTTTATTTTATCTGTTGTAGCCAGGGTTGCCAGGCATCCCTATTTGAGCGGGACTGTCCCGAGCTCAATCGACAAATCCCGAGTCCCGCATAGCATGTCTCTCTATAATCCCGACCTGCACATGTATAAAAGTTTTCGAAATAGTGAATTTCCCGATCTGTGATTTTGAAGATCTGGCAACCCTGGTTGTAGCCCAGTTGCTTAGAGCTTGCTTACGCAGGTCTGGGTTTGAATCCCGGTCAGATCACAGTGAATTAATTGCAGATTTATTCAATTCAAAGTTTGTGATCGAAGACTGGGTGTTTGTGATGTAAATCCACATTATTTCCTCTCCTCACAACTTTCTGATCCTTTAATAACTGGGTGTAGCGACAGCGATTAGTCAACCACTAATCCTGTTCTAGCCTTATCCTTATTTCCCTACTACTCACTTTGAAAAAGTGAGGTTGAGCTACTATCAAACGAGTAACAGACAGTTCTCGTAGAAAAAACTTCTGTTGAGATACCTTCATTAAGAGGCCATATACTCCACATTGGGAGCGGACAAAAAAAAACGTTTATTTTTCATAATTCTGCCGAGTAAATTCGAGCACGGAGAAATACCTCAAATCTTTAATGACATTTTGAATGATCAGCGTGGGAAAACAGTTATATTTTTGTTGGTTACATTACATGAGCATATTATGAGACTTAACGAATTAGAGAGACGTGTGGGATAACAATGGATCAAATTTTAACTGTATTCCTGAATGATAGTATAAAACAAAGATGGTTAGATCAATGACCACGGTCAATATGTTACCCTTGGAGCCATTTATGGTCAATCACGCCATCCAGTATCAGAAACAATCATGAAAAATTGAAAGTATCCAACGGCAAAGTAATAAATATAATATATTACATTATTTGTAAAAGATCAAGAACGGTTTTGCTGGCCGCGAGCCTTATCGATTAAATTCACTGATTATGCAATGTCTTCCTAGCAGAGAATTAGCAGTGAAAATAAAATAAATACTCTTTCCTGAAGAAATATTATCTTAGTGAAATAAACTTGTCTATTATTTGTAAAACGACATCATCTTCAGACTAGGAATCGGATTAATAATATGTTACAAAAGACACGTGTGGACAATAAAACGGAAAAAAAACCTTTAAATACCGCTTCATAATTATTATATACTAGCGAATACCCGTCATGTGGTGCAATGCCACTCAAATAAATAAAGTGTTCTTGTTTTAATTCTGTTTATTGAAGTGCTTTTGGATACACAATATTGCATATAATTGCATAGGAGTGACAAAAAAACTCACTGCTTCCCCAGAACACCGAGAATTGCTTTGATATAATCTGATGAACGGTATAGGAACGCATACGGGACAAACAAACAAACATTCATTTTTATATCTACATGTAGATTACCAAAAATATAAAGAATCAATTTTAAATTTGTTGGTTCTCAGTTTTCTTCGCAGAGTTTAATTTTAGCTTAAAACAATGTACAGTGGAACCCCCAATTACACTACCCCGAATTACGCGCTGGCTTGAAATATTCACCGCAAATCCCCCAATAACACGGCTGCATTCCATTGTCGTTGCTGTGAGACGGTCGTCTGTGCCGCGCATACAGTCAAATGTTGGCTAGCGTCTGCGTATTCTACACGTATAGCGGGTGACTGTCTATGTGTGGGATTTTGGCGCGCTTTGCATTTTATCACTTGGTAACTAAATATTTCGTCAATATTTTTTTTTGCAAAACTAAGGGAAATCTTAGTTTTGCATTTTTTTGCGGAAAAAACCAAATCCCTAATTGTGTATGAGATTCACACCCCCAATTACACTACTCCGAATTACACTGTCCCGAATTTAGTGTAAATGGGGGTTTTACTGTATTATTAATTGTATAGCAATATGTATTTTTTTTAAAATAGTTTGGTATTCTTGTATACATATTCCGTGCGCCATTTTCCATTTTCCATGGTGATAAAATAACGTAAAATGATCGTAAAATCCGTGAGCAAGAAAAAGCGTTTACACGGCGATCCGAATTGTTCTAAATTGGGAGATGGCGTCGCGTCGTTAATAATATGACCCATATTAAATTTCGGACAAGTTTCTAAATTAAGTTGAAACATAGGGAAAAAGAGGGGATTGCCAACGCATCAAGTGCGGGCTATACATAGACGATGTCACATAGAATTTTGGGAAAAAAAACTTGTGCATCCAAGAATGAATTAGTGCATCGACTGTGGAAAGGAAAATGACGTAACCCACACATATCAAATTTTACAGGAGGCGCTAAAAACGTGTTTTGATGATTTTTTGACATATGCACATTATGAATTATACACAAACTTGAAGTGCACGGATACTTCTAAACTGGTGTTTAATTGACACAACCTAATATTAATTAAAGAAATTGTCTCGGAAGAACCTTTATTTCAGTTTTTTTTCTTGGTTTTAATTTTTTACAAGGTCATCTTTTTCAAACATAAAAGCTAAATTTAGATACTTATTCAGCATTTTCAGCTTCCATACTTTAATAAATCGTTGTGTCATCAAGGATAAAAAAATCAAATATAAGGATTAAAAATAAAAATAGGTCGCTTCAAAATTGCCTAATATCTATTACACATCATGTTTTATTTTGAAAATGCAAAATTCACCATCGTAGGACTTTGTATTTCAGTTTGACATTGTTTATATGTGGAAGAATTCTGGATAATTTTAAGAATATAATTAGATACAATGAACGAGATTACTGTAAACTTCGCACACAATAATTGACACAATAGGAGTGAATGTTTTTTTCTTCATTGTTTAATTTGTCAATCAAATGCAATGTTAAATAAAGTAATCATAAAATTCTTACACTTTTTTAAACCTAGCCGGGTTTGGATCTTTATTCAATTTTTATTAACCGCAATAACGCTATACTAAAACGTATTAAGGCGACTCAGTAGGAATGCAAAACTTAAATTTGACCTACAGCATAAATATTGCACTGACTTAAATAGGTAACCACCACTATACGTATTTTTACAGTATCAAAACAAGCAAAACATTTTTACATTTCATTACAAAAATAACAATACCACCCAACACACGAATGGGTATTTAGACAGTAATGAGGTATTGCTACATGGTAGCAACAGTAAGCTATCGTATTTCATAAATTAACGGTTTGTGACGATAAGCAAAACAAAGCATACAATACAAAATTCTCAAACTTTCTCTAATATATTGAAAGAATTATTTTTAATTTTGTATAACCTATTTTTATGATATTGATTTGATATGATTTTTTATGATATTGATATTGATGAATACAGTTTTGAAAAATAATTTTGTTGCATAAAAAAGATTAAAACATAAAAAAAATATTGACATAATAAGATTAAAATAGAAAAGTATTGAGTAAAAGAATTATAAGTTGCAATTGATAGTTATTTTTGGTTCGCGTTTTAGTTTTGACAATTATTTAATCCAAAAATTATCTTAACTGACAATAATTAAAAAACTTCGATATTTTAAAATTATTGTAAGTTAAGTAATCGTTCTATCAAATCGATTGAACATTTCGCACAGTGACTTCTTTACGTTTTTTTATTAATAGCATCTAAAATGTATTGCGGATTCCATATTTCTATTGACCTTTTGAATCTAAGATCAAAAATCTCAGGATGATACATTGGTTCCAGAAAGTGGTGCGTAAAAAAGACTAATTTTCATATAATTTGAAAAATCGATTCCAAATCCGTATAACAAAGTACTAAAAATGTATGAAAAAACGTAACGGTGCCATCCAAAAAAAATCGCATTAAGAAAGGATTGGGTGTACATTTTACTAAATGTAAATATTTTTACTTCAAGATTCTATATAGTCTAACTCGATAAGGAAGAAACTAAATGAATATTAGACCAGATCAAAAGTAGTTATTCAAATAATTTATAGCGAATGCATAGATATATTCGTATTTTTTAATAAATGTTTGAGAACGTTCTTTATTGCCCGTTTGCGTGTTCGACGATATACAGGGCTGTGACATATTAAAATCTTACCTTTTCAAATATTTTTTTGTTTTTAATAATATTTTTTTTTTACTTTTAGACGACGAACTTTGTTTTTTTTAGCGAAAATCTTCCCCATCTGTAAGCAGCACATTACTTTTGAAATATAAAAATCCTTTTATTCAATCATTCTGTTTTGTTCAATTATAAGTTTAAAAAAACACGTTTGACGGTAGAAAAATGTATTCAATTAAAAAAACTTAACGTTGCAAAAAACATGGTTTACCATCTGTATATTATGTAAAAAATATTTACTATTATCTTCTTAGCTTCTCCAATAATTTTGAAGTTTGTTTTTCCATTTAGATGACTTTTATTCAACTACTGTTACTATTATATTGAATAGAATCTCTTTTTAAAACCATTGCCGAATAATTATTTCAAAATGCTTATCCATAAACTAAAGTAATACTGGTCTTTACAAGTATTTCGACTGAACAAGACATTATTGTATTATAAATAATATTATTTATCAGCGCTTTGCGCAACCCTAACCCCAACCGATATTTAACCGTTTTTTATGGTAGTGTAAAAAATACATTGCTTTGATTCATATCTCTAATGTTCGTTGACCAGTGATTTAAAAATATCTAAAGAAATTTTCGACACGTCCACTCCAGACCAAGCCTCATCTCAAACTGAGCTCAAACTGAAGAATGGTAGGTAAGAAAAAGACATCCCCGAAAAATGGTTACCATTTATTGGTATTATTATTATTTATTTTTTTTGCTTTTAAATGTAAACAATAAAATGTTTTATCATTACAATTTTTTGTAGAAGTATTTATGATCCAATTATGCTTTAAAAATCAGTCAGAAAAAGTGGGAGAAATGGTACATTTCAAATGGATGTACAATCATTACAAAACATAAATTGGAAATTCTGCTCAATTCACTTTCTTAAACAAACCTTTATCTGCATTTCTTTCTAAGACATTAAACTTCGGTATCTTATAATAATCTCTAAAAATGATTTCAACGTAAAGCAGTTTTTCAAATTCCGTTTTTTGTGTTTGCCGTGTTTCCTTTAAAATATGACTATTCTCATGAAAAAAAAATGCAATAGTGTAAAAAAGCGTTTGGAAAATGTAATTATTGAAAAAAAAATTTTTTGAGTGAACGGTTCACGAGATTTAGTCGACGGCAAACGATCGATTTACTCTGTTTTCAGGCGCAAAGGTACTGTATCCTCTTAACTAATATCGCTATTCATTACAATAAATCGTTCAAATAGCTCATTTATATGTATTTCAGTATGCCATGCAAAATGGCCATAATTTATTATCGCATGTATCAAATTATCAGAAAACGTTATTCAATTTAAAATATAAAATGAGAAAAGTAGGACAATCGTCATGATATTTATTATTAAAAAATAAGCAAAATAATATCGAGTCGGATTCCAATTAGCTTTGGCCGGCCGCTGACTTCTGACGACCGTTTTAATGTTAATGTGATTTTCCGACATTAATTTTGTTTTATCGCTCAGATGAAAAACGCTTTTTTATCTCTGGCCGAGACCAGTAAATAGCTTTTCACAGAGAATAAAAAAAAGAAGATTGAATTCCACAAGAGTTTAAGCGCACCGAGTAAATCTCGCACCGCAGGAATTCTTTGTTTAAACTATAGACAATGAACATAAAATGGGTCCATTAAAACATTTGACGTAAAAGTGTACTTTACGAGCACTATCGATGTGAAAAAGTCTCATTTTCGAACATCGAATGGATGATACCAACTTGCCAGATTATAGAATTTTCGTAAAGCAGTTTGTATTTGGAATATACGTGATTTATTTGACTGGTAAATAATGCATAAACGGCTTTATCAAAACAAACTTGCGATAACTAAAAGTAAACCGGAAATTTATTCAATTCTGCAAAAGCAAACAGCGGATTACTATAATTTGCAGATTTCTTAAACATAACATGCATAATATACTATTAATTGCATTTATTTATTAGTGTCAAAGATAGAATATATCCAATTGAAAATGAATATTAAATTTGATGTAACTCCGATGAATAATGGGTAAATTTGCTTTACTACATGCTACTCTTTTCCGTCCAGAAAATAATTTAAAAGCCGCTAATAACAACGCAGTTATGTGTGGAATTTACTTGGGATATAAGCTTAAACTGTCATTTAACACATAATGTACATTGTATTATTCTAACTATGAATTTATCGTTATTTTCTTAAAACCGAAATACATTATGTTTTACAATATACATAACTAAACACCCAAGAAAACATATTGAATTTTCATGAAAATATTCAATAATAATAAAGTCGATGGTTTGACTGAACGAGAGCTGGAAAATAAATAAGCGACGAAAATTTATCGTAAATATGTCGTCGTTCTTCATGGCGACGCCTGCTATAAAAATAATAAATATTTCTCTAATAAGGGCCACTAAATCATTGGTCTTTTACGTAATTGGATGTGGTGCTTTCTTCATTAATGAAAACTACGCCGCGAAACATGCCACCGTCGCAGAAAAGCAATAAATAAAGTGACAGTAAATAATCGAGGCATTTTTTACCACCGATAAATACAATCCAAATTAAAAAGAAATTACATTGGAAAAACGATAAAAAGAAATAATTAACAATATATCAAGCAAACACTACAACACAGAATAGTTGGAAATAACATTAACACAATATAAAATCTAATTATTGAATCTGGCCCAAATCTGGATCGAAGTATCTTGACATTTTTTAACGACAATCTTGAAACAGTAATTTTGTATTCGACGATTCAAATTGTAAAAAATATATTTTATTACTTATTAAAACAGTAACCACACCTGGTGCGCATTCAAATATACGATGTTCAAACTATTTTGAATATAAATATAAAAATTCAAACCATCTTTTCTAAATTATGACAGCAATCTTCTATACATGTTTATAAAAGTGATTGCCGTAATTCAATTAATTATCTTTACCCAAATTCGACTCATTTTATACACAGCAAAATTTAAAAAAAAATCATTATGCATATTAATGCAACAAATAAAAATAATCATTGGCAGATTACCCCATAAGCGAACGAGGCGCGCGCTTGGGGCCTCCGCATCTAAGGGGCCTCAAAAATAGCTTATATGTATTACATAACCAATACACTTTATGTTCAGATTTTAATATAATATATTTATTATTTTACATGGAATTTTCTGACGTTTTTATGTTATCCGAAAAACAGGGTCTCCATATTGCATTGCGCCTGGGGCCTCCCATGTGCTTAATCCGCCACTGCGAATAATAGTTGTTTGTACTATGAGTAGCGACATTAAGTATTTCAATAGCAGTGTATTTTGAGAGAAGAGGGTTCTTCAGTGGTCAGATGACAAAACCAGATATCTTTATGAATTTGAGATATTACCAAATTAATCCTATCAAACGTGGACTAACGAAACTTTGAAATCTGAATATGAATTTGATTTTAAATACACAATAAGTATCCTTTTTATTCTCAATAATTATATTTGCCATAAAGAATTAAAAATAATCTAACATTGATGAAAATAATCAGCTCTGTCTTTGGATTCAGGACATTGTATTGTTAATAAGTGGCATTAAGCCAATAGTTCTGCTACATAATTGTATAGAGTAAATATCGTATTTACAGAATTGTTGAGATATATCGCAAATTCGCAAAGCGATGTTCTACCAGTGGCGTTTTACAGTGGTTCAAATACCTCGTTATGAATGAGAAGGATGGTTAAATATAAATTCCAAATATAACCGTTTCTTGCAGCGTGGTGAAAATAAACAAACAAAAAACTGCAAATACTTGTCATCGCTCATTTTATTTTCCGCTCGGCGCAAGTTTCCGACGCCGAAGATGACGTCACCGGGCGTCGGGGCGCCTCCCAGTTAATGGGAAACGGAAACGCGTTGGCACTCTCTTCATAACATCGAGTGTTCGAGGAGATATTTATCGCCGGCAGAGTGCAGCACTCTGAAATAATATATTATTAAAATCTTCGCTAGATCGGAAGAAAATTCACTGGGGCATTTCGAGAATTTTCATGTTTATTGTATATTTCTAAATTTAGAATGCGTATCACTCCGGTTTACATTTTAATTGTATTTACTTTGTGTACAAAGTTCTATCACATCAAGGGCCAATGTAGTAGATACTTTCTAATTATAATAAATATGAATAATTTTTTTTAAACCACAGTACATAGAAATACAATGCAGTTATGGCATAAAAAAGCTAAAAACAATTAAACATCAATTAAGATATTTTAAAAACGTTTTTTTTTCGATGTAAGCGATCAATTATTACTTTTAAGGTGTTTACTGTAAATACTTGGTGGAATGACATTATAATAAAAATAATAAAACATTTTTAGTATTTTTCCCATATAAAATTTATTGGATCAGGTCCGGTTTCGCTCATGGTGAGCATTGTCAACTGATAAGAAATACAATGAAAGTGATATTTATACAAAATTTAAGTAAGAAAAACAAGGTATGCCAAACAATTGGTATTACAACTAAGCAAATAAATTGAAGGAAATTATCAGTTGACAATGCTCAACATGAGCGAAACCGGTCCTGATCCAATAATTTTTATGTGGGGAAAAGTACTAAAGATATTTTATTATTTTTGATCAATTATAAGTTTACTCGATACAGTTCAGTGAAATCAAATTATTTTAAATCAAATAATATTCCATTTCATGACAATATCTTCTATATCGGGAGCAAAACTGGACAGCTATTTTAACCTTCAAATAGATTCTTTGAAACGTCAGCACTATTGTATTTTGGATGAATCAATTTAAAGAAAACCCGTTCTAATTTTAAACAAACAATCTGGGAAATGTCAAAAAATCGCATATTATTAAAACAAAAGAACGGAAAAACATTGATTGAATGTTCCGGTAGTCGATAAAATTCCAAAATATTTCCCAACACGTCCGTTTCCAGCTGCTCTTTGCCTGCGTAACACTGCGAAAATATAAAAGGGACTGTATATAGGTCACGTTCCAATAAAATAACGTTGCCATTGTGAACATCAGCATATGAACTATGAGCCAAATGTGACCTTATTGCTTGACTTTTAAGTCGTAAATACCACGCCGGATCCAGGAATAGTCTGTTTGATGTTTATGTAATATTTTAGGCAGAGAACACATGAAAAGCAAACATTGTTGGTTTTTACCCACGTCGAAATCAAATCACTACTTTATAAAACGAAATGGCATATTTGAGACTTGTGAAATTTTGTTATATGTAAATTAATATGTATATATTATCAATAAATTATGAAAAGACGATCGCAGCTGTGTTCTCAATTCCCACCCTAAAAAGAAAAGCATGTTAAATATCCACTATAGCACTTGCATACAACATAAAATATTGCATACTTTTTTTTGTTCGCTATATTGTAAGCCATTTGCATAAGATCAGGGTTGTCACTTATGATTGTGATCATAACACTTTTAAACATGTATGAATTTTAATAATTATTATAACTACCAGATTCTGCTCCTTAGATATAAAAAACGAATACTTTTTAAAATATTGACTGTGTTATATATGTATATAAAAAATCAATTAATACCTACATATGTATATTGTGGTCACGAAGGGAGCAAACTATTTGTGTACAGCAGTGCTGTGCAACCGCTGTGCCGCGGCACATTTCTTCATTGTGGAAAATCAAATAATTTTACCCTTATATCCAGTTGCTCACAAACAGAAACACCCTTTTTAAGTATACCTACTTATATAGATGTTTTTACTTATGGTGCGCAAAGTAAGCAATTTTTTGTCGAGGAAAAAAGGTTTCAAAGCACTGGTTTGTAGAATAATAAGAGAACCCTATCTATAGAAAAATGCGTAGTAAATTATCATACAATAGTTAAGGAGGCGTCATTATATGACGTCAAATGATTTAGGCTCTTTTTAACCCCCCCCCCCCCCCGTCGTCATTTTGTCACAAATCGTCACATTATATCAGACCCCCCCCTAGAACGTGGCACCATTAATATATGGAATATAACATATAAGCTAGTTGGCATTATTTAATTAAAAGAAAACAATGAAAAAAATCTTTTCAAGAAAATATTTTCGCGACACTATTGCCAATTCTACAATTTATTATTTGGGTCACCGGATACATGCACCATAATAATTAGTCTATATCCTCAGATGTTCAACCGATATTGACTTAATTTTTCCATTTAAAATTATTCTAAATATGCATGGTACAAAATAAACGCGCAATCAATTAAAATTCGTTTCCATTGACCCATATTCCATCATCCGCCGCCAGTTAGTCTCCCCGTCCACATTTTGCCAACATAACAACGCCAGACGCGACCTTCCGTAATCGCCGATGCAGTTGGTAGATCTGAATTAATCAATCGAGTCTAATAACGTGAATATATGAACGGATGCGTGTCAAACGGTGTAATTTTGATTCACCGACAGTCGCTTTCAAGTTACCTTTTGACAACATGGTCAAATTGAAATAGGTAGATATGTCCGTAATGAATAAATTAAATTGCATAAATACATGGACGGTTTTCTTACAGTGTAAATAAATATGGAAACAACTAATGCCACTGATAAATCTCTAAAATTGCTACAATGTACTATCCAAGTTGCAGCTAAAGCAACTGTTTACACCACAAAAGTCATCTGGAAGAAGAAAGAATTAGACAACTTCCTCTAATTTTCTCAATCCCGAAATCACGATTAGTACCGTCACAATCCCGGGATTAGATTAATAATCCCCTAATTAATTAAAGATCCCCTAATTGTGACCATTTTAATATTGTAAAAATAGGTTATTTGGAGGTGTCTGACGATCGATATTGTCACAAACCAAAAATTCTACATTCGTCCAGATTTTCTCTGGTAACCTTTTTAGCGTCTTTATGAATCGCGTCTCCGAAAAACGCATTATTATTTATGGTTGTCGCCCATGGCAACACATTGATTGGGAAGACTTTTGTTATTTTTCAGGTGATTTCTTCTAGATTTTTCGACACTCTTTCCGATCTTTAAATGAAACTGAAACTGATACGCACATCGTATTTAATATTTTAATTTAATAACAAGTGTCATGCAAACATTGAATACATACTCGACTCACTTTATACTACATCAATTTCTTATATCTATATGAATATGAAAGTGTGTTCGCGAATGGCGTTTCAAATACGTCGCTAAAGGAATGGAATGAGTCGAACGTCAAAAAACAGAGATCAGGCACTTATCATATTATTATTTTGTGCTTTATTTTTTATTTTACAACTGTACTACTACAAAAATAGTGAACAATCTAAATATTTATAAAAAGATATTGCAAATCGTTGCAGATCTACCTTATGGGCATACAATGCAAAATTACCAAACAATGCATATATTTATTTCTACAAGACGTAATAATGTTATCTACAAAAGTAATTTCTGACTCGCGCACAACATTTAACGCGATGAAGACGCAGATTGGTGGATTTATTATAACTATTATTTTGAAAGAAGTTATCAGCAACAAGTCATCACTGCAGAATTTACAGTTTTGTAAGTCAAAAGGGTTAAAAATTCGTTTATTATTCGCAAACATTCTCGGAAACGCTTCTCGACCGTCACGTTTACATCAGAAAGATACTGTACTGCAAGTAATTTCATTACGTGACTGTATTTTATAGCGAGATGTAAAAAAAAATTTAAAAATGTTAAATCTCGCAAACAAGTTTTGTTCCTGCGAACATCTTCCAACGTGAGAGAGGGCCTAGGGCTCGACAGCCAGAGAAGCTCAATTATGGCATTTATATACCTTAAGTTTATAAAAACACAATATTCCTTTGTACTTTATTACAAGTTATTACAAGTCGCCTGCTGTGGCCCAGTAGGTTAGAGCTTGCTCTACCGATTACGCAGGTCTGGGTTCGATTCCGGTCAGATCACAGTGAATTTTAGAATTATTCAATTCAAAGTTGTGATCAAAGACTGGGTGTTTGTGATGTCAATTCACGTTATTTCCACACCTTATCCTTCTGATCCTTTAATAACTGGATGTAGCAATAGCGGTTAGTCATCCACTAGTCTTGTTCTAGCCCTATCCTTCTTTCCATACTACTCACTTTGAAAAAAAGGAGGTTGAGCGATTGAGTAAGTTCTCGTAAAAAAAAACTTCTGTTGAGACACCTCCGTTAGGAGGCCATGTGCTCTACATTGGGAGCGGACATGAATAAAAAAATCTTTATTGCACTTTATTCAAAAGATCAGGACCGGTTTCGCACATTGCGAGCATTGTCAACTGAAATATATATAAACAGTGTTATTTATACAAAAATAATTTGAAATGAAAAGGTGTAAACTTCAATTGACATTGAAAAGAATTTACTAATTACAGTACAGGTGATTCTATAAGTAAGTACACCAAATTAAA
The DNA here is from genome assembly GCA_031772345.1 of Himalopsyche anomala. Classification (NCBI taxonomy): domain Eukaryota; kingdom Metazoa; phylum Arthropoda; class Insecta; order Trichoptera; family Rhyacophilidae; genus Himalopsyche; species Himalopsyche anomala. The sequence continues at coordinate 23,783,936 of CM062837.1, read as the reverse complement.
ATGTTTAACACCTCTAACATATAATTAAAAAATCATCAAAGATTAATAAATTTTAAGTGGTGACTGATAGTAATTACAAAAATAAATAAAACCTTAAGTTACGATTAATGCACGATCGATACTATAATATATGTGACAATGAGATATGTATATTAGAAATTAAAATATTTATCAAAATTAGCGCAAATACTGTTTAAAAATAATAATTAAATATTTAAGCCTGTTAGAAACGTGAGTAGTTGGAGAAAGATGATTGAGAATAGTTAATACAATAGGTACCTAAGTCAACTGAGACGTGTTAAACGTGCCAGCGCGCCGGATGTTATCAATTATTATACAAATATATCTCGTAATAGCAATTACTTATTATAGATACCCAGTACTGTCAAAGAATCTTCGACTATCTCACCGCGATGTACACGGTATCACAGTATAATAATTAGATTTGTATTAAAAAAAGCGATGTATATTATAAAAACTCAAATTAAAATTCATAAACGATTTTATGTTGAGTGTTCAATCTCGGAATCCAGGGATCCCGGGATCACAAAAACGGTCCGGGATTGGATATCCTAGTAGCCACATAATCTCGCAACAATACAACATGCGGATTCATAAATAATATCTCTTAGTGAAAAGAGAATATCTAATGATACTTACAGAAAAAAAACTTACGACTAATTCACATGAATTGTGTAAAGGGGTATCTTCATTATTTGAAAACAATGCCTTGAGTATTGAAAGACAATTTTTTACATAGTTATTAACTGCATATTAAAAATCTTTCGCCTGTGTGGTCGAGTGGTCAACGTCGTTGGCTTCGGTTACGGAGGTCACGGGTTCAAATCCCAGTACGGACAGTTTTATAAATTGATTTTTCAATCGATTTATGAATTTATGTTCGAAGGCATGGATGTATGTGATGTCTTGAACTCCCCCCTCCCACCCATCGTATCCTATAAACGGGGCGTATCGAGAGCGATTAGCTAAACACTAGTCCTGTCCTAGCCCTATTCTTCTATTCCTACTCTCTTTGGAAAAAGAGAGGTTGAGCAACTGAGTAACAAGCAGTTCTCGTAGAAACACTTATGTTGAGATAAACTCCATTAGGAGTTCATATGCTCTACATTGGGAGTGGACATGATAAAAAATAAAAATAAATCTAGCGTGAATTATAATCAAAATATGTACACATACTAGTTTTTCTTGATTCACATCTGTCAGATAGATTAATATGCCATAATGTATGATTAAAGTAGCGGTATAAATAAGCAGCCCTCTGTTATTTCAGATGAATACCACTGAATTAAGTGGTTTACCACACGGCGGGCCCGAAGCGAGTATACTGCAGAGGTAATATGATTAAAGGGACCGACGTTCACCAGACACTGCAGGAGAAAATAGAAGAAAAAGAAGACCACAAACCGGTCGGGAACGATCGGAGGGAAGAAAGGATGAAATTGACGACCGAGAGGAGGAAATTTAAGATATTTACAACCGATAAATACACGAGTCGGGCGGGAGGGCTATTATAACTGATTTTGATTTAAGATGAAGTTCGATCGGGTCACGTATTCATTGAAAACTGTGATTTAACTACATAAAAACTTTGCTTTCATATAAATATTAAGTACCAATCAAATATATATTTACAGCTTAAGATTAATATTTTTTTTTTAAATCAGAACAACAAAAACTTCAAATTCTCGCTCTAGATCAGGCGGGGGGAACCTGTGGCCATTTGGTGACTCTAGTGCGGCCTTCTGGCCAATTCTGTACTTCTGTAAATTCGTAAATTCCTGAGATTTTGGATTGGAAAATTCCTGGAAGACCTAAAAAAAGCTGCCACGCTGCTAATTTGGGCAAATCCGTAGATTCTTGAGATTTTCGATGTTGAAATTCTTGGAAGACCTAAAAAAAATACCACGCTGGTAGTTTTGGGAAATCAGCAAATTTCTGGGCTTTAGAAATTGGCATGAAAATGTTTCCGGCCAAAGATTCCCTAGTCAATGTTTACTGCGGCCTTTAGAGAATAAAAGGTTCCCCACCCTGCTCTAGATTAAATAAACTCTGACGATACTCCCCTTCAATAAACCCGCTGTGGTCTAGTTGGTAAGAGCTTGGTTCTACCGACCAGGCGGATATGGGTTTGGTTCTCGGGAAGATCAAGTGAAATTTAGGTTTTTTTACCTTTAAATATGGAGATAGGAGAAGATTCGTTTACGTTTAAATAATAAAGATAGGGAGAAGGTGGGAAGGCGAGAAAACATAAAAAATATCCGCGCCTTTTGGATACAAATTAATGCATGTTTACAATCCGGGATTCAAACAGGTAGCCACGCAACCGAGTGAACAAAAATCTGGCAGCGGAATCCTCGTAATATTAACCCGCAATATGCTGTGTCACCGTTTGCAACAACTTGTCGCTTACGCAATGCGATATTTTCCACAATCGATAATGCGTTTTTTATATCATGTCCTAGCTAAATCAAACAAGACATGAAAAGCATATTGCATAAATATCCTATGTGCAATAAATGTTTGTACAGTTGCGGTTATGCCGGAATTGATAACTATGGTTTTACGACCTAAAAAGAAACTCGAACCGATAGAAATGAAAAAATACAGGAATATTACACGTGATATTGAGAGCACATGGTATAAGTAAAAAATACTAAAGCTGTTCTGAGGGTTAAAAGGAGAGGGCAAAATTTTAACTAATGAATTTAGAATGACAGTAATGTATGTTTTTATAACAAAACTAAATTGTTATTTTTCATGCGTAATCGCCCCAAGGTTCGGTAGCAGATGTTTTTTTTTTAGAAATAGCCTATTACTCACATTGACTGCAACTATCTGTATCACAAGGATGAAAACCAAAGATCGACTTACCTGAAAGAAAAAAAAGGTACAATTAGATTGAATGTATGATGATCTCAATATACAGTAATTTATTAAAAAAGCTAATCAATGTGTCACTTAGTATATTATGTATATTTATATTAAAGATGTAGGTTTATAATATTCTAAAAAAACGTATGCATAAAGCTGTTACTAAACTTGTGTTACAAATTGTGGGGTTATAATGCAAAACGTACTATTTCCAAAATGAGCGATTTTGAGTTAGGTATGCAGATAGGGTATGTCATTTTGTTTGTGTTATTATTTATAATATTTGACTCTACTGAAAAGTTCGATTTTTGGAATTTTGCAAGGAATAACATCTAGTTTATAATAAAGGGTTAATAAGGAAAAGCTTGGAGTTTTTGAAAATTAATAAAGTCATCAATTGAAATGATTCATTATAAATAACATTTTTAATAAGATATAAAGCTCACCATTTGAATTTACCGTACCGTATATAAGTAATTAATACTATCAATAATTGTATCTTCCACCTCCCTACATTTAGTAGAAAAGGAGAAAAACCCTGATTTATTAAAATCAATTTATAGTTTATTCGTAAACCTTGCTATTTTTGGTCTGATGATTCTTTTTAAATAGGTAAAACACGTGTCACAATTTCTAACACAACAAGTGGAGTAACAAAGAAATCAAATTGACTTGTATATTAAATTTAAACCAGTTTTTTTTTTAGTGAATCGCAGTATTAAATTACGATACCAATATTTAGTAAGCAATTGAAATCCATCACTGCTTAAACTGAATTCTACATTCATATTGATGGAATCTAATTTATTTTTAAGTAGATATCATTAAAATGAATTTGGTAATCTGTATTGCTTTTAAATCTTACAATGTCTAAATTTCTGGAAAGAGTTTTGTTCCAATTTTCGAGTAAATGATTTCCCAAATTTCCAGCCATTCTCTGATCAAGTTAAAGGAGTAAGTAAGTATAGGAGCTGTTGCATGATCAGAATTGTAATTATCAATTACCATATTGGTGTAATATTTAATTGTTGCTCAATAATGTGTAAATTGTTTTTTAATGAACTCGCGTACAGCGAAACCTTATAGGGCGAATGAAAACACGACTGCAATTTGCAATTATTTCAAAGTGTTGGGTGAAAAAGAGGTGTATTTACTAGACAACAAATGGCTAAGCTATACTGAATTTATTATCAATACAACGTCGATACGTAAACGCAACAGTAAGTTATATAAAAAAATAATAAAAATAAATATTATTTAGAGATCACCGAACTTTAAGGATTCGATCGTACTTTTAAAAAAGCGTATCATAGTTGTATTTTTCATTTGATGATGGGGGATTTTTGTTTAATATTATTTGTTACGGGTTTGAAACGTAGTCCGAACAGCATTTCATCAATCGGTTTATCGATTTCTGTTCAAAGACACAGATGTTTGTGATCTCTAAAAATTCCCTCCCATCCTTCCAATCCCAAAATAATGGAATTTAGCGAGAGTGATAAGCTTACCACTAGTCCTGTTCTGGAAAAATTGCTCAAGGCGAAACGGCTATCTGTCGGATCTGCCGGCCCCGTCGGCCATGCCGACTTGGTTGCATCTAAGGCAAATTATAAGGAATTCACCGTGTCTCTTGGGAAGATAATTGAATCCAATAGATGAAAGCTTTTATTTTTAACTTCACTTCATTATTGTATTTATTATTATGCACACTGTAGTGCATGCAACCAAGTCTTGAGGAATTTCTTCTCGGGAAAAAAACTTTGAACACGACTAACGTTGTTACGCTACGGAATACGCCCTGTAAGAAGAGTGTTAAGCCGTAGCGGGTGTTGGATGATACAACTACCCCAGGGACGTTTTAGTCCTGTTCTAACTCTATTCTTTCTATTCCTACTCTCTACGAAAAAGAAGAGAAGTTGAGTAATAAGCAGTTCTCGTAGAAATATTCTGCTAAGATACCTCTATTAGGAAGCCATATTCTCCACATTAGGAGTGAACGTGAAAAAAAATTGAATCTAGTTATCCCACTTATCCTACTGATGCTTTGAACTTACAGGGTAATATTAATTAATGGAACAGTAAGATTTTGTACGTATATTTTTGATTGTAGCAGTGTTTCGTTATGAAGGTACAGTTTCCAGAAACCTATTGGCATACTTCTCATCTCAAAAACCATTTTTCTTTCATTTTCTATCACTGTTGCTTTCAGGAAGCGATATTTTCACGTGAAGTTGATATATTAAGAAGTGCGTTGTTTTTACTGTATCAGTATTATATATTGATAAAAATACAACAATATCAGAAATTACAAGGAAGTAAACAAACTATCAAAATCCATTTTCTAATTAGATGTAAAATACCGGGTTAGTAAATATTGCTCGCATGTCATAAATAATGGTAAAAAGAACATTTAGAATAGTTTACAATAAATTTATTTCAGTGAATTAACACCACACGTCTAGAATATTATTTAGACTAAAATTATACATGTAAATAAGTCGGAAGAGGTTGAAATAAAAATATAGAACGTATGTACATATATTGTGATATTATATTCATGAAGATTGTCTTAAAATGGAATAGAAATGGCGTCACGAGTGCATTGTCTCCACGATTATCAAATTCCATTGTGTAATAGGATACATCAGAAGAAGACAAACGAACACACCATTATATATACATATTATATATAAACAACTAACATCTTAAGCCAACATATGTGAAATTTGATAAGTATATCTAAGGCAGGGGTAGGGAAATTGCGGCTCTGAAAAAATTACTGACCTGGCCAGTATTTTTTTGGTTATTATTGCAAACTAACATCTGTCACACGTACATACGTTCAGTAAGTCGTATTATATGTTTAGGTTCTAATCTTTTGATTGTCTTTTGAAATTTACAAAGGTTATCAAAGTATAAAGATTCTCAAACTATTTATGTTGAATGAATACAATCAATCACTTTTAGGGTGTTCACTGTCAATACTTGGTGGAAAGGCATTATATTAGTAAAAACACAATATTCCTTTGTACTTCATTCCACTTTATTTAATATGCCAGGACCGGTTTCGCTCATTACGAGCATCGTCAACTGATAAGAAATATAATTTAACCATGCTATTTATACAAAAATGAACAGTTATAAACAACAATTGGCATTGAAAAGCAATTACCAATTACATTAAAAGTGATTCTAAAATAACACAAAATTAAAATGTTTAACACATCTAACATATAATTAAAAAGTCATCTCAGATTAATAAATTTAGAATGGCGATTGAAAGTAATTACAAACATAATTAAAATTTGGGAAATTTTTGACAAAGTGATAAAATGCTACATTAATAAAGTGAATAGGCTTAATACAATCAACTTTATACATTTAAAAAAAAAAATAGCATGTCTCACATCTTGGGTTTTTTCATTCAAATGACACTACAAAAAGTGTCCTATAGTAGTATTTCCTGGGAATTTATTCTCGGGTTGTCGCACCACAGAATCCCTAGACGGGTCTCACAACTCATCTGTAAGACACATGCCTTTATCCTTATCACACAGAAAGGGGTGTGTTGAATGGCTAAATAAAAATTAGTCCTCGTTGAACAACTTTATTGATAGTCCGTGAATACCAAGTGAATATCAGCGGCAACAGGTGCAAAAGAGTTCGGGTCTACCTTATAGCAGACGGATGAATGGTATGAGAATACCTAGGGATTCCGCAGCTGGTAAGATTTAAATAGACCTGGATGTTGGACAATGCTCGCGGAGACTAAGACACGTCGGTAATTAGTTCATACACCAAGTAGAAGAAGACACAAACGTCGAAGGTTGAAACCTTTTTTGAAGACATAACTAAACCAATTACGGGTTGAACTCAGTTACATAGCCCAACGTTCTACAGACTGTTAAATAACTAACGCATAAATAAAAGGTGAGCAAGGAATGAGAGAAACGCGTAAATAAATAACGCGTAACTCCCATCTAATTATACCACGACTCCTGTTAAATAACAAAACTTGCGCGAGTGTCATAAAAATAACTAGCATGCCAGTCAAGTGGCAAAAGTGCCCATCTCCAGAAAAATAAAAAAATACACAGAAATGCTAAAACGTACATTCCATGTAGGGCTGCCAACTCTTGTTACATTTTAAATAAAACAATTTAATGTAATTGTACAGTGGGATCAACTCACAATGTTAACGCTTCTCGGTTTTGGGATATTTTATCTTTCTTTTAATATTTAATACATGTAGTCGATTTGTTTGAAATAATGTTCTTGACAAAAATGAAACAAGAAACTATTTTTTCATTATTTAGTTTTGACAGTTATAAAGCATGACTATTTTACCATTTTTAATTTGACGCGTTATTTTCATATGGGGTAAAAACAGCAACGTATTTAGTTCTACAGTTTGCAGAACTCTACGTTGCTATTTTTACCCTATTATAATGGAGTTCTACCAAGTAAATGCCAAATCAATAATTGAGTTATTTTCACTTCAATTAACAAACATGAGTTTACACTATTACTTCAGGGACAATTGCTCTCTCACTGGAATTGCTACTCGATACGTTACGTTGCCAAGCAGGCGACGATTTTTTTCAAACAGATCAATGTTTCCAATACCTGTTCCGGACAAGTCACCCAAAACAAATTGAATTTTATTTTAATACGACAATTTTGATTGCAATATGAACATTTTATGAATGAATAAAGTTAACAATTATTTAAGGTATTGTTTACTTCTTAATCTAAAAATATAACTGGAGAAACATCCTCTCCTTTAACTGTTTCTTGATAATCTCACTTAACAACCAATCCACATCATGTCATGTAATAAGAAATTATGTATAAGCATAGCGCCGAATTTAAAAAAATCAATAACATGTGCCCATTTTGTTTTAATTTTAACTTATTCTTTATAACTCGCGTGACAAAAACACTTCATATTATGTATGACTGCTCCTCCAGAACTTGACCACAGAACATGGTAGGCGCGGCCTTTTTACATAATTATATTCAAATTGAGTAGGATGTATGATTCATTTGGCTAGACAGGAAGGTTTTTAATTCAATGTTGCTTAATTTTATTATTTGCACGATCTTTCTTCCGTTCGACGAGCGTGCGACGTGTGGCGTTTTGTTTTAGCGCGGGAAGAATGCAAATTAACTACGCAGTACATCGTATTAATTCGAAAAAGGAATACGAATCGCAAATTTGAATGACCATGGAACACAATAAACGGTAGCGTGGTAAATATTATTTTCAATGAGTCATAACTTTCTACACGAGAGAAATACAACACCCGATAACATACACTATGGTATATAAACCATAGATTATAGTTAAAATACATTATCGAAAGACAAAATCTACATTCTAGAACACAATGATAAATCATTATAAAATAGCGGCATTTACGAACATCTATCTCTTAAGTCGTAGCTATGTATGTACATATATTATATTTACAAACGAGCGAGAAATAATTATGGAAGATGCATAAATAAGTAATTAATTAATGTTTCGGAATTTTAAAATTGTTAAAAAAAATAATCATGATCAAGTAGAATAATGATTGAATATATAATACTACATAGTTAAATAATTATGGTTTAAAACCAATTAGTTTTTTTTAAATATGCTTTAATAGGAGTCCATAAGCTTTACCATAATAGGGATTGAGGTTATTTTTTTAAATAAATGAATAAATTACCTTTTCGAACAAAACTCTTACGTATCAAATACAATTCACAAATATATCTGTGTTTTTCTCATAATCATTCAGTAAGTAATTATAATTAATACATACACATTAATTAATCATTCATGAGACATTCATGAGGCATTAGTAGCGAAGCACAAATAACTTTAATTAGAACACGTTTTTTTTTTTTAAATATACATATAGAGAAATATAAGGCTTGTTTCATTTAAGAATTCAAATGTTTAGAATAATACATTTCAAACAAAGTTGACGCCATTTTAGAATAAGTGTACCAACGACAAGAAACAAATCAGCAATATCATATATTCCAATTAGGGTGTCCAATCCTGGACCCTTTTTGTGAATCCCGAAATCCCGGGATTCATTCAACATAAAATCGTGTATAAATTGGAATTCGGGATTGAGAACATTTTTGCTCGGCGATTTTGAAATTATAGGATTTTTCAAACAATTACACGTCATTTCAAAAACCTAGGAATTTGCGGATTTCCCAAAATTATCAGCGTGAGAGCTATTTGCAAATTGAAAAACCCAGAATTTGTTTAAACCTCGCTCAACCTTCTGTAATTTTTTTCAATTCCGAATTCCCGGGATTAGTACTGTCACAATCCCGGGATTTCGGGATTGGAGACCCTAATTCCAATCGCTTTTTAAATGTGATAATTGTATAGCGATTAATTAAATCGAAACACAGTCAAATAAACATGGATTATAGTTTATAATGGTTTATAAAATTAAAGTTCATTTGATCCGGGTAAATATAATATAATAAATTGACAGATTACTGATTTAACCGTTTCATCACGGCGGCCGTGATCATCAATCAAACAAGATGACAAAAAACATTATGAGTGTCATTATGAAAGTGTTGAATTGAATAAATATTTAATATGCGTCTAACGAATTTTTAAAGATGAGTGACAGATAGTATTTAAAAAAATTGTTTACAAATTCTTTATGAAATCGCTCGTTTTAAAGCTTTCAGTTAAATTAGCTAATTTATCGTTTTTTTACTGGCCGGCACATTTTCAACGCCGAGATGGATAAAGATGATAGGAATAATTGTTAATCAAGATTGAATTAGCACTCACCACAAATAAACTATCTCACATGAATGATTCAACACCTGTTACCGCAAGGTAGGTAGGTACCTATTATAATTTATCTTTTGTCCTTCTTTAACCTGTTCGCTGCCGTCGTCCTTCTACTTGGATCACATGTAGGGTATCCAATCTTGGACCCTTTATGTGATCCAGGGATTGACTATTTTTTTCAACACAAAATCATGTATAAATACGGATTAACAAAACTTTTGGTCAGCGATTATGAAATCATGGAATTTTTCAAACAATTTCATTTCCAATTTCAAAATCCCAAGAATTTACCGATTCCCCAAATTTTCAGCGTGACTCGTTTTTTTGTTAGCTCTTTCAAAGATTTTCGAATCCAAAATGCTAAGATCTAACTAACAGAAAAGTAAGACTTAGCGGCGAAACGGATTTTGTTCGATATTGAGTTGAAATTATCGGCCGTTTATGCAGATTAGTTATTTTCGTGTATGATCGCATCGGTAGGGTTAAAAAAAATGTTGAATACATTGATAAAACCAGGTAGAGTAAAATGTAAATGAAGCAGTGCGCACGTTACCAGGTTCATGGCTGTCGCTCCTGATAAACGACGCCATGTGCCACGCGGGGGTCGGGTCGGGGCAATTTGACACCGCCACCAGATTCGAGGCCCGATAAGTCGACTAAATGTCGCATCAGATTCTGATGGCATATGCGAGAGATCGGAATAATATGAAAAAGTTTACATTCAATCAATCACATGACCAGGTTTATTAGATTTGCTGAAGAAACAAAAGAGGAACGGTATTTCTCGCATTCTTTTGTTTATTTTTTTATCAACCATGTCTGATTGAATATGATAACTTTGTTATTCTACTTAGAGTCCAATATGTTCTTGCAAAATCACCAAATCTACCAGTTCTGTAGCTGTATAGTTAACACTCTTGATCATTGGTTTAATTCAACTGTGGTGGCCATAAAACTTCTCTCCATTATTTAAGATTTCGACTGAAGGTGCTGGGTGCAATTTCAATATTAAATTTGAATCGTTCAAATTATGTACATTCAAACAGGTTTCGTTCAAGTGCACGTTAAGCACAGTAAGCGTCAGTTCAAGTTCATCCGTGCACTTGAACGCCTGAAGATGCCGAAAAGCGAAAGCCGGTTCGTTAGTGACAAAATCTGTGTGAATGTAAATAATTTGAACGATTCAAATTCCCTCTATTAATCCATTCTTAAAACGAGGCTAAACGAGAGGTATTGCTAATGCTTTCTGAGCCATATCCTTGTATGATTATGTATTCTCTTCGACAAAAAATGGAATTTAAGCGGAGTACCAATCACAACTTCTGTCACATTGTGAGCGAACATACACAACAAAAAAGAGCATTTCCAGTGTTAGTCATTCTCACAGCCTGTCACTTTGGAGAGAGAATAAAAATAAGGAATGGATTAAGAAAGGACTAGTAATAAAGACAAAAACCAAATAACGTTGACCGCTCGATACCCACATATAAGTTCTAGTAGATATTTTCATTAAAAGGTATTGAATCGATAACATAAACTTTATTTTGCTGAATAAATAGAAAATGATTATTCTTAGAATAGTTCACTTGCTTAGGGCAGGGTTTCTCAACGGTGGGCCATGTGGCCCCCTAGGGGGCCATATAAATTAATTTTTGTTTTGGGGAGCCACAGGTATAGATAAAAAGATACAGGGAATAGCATAATGGCTGACGTCGCGCAGCTATTTTTTGTAAATCCGTAAATAAAATGAAACTATAATTTTCATGGGAAGACAAAAAAATGGTATGGGGGCCACAGAAAAATAAAAACACTCAAAAGGGGCCACGTTCCCAAAAAGGTTGAGAAACACTTGCTTAGGGCAACAGATTGCGGGTAATAAACCACCCACAGTTATTTTCATTACATCTATAAGATAACTAGTAAATAGAATTGACTGTACAAAATATATATCAACGAATTGAATAAAAGATAATTTATAAGTAAACATGAAACTCATGAGAAAGGTCATGTGTATTGATATTGTTGACAGGGCCGGCGCCGTCATACAGGCGAAATAGGCGACCTCCAAGAGCGCAAACCATAAGAGGGCGCATAAAAGGAGTAAAATAAATCTATTTACTATTTTTTATCCATGTCCGCTCCCAATGGAAGTATCTCAAAAGAAGTTTTTCTACGAGAACTGTTTGTTACTCAGTCGCTCAACCTCACTTTTTTCAAAGTGAGTAGTAGGGAAAGAATGATATGGTTAGAACAGGACTAATGGTTGACTAATCGCTATTGCTATACCCTGTTATTAAAGGATCAGAAGGATGGGAGGAGAGGAAATTATGTGAATTGACATCACAAACACCCAGTCTTTGGTCACAACTTTGAATTGAATAATTCTTAAATTCACTGCGATCTAACCGGGAATCGAACCCAGACCTGCGTGATCGGTAGAGAAAGCTCTAACTAACTGGGCCACAGCAGGCGACTTACTTACTTATATAATTTAATAATATTAAATATCTATGCAGTGAGCTTCAACCAGTAGCTTGAAAGCTTAAAAAATCTTGTCGCGTCTTTTCATTTTGACAATTCCGCAAATTCCTGTTATTTTGAAATTCGAAATTCTGGAAGAGCTAAAAAAAGAGTCTCGGCGAGTAAATTTATTTTGAAAAATCCCGGCGATTGCTAAAATAAACAAAGAAAAGAGGTCTCACAGTTTTTTCATATTAGGAAATCCGTAAATTTCCAGGATTTCAAAATCGTCGAGCAAAAATTTCTCAATTCCGAATCCCGAAATTCTACACGATTTTATGGAGAATGTTGCCTAGGGCGCCAAATAATCTCGCATCGGCACTGACTGTTGATTCATGCTCGCTAATACGAATTACGTGCTTCGTGAACGTTCAAGGCGGCTATTTGTGCACATAATTAGTACAATTTCAACAAGACTTCAATTGTTTCACTTGGTATCTTTAATTAAAGAAAGTGTTATAAAAATACAAAAAATGGAACTCTTATATGCATATTATCAATTTACATCATGTATTAATTTCATCTATATGTACTTAAAATTGATAAATATTTTGTTTCAGAAATCTGTAAGACATGGAAGGTTTTTTTAGTTGTATTGTTTGACATTACAACGGTTTTATAAATAATCGCAAGATTAATACAACCGAGATTCATTAACAATAAAATGTCTCATTAATGAGTTTATTTCTGCGAGCGGCAGTACATTTTTAAGCCAATCAAAAACACATTAATTTGAGGGCTCTGGAAACAAAGACAGCAGTCTCCATATTTTGTTAAACATGGGTTAGATATTATGTCATCGTGTAGAGCTGGCAATTTCACATATATGTAAGGTAATTTATTTTAGCCTCTTGGCTGCCGTAGAAAAAAATACGTTTGTACCTAGCACGGCGACTATAATTTGCAATTAATTTATTAATTATTAATTAAAAATTTGACGAGATATCTCGTATGTGTCTCGTAAAAGTTCCAGTTCGACAAGTCCTGAATAGTAAACACGGCAGTCATTAAACGGATTTCACAAAACAATGTTAATTATTTAGTAATAATAGAAATATAATACTCATAAGAATATTCAACATAACTGTTTTCAGACGACGCTTTATCTTTAAAGCTTCAGCTTAAGTGATTTAAATGCCAACATTTTAGGATAATGAAAAGCGTCGCTATTTGTATTTATTCGGTTATTCTTTGAACCTGATCCTGTAGAAACTAGTGAAAGGTCGACTTATTCTCACCCTTCTACTATTCGACCCTAATAAGTGGACGTAAAAACGATTAGCTAACTGCTTATCATTTTTTGGTCCCATTCTAGTATCCTTACCCTCTACAGCCAAAGATCAAAAACACGCGGGAGTGGAAACAAAAACCATATCATATTTTCTCCTCGACTCGCATTATTTTAACGATTAAAATATGTCCCTTATGATGATCCAAATCGTTTAATTACTTTACTATTCGTATGAACGCAGTCGTCATGCGACTGATAACCGGTTCGGCATCACTGATAAAGGGGACCATTAAGGTGTGAGAAATGTCAAAATGTGGCGTCGCTAGACGAAGGGATAGGAATAAGTCTCGGATTTAAAATAATAACTTGGGAGTTAAATGTTGGCAGGGTACTATTAAATGCTGGATTGTCAGTGGAAAGAATGCAAGAACTAACGATGCGGGGCGGCTTTGAGAATCGTGGAACATGGTACACTACGCTGTCAGGTGTCGGTAATTGTGTGGACCTCGTATCAAACAAAGGGAAACCAACTGAAAAGGATTCTCCATGTATTGAATCAAGTGAAATACAAAGGAAAACCGACAAAGATTAATTAAGACATTATATGAAGGCATTTAAGGCATTATATTGAGAAAAACACAATATTCCTTTGTACTTATGTTCACTTTTATTTACAGATATCAGGACCGGTTTCGCTCATGACGAGCATTATCAACTGATAAGAAATATACAGTTCATTCGATGGAATCGGCAGTAACTTTGTGAAAGTTCATTTTATATAATTTAACAGTGTTATTTATTTCACCTTTTTATTTCAATTTGTTTTGTATAAATAACAATGTTTAATTATATTTCTTATCAGTTGATAATGCTCGCCATGAGCGAAACAGGTACTGATATTGGTAAATAAAATTGTAAATGAGTACAAAGGAATATTGTATTTTTCTTAATATAATGCCTTTCCACCAAGTATAATATTTGACAGTGAACACCCTAAAAATGAACAAAGAATTAACAAAAAATATAAATATACGTTATTAATATAAAAACACTATTGACTTAAAGCAGCAGAGATTGCGTTTAAAATATCTTTTGACAGCTGGTACATCGCTAAAATGACAGTTCGGGTTAATAAAATAACAAACAAACAAGTTAATGAGAAGGAATCGATGTTTTAGTTAAGTCTATAATCACGGCGTATTATAATAATCACCCAGTTGCATTAATATTATTTTTTTAACTCATAGAATAGAAAGAATTGTAGTTCTTCACCCCTGAATAATGGATGACTTCGAAAGCTAAGAAGAATGAGCGTGAAGCAAACAACTTGTGTAGAAGCTTTATTTTATTAGAGGAAGGATATTCTCACAGTTTTACAGAGACAACGCCATACCATAATACATAGCTAAAGGTATAAGGTTTTCAATTTACAGAATAAATTGTCATCCTGTCCACTAATGAGACACGACACCATAGTTGGGAATTATTTATTTGACGCATGGCAATAATTAAAAAAAAAGGAATGATTTTATTCTCTATTATTGATTTTTTACATTTTATATAATATGAAGTTTTTTTTCTTTCATGCAAAGAAAGATGTTAACAATTCATTGCATATTAATAAATGTTTCTATCAATATGTCTGTTTGATGGAATTATAATTATTATTGCACGATGCTGATTATTTTGTAATGCTGTTATTTTAAATATAGGGCCAAAACGTAGTGATCTGTTATATTCTACAATAATTATAATATATTATAGATAGTTAATCATATCAATCAGAACACAAAACTTTAGTAATACCAACTCGTAATTCGATAATCATTACAAGCTAAAAAAAATAATTTAAGTTTACATTTCCTCTTCATTATTATAAAGTACGCAAAACAAACCTTCACACGGTATACTTAAAGCATTTTATTGATTTAAATATGATTAGATGCCACCCGGGAGCTTTTACGACGTCACACGGATAGTGCTTTTGAATCACCGAGTTCTTTTTAAGCTTCCCTTGTTGGAAAAGCTCACAAATTACCAGGATTAGGTGCTAAGACCTTCACTCACGACAGCTGTAATAATCACGCACGGTCAAAATAGTTTATATAACGATCTTTCTTCAGAGCCACGTAATTCCCCTTTTGTTGAAGACTTATGTGGTATTTTCGAAAGCTCTTTAGGTTATTAGTAAAGTTATTACGTTCTCGTTTTAGTTATGAAGGCTTTCAGTGCCTAATTAAACTAGACGGTAAAATTCTGTATGTCCGTGTGAGAAGAAACCCACCATTACAATGATCTATTTTGATCCACACCGACGATAGAAGACTCACCCCTACATACCACTTATTTGTGCGTAATTCGTGTTCAGCTTGTCAGGATATACTTACATGTACTTTTAAACATATTATACTTACACCTTTTTACACCTGAATAAGGGATTCAATAAATGAGAAGGATCGGTTCTTAGCTGGATCATAATAAATTTATTTCAAAATTAAAGATTCTCGTATTACCAATTGATGCTATGATTAAAACCCTCCAAGGACGAGCGTGACCATATTGGTCACAGTAAACACCGTTTTCTTTTGATCCCACTATTCATCCTTTTTCTACCTGAATATCGTTGCTTTCACTCATATTTGGTTAAGAAGTTTTCAGACTTCAATTAGCCATCAGCCGCGGGGACAGAAACGGCCACCAAAAGCACATGCGATTTTTTGATTTTCCGTTTTTTTAATGGACTTTTTGAAACTATTTTTTTATCAAAACATCAAACTATTTACATTTTTTTCGAAAATATATTTATATTGAAATTATGTTGATCTAAAGAGGTCAAATTGTACCCCAGTGTATTTGTGTCAAGTGTATTTCAACCCCGAACGTTTGCGTGCAAATACGGTCACGCTCGTCCATACTACTGTCCGCACGTAATATTACACGGTAATAAAAGGATGAGCATGACCATATAGTCATGCGGGGATTCTATACAACGAATTTGCGTTTTTTTTTTTTTTAATTTTTGTTAAAGAAATAAAAGTTATCCGTGATTCCAATATGGCTTAAAAAATATTATTTATCGAAAAAAAGCTCTCGTCTCTGGAGGGTTAATGCTATGAGATTTCGCAATGAAAATATATGTATGCAGTAAAAATGACAACACTAGATGAATCGGACAATAATAGATGTCTCTGTCAATCAAACCTCAAATGAAAATTGCCAGCCATTTTAAATTTTGCACGCGCATAGTGGTCGCATAGTTTTTTTTCAGGGCTGTGGAGTTGGAGTCGGAATCGCGGAGTTGTGGTATTTAGGCCGGAGTCGGAGTCGTGAAAAATAAACAGCCGGATTTTTTTTTGAAAAACATATTTAAAATCATTATGGCTGACTTATGACACGAACATAGTCTGAAATATTTTTCCAAAGAATAAATTCCTTAAACGGGCCCGGCCCGAGTCCGAATTTCAATTCCGCTTACCCGCCCGAACCCGGCTCGCGGGCCGGGTAAAGACCCGGGCTCGTGCAGACCTCTAGAATGCATGGAAGTCTGTAATTTGAATGTAATATAATGGGAAACCTGGCTTATCATGTGCATCATCATCATCATTTTAAACAAAATAGTCTCATTTTAGATTAATATTTTTATAAGATTGTATAAATCGTGTACATTTAAAAATCAAGTCGCCATTGTTAACCTTATGCAACAACATCGTCCACCTAAATCTATTGGGTCAAATAAAATATAATCGTTATTACACTATTACCTACCTATATACCTACAAGCCGAATGACATCGAATGACTTTTGTCTACGGTCGAATAAGTAGATATTTGACGTAAATTCTGATGTAAAGAATAATATATAGGCACACCTGGAGTTAAAAATCGATTGTTTAATGACGTTAATAGTCTGATGGAAAATATGTTAAATTTAACAAGACGCCCCGCGGTCATAAAGCAAACGTTATTTTTAAACGCTTGATATATTGGAAGATTATAACGATTAGTGGAGATTATACAACAATATTACGATTATAACAATTCATCGGAATAAGATACTTCTACACCATCTGACAAGAAGCAAAACGGTTTATATTTTTCTCATTTTAAAATCATGGATTATTAAATAAAGACTGTGTTCACCCACTACAATGTTTTGAATTGAACTGTGTACGTAACAATTTTATTTCGCGTGAAAATTACACAGGGCGCCGTCCAAAAAAATCGCGCATAAATACATCGCGTAAAAAAGGATTGGGTGTAGTTATGGAATGATGTTCGAAGGCATGGTTATATATTATTAGATATATAAAATTCCCTTCTATCAATCCGATAATAAAAACGGGGTATAGCAAGAGAGAACTAGTCAACTCCTAGTCCCATCCTTACACCCATCTCCGAAAAAAAATATTACTTGTGATAAAGAATGAAGAAGATCCGTGAAAAATGAGCGGCTCGAAACGAAATAGTCCAAAGTGTTTACATTTCATGCTTGGCTGACTAAAGATGATCTGATGGTATACATACATATATGTTAAAATGAAATTTTAGAAAAATCTCCTCGGAGTCGTTAATTATTTTAAAATTGGAGTCGGAGTCGTAATTTTTTTATACAACTCCACAGCCCTGGTTGAAATACTTCCTTTAGTATTTTATAGCTAAACATTGGGATCGGACATTGGGATATAAGTTATATCATATAACTACAAAATTACAGGTATATATTTTTTTACCTTGAGACAATGGCCCTTTTGATATTATGTTAAATTGTCAAATAACATGTATATTTCTTCTCATCACACTTGAAATTATAACTTATCAAGAATAATGTCATTTCATTTTTAATTTGCTTTCGTCTGAAGAGTAAAAAACATGTTTTCGGATAATAAATAATAAAAAAAAATCCATATCATAAAGTTATTTTATTTAAATAAGTCGCGTTTCGTAGAATTTGAATTTGGAATATAAGACATTAAGATGACAGTTCATCATTCGGTTTCCAAAACTACCGACGTTGTCCCAAAATAGTTCACCGAAGTGTTAACTAATTGGTTTCACTGTATCTATCATATGGCCCTAAACATAAATGTTAAGTTTGCCTAAAATATTCGTTTGCATCATCACTATTCCAGCCACAACGTTGCCGACGGAATTATGGAAACATCTGGCGCAGGTGGGAAATGAAATCAAAATAGCCATTTGCTTTTTTGCAATTTGAAAGTCGATGTTATGATACGAGATTGCGGATAACAAATTCAAGGAACACATTATTCAAGACAGTGTAGGTTGTATCGGAGATATTTTCTAGCTAAAGTAAGGTAGGCGTTTTGTGGATGTCTCTAAAAGGACTGACGTCAGATTAGATAACGACAGGATTGTACTGACTTCATTGAGTCATATTACTAACATTGATTATATTATTTTATACACGTTTTGGCTTCAATACCCGAGCAACTTTTTTTTGTCACACATGTTGAAAATCACTGTAATTTGTATGTAGGAATGTGTGTAGATTAGGAAATTATTCGTATTTTTTTCCGGGAATGATACCGGGAAATCGACACTTAATTAACACATTGGCTACGGATGACTCGTATACGAGTCATTTCGCCGGTTTGACTGACGCGTTGAAATATATACATCCAAGGCGACAAATGTTTTAGATTCTCTACAGAGATGGCGTAACAAATGTTTGATGCATCATTTAAAAAAAAAAATATTAAAATATATGCACAAATATTTCTTTTATTCGGTGATTTCGGCGATGAAAAATCAGTAGACAGTTAAAATATAACTTTAAAAAATAGGCCACTAAAATATAAGCAATTGTAGGTTAAAAATAAAGTTTTGTGTTTTCTAATTTTGTTTTGAAATAAAATAAACAGGAGCAAATGTATATTTGACTTGTTATTTATTACGTTTTCGATGAAATATATAATACTATGTCAAATACCCGATTATCTATATTAAATGCAACAAGATGTTGTACAATTGGTGTACAAATTATTTTTTTAAATGTCAAGTAGTTTTAAAGTTATACCCTTTTTTAGAAAGTACCTAATTTTTGCAAAATTTCGCAGAAATGCCCCGATGCGAATGAGTTATTAAAATACAAAATCCTTGAATATCAATAGAGTTTTAAAATGTGTATTTAGAACTACATATATTGAGTGTTTGATTTGTCAAAGCTTTCCTTAAATTAAATAACATTTGAAAAAGGGTATTGTCGTCGCCTGCTGTGGCCCAGTTGGTTAGAGCTGGCTCTACCGATCACGCGGGTCTGGGTTCGATTCCCTGTCAGATCACAGTGAATTTGAGAACTGTTCAATTTAAAGTTGTGATTGAAGACTGGGTGTTTGAGATGTCAATTCACATTATTTCCTCTCCTTCTATTCTTCTGATTCTTTGATAACTGGGCGTAGCGAGAGCGATTAGTTAACCACTAGTCCTGTCCTAACCTTATCCTTCTATCCTTACTTCTCTCTTTGGAAAAGAGAGTTTGAGCAACTGAGCAAAAAACAGTTCTCGTAAAAAAATCTTCTGTTGAGATACCTCCATTAGGAGAACATATACTCCACATTGAGAGCGAGCATTAATAAAAAAATATTTTTAACGTACTTAATGCCAATTTGTTGATTGTTTCAGGTAAATAAATATTCGTTTTAATACATGCATACCCTCTCTTAATAAAAGGCAAACTGTCTCAATAACTCATTTACGATTTCAACTATTGTTAGATTTCACACAATATCAATCCCCGTAGGTCAAAGAATTTTATCTTATCAGTCCCTGATATTTCCGAACAATAAAATATGTCGAGGGATTGACAACCCTACTACAAATTCTACTTTTTGAGATATGCATATTACTTCATGTCATACATATTTGATTTAGATCTTAATATAGTATGAGTATATTTTTTTAGAAACAGCCGACAATTTTAATTAACATGATAATAACTAACACGTCAGATGTTATGGTCAAAGGCGTAAAAGACACTCTGCCGACAGTGGTAGGAATTTAATTAGTCTCAAAGAATTCCAGTACTTCATTATACAATTTACTGTAACATATATAAATTTTTAAAGCTTATATGATTTTTTATGATGTTTTTTACAATAAATTAATTTTTACACTAAATCAGGGATGCACAACCTGCGGCCGTCGTATTTTTTTTTAAATTAATACGTTGACAGCCAACAAGTTTTATGTAAAATGCTAAGAAACCGATTCTTTGTTTGAAATAAATATATTTTTTTCTTGCAGTCTGAACCCATTATTTTTTATATGCCACCCACTAGAGCAGTGGTGGGGAACCTGCGGCCTTTTCACTTGATCAAAATATTCACTTGGATCAAAAAATTATACGCAAGCGAAAAAGAGCTTAATCAACCCATTATATGTTCGACAGTCGAAAAAAAGGGAGGGATTTCAAGGTTTTCTTTATTGCGGCTATATGTTGAATCAGATAAATGAATTTAAAATTAAAAGGTTCCCCACCCCTGCACTAGAGGAATAAAGTGCATATGCCTACAATATTCAGACAGGAAGGATTTTTAAACACCACTAGGAAATTTATAGGTGATTTTATATGAATAATGCAGTATAACACATTTTCTTTTATATGTATATTGTAAAGTTTATTTAAAAGTCGTGATTCACAATATGTTCTACGAACGTTCCCGTGGGCAGCTCAGCAGATTTAGAAATTGATACAGTCAATTTCTTTTGATGTGACTCACCATCGTTATCAATAGTATAAAATATGGTATAAACCTTTATAGCTGGCTATTTATAACTCAGTGGTTCACAAACTTTTTCGACAAAGGGACAAAATTGATTTTTTTATTTTTATGACGCGCCAGCCTTTTTTAGTAAATATTTTCTGTCAATAGAAAACATAAGGCAAACAATATTTCATTCACAATTTTATTATTCTTTTTGACATATTTTTTTTAATCATTTGATTTATTAAATTGTTCGTTTGAAACTTAGTCCAGCAATCTATTCTCAAATTGTGTAGTGCGAATACGCAAAACAGGTGCGATATGGTTTTCTAATTTTAATCTTAATTTTGGTTTAAATGCTCACTGTAGAAAATGTTTTTTTGCCAATATAGGTATGCACTTCCAGCAGATGAGCATGTTCAACAAATATACAAAATTTCATACCATTAATTCTCGCCAGTGAATATTTTTAGTATTACGAATGAAAAAATATTAATAATATTTAGATTTAACATAAACCTTGCGGGGCACACTTTGTGATTCTCTGGCTTAGATAATTTATGACTTAAAACGAAGAAATCAGGTTACTACGTGAAAGTCATTAAGAAAACATTCTAATTTGATATAATTCTGGAATGGTTAATATTTTAAAATAGCAGAAATATCACAATGAAACAGAAAATAATGGAATTGATACAAAAATGAATTATATTTTAGTTTTAAAAATATAATTCCTGTCATAATTGGCAGTTCACAAAATAAATTTATTTATTCGTACCAGCGGTGAAAAAGTTACTGGACATTTTGACCAGTACTACTACCAACATTCCGTGCATGTGGCAATTATTTTACATCATATATTAGATTAATTTGTTATTCAACGTGTACTCTGCTTAGATTTATCAAATTGCTTATTCAAATTTATACTGTAACATATAAAAAGCTACAATAAAATAACTCAATTCGAGTACAATTTGTGATGCGTAAAGAGTATTCATTAGTTCAACAATGAACGACGCCTTGTGACAAATGAGAGTCTATTCAAAGTGGAAACAACACAATGTAGTAATAATATGTAATGGCATGTACTACATCAGCGTTTCTCAAATATATTCCCCAGAGGAACATAAAACAGAAGACAGTGACCGGGGAGGAATGATATCTTGTTGGGGGGTGGACAACGCTAGCAATTGCAATACAGGACTAATTATTCAGTACCGACATTTCATAATAAATACCGGTTTTGCAAACATCAATACCTTTATTACAAAAAAAAGTTTAAATAAAGCAAAAAAATACAACTAATCCCAATAGCGATTGACTAAATCAGAATCAGTATGTCGATGTTTGATAAAATGACATTATTAAAAAATATACAATAATCATAAAAGGGTGATTTTCTTAAATAACACCATCAATTCTGGATTTAAAATATTTCAATTTGTCGCAAACAATTTTTAATAAATATGTAATGATTTTTATATATTCAAGGGTTCTTACGACCGTTGCATTTTTCAGTGCCTGGCGTTAAACAAGGAAGTACCCATTCTACATTAGATATACATAAATAAATATACGTCCTTTTCGAT
This sequence comes from Himalopsyche anomala, assembly GCA_031772345.1. NCBI lineage: Eukaryota > Metazoa > Arthropoda > Insecta > Trichoptera > Rhyacophilidae > Himalopsyche > Himalopsyche anomala. The sequence goes on along the minus strand of CM062837.1, from coordinate 23,761,158 downwards.
TGTTGGATACTTTTTTGTAACGTTGGAAACTGTAATTTTTGATTCCTCTCAATCCTGATTTGATCTTGAAAACAGGTGTAGAAATAGTGACAGGTCCTTTTCTCTTTCCATCAACCGAACTCTTCAAAATGAATACATACTCTTTTCAAAGTCCTTATCTATTAAGAGCAAACTTAAACAAAAAAATCAAAATACTTTCCGGCCAGGTTAGAGAAGCTTGTATACGTAAATATTTGTACCACACAACAAAACGGAACTCAGAAAGGGACCATACTTTAAACAAGATTTGGAAACACTGAAGTTCATGACAGTTCTATAGTCCTGTCCACAAAGGATGAAAAGGTGTAAATTTTGTGTTTGAATAATCCCCTTTATATATTATATATATTTTATACCTCATAATTTATATTTTTGATACAACATCACTCATCATTCAACCATTCATTTGACTATTTTCAAAATAAACGTAAAATACAACAATAAAATATCTTTATTTATTTTTTTGGTATCAACGTAAAAAAATAATTTGAATCGTTCAAATTATGTACATTCACATAAGTTTTGTCACTAATGCCTCGGGTTTCGCCTTCCGGCATCTTCAGGCGTTTAAGTGCACGGATGAACTTTAACTGACGATGAAGTTCATCCGTGCACTTGAACGCCTGAAGATGCCAGAAGGCGAAACCCGAGTCGTTAGTGACAAAACTTATGTGGATGTACATGATTTGAACGATTCAAATTTAATATTGAAATTCCATAGAGCACCTTCAGTCGAGATCTTAAATTAAACATTACTTTTTTTATTTGCCAAAATGATTAAGATACTCTCAGTAACAGTTAAAAATATTAAATTCACAAAGATAACCAAGTTGATAATGCTCGTGATGAGCGAAACTGATCCTGCTAATATTAAATAAATGTAGAATTAGTACAAGGGTGTTTTATTTTATGAATTTAATGGCTTTCCACCAACTATTGACAGTGAACACCTAAAAAGTGAAGACGACCAAGTATTCCTGTAGGTATTATTCTAAATCCTTACTTATACACCCTATTATTAATGTCTATATCATTTAACTACTTTGGGTTGTCGGACACACATTGTTTACATAGTGAGACTGCTGACACGGAATTATCTTGCCCGTAAAATAACGTATGGTTGATTGATTTCACGGAGGTAGTCCACTGACCTTAACCGCGCCCTTGTTTTACCTACAACCAACAAGTAAATATAATATTCATTGTATTGACTGACATCTATCTATACAGCCCAATTATAATAAGAAGGGAGAAACGACGTAACAAAACAATTATTAATAATTATAGGTTAACTATTGTGGAAATAGCTCTGTTAGTCATTTATTATGCGTGTACTGGCAAATTAGTCAAGTTGTACACGCCCAAAAACGTATATTTTGAACCAAATAAATAATCACAATAACTATCATCCAGTGGTGTTGGGATATGTGCATATATTAATATACATACATTAGCATTCGGCCCTACTAAGCACACCATATCACCAAAGATAGCACATTAATTAAATATAATTTTACATAATTGTTCTAGAAATTCAACTGTTCAAAGTAAACCCTTTACGTTTTATAGAATTTTAAGTTTTCTAACTATACATTCCGGTACATTTTATATGTTTTTGTGTGAAAATTGTTGTCAAGAATTGTAGTATGTAAAAAAAGTCATTAAAAAGATTTATTAATTCTTGAAGCTGACCAAATTAACATTATCAAGCAATCCGCAGTTAAAGGTCGATATCGGTATATGGGTAATATAAAAACACATTAACCGTAGAATATAATATCGACTGTGGAAAGGAAAAATGACATAACCCACACATATCAAATTTTACAGGAGACACAAAAAACGTCTTTTGATGATTTTAGGCTAAAAGCAAATTATGAAATATACACAACCCTGAAGTGTACGGTAACTGATACACTGGTTTTTTTATTGACTTAGCCTAATATTAATTTAATAGATTGTTCAAGAAAACCTTTTTTAATGTTCTTTTTCCTGGTTGCAATTATCACAAGCCTTTCTTTTTTCAAACATAAAAGCTAAATTGAGATACTAATTCGGCATTTTCAGCTTTCAAAGTTTTGATAGAACGTGTGTCGAGATTTATACACTGTGATTATCGAAAAAAGCTGTTTTGTAAAAACTGAGGGTTACTTCGTTTTTCTTTTCCACAGTCTCAAATAAGTACTATTAGTTAATACCGGTATGTCCGTGAGCAAAAATGTTTGCCGTTTTTCTGGCAAATGTACAATACTAAATAATATTATTAATGTTATAATTACGATAGCTAGCTAGCATTAAGACAGTACAAAATGGCACTATATAAAGAGTGTTTTTACATCGGAAAAACGAATAGTAACATTTCAATGGCGACATGTATAGCTTTCTTTCTTATTTAGTAAAGAAGTTCAACTAGAGATTCGAGAAGAAGTACCATCTACATTTTACAACCAAGAGCCCCTACGTGCTGCTTTGCTAAAGAGGCTTAAAGTGGAAAGCTTTGAACTAGACTTCAACCACAACAGCTCCGCATCAACCACAAAAATATCCGCCCACAACGATATTCATGTTATATGGCAAACAATATTAGAGGTAAGCCAATGTTCAATCAGCACGTAAATATGAAAAATGACTAGCTGTCTGATTTTGTCTTCTTTAGTAGCAAATATAATGTCGAATGGGACACTCTTTGATATTAAAAAATAAAATAAATACATTAATTACATTTTACTTGGCTGTCAATCTCATACCATAAATAGAATGGAACGTAAATTTGAATTACAAAATAATGTTCGTTTGTTTTCAGTGTTTGACAGTTTCCAAAAAAATATTAGTTCATGTATCTATTGTTGTATTGTTGGTGTTTTATGGTGTTAACGGCATTGTCGGTTGCCGTAACTGCATCGAATTACTTTGTGCTCAAAAGATGGATACGTTCAATTTATATATAAAGGATTTTTACAATGATACAAGAAGACAGCGTCACCAAGAAAATTCAAGAAAAGAGTACGTGACATAAATGTTATATTCAAACATTGGAAGCGAAATATTTCCAACGATTTTGATAGAATATAATATATTTAGAATGCTGACAAGCGTACGTTATACTCCATGTATTCAATTACATATTTGAATATAATATATGGAGATCACTCGATTATCTGGGTACGATTTTCCGTGAAATTCAATATTTAAAAAAACAGCCATAGAATATTCTTCCAGACGGTGAAATATATTTTAAGGAATTTAACAAACTTGAGGCATATGAAAAATCTGAAATATGAGAATAAGCGTGAAATTTCAAAACTTTGAAAAAGTGTCGATAGAGAAAATATCGAGGCATGTTTCGAGTGATATACGAGTGTTACTATCAGAACTGTGGAGTCGGAGTCGCGGAGTCGTGGTATTTTGGCCGGAGTCGGAGTCGCGAAAAATGAGTGGCTCGATTTTTTAAAAATATATTTAATGATGTGTATTTAAACAAAATAGTCAAAAGTGTTAACATTTCATGCTTGGCTGACTAAAGATGATCTGATGGTAGACATATATATAAGTTAAAATGAAATTATTGAAAAATTTCCTCGGAGTCGGAGTCGTTAATTATTTTAAAGCTGGAGTCGGAGTCGTATTTTTTTCACGCGACTCCACAGCCCTGGTTACAATTATCGTTTTTACTGTCAGTCGACTAGAAGAGGAAGAAGAAAACGATGGAAATAAAGAAGCTATTGATCGCATTATTTACAAGAGATTTTGTAGACACTTTATTGGACATCGAAAAATAGGAAGACAAACGAAAACGAAAAAAAATATAAGAAAAGCGGTGCTGATATAATGAAGTATTTAAGAAATTTCGAGTGATCATAAATATTATAATACTCATGTAAGACAAAAAAAGATGCCCATTTACACCTGTCATGTAAAAATATTAACTCCGTGACACTAGACTTAAAGTCGAATCGTCGTGGAATTTTATTGTTTTTAACCGTGGGGGTAAATTTAGCTACTGATGTTTGTTTATCCTGAAATCTTAATAATGTTATAGATTTTAACAGTACATACTAGAACAGACGTAGACAGATGCGGCTCTCCATTAGGTTGAATGCGGCTTCCAATGTATTTTGATAAAAATATTTTTTATACTTCATAATGTAGCAATTAAGATTTGTGTATTACTGTTACGTGTGAACGTGACTATGGTGTGGCTCTTTATGTATATTAAAATCCAGAATGTGGCTCTCGTTGACTTTATGTATGCCGACCCCTGTAAAGCAATTCTTGTGTAACGTGATGTTTTGTCTTCTGACATACAGTTATATTTCAAAAGTAGTGGAAGCTTTGAAATGTTGAAAATGATATTTACCAATTTTCTGTCGTCTTGATAAAAACCTTGAAAGTAAGTAATAAATGTCGTGTAAGATTTTTCACATGTTACACACAAAATCACTCTCTTTTCACAATATCATTTAGGTACAATGCAAAATATTGAACATACGTAAAATGATGTTAAAACGTAACAATGACTCAATACACTGCGGGATACTTTTATTGTATTCGATCATTAGACAAAAGAAACTTCGATTTGAAAGAACTTTTTCACTCGACACAAAGATCTTAAAAAATAATTAGAATAACACTAATTGAAGATACATGTAGCAGTTATCTGAAGTCACGATGCTTCACAAACTCAGCAAGTATTTAAACTAATCGTTTGTTGAAGAAACGAAAAGTGATAGGCGAATCCCAAGACAAAGAAGTCCAGCCCACATCTTGGCTGGAGTGACGCAGCATACCCATTTGTGTGAAATTGCTAGCACCCACCTGCAGATATTTATTTACAGCCTACTTCAATCAGACTGTTTCAATATTTAAAAAAAAGAATCTATAGCTGTCGCATAACGACTTAAAATAGTATCAAAAATGTAATGTTCTATAATAGTGTATTTGCATGCTGCAATGGTGCAAGAGAGCGATCCAAAATGAAACATATAGGATGAACGACGTAAGTTGTAAGGGAATATATTATGTCATAATTGGCAACACTTGCAAGTTGAATAATTTATTTTACCGTCCGTTCTGACAGTTCGAACATACCTTGTAGTTTATTCTAACGACAGAACTAATATTCCTTTGTATGTCATTTGAAGATGTGCTTAATGGCGAAAAAACGAAAACTTTCGATAATTTGTACGTATAGTATGCATTTACCTCTGCCCCAGGAATTATTTGATGAAGATGTAGCACTGAACGAGTATTTGTACGACATGTAAATCGCCGTTTGACATGCAACACAGAATTGGTGACAAAAATAAACAGTGCCAAAGGGTTGATATTTTTAAAATATCAACCACAATTGGTATTACGAGATGTCTACTAAGTCATCGTAAAAAAACAGATTTAGCATCGAATGCAATTAAAAGTAAGTTTTTGTAAAAATTACGCTAAAGCGATATTGCATGCCGAAAGACGGAATAATCAGTATGTATGATTACATACATAGTCGATTAAAATATTTCATGACAAATTACGACGCACGAAAGTGTTTTAAATACCTACAATTATAAAAAGTTTGGCAACATCGTTGGCATCCCTGAATGCCTGAAGTCTGTTGCCAAATAATTATTTTGTCTCCTGCCTTGGCTATAAAACTTTTGGGATCCTTCGGCTTCGGGAACGGTAGCATAGATTGGTATTCGCTTAGCTGAGAGAAAGGGTGAATGGTGAGTAACTAGGATAGCGGATAAGGAAACACACGAAAGAAATGAGGTGTAGGGCATCCGATCCCGGACTCTTTTTTTTGATCCCGGGAATGTTGAAAAATTTACGAATTGGCAGATTACACATCTTTTTTTAAGCTCGTTCTTCTAGGGATTGCGGGATCACAAAATTTGTCTGGATTGGAGTTCTTAGTAAGGTGGCAGTCAAAGGGATTAAAATAGGCGTTTCACATCTTTAAGAATCATGCTGTGTGGGTCATTCAACGGCGATTCCACATAAATATATTTTTTAAATTATTATTAGTACGTTTTGAATTTAGTTATGGAAGTATGTAATACTTATTAAAGCCGTTAGTCAAATTTACCGAAACTTCGAGTAAAGAGGGCACGAAATACTAAGTCAATACGATTCGATAGTTTATGGTCCATGACCTAGCATTATTTCCATTCCCGTCTACCTTCAGATGTATTTCAAAGCCACCGAGCATCATCCCACGTTGGAAATGGCTGACGGCCGTGACGATGTGGGTACTATTGCTTCTGACATAACAGAATGAAAGTTATTTAAGACCAGCAATACACAACAAAGCTTTTATACGTTATTATTATTTTAGACACGCTCCGAACGAAAATAATAACTCAATCGAAAATAACTAACCAGCCATGCGCATCGACATTACATATTAAAAATGTACTGTAAAAATTCCTGCCTTGCCCAATAGATGGTCGATAATATCATCAGTCTGCCCTAGATAAGTATTCTAATATTATATTAAGCGAAGAAAATAATCAGCAACGTACATTATTGTAGTAAGGAGTTACATCATATAGTGGTTTAGTGATTACAACGACAAATCATTGGCAAATGTACTGTTGTATAATTTTATATGATATAATACACTATTTCATTTCATATACAGTACAAAAAAAAATGTAAGTTTGAGCAACAACTATCATCATGCAGAATTCGAAAGCTTATTTATTATCTACAGTTATAGCAAGTATCTACCACAGCTAGGGTTGCCAGGTGTTCCGGATTGACCGTGAAAAACAGGTCACACGCTGTTAATTTAGGGAAATCCGCAAATTTATGGGTATTTTAAATTGACATGAAATTGTTTGAAAAATCCCATGATTTATAAATCACCGACCAAAATAAAATTTTCTCAATAGCGAATCCTAATTCATACACTATTTAATGTTGAGTGTTCAATCCCAGGATCCCGGGATTGCAAAATTATCAATCCCGAAATTCCGGGATCGCAAAAAGGGTCTGGGATTGGATACCCTAACCATAGTGTAAGTACGTAACGAAATATGGATGAATATAGTGGAGGTGGCGGGCGGTTCTGATAACAACGTTGATTACCCTATGAATTGTAAAATAATATGTTGTATGTACCCACAATAACAAAATAATATTTTATATATGGAGACTTAAGCACTCGTATTATTATGTTTACGAATCTGTGTACTAAATCTTTAAATTGTGCGTGGAGATAAAGATGCTCGCAAAGGACGCGGGGTCAATCTTGATCGTGACAGCCATTTTAAATTTTGACACCGTGATAAACGATGACACTATTCCAAGATGGAGTCGACCCGCAATGCTGATTTATGACCCACTTCAGACGTGAGTCACGACGCGAATCGCGAATTTATGGGCGCCAGGAAGATGAGATAGGGAAGACACTGTTACTTAATAAAATAAATCACAGATGCCTTATCACCACATGCGATAAATCTATAAAAACTTGAGTAATCTAAATGAAGATGTCACATCAAAGATTTAAATATATTTACACACTTAATAAATGGAGCAAATCGTCATAGTTCGATCATCTAAATCAAATGTATTTAGGTTACCAGCAATAATGTTTAATCTGTATTTAAAATGCAGAAGTATTTGATTTTGTCTTTTTTCTTGGTTTTAATTTTTTACAAGGTCATCTTTTCAAACCTGAATGTTAAATTTAGATACTAATTCGGCATTTGCAGCTTACGTCCTTTTAGAACGTGTATCAAGTTGTATACATTGTGATTATCGAAATAAAGCTGGTTTGAAAAAACTGTGTTTTATGTCCTTTTTCCTTTCCATAGTCGATATATTAAAAAGGCAATGTTTTTACCATGTTTAATAATAAAAAAGTGAAAAAAATATCCCGTTTCTGTGGCATTATGACTTTCGCAAATCTTTTTGGTTTCACTTTTAAATACGCTTGAAAAAACTAATACATTTTGGTTACCAAAGCACGCTGCCATTAAATGAAGCGTGTAAAAATAAGCCGATACGTATTGAATTTAAATACAAAAGATTCCTTCTGCTTTTACAAAAGCGAGAGAAAATAAACCATCCAGGTATAACGATTATAGGTAATACTGTGAAAACACCTGTTGTTAAACACCTGCCGCGCGGATTAGTCTGCAGTGTATATCTATTATAACTACTATTCACTGCAATATTAAATATTAATTGGAGATGAGTAATTATCATAAATAAAGAACTTTAAATTACTTTAAATCTTTACTGTTTGTAATATAAACAACGAAACTACCTATCGGAACAATGTCAATTCATTTTTTTCCACAAGCATTGTCAAAACTGATGTAGGTCTAGGGTGGCTGCGTACTTTTTATGTATCCCTTAATCACATGAAGTTTCTAGCAGAAAGATTCTATCATTGGAAGAAAAAACTCAGAATCAACTTAATATTACTGATCAATGTAATTACAGTGCCGGAGCGAGGTTATTTAGCGCCCTAGGCAACATTCACAGTAAATTCGTGAAGAATTTCGGGATTGAAAAATTTTTGCTCGGCGATTTTGAAATTCTGGGAATTCTCTTCCGGGATTTCCAATTTGAAAAATCAAGGAATTTGCAGAATTTAATAAATGAAATGTTTTTTTAGCTCTCGCTCACTCTATTTTGTTGCACTATAAAGAGCAGTACTTTTTGTAGTGGCAAAGTGGTTTGCGCCCTAGGCGGTTGCCTATTTCGCCTGTATGGTGGCGCCGGCTCTGAATGTGAAGTAACAGGCAAACCAGGTTATTTTCACTATTATGATTTATGATTTATGAATTACCTAAACTAAAACATAAGCTATATTCTGTTAAAATTTCCAGATTTTCGAAATGTTCCATTGCATTGCATGTGTCATAAAATAATATGATATGATACTAAAGATTTTAAGTTATATGATGTTATCATAAATTACTATTATTTTACCGAACACAATCCGTTAAACAAAACCATTTGTAAAAGTGTTTAAAATTTTGACCGATATTAAGAGTGTCTGCAATCTCAATTCAAGCTATTATACACAATGTAATATGTCATTTTTCATTTCCATGAAAGTATTCATTCATAAATAATGGTTGAGACATCTATGTTGCTTATCCAGTTACAAATAGTGTACATATTTCAATATTGTTTTAAATAAGAACGATTGTTTTTATTGGCTCTAGCCTCAAATCCAATAACAAGAAATACGAGTAGAAATTAATAGCCTGACAAAGTGGCCCATGTGCCTTCACACGCTGTGAAAAATAACCGGTTGTAGACTAACAAATATACTTCTTTAAATATATTTGCATAATGTAATCTAAAACGAAAATACAAACGGAAACAAGATGGACACCAATGATTCGGATTATATGTGGACATATTAAATCAGTGCCTCTGTGACAGACATACTCAACCTGCGGCTCATTTAGCTTTTATGTGCGTCCCAAAATAAACATAGTCACCAGATGCTTTTTCAAACATCTGATATTGTTTCCAAAACTTACAAATATTGTACAGTGGTGGATTACGCACTTGGAAGGCCCCGGCGCAATAAAATTTGGAGGCCCTATTATTCAAATAACATAAAAGCGTTTTAAAAGTCCACGTAAACAAGATTAAATGAAAACTGAACTAAAATTATATGGGCTTTATATAAATAAGTTTTTTTTGAGGATATTAATTTTGACGCGCTGTAAATATTTCGTAAATCAATTTAATTTAATACTAACTGAATGGCTATTCAAGTAGGGAGATGGCTCGCACATGGTGTTTTTGTATTGACAAATCATAAAAACATGGAATAAAATACCAACGTGTAAACGTTTTGTATCGCTGAATCCAATCTCTTCCAGACAAATTGAATCTCGTGATTCTTTTGAATCAATTGAGTCACTATAATCATAGTTGATGAGTCTGACAGATTGCTTCAATAAATCACGCTATTATGTATTGATTTGAATGACATAAAAAATAAATCGAAATGTACATACGCGTTGAGAAAAGATCATTCCTTGTATCGAATGATGTCAAACAGAAAAAATGGAAATATCAGCAGACTACATTTATCAAAAAATGAAAATGTTAGATATGGAATGTTATCCAGCGCAAGAGACTCATAGAAAGATCTTTATATTATTTATTTTATTATCATATTGTCATTGCATGTCCAGTGTTTTCTCAAAACTAAGACCTATCTCAAAAATAGTCTAGCGCGAATTTGTCGAGTGTTTGAGTTAGAGGTCTGCACGGGCCCGGACCGCGGTCCGGGTTCGGTCGGGTAAGCGCAATTGAGATTCGGGCTCGGGCTGAGCCCGGGTAGGGAATTTATTTCTTAAGAAAAATATTTTAGACACATAAGTCAACATTGATGATTTTCATTATTACCAGTTCTATAGAGAATCGTTAATTGTTTTTCAGGCCGAGGAGTATAAATCTGGGCTTCGGGTTGGGTTCGGGTAACAAGTGTGGTATTAGATTCGGGCACGGGCCAGGTCGGGCTTGAGTCTTTCGGGCTCGGACCGGGTAATTTTGTAAAATTACGGCCCGTGCAGACCTCTAGCTTGAGTGTTTGAGTTAGAGTAGTAACATAAACCCTACTCAAAAAATAAGCTCTAATTAAAATAATGTAAAAAAAAATAGTCTTTGAACTTAGCAATCTGTACCTTCATGAATAAATTGTCCTCTTAGAGTAGAACTAGCCTGAATAATATTTTGTAAGCATGCCTTTATATTATAGTACTGAAATTTCCCTTGTTTGTTATTATAATAATGAATTATAATAATGCTGCACCAATATAAGTTATTTCGCTTCAATTTAACTCCAGCTCTCGTGCCCTGGGTGTATTCCATCGTCAGCGAGATAATCAATGTCACTGACTCATCATATAATACCTCAGCAATATCTTTAATATTTTTTACTGCGTCGTTCCTGCTGTAAATATATTTTGTTTATTTTTTGCCATACGATGTATATGGTTTGGTACTTTCCGTTTACTTTGCCAAGCCACTAATTCTCCATCGCTGAAATTCATACAATAACAATCAATCGGTCGACGTTATTATTATGTAGATTTAAATAAATCTATTCGTTACGTTGACGAGTCGTGAGGTTGAATTTAATAAAATATTATTCAGTTATCGTTTTCAAAAATATCTCTCGCAATGTTGTAAAATTATAGACAGTGCCCTCGCTACGTGCAAACGGAGCATGCAACCACCTCTGGCGGTAAGTCTGGAGAGGCGGCCAAATTTTCCAGCGCCTACCCTGGATCTAAGATAAAAACGCTAAGATGCATCCATTGTCCATATGCTAAACGTCCACATTGGGATAGGACATGATTTAAAAAAATCATAAAAACAGTTAATGAATAAATTGCATAGCCACTTAATATTTTGAATATGTATGTCCATCAAATTGTGTGCTAAAGAATGATAAAACAAACATTTTTATATGAATAACTTAAAACACGACTTCCTTTCTTAACGTTTTTATGGTCATAGCTCATAACGGAAAGATATGACGTTAAAAAACCATTTGTTTATTTTAAAACACAAATATAGTTTAATTATCAAAAATGTTGGTGCGCTCGGTTCGATATTGTAATTTTAATACAACGAATGTATAAAAATTGGCAATTCATTTCTTAGACACATCCATACGTCGTTTCATTATTCAATAAAAAAAAAACTAGTAATACATAATAATAAACTTACGCATATGTGTGCTTATTCTTGGACAGGTTTAAGACGTGGTTTTTCTGTGTGAAGTGGTCAGTTACTGAATCCATACGATTTTTTGGGACAATTATGCAATCAATGCAACACCTGCGCGTGCTTACGCCCTTTAATTAATAGATGTGCCCACATCAAACTATCGCATATATACTGATTTTTTATTACGCAATTTATTTAATGGGCCTCTTTGCATTCAAAGCGGTCCTTATTTATTTGGACAGTAATAAAAAAATATTCAAAAAGTGATTTGTCACACAAATACAGAGCTTGGGAAATGATGTGTTGGAAAAATCACGGTTTGCTTGAATGTGTTAACTTTATGTTTTAATTTTTATAGTAAAAAAAACTTTTTTTGAACACTTCTTGTGATTTCCATTCATAGATTTTATTATGTACTATCAGAACTGATTTTAAACGGCTTTTTTTCAAAACTTGTGACAAATGACTTTTTGAATGTTTGCTCCTACATGTATAACACAATTCGACACCCTACAGTCAAAGAAACGTAACTCGATTGTTAGCGTTTTTGAAAATACATATGGCACTGGATATAAAATAACATCAATAGGAGCAGTGAGCAGTAGGTGAGTTCCGAGTATTCCGACGAATGCTATTTTTTATGTATTATATTAAAGTAGAGTTCGTCGAAGCTTACTCAGTTGACTTCCTTGCCATTTTTTTTCTACAGCTATTAATATTAAATTGTTTTTTTTTTCTTTAGTATAAAAGTTTTAATTTTATAATTTATCAATCTTATGCAATGTTAATTAAATAAATAACCAGTGCTGTAGAGTCATGAAGAAATAAGACGTCTCAGACTCCGACCATAACTTAAAACATGACTTTAATTTTTGTTAGGCTTAATAGTGTGCAGTGGGGCCACTTTTGACCCCCGCAATTTGAATACACATTTTTTAGATGGATTCGAAGTTATTAGTTTTTTTCGAGCACGACTCCACAGACCTGGTAATAACAAATTATATATTAAAAATGAGCATCCACAAAGTTAACTTTGAGTCAATCGAAAATATTTAATTAATACTCAACCTCTCTTTTTCGAAGAGAATATCAATATAAGGCTAGGACGGGACCAGTAGTTAGACAATCAGTCTAATTAAACACCACTTTTAAAGAAGTAATGTGGTGTAAGGGAGTTTCAGACACCACAGACACCCACCCATGCCTTAACACAGAAATCCATAACTCGATTTAAAATCTGTATACACTGGGATTCGAGCTCGTGAGCTTTGAAACCGAAATAAACGACGGTTCCCACTCGTCTTTGGACCCGTAAAATCTTTATAAATGGCAACATATGCAATATTAAGTTACTAACCATATTATATTTCATTTTTAGACGTTTACTCACGTAACGTGTTATCAAAAATATATTGTCGAAATAAATTCGTGGTCCATGATTATGATTTTGGTCACATTAGGTGGGCGTCTTCACTATACATATGTATAATGATATTAGTCGGAAATTATCGAAAGTGAATTTATTCTAACCGGTTATTAAGTAGCGTTGTCAATTTCTACACAGTTATATGTTGCCCCAGTACACTACTGCTCAACAAATGTTAGTCATTATTATGGTGTAACATAATCTCTTACACTCTCAGGAGTGTTAGAGATTGTTAGCAATACAAGAGTGTGCCCAAATTCAACTCGTGCATAACCCCACCCCGCTAATCCAGTGTCTCCAGGTATATAGCCAGACGATCATCAGACGTCACTTACCATATTAGAGTAAACACATTCAGCGGGTATGCAATAAAGATGATGAACACTTACCTGAAACAGAAGAAAGACAATAATTTGAGATACCAATATCGTTCAAGACATAAAATAAATTTACAGTTTCAACGGTGATTTTAATATATAGATAATACAGCACAAATATCGGAACGCAAAATCCTATACCAGAGAATATTTGATTTTCTAAAGGCCACATTCATTTATCTATTTCAATATAAGGCCGCTGTAAACAAAACAATGACACTAGGAAATCTATGCCGGCGATGTTGAAATCATGGAATTTTTGAAAAAGTTTCATATCAATTTCTAAGCCCCTTCAAAGCTTTAAGCTTTTTCAAAAATTTTCGAATCCAAAATCTCAGAAATTTACGAATTTACAAAAAATAACAGAATTGGCCGCATCAGAGTAGACAAAAAGGCCGCAGGTTCACCTCCACTGTCCTATACCATTGAAATGAAATTAATTTTATATAGAAAATCTGTCAAGTGTACTCCTTTAAAATTATTAAATAAAATCTTGTTGGGTATTTTATACATATTAATAATAATATAAACATGTTATATCACAGCTCAGTCATTTTTAAGTTAACCTTTGGCAAGAAATTGCCGTAAAACATTTATTAAAAATAGCAAAGGTATTTATGAAATAAAATGTTTAAAAACTGTCAAAAATTAAAAATAAATGAACATAGATAATGTACTTCAAATGTGTTCTATTCGATCGAACTGGGTGACTAATTGCCAACATCAAAATAAAATATTTTTTAGCGCCGAATAAGTGATTCCAACACGTATGGATTGTATTCTCCGTTCCAAACGAAATTAAACGAGGCGGGAGTATGTATTTACTCTTGTTTCGAATTAGTAGCGAATATATCAATACATACATATGTGAAGGAATCCAATGATTTCTTTAACCTAGTGTTTAAACACAATGTTAAAAAACTGCTTAAGCAGTAAACATTTTATTAGTGTTTCCAATACGTTACGTTTGATAGATTGAAAAGGGTACGTCAGGGACAGAAGTACCTCACTTAGAACAACAAGTAATCACACTCGAGATTTCGATAAGGGAAAAGAGCTACTAAGAAATTCAATCTTATAAACAATTCAACCGTAGACTCAAAGAAAAAAAAATACGCACAAAGAGTATAGAACGTAGTGATATATTGTGAAGGGTAATTTTCTTTATTGTTTCATCAAGTAAATAAAACTAGGAAAATCATTTCTTATAATTATATATATACGTATATATTCGACGATTACTTGGTGAAATAATTAAGAAAATTGCTAGTTGTCGGTGGTGGAAAGACAACAAATTCACCGCCTCACATTATCGATAACTTGTGAAAGGGAATATTAAAAAAAAAAAACCAAAGACAATTTCCCGTTCTCGATCGAAAGTACGATTTATTGATATATTTCTGATTGTAAGAAGAGCGGTAAAGTCTTTAAAAAACGAGCGACAGTTTTTCGCAGTTTTACAAATCATTTTGATTTCAAATTAAATTTGCAATGCATTTAAAATGTTGATCACACATAGCTCTAAATAAATGACTTATCTAGGAGTGTTATCTTTCTAGCCAAATTAATAAACTGTGTAAGTTAATAACGGCTTTCCAGCAGGGTTTTGAAAAAATATCGTTTTATATGCAACACTGACATATTAGTCAATTGAATGAAAGCGGTGTATAACTATCGCAAAATGTTTACTCAAAAACAAATGAACCATAAACAAAACAGAATAATATTATTTTTGAATTTAGAATTATCAAAGGTTGCAATGTACGCGTCATACGAGTATAACCAGATATGGGATGTTTGTATTCGTTTGGCTTTTCTTGTTCGCCATAAATAAATTTCTCGAAATTAACGCGAGGCAATGAAACCAATTTAAAAGCAAATATCGCACATATATGGAGTTCATATTTAAATTGAGATGACTGTCAATCACAATGATTTTAAATCAATTTTGGTAGCAAAAAGTAACTTGAATAATATTGATGATCCATTTTTTTTATTACGTACCACTTTATATGTTTCATTAAAAATGACTAAGACAAGATAACATTGTTAGAAGAATGACAAAAATATATAAATGGTGTAAATTTGTGGTGGACGGTGGGTAAGCAATCATGCCGATTATATTAGTGAGCATTATTATTTAATTTCTATTATACTAGCCGGTTCCAGGCAAACGTTGCAATGCAACTCAAAGAAAGAAAGTGTTTGTGTTTTAATTGTGTTTATTGTAATGCATGTTTTATTTTTGTCTGTTTGACGTTTGCTGCCGATTGTCTATGGTACGACACACGCGCCACCTACTGTAAGTTAATTGTAATATAACCTTCGCGCAAGTGCAAGCATACGTTGTCAAAATGAACTGTATGGCAGACATACAAACATTGATTTTTATATATAAGACCTACTGTAAGTTAATTTTACTATGCCTATAACCTTCCCGGAAGTGCAAGCAAAAAGTTTGTCAAAGTTTTATTGCAATCGGATGAGCGGTGTGGCAACGCATAAAGTACGAACAAACAAACATTCATTTTTATATGTTAGTACGTTTCAGTTTGTAACCAAAACCCCCAGTAACGCCCCTCCCCAATAACAGAGCTAGTCGATATTGTGTTGAAACATCTGTCAGAATCAATTCGTTTCTCACTGTTGGATAACTAACTTTAAGTAAACATGCCGTTTTATGTTAACTAAAGGTCGTTGCGACTAGGGCTTCCAAACCGGTTTAAACCGAAACCGGTTAACCGGTTTTTCGGGTGTTTTTAAATAAACCGAAAACCGGTTTATTTTGGGCGGTTAACCGGGTTAATTAAAAAATCTTTTCCTGCTTTGAACACCACGAGCTTTTATTTAACTATTCATATGTAGAGTATAAATATATAAAAATGTTGTATATAATAATAGTATTATAAGTAGTACAATATAATAAAGTATTTTACTGTTCAATTGTCTAATTTCTGTGACATATTAATAACAAGTATGTAGTCGAAATCATGGACAACTATACTGCTTTCAATCAAATATCTGTAATACGAAAGGATTCTCAAAATATCAATGATAATAAAACAAGTGAACCTTATTGAACCAAAAATACGTTAATCTTTATATCTTTTAAATGAAAAAATATCCGAGCCGAAACTTGTAGTGTTACAAAGCAATTTAAATATTAGTAAACAAAAATTTATAATGTACATTTTTTTCACGTATTCATTTGATCTTTATTAGTCGGATTATTTATAATTATTAACAATATAATATTGGATATGGAACTTGAATATTGTATAATATATACGATTGCTATTATTCCAAGAAAGTAGTAGGTACCTGAACTTAAAAAGATGGCAATTTGTATCCACTTTTTTGCAGCATTCATACATAAAAAGGTTAAGTGACTAAGTTTTAATATATCTTTCAAGTTATAAAACAATTCAATTTTAAAACGTTTTATTTTTATTTTCTAACAATCGGTGCCATAAATCATCGGCTACTTTAAGGGGTCGGTGTCTTTCCAATATGCACATGTGCAAACAATAATAATAATAAAGACGAGCAAAAAGGTTTTTGAAGTGTTATACAGTTGAACACTAGCTGAATATGCGTTACATTTCTTTTAAACAATTGTTTAAAAATGTGACAATGTTAGGCATACAATCGTAAGGACACGAATGCATGTTTGCGTATAGTGAAAATTAGTAGTTACTGACAAAATTACTAATATTTATAATAGGATATATATATTATAGGGTTGTAAAATAATTGCGCTTGTGGATTGGATGGTTTTCACTGGTACAAAGTGAACTTGATTTTTGATTTTGTTGAAAATATCACAAAATACATATTTAATATATTTCAAATATGCTATCACAACCATCTGTGCATATTATATTTTATTTTAGTTCAAAAATAAAATATTGCAGCCAAACTAAGTTCTATGGGAAGCTACACTACATACATATAAGTAAAAATGATCTAACCGAAAGTTCATTTAATTCTAAGCCTGTATAATAAGGTATATTAATATACAATATGTACTACATAGTTATTCCATAAAAAATGTTTTTTTATTTTAGTTATATTTCACTCATGACGAGTATTCTCAACTGATTTCTAAAATGATAAATGTGAAATTAGTATAAAGGAGCGTTTTATTATTTAAAAAAAGCTAAACACCAGAAAAATCATTATTTGATGACACTTAAATAACATTTTTTTTAAATAAATATCTTCTTTAAATACAAATATATTTTTTAACCATGCCCACTCCCAATGTGGATCATATGGACTCCTGGTGGAGTTTATCTCAGGTGTTTTCACGATAACTGTTTGTTACTCAGCTGCTCAACATCTCTTTTTTCTAAAGATAGTAAAAATCGAAGGGTAAGGCTAGATTAGGACAAGTGACTAGCTAATCGCTCTCGTTACGCTTCGTGCAAGAATTCAAAACATCACAAACTTCACAAACATCCTGGCCTCAAACAGAAAATCATAAATCGATTGATACATTTAAAAAATATATATAAAATTGTTTGTGCCGGGATTTGAACCCGTGACCTTCTCAAACAAAAACAGCGATATTTTTATCTACTTTCTAATTTTATGCACTTATTGACTGTTTTTTAAGTAATCAAAATACTTTTTTTTGAAACATTGGTTAGTGTGGTACTAAAATTGGTTTTTTGAAAATAAATCCGGTTTAAACCGGTTACCCGGTTTATTTATTTGAAAAAAACCGAAAACCGGTTAGTTTAAATGTCCGGTTAATTGGAAGCCCTAGTTGCTACGAAACCTCTGCCGTAGATGGCATCATTAGATTGCACAGGTTATCATCCGTCAACTGCACGACTTGTATCTCGTAACGGACAGGTCTCTGATAATTATTTCCTTAAGCGGTCAGATCCAATATGGCGACCGCTACATTAATTGTCATCAAAAGTTACAAGGCAAACTCGTTCGAAAAGGATAAGTCAGTGAACCGATCGAACGAAACGTTAATTTGAATCATATTTAAAATTCGAACGTTTTATTTTTATTGCCAGCGTAGAAAAAAACACAATGCATGGTATATTTTAAGCCGGATAATCTACAATCAACAACACGTTCTTATCATTTATTATACACACAATAAAAAGCTTTTGATCCAAGGTTTGCCTTTTCATAACAAAGATAAAGAGTGACAATATTAAAAAAAAGAAAAATTATACAGAGAGCTTCAAGCAGTAGCTCGAAAACCTAAAGAAAACTTGCCATCACAAAAATTACTGCTCTTTATAGTGTCACAAAATATTGAGCGAGATCTAAAAAAAGGTCGATAATTTTTTTCACTTTGGTAATTCCATAAATTCCTGAGTTTATGAAATTGGAAATTCTGGAAGAGATTAAAAAAAAGGTCCCAATTTTTTTTTATTTTGGATATACCGTAAATTCCTGGGTTTTTGAAATTTGAAATCCCGGATAAATTAAAAAATATGGTTTTCATTTTAGGAGATCCTTAAATTCCCAGGATTTCAAAATCGTCGAGCAAAAATTTCTCAATTCCGCGAATCCCGAAATCTACACGATTTTGTGGTGAATGTTGCCTAGGGCGTCAAATAACATCGCGCCGACACTGTTGTTTCGTTGATTTGGCCCGCATATGTAAAAAGGTTTTCAAATACTGTTTTAGTCGATAATGATGACAATCTAATATATAAAAATGAATGTTTGTTTGTTCGTACTCTATGGGCTGCCAAGCCGCTGAACCGATTGCAATAAAACTTTGACAAACTTTTTGCTTGCACTTGCGCGAAGTTTATAGGCATATTAAAAATAACTTACAGTAGGTCTTATATGTAAAAATCAATGTTTGTATGTCTGCCATACCGTTCATGCAACTTGCGCGAAGGTTATAGGTGCAGTATAAATAAATTACAGTGGGAGACGCGTGTGTCGTACCATAGACAATCGGCAGCAAACGTAAAACAGACAGAAAAAGAAAACATGCACTTAAATAAACTTCAATAAACATTTAAAATGCAAACACTTTCATTCTTTTAGTGACATTGCAACGCTTGCTGGGAACCGGCTCGTATATTATAAAAAATATAGGTATCTTAAAGTAGAACTTCAACAATGAATTCAGCATTTTTGCTTTTCGCGAATTGGGCACATCAAATTTCATTAAAAGCGCGGAAAAATGCTCGATTATTTATAAATCACGCATAATAATGTCGGAGGTTCGCACGAGGTTAAGGCCGACCGACACAATGTGTCGTAAAACAAAATCCGTAACAAAAAAAAGAATAAAATTACAGCGAGCAGCTGGTTTTTTGACGCACCGATCCGTGAGAAATTGGAAGGGCATATAAGTAAGCATGTAGTTACTTATTTATTTAAAGCAGTGGTCGTCCACCGTTTCCGTACCGCCCACTAGTGAACAGTCGTTTCACGGTGGTGATTATGCTTTTTGTTTAATTTTTCTGTTTTTATAACACTATCTGTTTGTAATGAATGACCAAGCAGAGAAATTGTCTGAATATCACCCAACGAATTACACCCATTCTTATGCAGCAGTATTTATTGACAGATGATTCGTAGACTGCAGTTCGTTATTGCTAGGTTTGGGCGCGACTTCGATGAAAAGGATGCTTTGAGGGTTTCCAATGAACTATTTTCAGGTATTATTTACAATAATATTTTTAAAAATCCGAATGTTTCTTAGATATACCAAAAAAAACCGACACGAATTTAGAAAATTATATTTAAAATTTTGACAAAGTTATTTTGAGATTTTCTTAAGGATTTAAAAATAATTTAATATTTTTCTCAAAATTTAGGTTAGGTTAGGTTTTAGATTTTTTCGCCACCGTTTTACAGTGTTTTGAAGAATTTTCGTTATTTTAATATAAAATAACTTAGATTATTTAACGTATTTCGGCTCTTTCAGAGGCATTCTCGGACAGTCTTACTTTCACAAATGCTTGTTTAAGTACGAATGCTTTTAATTTTTACTATTCTGATATATTATTAAAATAAAATATAAACGGGAGACAAGGAGGAGATGATAGAAAAACAAACAAGCAAACAAAGAATAATGGTAATACAAATGACATTTACGTTAAGAAATGATTAACTAATGATTTACGCTTTCTAAAATAAATTCAACCTTCCTAATTGATGCAACTCATTAGTTAATCATTTCTCTACAATTTTTATTTTAGATATTTTATTTAAGATCTTGTCAAAGCTTAGCTTACCCTTTCACTTGATTGAATTATGGTACAATGGTAGGCGGTAAGAAAATGTTACAACTAAAAATTTACAAAAGTGGGCGGTATGTATACAAATGTTTACGAACTCTGATTTAAAGCGTATGCAATCTAATATTTGCATTGAATAATGTGTGTCAGGAGAAAGATTGTTTGTGAGATATGAGAGTGGAAAGCTTACTAGGAAGAATTGAAATCATAACAACAGTTCAATAAAATAATATGTATTATTTTATAGTAATTGGAAAGTGCAATGTTGGAGGAGAGAATAGAAGAAAGCCAGAATATTTAAGAGTAGATATGATTTACTCAGTGCCAGCGCGTGATTATTGTAATAAATCGTCCCATTTTTTTTACGACATAATTAAAAAAAATAACTCGGAATCGTAGAAATATTTTTTTCATTTTTTTTTTATATATATGTTTTGTTGACCCGACGAATGAAACTATTTTTTTTAAATACGAAAAAAGTGCTAAATATTTTATTTTAAAATGCAGATGTTTATTTGGTACGTGCCTAAAACATCATGATATAAAAAAATCTTCAGTTCGTAATTATTATTTTGTATTTAAAATATTCGGACGTCTGGAGAACATTTATTTGACATAGTAATTCTCGGTGGTAAAATTTATGACCGGTCAACGTGCTAATCAACGAATTTAATAAATTCGTTGTATTTAAACAAGTTTCAGAGCAGAATAACATTACATGATTTCAAAGAGGGTCACCATTTTTTTTAGTAAAAAAGTACAGTGAGTATATAATTTATACCCACGAAGTCATCGCAGAAATCGCTACTGGTGTTACAGCGTGGGAGATCAACATCTATTTTCATAAAACATATGATAAACATTCCTAATGAAACAATCTAATATCATAATTAATGCATGTTGAACTACCGCTTTCATTGTGCTGTGAACAATTAACAACAACAGCTTCTGTTTCGCAGAAAGATAATAATGTATTATATGGAGTATATGCGTATCCATTTCGTTTAAAATTTGATAAAATACATTTAAACTTCTATAAAAATGAATCAGTCAAGTTTGAAAACTGTCATAAATATATCGTTTCCATTGTATCGAGGATTACTGTACACACATATCGACTGTGGAGAGGAAAAATGACGTAACTCACAGTTTATTCAAAACAGCTTTTTTTCGATAATCACAATGTATTTGATACGCGTTCTATCAAAAGGATTTAAGCTGCAATACCGAATTAGTAATACCGAATTAGTATCTAAATTTAGCTTTTAAGTTTAAAGAAAAATAAGCTTCTGAAAATTGAAACCAAGAAAAAAAAACTGAAAAAAGGTTTTTCCTAGATAATTTCTTTAATTTCGATAATTTCTTTAGCCGCCTGTGTGGTCGAGTGGTCAACGTCGTTGGCTTTGGTTACGGAGGTCCCGGGTTCGAATCCCGGTACGGACAGTTTCATAAATTGATTTTTCAATCGATTTATGAATTTCTGTTCGAAGGCATGGATGTATGTGATGTCTTGAATTCCCCCCTTCCGCCCATCCTATTCTATAAACGGGGCGTATCGAGAGCGATTAGCTAACCACTAGTCCTGTCCTAGCCCTATCCTTATATTCCCTACTCTCTTTAGTAAAAGAGAGGTTGAGTAACTGAGTAACAAGCAGTTCTCATAGAAACACATCTGTTGAGATAAACTCCATTAGGAGTCCATATGCTCCACATTGGGAGCGGACATGGTTTAAAAAATAAAATAATAATAATTTCTTTAATTAATATTAGATTATGTCAATTAAACACCAGTTTAGAAGTCTCCGTGCACTTCAAGGTTTTGTATATTTCATAATTTGCATATGTCCCAAAATCATCAAAAAACGTTTTTTGTGCGTCCTGTAAAATTTGATATGTGTGGGTTACGTCCTTTTTCCTTTCCATAGTCGATATTTCAATCTCAAGGCCAGTTTTAGGGTGCCAATGAAACCTAATCACATTTTTTTAACCACGATTCACGGCTTAAATACCAAACATTATATTTATACTGACCGAATATTAGATTTATACCAATTATTCGATCAATAAAATATTGACCGTTAAATTATTAAAATGCCGATTCGGTATTCGAGTGGTGTTTCTACGAGAACTAAATGTCACTCTGTAGGTCAACCTTTCTTTTTTTCAAAGAGAGTAGTGATAAAAAGATAGGACAAGACTAGTAGCAAGCTAATGACTCTCGCTAAGCGCATTTTTAGGATGGTGTGGATGGGAAGAAATTTAAGACATCACATACATCTATGCCTTTGGACATAAATCCATACATCAGTTAAAAAATCATTTTTATAAAACTGTCCGTACTGAGATTCAAACAACATCGTAGCTTAAGATAACGATATTGACTGCTCAGCCACACATTTTTTTTTTAATCCATGTGCGTTTCCAATGTGGAGCATATGGCTTCTTAAAGGAGGTATCTCAACAGAAGTGTTTTTCTACGATAACTGTTTCTTATTCAGTCGCTCAACTTCACTTTTTTCAAAGTAGGGAAAGGATAAGGCTAGAACAGGACTAGTGGTTAACTAATTCCTATTGCTACACCCAGTTATTAATGGATCAGAAGAGGAAATGATGTGAATTGACATCACAAGCACCCAGTGTTCGATCACAACTTTGAATTGAATAATTCTCAAATTCACTGTGATCTGACCGGGAATCGAACCCAGACCTGCGTGATCGGTAAGCAAACTCTAACCAACTGGGCCACAGCAAGCGATAACTACAATGTTATAACTAGGGAGGAAAAATACAATATTTTCAAGGGCGGCCATATGTCTAGCGTCGGCCCTGCTGTCAGTTAAAGATGCAAAGTATATCTGCTTCCCACTTAGTATGACCTATTTATCAATGTTAACGATGGTGTTGCAATCAATGTGTGACGTATTAATGGCACATCAAGTGCCTACGATGAATTGGACGCCATGCCATCTTCTAACTCGCACATGGCCAACCGTAGGCCCGCGGACCGAATACGGCTCCGTACTTTTTAACCACTTGAATACCAAGCGGACACAGGTGTCCGGAACATATGCAAGCGAACACGGATGTCCAAGCATTTAAAAAATCAAATACTTGGTATTCTAATCGAATGTAAGCAATATGTTGATGAATATGTGTAGTGATATCTATACTGAGTCAATATAGGTTTTTTAAAATATCGAATTCGAGTGTATAATATTCAAAATTATTTTTCTCAAAAACACGCAGTATCTCTGAGATATATTAATGATTTATTTGCGCGGTATTCAAACGGTTAATATCAGGACCTTAATCATACCAGCGAAGTAATTCGGATTACGTAATATAATTAATTGTTATGGAGATGACATGATAGTGCTAACAGAGCAATTTGAGATAACGGTTACCGACTTGCAAAACGATGATTAAATTATAATTTAAGATTTCGACTGAAGGTGCTTGGTGGAATTTCAATATTAAATTTGAATCGTTCAAATTATGTACACTCCCACAGATTTTGTCACTAACGACCCGGGTTTCGCCTTTCGGCATCTTCAGGTGAAACCCGGGTCGTAAGTGACAAAATCTGTGGGAGTGTACATAATTTGAACGATTCAGATGATTAAATTGTTTATTTTATTATCAATATAAAATTAAATGTTGTGACACGTGTTTTGCTTTTTTAATAAGCATCATTAGATTGATTGAATTGGCATTTGTAGAACTCTATTGTAAGAAGGTGAAAATTGCAACGTATTTAGTTCTACAGTATTTTTTATATTAGGTAATAGCTTTTTCGGCGTTCGAAATCGTCAGAACTATGATTAAACTTACATTTGCTCAGCTATACTTCATTCACTCTATTGAGAACTTATATTGAGATAAACTCCATTAGTTCATATTCTCTACGTTGGGAACGTACTTGATAAATAATTACATTTAGCCGTAGCAAGTTATTTTAGTTTGTTTATTTTATTACAGCTGGGAGTGAGAATGATAAGTTGGCTTTAGAACTAGGAAATGTTGCCGATGCCTGTTTAAATACGACGTGGTATTAATGTCAGATAAATCGCTTTGGAAGCCAGAATACGTATGTTGATTTTGAATGTTAGATACTATCGTTTGGGATATTCTATTGAAAGCGGATATCGAATACGAATTTAATAAGCCGAATGCAGTAGTTGTTGATAATGATGCCTTGTGATGTTCTTCATAGATTGGTAATACGAACAGAAACAGATTAGCCCCACGCGTGGTGCAGAGGTCACCATGCAAGCCATAAGCAAGAATGCAGGTCCGCGAATGAAATCATGAAACAAACATAAAATAATAACTGAACTGATATAATTATGAAGAAAAAAAAACGTTACAGCTTGTAATAATAGCAAGGGTGCAAGATATTTTGATTTTTTAAGCACATGAGAATTGAAGAAAGAACATCACAAACATCCATGGTTTTTTTAATGCTCAATTTGGTATGGACCTTGACGGAACTTCAACCCAAACCCATCTGATTGCTAGAGTAAAGTTTACTATATTTTTTGATCATTAAAGTCGTTATAAGAGATTGGTTTTGCGACTGTACTCATATTTCAGAGCTTGTCAAACTCTTTATCTAAAAGGGTAGCACAACGATTCAGTACAGGTGTCTTTTATATGTACGCAGCGGTGGGCTGCCTATAAGTTAACAAGGGGCTCGCTTAGTGTCAAAGCAATTCTCGGTGCTCTGGAAAAGAAGTAAATTTGTACCCACTTATATGCAATACTTAAATAAGCAATCGATTGTTATTTAGTACACTTATAATACGTAACAATATGCAATTTACCGTAAACTTATCAACGTTAATGACTTAAATGTTATACTGTGTATATTAAAGCTGTCGTAGATAATATATGTCAGAAATTGCAGTTATGTACTAATTTGATCGAGAATATTGTTTCTCTTAAATTAACTAGAGGCTCGCCGGCCTTAGTAAAAGTAATCAAAGGTTACGCGCGAGCCCCTTAGAACCCCCTTCAGCTCACCCCTGTATGTATGTAATTCAAAAGTTCATGCAATCTTTGTCTTCATCAATTTTAAACAAATTATTTAGAATTTCGTAATATTAGGCAGCACAATAAAATCTATCCTTTTCGCCAGCAATGGCTTTAAACTCAATGATACATTTATTTCTTATATAAACACGAAACATTCATTTACTAAGCGTCAGTTCAAGTTCATCCGTGCACTTGAACGCCTGAAGATGCCGAAAGGCAAAACCCGGGTCGTTAGTGACAAAATCTGTGAGAATGTACATAGTTTGAACGATTCAAATTTAATATTGAAATTCCACCAAGCACCTTCAGTCGAAATCTTAAATTAAAAAAAAAATCTAATTGAAACTTTATATTCTCCTTCAATAACGAAAAATCTGGCTCACATTTATGAAATTAATTGTTTTACTTGATTATATTTAATGTTGAGAAAAAAAACGGTTGACAACAGTCACAAAAATCAAAGAAATACTGGTCTAAGTAGTTAGTAGAGCATAAAACGTTTAGATAACCCGCATGATTCGTCGTCCATAGAGACCAGTGGCTTATGTCATTATGTGTGCAGAATGTTTTAAAAATAATAATAACAAAAAGCAGACAGTGGATTAGTTAATGAGTTCTGCTTATAATTCGGTCCTGTACAAACAAATGCTGGCAGTAAGCAGATGAGGCGAGTGCATGCGCCGAGTGCACTCGACCGAGTCTGATGCATTATCTCTCTAGACTGAGCTCGTTATGTTTGTTGATACTAAACTGACAGCTAATCTTGAGCAGAAAGCACATCTCAGCAGGATTTTCCGAATCATGTTCGACGTCAAACACAACAAGGCTAAAGTTCTTCGATGTTAAACGATCTAATAACACATCATTCGTCACTCTTACACGCAAGTTAATTTAAATATAAATATAGTGCTTTTTTGGAAACATATTTTATGCGCTCATCGAATGTTTCCTTTAGTAAATTGATTGTGGCGTGCGCTGTGTGGCATGTTGCGCCGTCATGTTGAAACCGCAGCTCTTCCCATTAATCTGTCGCCCGCTGTGGTCTAGTTGGTTAGAGCTTGCTCTACCGGTGGGTCTGGGTTCGATTCCCGGTAAGGTCAATGTCAAATTGGATTTTTTTCAATTTTAATTTGAGATCTAAGACATGGGTGTTTGTGAAATCAATTCTCCTTGAGTTAATCTCATGTGACTTTCGAAAATTCTCATTGAGTATATCTCGTATGATCTTTCAACTTCAAAATATTTGACGCATTGGCGTAAGCTGTAATGTAAAATATAAAAAAAAAAAAAACTTAAAAAATAAAAAAATAAAAATTTGTCATTTTATTTTCAAAAATACCTTATATAAGGTCCCGTATTAGAATTATAGTTTTTTATCCATGCCCGCTCTCAATGTGGAGGATATGGTGTTCTAATGGAGTTACCTCAAAAGAAAACTTTATACGAAAACTGCTTGTTACTCATTTTTTAACCTCTATCTATTAAAGAAAGTAGGGATATACAGAAGAAAGCTAGGTTAAGACTGCACGATGCCCTCCACCACCCACCACGGCCATACATCTGTGTCCAACAGACAATTCTTGTGGCGTTACTGCGTTGTTTTGTGCAAGGATTGTCTCGGGATAATTAAGACTAGTGGTATATGAAGTATAGTAGTTAGACATATGATCCACATTAGGAGCGGACACTGTAAAAAAAAATATATAAATACATTCAATATTCGATTTTGGCTCATTTTAAATACCTAAATATTGATATTTATAAAACCCGGTAATTCATTATTGAAAAAATACCGGAATCCCGGTTTCGGTAATACCGGTATAGTAATCCCTACTCTGGACTAGGGTCTGCAATTCTGGGATCCCGTCCAATTTTACGATCCCGAAATTCCGGGATTGGCATGGTCACGATCCCGGGATTTGTAGCAATTGCCGAAAATTTACACGATTTTGGAATTGGAAGAGCTAAAAAAAAACGAGTTACGGAGATATTTTGGGGAAAAATTATAGGGAATCGAGGATTTCAAATTTCTCGGTGAGCTAAAAAAAAAACTATACACGATTTCACGATGAGTACCCAATCCCGGGATCACGGTATTCAAAATTAATCAATCCCGAAATTCCGGGATCAAAAAAAGGCTCCGGGATTGGATACCCTAGTCTGGACGGATTCTCAGTTAAAAATTAATTAATTACTCATGCTTTTAAAATATCCAGTGAGTCACGATATTAGTATATCAAAAAAACAGATAGCAAGCAATCAGAAACCCAGTTTTTGGCTAGCATACTTATACAATTTAAGATTTCGTTTATATGATTAGTCATCCGGGAAACGTTGGCATATGTGGAATGACCATGTGCGCAGACATTCCTGCTCCTGACGAGTTATTTTATTATTCCCAGTATGCCTGTGACGTCACGGCATACCACGACTCCCAGCCTGGTAATTAAACCAGTTGTCGTGAATTAAAGAGGTCCTCAACAAGTCACTTTTCACAGAAATTAATCCGTATTTAACCGTTTGAATACCGCGCAAATAAATCATTAATATGTTCCCGAGATGCTGTGTTTTTGAAAAAAAAAAAATTGCCTAATATACACTCGAATACGATATTTTAAAAACCTATATTAACTCTAGTATAGATGGCACTATACATATTCATCAAAATATTGCTTATATTCTATTAGAATACCAAGAATTTGTTTTTTTGAAATGCTTAGACATCCGTGTTCGCTTGCGTATGTTCCGGACACCTGTGTCTGCTTGGGATCCAAGTGGTTAAAGGAGTCCTCAACAAGTCATTTTTTACAGAAATGATTCCATATTTTAACTCTTTTTTAAAAAAAATCCATGTCTGCTCCCAATGTAGAGCATATGGCCCCCTAATGGAAGTATCTCAAAAGAAGTTTTTTTCCTACGAGAACTGTTTGTTACTCAGT
This sequence comes from Himalopsyche anomala, assembly GCA_031772345.1. NCBI lineage: Eukaryota > Metazoa > Arthropoda > Insecta > Trichoptera > Rhyacophilidae > Himalopsyche > Himalopsyche anomala. The sequence goes on along the minus strand of CM062837.1, from coordinate 23,732,402 downwards.
CGCTAAGCATCACTTTTTTTTCAAAGTGAGTATCTCAAAAGTAGCAAGTAGAGAAAAAAGGATAAGGCTAGAACAGGACTATTAATAAACTAATCGCTCTCGCTGCACCCAATTAACTGTTAGACATCACAAGCAACCATACCTTCGAACAGAAATAGTGGTTGACTAATCGCTATTGCTACACCCAGTTATTAAAGGATCAGATGGATGGGAGGAGGGGAAATAATGTGAATTGACATTACAAACATCCAGTATTTGATCACAACTTTGAATTGAATAATTCACTGTGATCTTACCGGGAATCGAACGCAGACCTGCGTGATCGGTAGAGCAAGCTCTAACCAACTGGGCCACAGCATTTATTTTAGAACAAGATCGTTTTCAGTCAAGGCAAGAATACCAAAAAATGTGGAATTAGTAAAAAAGTATTTTATTTCTTAATATTAGGTAAAACGGAAAGAAATGACATTTTTTGTTATTGTGACAAAAAAAATATTTAAAAAAAAAATGATACAATATTATTCTGTTATATAATTTTCCTCGTTGTCTTTGATCGTCCTCCATAAAAGAGGCAACTTTTTGATACCCTTTTCGTAAAACTCTGGTGACTTACTGGCAAAATACAAATCCAGGTGATTTTTCACCCGGTCAGCGTTTGTAATTTTTTTGTCACGAAGTGAATGCTTCATCGACTTGAAGAGATAATAATCCGAAGGTGCTATGTCCGGTGAATATGAAGGAAGTGGCAGAAGTTCGAAATCAAGTTCTCTTATTTTTTGCTGAGTAATTTTTGCCGCATGAGGTCTCGCATTGTAATGTTGTAAAATCCGCCTATTGTTATTGACCAAAAAAGATCGTTTTTTTAATAACTCTGCTTTTAATCGTTCTAGTTGAGCACAGTATAGCTCTGCCGTAACTGTTTGACCAGATTTCAATAATTCAAAATGAATTATCTTCGAAACATCCCACCAAACACACAACAAAACTTTTTTAACGTCAATGTTGGCCGAGGAGTAGGCACAGGTACTTGATTTGGTGATAGCCATTGTTTTTTCCCCTGGTATTACTGTAAAGGACCCATTTTTTGTCCCCGGTAATTATCTTTCTGAGAAATGGATCCGTTTCGTGCCTGGACAATAGAGAAGCACAGATGGTCACGCTTGTTCCAAGGCCGTTTGAGAGAGTGTGTGTTTTTGAGAGAGCTTGCCTGTGTTTTTTTCCCAATCTTTTCAGATGATCTTGCACAGTTGTTATTGGACAGCCAATGTCGTGTGACAATTCCTTCACTATTTTACGAGGATCAGCTTCCACCAATGATTTTAGGACGTCATCATCGATTTTGAGGGGTCTTCCTGTTTTTGGTTTGTCCTTTAACTCCCTATCGCCACTTTTGAACTTTTGAAACCATCTAAAGCACTTTCAAAGTTTCAAGACGTCACCGTAAATGTCACAAATGGTCTTCGTAGCTTCTTTTGGTTTTAATCCTTTATCGAATAAAAACAGCATAAAACAGCGCAAATGTGTTTATTCAATCTCAGGCTTCTCCATTTTTCCACAACGGCAAAAAAAATATAAAATATGTTGAAATGGAAAGAGTACACACAGAGCTTTAAAATAATACCAACCTCGACGTGTTAGCTCAACGGCAACCGTTGACAAACAGATTTTAAAGTGACGCGCCAGAAAAAATGTCATTTCTTTCCGTTTTACCTAATACAATGCTGTTTCACTAAGAATGGATAGTCAGTGGCGGATTAACCTATAAGCCTATTTTATTTTTTTTTAATTATTTTAAATGGAATTTTCTATCGTTTTTATGTTATCCATAATTTTTTTATTAAAAACAGGGCCTCCAAGTTTTATTGCGCCTGGGGCCTCTCATGTGCTTAATCCGCCACTGTGAATAGTGAATACCTTAAAAGTACTTTTTTTAGGGTGTTCACAGTCAATACTTGGTAGAAAGGCATTATTTTAAGAAAAGATAATATTCCTTTGTACTTTATTTCCGTTTTATTTATTTATTTCCACTATATTTACACCATCCTATCATATGAACGGGGCGTATCGAGAGCGATTAGCTAACCACTAGTCCTGTCGTAGCCCTTTCCTTCTATCCCTACTCTCTTTGGAAAAAGAGAAGTTGAGCAAATAAAGCAGATAAACTAAAAAAAGAGCAGATAAACTCCATTAGGAGTCCATATGCTCCACACTGGGAGCGGACATGGTAAAAAAATAAATATTTATAAACCTCAAAAGTACTTAATAAGCTGTATAAATCAGTTTCCTATGGCTGATTTTTTTAAAATTTGACTTAACTTGAGTTAACCAGAGTGTAACATTGTATATTAAAATAAAATTACCATAAATTACGCCTCAAATATGCAAAATACATGTTATTACCTGCCAAGTTTATTAAAATCGCATTAGATATTTTTAACATAATGTTACATATTCTGTTACAGGTGATGCAAATCACATGCTTTTAAATAATAAAAGCAGCGGGCTGGTTTTTGTTACTAATAAATCAAAATGAAACTGATTTCAATGCTGTATCACTAACACAATAAATTCGAGTTTGAATTTGAAAAACAATGCAGAAAAACTTATTGCAATATCGACTCATTTCCCTTGTATTTAAATTAACAGAGCCACCCAAACCCAAAAAATATTAATCCGCCTTCGTTAATAAACATTAGTATTAATCTGAACATGGATTCAGTATTTCATTGTTTAGAGCAGGGGTTCCTAACTGGTGGGAAATCGTTTGATTGCTAGATCTTGTTTTTGAACCGAAGTTTCAACACACATATTCTGAAAAAGAGTATAGGGAAGAATGGAGCAAATAAGGTTGTGAGCCTTATGTTTAAAGTTTAGACCATATATGGGCAACCACCGACCCACCAAGCTATTTTGTCCGGCCCTGATTCATCTCGGCGAAGTATTAGAGCAGTGATGCACAACCTTTACATTCTAGCGGGCCGCATAAAACAAATTATCGTGGGTTCGGGCCGTAAAGAAAAAAAATATTTAAAGTACGCTCAATCCTTTGTTATACAGAACATATGTATGTTCCATGTAAAACAAACTTAAAACCGTGTAAAAAAAGATTAAGTGAATTTAGATAAATGAGTATGTAATAGGTTCCATTATATTATTTCGAAAATAAATAAGCCATGCAAAAAAAGGATTATGAATACTCGGTGGTGGTTGGAATGTTGGAAGGATTTTGAGTACTTGAAGGTGGTTGGAATGATTTCAATATTCAAAATCATCGACCCGGAAAGCCGAGAGTTTACTGTATTATTTATATTATATTAACTGTATTATGTATATTTATAGTTTTGTTTTTCGATATCGCCAGAAAATAGTAACTACAGCAATTAGCATGAATGGGAAAATTCTTTAAGACCGTAGATGTTCATTTCTTGGATACTTGTAATAATAGCTTTAATTACAAAATGTCTATTGTAATAACGATCCGCAGACAGAATAACTACCTATTGTTTGGGGTTACTAGCATTGAAAGAAAGGCGATCGGAGTGAATCATCCATCTGTGATTATAATATTGCTATCAGTAGCAACGCCTTGAAATGGACTCAAGTATAAAAGGATATCCTAATATTAAAAACAACTGTTGTAAGCCGAGATATTCAATGAAAAAACACATTGTTTTAACCAGTTCAGTGCCTTACACGCACGGTGCGTGACTCGAGTACTTGACGTCAATGCCGTAAACGCACGGGCGTGTGAGCAACTTTGAGGTCTCAAATGGCGCGACACTCAATATTATTAGTTGACATTAGTTTACGAACGTTTAGTCCTATCTAGGGTATCCAATCCCGGAGCCTTTTTCCAATCCCGGGATTTCGGGATTGAAAAATTTTCAATCCCGGGATCCCGGGATCCCGGGATTGAGATAAATTTACCGAGGAATTTGAAATCTCCGATTTGGTATACTTTTTCCCCGAATTCCGACAAAACCTCGTTTTTTTTTTTTTTTTTAGCTCACCGAGGAATTTGAAATCCTCAATTCGGTATACTTTTTCCCCGAATTCCCACAAAACCTCGTTTTTTTTTTTTTTTTTAGCTCACCGAGGAATTTGAAATCCTCAATTCGGTATACTTTTTCCCCGAATTCCCACAAAACCTCGTTTTTTTTTTTTTTAGCTCACCGAGGAATTTGAAATCTCCGATTTGGTATACTTTTTCCCCAAATTCTCACAAAACCTCGTTTTTTTTTTTTTTTTAGCTCACCGAGGAATTTGAAATCCACAATTTGGTATACTTTTTCCCCAAATTCTCACAAAACCTCGTTTTTTTTTTTTTTTTTTAGCTCACCGAGGAATTTCAATCGACAATTTGCCAATTTCATCTCACTTTTCGAGATTTACTACAAAATTCTCAATCCCGAAATCCCGGGATCGCGACCATATCAATCCCGGGATTTCGGGATCAGAAAATTGAACGGGATCCCGGGATTACGGGATCCCGGATCCCGGGATTGGATGCCCTAGTCCTATCCATGCTTAGAATATATTAGAAACAATAAATGATTATAAGTAAAATTAGAGTAGAAACAATAAATGTGTGATTCTGATAAGATTTATGACGATGTTGGTACATTAAAAACAGGCGGCGTGTAGCCATAGCTCTTTATTTACAATCTAGGCACGGAAGCGGTTAATAAAAATATGAGTAATATTACCATTATGAAGAATAAGTGTACTACAAAGAATGAACGGCGAGTAGATGAATCTATCTATAACATGTTTTTTTGTTATCCAATATACTATAATGTATACAATGGTAAAATATATATATACATATTCGATACTATGGCCGGAGCTTTTTAGCGTTTCAATATATTTCCGGTCTGTGAGTAATATTTTGACAACTGCTTTGAAAACTATTTTCCGAGAATGTGTCCAAAATGTTTTTAAAAACCAACAATCATTTTTTATTTGTGTTCATTCGTTCTCAAATATGAATTTTGTACATTTCCATGAGTTTTGTCGCTAACGATTCGGTTTTCGCCCGTCAGCATCTTCAGGCATTTCAAGTGCACGAATGTACTTGATCTGACGCGTATTATCCAGTAATTAGTATTTGCGATACTAAATACAAAATGCCCGATAATTATAATTTAACCATATAATTCATTGAAAATCATTAACATCAAAAATTTTCGCTAATTCATATAGATTACGTTAATAACAATTAAGCTTAGCGATACACTTTTATTTTTGTATATAAACGATACAAACTGTTTACTACGCGTCAATTCAAGTAAATTTAAATGCCTGAAGATGCCGAAAGGCGAAACCCGGGTTGTTAGCGATAAAACTCGTGAAAAAGTACAAAATTCAAATTTGATTTTGAAATTTCATCAAGCACTTTCAGTCGAAATTCTAAATTATTTGCTCTCGTTCTGTTTTTCATATCGACTGTGGATAGGAAAAAGGAAGTAACCCACAGTTTTTTCAAAACAGCTTTTTTTCGATAATCACAATGCATCCAACTTGATACACGTTCTATCAAAAGGATGTAAGCTGCAAATGCCAAATTAGTATCTAAATTTAGCTTTTAAGTTTGAAAAAAGATAAGCTTGTGAAAATTGAAATCAAGAAAAAAAAAAGGTTTTGCTAAGACAATTTCTTTAATTGATATTAGATTATGTCAATTAAACACCAGTTTAGAAGTCTCCGTGCATTTCAAGGTTGTGTATATTTCATAATTTTTATATGGCCCAAAATCATCAAAACACGTTTTCTGTGCCTCCTGTAAAATTTGCTATGTGTGCGTTACGTTATTCTTCCTTTCCAGTCGATATGAATGGTATTCAAAATTGGTTATGAATGTGTTGCTATTCGTGTATCAAATCATAACGTTATAAATACTGATATAAAAATAATTACATGTCAAACTGCCAACAGGAAAAAGAGTCCACGGAAACGGATTAAAAATAACAACTCCATTGTTATTCAATTGGATAATAAAACATTTCCGAAGCCATAACATTTAACTTATGTACTAAGTCATATTTTTATCACAAATCCCTCAGTTCCCACGCAATTTCTCAGCCATAATTATTATTGAGCCCGACAAGATTGCAACAAACATGTTGTTGAGCGATTTTGTAAAAAAAAAAAAAAAAATTCGGTGACCCCAGGTTGATAACCTCTTCGATAAAGTGCTGATACTGGCCGTGAGATCGTCATGTATATTTATAATTGTTATGATTAAAATGATGTGTTACCGCTGCAACTGTCAATTTGCGGTCAGGATGCGATCATCTTTATATTGTCAACTCTTTGGGAGCCATTTTTACCGTCATTATTGTGGTTGGTTTCATTAAAGCGGTCGTTTAGGCCAGAGTTTCCCAAACTATTCAAAAATCCGAATTTTTTTACGGAACATTTGGCTTATTTTTTAGACCGGGTAATTCGTAATTTAGCTGCCTGTGTGGCCGAGTGGTCAACGTCGTTGGCTTCGGTTACGAAAGTCACGGGTTCAAATCCCGGAGCGGACAGTTTTATAAATTGATTTTTGATCGATTTATGAATTTCGGTTCGTAGTCATGGATGTATGTAATGTCTTAAGCTCCCCCTCTCACCCATCACATCCTATGAACGGGGCATATCGAGAGCGATTAGCTAACCACTAGTCTTTTCCTAGCCCTATCCTTCTATTCCTACTCTCTTTGGAAAAAGAGAGGTTGAGCAACTGAGTAACAAGCAGTTCTCGTAGAAACACTTCTGTTGAGATAAACTCCATTATGAGCCCATATGCTCCACATTGGGAGCGGACATGGTAAAAAAATCATAAAAGTATAAATACAAAAAAAAAAATCAATGAAACACTCATTATTTTTAAATGGTGTGACAACGAGTCTGTTCTGCACTTTAATTTCGTTGTAGCATAAAAAGGAAGTCCTGCTTCGCATACATATGTAGGTTGTATAAAATCGGAAGGAAAACAATCATTATTTGTTTTGACACATTGCGGGATTCTACTGACAAACTCGCTAAGAAAGAATTTAATGAAATTCATATAAAAATCTCTGATAAAATCAGTCAGATTTTTAGAAGCAATTATGCAAGTGCGCTGAATTAAGCATGCTGGGTTTTGCGTTCACCGAAAATGGATTTCGAACCAATTGATCATAATTGCCAGTTTTTTTTTTTAAATAATGAAAAATAGTGGTTTTCAAGTTACATGTGTGTTCGCGGAACACGAATTCCGGTTCTGTAGAACACCAGTGTTCCGCGGAAAATAGTTTGGGAAACCGTGGTTTAGGCAATAAGAAATTCGCTATCAGAATTGAGGAAGAAATAATTACATATTATCCAATTTTCCAAATTGATTCGATGATTCTAGCTTTGCGGTTCATTCATTCATAATAATATTGATACGGATAAATTTACAAACGATACGGTAAAACACATACGTAACAATTAATATGAGCTAAATTCAATATTGCACGTCTTTCTTTACCCGAATGATCAACGTAGATTGGCTTGGGTTACGTTGGTCAAGTTTAATAAGACTCACAGTAGGAACAGTTTCATAAATTGATTTTTCAAACGTTTAATTTATTTACGTTCGACGGAACGGATGACATTTATATCCAGTGGCGGCTCGTGGATAAAATATCTGGGGTTGCTGCGGCTTATACATATGCGCACAGTGTCTGTCTGTGAGCATATGTATAAGTATGAATTACATACATTTATTGGAAAAAAGTCACACAATTGTCATGTAAAAAAAGCCAGTAATGTAAAGTAAGGTCTTATAGATCTATTCACTCCACTAAATATAAAAATACATACAAAATTAAATAAACATTTTTAGTGCTTTTTTATTTGTTAATTATAAAAAGATAAAATAACCAGAATTTCACCTAAAGAAGGTCCTATTCTATTCTATTTTTTCCAATTTTAATTCTTAATTGTTTCATGGATAATTGTTTAAATCAATACCAATAATCTTATGTTTCAATTAAAAATTGATAAATAAGTTTAAAATTTTAATTTGTGAATTTTCAATATTTAAAACCTATATTAATCACTTTTAGGGTGCTCACTGTCAATACTTGGTGAAAGGCATTATATTAAGAAAAAAACACAATACCTTTGTACTCTATTTCAACTTTATTTATAAAGGTTAGGACCGGTTTCGCTCATGGCGAGCATTGTCAACTGACATTCAGTTTACAGTTACTTTTCATATGCATTATAATTAAATATTTTCCATGCCGAAAAAAATATTTGGCATAATTTTCATACACATTATAATAAAACGACGATTTTTATATTTAAATGTACGGAGTATTTCTATGTACGGATTTTTCTGTGTTCGGAAGACTCCGTGTACGAAGTATTCTTGTTCGGAAGAATCCGTTCACCCTTTGACAGTATATCGTCGTTATTCTTAAAAGGGGAATGAACTGAAATTCTGTATGACAAAGAAGGCATTTTAAACTTCTATCAATACTTTATTAATTATCCATCAACGTTATTTTTGTTTTTACAGAACGATAATACAAGTTAAATAAATGATATAGATTTATATTCGTTCATGTGCCGCAATCCAATGTTAAAATATTACCGATTTTCGTGTATGAACCGCATAGCCAATTGAAATACATAGCTAAATCCCATATCCCGATCGCTAATGACTGTAATAAATATCTGTGAATGTAATTAGAGTCCTAGATTCGAAAGATCAGGCAAGCATTCTCCGCGTAGTATAATATTCATTGCGTATTGGTACGTATATAATATGTCAGTAGTTTTAATTGATAATATGGATGACGGATGACATCATGTCTCCAAAACACCACAAAGGTCATATCAATAATGAGTGTGGCAGGAATTACAACGATTAGCAAGACTGGAAGAGGCGATGTGTCGGGCAAAAAATCGAGCAAATTATTCAAATTACCATTCAATTTACTCAACGAATCCCAATCTAGATTCATGAGTCACTTTGTATGAATTCGGTTTCAAATAAATGTAATAAAATATTACAAACTGCAGTCGTAATACAGTGTATCTACTATCTACTATCACTATGAAAAACTGCGAAAATTATATTAATCGTTGTTCTTTAAAAATGATAGAATCAATATGTTTTATATTCTTTATATATTTGAATCGATGTAATATGGTAGAGGAAAAAATAATTAATTCGTTTAGTAACTGAGTGAAAAAACTTAAAGACTTTCGTCTTACTCTGTTGCTCATTGAAGAACTCAAATCCAATCCCGGAATGGACAATATTTTTCAATAGCTTTTTGTTATTCAAATATATGAATCGCTCTTGTCCGGTCCTATGGCGCAGCGATTAGCGTTGTGGGCTTCCGTGCCAGACCTCACGAGTTCGAGTCCTAGTACGAACAGCATTTTTCCCCACTTTGTTAAAAAGGTCAGCACCGGTTTCGCTCATTGTGAGCATTGTCAACTGAATTGACAATGCTAGCAATGAGCGAAACCGGTCCTAACCTTTTTTTATAAAGTGGAATAAAGTACAAAGGAATATTGTATTTTTATTATTATAATGCCTTTCCACCAAGTATTGACAGTGATCACCCTAAAAGTGAGCATTTTTTCGATTGATTTAACGGTTTCTGTTCGATGGCATGGGTGTTTGTGATAACCACTAGTCCTGTCCTAGCCTCATCCTTCTATTCTCTTTTTAAAAAAGAATGGTTGAGTGCCTAACTAACAATGTGTTCTCGTAGAAAAAATCTGTTAAGATACCTCGATTAGAAGGACATTCGTGATGCATTAATATGTTAAATAGTATTATAAAAAAATATGAATATTTTTTCTAAGGAGTGCATCCACCCCTTCCCCATATGAAAAAATGGCCAAAGATTAGCTTAATAATTGTACCCTATCACTAATTTCATAATCTCCGATACTGAAAAAAGTGAGTTTGATCTAGTCTTACAATTTGGAATTATTTAAAACTATAAATGTTGAAATTGTAGATATTTATCATGTTGCATGTTAGAAGTGGTCACACATTTTAAAATTCAAAATCCAAGCTCCTAGTATACAATTCGTAATTCAAACAGATAATAAATATTCCAAGATTCCACAGACAATAATTTGTAGATTGTTGTTTGGCTAAAATTGTCTTTGTTATAAATTTAAATATCTAGTCATATTATATGCCTCCATAACATATTCCATCAATTCATGTTTATGACATAATATATTTGTGTGTTTTTTTATGTAATGTACATATTGTATTTCCTTTAATTAAGTGGAAATCCCGTACGGTTCCGATTTCATTTTTTGTTACAAAATGGCGGTTTTAAGTTTGAAACAATTCGAACCAGAAACACGACCACAATAGCGTCAATGTTAATAAAAATTCCGCCAACAGAACTCGGCATAATTCCGTTAATTGTCTGACCAATAAGACACGCTAAACGGAAATAAACGATGTTTTTCAAGTATGGAACGATTGAAAAATTGATTTAATAGAATCAATCAGATAGAGACTAGCTTTGTTTGAGCAGTGGACAATTAAGACTGTTAATAATTTAGAAACAAATAATGGAGTTAACTCATCGTCTTATTGGACGAATGCTCCACGACACTAACTGCTGATTACGATCCTTTATTGACTTTCAAGGCTGCACTGTACGTCAAATGTGCACTGATGATTAGATAGAAGTATTTGACAGAATCAACGGGGATTCAAATCTCTCACATGAATCATCCGTCAAATCAATGCGATTAAGATAAGTAATCATTTTTTACAAACAATAATTCTTTCATTAAATAATATAATATTTTAAAATGCCATGATGATGTTCAAATGATGTTTTTTTTTCTATTCACGGCTACGATCCTGCGTAACTAATCTCAAATGTTTTTTTACAGATTCTGTTTTAAAGGATTTTTTTAAATAGCATGGCGCAAAATGATAATGAGTAAATTTAACCCTTAAATGCATGATTTTCTACTTTTAAATAAAAATATATTTTCATTTACAATGAATGGGTGGGTGTGATTGCAGAAAAAATAATTGAGATGTTTTATCCAAAAACACTTTTTACTCTTAAACTGCACCTAGGCATTAGATGAATAAAACATGCCACTAATGAATGCCCTTTAACACTATCAACTATAGCATACACAATTAAACTACTTAACGCTATTATGATGAACCATGTTTTTATTGTGAAAATTGACAAGACAGCGCCCCGTCACGTCAATAGTTATGGAGAGACGTTGGAACTGGCTGGGTCACGTGCTGCGGATGCCTACGGAAATCCTCAATCCTGACTGCCTCTTCTTCCGACTGGTGGGATTCCGGCTCCCCGGACGTCCGTCGGGTACTATACATAGGATGTACTCGGCGGAACTGAGGGATGCTGGAATGCCATGGAACGAAGCAATTGGTGGGAGACAGGAAAACATGGAGGTGCCGCGTGGCGGCCATATGCTCCACATAGGGAACGAATATGGTCAAAGAAGAAGAAAATTGTATTAAAAAACAGTCGAAAATCAATAGCCGCCAAAACTCCAGTTGGCTCTCTTCGAATGAAGATTATAATGATTTAGCACGTGTAGACAAGACATATGTATGTATATGAAAACAAAATGAAGAGTATATATGTATTTTACCAAACATTCATCCATTAATAAAATATTCTTCATAAAGAAGATTCAAAAAGATGCAAAATGTGCACAAATCGGTAAACTTTGTGTATTCAATCTTGGGTTGGATATCAGATAAATTGACGGCCTTAATGGTCCAGTGGTTAAAGCTTTACCCTGACAATCCTGGTCCAATCCAAGTCCCTACAAGGTTAAAATTGCATTTTTTTTGTCATTTAATATCCTTATATAAAGAGACTTAGCTCTTAATCTAATCTTTATTATAATATTGTATAAAAAAATAATTTAGAATTTCAACCATATGTTTTGCCATACTACAAAGTACGTAACATCTTTGATAATTATACCAAAAAAGTAACGTTTACTCATACTACATAATGTTCAGCTGACATTAAACATGTTCGCACTTCATTGTTATGGTACATTCAAATACCAATTAGACACTAATTACTATAAAAAAACAAACAACCAAATCTCTACTTCATTGTGGGAATAAAATCTAAGGAATTTTATTCATAATTTTATTTGACATGATGCCTAATTAAAGTAAAACATAGTTCGTATTGTATGCATAAACTAGGTGCATTAAGATACTTCAACACTGATAATAATTATCGTTTAGTTTTAGCCTACATGTTTTTGTTGATATTTCATAAAGTCATAAAAAATAACATTAACTTATAGCGAAAAACAATAAATTGTGTAATATCTTTATTTTAAATATTTGATGAAATTCTGTTTTTCCTGGATTACATTGGATTTTATTTGTTGATCCGACGAACAGTTGAAACTGATTTTTTGAAATACGTAAGTACATTTTTTTTAAATGTAGGTGTTTATTTGGGACGTGCCACCAAATAAATGTTTTTTTAATAAAAAAGTAATATTTTCATCTTCGGTTCGTAATTATTACTTTGTGTTTAAAATATTTGAACGTCTGAAGTGCATTTATTTGACTAGTAACTTTCGGTGGTAAAATTTATGACCGGGAAACGTGCTATTCAACGAATTTAATAAATGTATTGCATTGAAACAAGTTTCAGAGCAGAATTACATCACATGATTTTAAGCTGGGTCATTAATTCTTTAAACGCAGGGTCACCATTTATCCTGTAAAATAAAAATCGCGTAACAACGAGTAAATCGCGTAAAAAAGGACGGAGTGGGATGTACATTGCAATTTTCGCAATAGAAGTGACATGGGTAATTCAAAATTTATGAAATAAGAAAAAAAAAACGCGACAGATGTTTTATGTACTACTTCAGTATATATTATATTAAGTAAATATAGATACTAAAAATATGCTAATTTTTAGAAAAAATTTTGCGGACTTTATTTATGTTAAAATATTAAACGTATAATTTATTCACAGTATAAATACGAAAATGTGAGATAAAATAAAGATATCGTACATATAAACAGTATATAAAATGTAAGCAAATAAATTAAATTCGCTGACGTTTACAAACGTGTGTGTTTCATTTAATATTCTCTGGAAAATCTCGGTATGTTTGTGTAACAAAAAAAAACGCTAGCTCTGTTGAAATAACAGAATATGTAAAAATAGTCTGCAAGCAAATAAATAATATCGAAAATAGCTGGCAAACTTTATCGCAGGTGCTCTGCCGCCTTTTTTATATAAAAAAAATATGCTGGAGTTGACATGTTTAATTAGCGGCCATTGTCGTTTAGTTAGAGTGGAAAATGGCGGTATCAGGGTTGCTAACTGAATGATATTAATTATTTTAGCAAGAGCTTTTCAGAATAGTTAGTATGCGATAGTTATAAGAAAATAATTACTTGTTGGGATATTTTCGTTCGTTCCTTCGCACCTAACCCATAACCGATCATGAAAACAAAGCTAAGAAAAGGCGCTTATGTAACTATATGGGTCCTCGTTACCAGAATATTCATGATCATAAGAATGCCCGCAATTACGAATTTGTAGAAAATGCAACAAAAAACACAGCGTTTTTTTTGCTACATCTTCACGATGAGTTCGCGGAGAAGTAATGATACAATATATTGTATATATTGTATCAATATATTGTATATATTGCGTTTTCTTCTCTGGGTGTATACACCCAGAGAAGAAAACGCAAAATTTAGGGTATATACCAGTGTTCCCAACCTGGGGTCCGCGGTGGTCTGCGAAAATTTTCAGTAGAAAGTAAAAATATTTATTTGTGAACATTCTTTGTGACAAAATATAAACATGTGAAATAAAAAAAAATCGAGGGTCCGCAGATTATTTTTCAGATTTACGGGACCGTGGCATGAAAAAGGTTGGAAAGCACAGGTTAAGCCACGGTTTCTTAACCGTGGGTTACAGAAAAAAAAATTAGAGGTGCCACATCACTGATGTGGCACATACCACGGGATGTGATATGAGTGCCATAGTAAAATAAAGACACTCAAAAGAGGTCACGGGCCCAAAACGGTTGAGAAACAAGGGTAGACTACGGTTTCTCGGCCAGGGGATTTTGCGAAAACACGGGAAAATATATGGATCTGTACTGTTTACATTTCCTGCCACCCACCCCTTACCGAATCAGGAATACATGACATTATAAGTACGGTTTATAATTTCTCGCGTCCCTCTTTCTGTCAGTACAGATAAAAAATAATTATCCTATCTTTTGAAGTATGACAACCCTGTTCGAGTGGTTTCGTTTTGACATGGTGAATAAGCTTGATAAGGCTTTTGTTTGACGAGTAGTTTGGTCGCAGATACACAGCGATGTCCTAAATTTGTAGGCTGTCACTATCAGCTGACAGTTCACAGTAATGATAATGGAAGCGGTGCATTTCCGGCGGCGCGATGGCATTTAGTCCATTCTTATCTCGCTTCTTCCGGTCTTGCTTGTTGTAAATTATATAATTTATTGACACAAGTGCCCACTTAATAATAATTATGCGAGTGCCTTTTTAGTGCGAAGATATAACAACTCTATCGACATTTTATATATGAATATTTTGTTTATGTCGGTAATTCTAACGGGGTAAAAATGGCCACCTCGTCGCCCAAGAAGTAAAAACAGAAATAATTAGTGAACGAAATGAGAAACAAGCGTTGGTATCATCAATAAAATTAGTTGGTATTAAGATTTCTAATCCCGGGATCCCGAATCCCGTACCGCCCCCTTTAAGAACCACTGGTCTATTTCCATCGTTGCAATAAATTAAGGCAAATTGAAGTCAACATTAGGAACTACGCTTCCAGTTTCAGTAGGATAGTAGATGTATAAAAAAACATACTAAGAAAGCCGTTCAAATACTTTAATTTAATTTGGCTTGTTCTCAATTGTTGGTATCTGTTTTTTAGTTAAGTTATACTACAAAAAAATGCTACATAAGTGAGAAAATAACTTAAGAAATCCATCAGAAATTGTTGAGTAAAGTTGTTTGGCCATTAAGTGGAGAGGGTCATCTGTGAAGCATCATTGTCAATATTTGTTAAAAGTCTATAAACATTAAACGATGTTCCTTTCGCAAGAGATAGGTGTGTACTCAGTACATGGCAATTATTAAAATATTTTTAGAAACGTAGGCGCTATGTAGAAATGTTGTTTTGTAAGAATGTAAAAAATCAACAGGTGCTAAATACTTAGTTAAAAAAAACATTATCATATTTTTCATATTTAATAAGAATGTTGTAATGTTATTTTGTCAAAAAGGCGTCATAAAATTTACTGCGGTGTTTCCAACATTGCAAAGATGATCCGGTAAATAATGTATTATACGGATTGCAAATGTTTTTGTATTACAGTAAAAAAAATCTGCGGACCATGATTTACAGCATGAATGTCAAACCCGCGGCCCAGGGGGCGCATGCAATCCAAAATAGAAAATAGTGCGGCCTAAAAATCATCAATATGTTGTTAAAATATATGTTCTACTCCATTTTAGTCGGTATAGAAGTTGCCTCCAAATTTACAGAAGTTATCCATAGATTTGCTATCAGACATTGCATGTTCTTCACACTTCTTCCCATATAAAAATATCCTGCTACGCACGTTATCAATGAGCCAATATTTGCTAGAAAGAAGCACACACAATATATGTCAAACAATTCAATAATTAATTATTAACAATTGGAACCACTTCTATCGGAAGAAGCATTCAGTCAATTATCCCATGAGTTGTTTGTATGTTGCCATCTCTAAATTTCGTAATAAAAAGTATGTATGTATACAAATTACAAGTACACGAAGCTAAAGTATTTAAATTCATTCTCTGAATTTATTGTATGTGGGGCCCTAAACAGTTATTCTTCAATCAATGTGACCCAAGAGAGTAAAAACGTTGGAAGTCCGTGATTTACAGAGAAAAAAAAATGTACGTATTAAGCAATTTATAGAATTAGAAAACCAGCTCGGATTTTGTAATGTTTATTGTTTCAAATGAATATTTGAATACATTGAATGAATATTTATCAAGAAGATTTACAGGTTTTAAAAATGAAACCTGAAAATCTTCGGCAGACTTCTGGTAGATTTGGAGCAGATGTGGATATCGGTTTTCGATGTGCTTGTTTTTTGAGGAACTTGAACTGGCGTTAAATTAAATTAAATTACATTTAACACGATAAATTATAAATGATTTTGATTTCAGTCTAGTTCTACACTTTCAGCATTGATTATTCTGACGATAACGTGGTATCCCTCTGGTGCAAGATAATGTCTGATAATCTTGTGGAGATAAATATATTCTCTATTTTTTACCCTATTATTTTTTTGAACTATGTTAAATTGCAATATTTTTCGTTTCCCTTGTGTATAATAGACTGATTCATGCATAAACATAATCTAATATTTCAGACTGTTATTCGAAAAATTTTCACCAATCCTACACAAACGTCTAATAATCACTTTCAAGATGTTCGCTGTCAATTCGTGGTGGAAAAGAATTACATTCAAAATAGTACTAATTCTACATTTTTTTAATAAAGAAAGTCACGATAAATATTCGTTTAAGTATAATGAGTAAAATTATGAAGTGATTTCAACATATCTATCAATAATATAACATCAGCTTATAATAGTTTAGTAAGCCAGCGTTTTTAAATGAATCTACCAGATCCTTATTTAGTTTGGAAGAAATCCTTTTTTGGATAACGTTTGTATTTTCAATGTGACTGAATTCGAGATTACATAAATGACAACATTAATAAATTCTTTACAGCCAGGATCTTGAGGAGTTATTTTAAAGTTCTTGCAGATTATCCGCAAGATATTGCGAAATTCATTCCAATTCAAGCGACTGAACCAGAATCTACTTTTGGGCGAATGGGAAGCGCTATACTAGAAACTTAAGTTGACTTAAAAGTTTAAGAATGGGTAAAATGAAGTCTAAAGGTTTCAAAGCTTTATTCGCGACTTCATCAATATGCGATATAAAAGGCGTCTCGCCATTCAAAGTTCGTAATATCAAAATCTCAAGGTGCGCACTGAAAAAACACTAAGCAAGCGACATTTAACATGATCAAATTACGTTTGTAGTGTTTTATCCGCCGAATTTGCCCAAGTATGAAGCGGGCTTCAGACCTGAAGCAATGATAATTAATTGAGCTGACTATTGTTATTGGTTATGCTGACGAAAACAGAATTCTGTTCTTTGGGAATCAGAATTGAATAATGACGAAGAAGCGTAAAATAAACATAATATCGCCATTTTATGTGCATAAAGTTGGTAAGTAAAAACTATGAAGTAAGTAACCACTCACTACTCAAATCTTTGGGCTTATGAGCTTATGAGCTTATCCTTTTCGCCAGCAATGGCTTTAGACTCAGTAATACATTTATTTATTATATAACCATGAAACACTCATTTACTAAGCGTCAGTTCAAGTTCATTCGTGCACTTGAACGCCTGAAGATGCCGAAAGGCGAAACCCGGGTCGTTAGTGACAAAATCTGTGGGAGTGTACATAATTTGAACGATTCAAATTTAATATTGAAATTCCACCAAGCACCTTCAGTCGAAATCTTAAATTATATGAGGTAAGTACATGATGAGATTCTTAGATATTAATAATTCTTTAACTAGAATAACTCTGTGCATTTATTATAGACATTAGTTTGCATTTTTTTTTATTATCGGTAGAAATTTAATATAGATTTGTAGACTGGCAACTGTTGCTGCCTATTAATCTTTTATAATAGTATATTTTATCCATGTAGCAAACAATATCGAGACTAGAAGCTTTATCCTAAAAGCTCAAATTTGCTGTTAATTCAGAACTGTCAACTTGTTATCTACCAACTGCAGCAGGTATGTCGTCTAGGGCTCCAAATAGCCTCGCGGTGGCACTGAGTCTAATCAATGCGCTGTTGTAGACCTTCTTCAAATAAATATGATTCTATCTTTTACTAAAGTTGTAAGACTTAGACTCATGATCATATTATATCTCTTAACTGCAGGGGCATCATAATACATAACACAATACAGTTGATATTGATAAAAACACAAGCTCAACTAACTTCTCAGCTGTCACGGCGGGTAGTTTACTCCGCGAAACTCACTATGACTCAGAGCAGGCGGGGAAAACACATTCTGAAAAATCAATAGTCTGACTTTCGAGGGTGAGAGGGTGGCACTGGGGTGCTACAACGTCAACACGAATCCACAGGGAAAAGTCTCGACGCTATCTGATAAAAGTTTGTAAACAAATCCTTAATGAGTCGAAGGTGAAACTTATACACGAGTGTGATTGAAAGCTTTTCTTTGTTGTTACACGTTAATAACTGGTTACCATGCATAGCTCATTTTTCTTTATTGTACTATACACAAGTCAATTCACTTTTAATGGAGTTTTATTATTTTGATTTTTTTTATTAAATACTAGCCGGTTCCCGGCAAGTGTTGCAATGCCACTCAAAGAAAGGAAGTATTTTCTTTTTCTATCTGTTTGACGTTTGCTGCCGATTGTCTATGGTGTAACTACTACTGTAATTTAATTTTACTACGCCTATAACCTTCGCACACGTTGCATGAACGGTATGGCAGACTTACAAACATTGATTTTTAGATATAAGACCTACTGTAAGTTAATTTTACTACACCTATAATCTTTTTATTTTTTTAATTTAAAAAAATATTTGACATTACAGCTTACGCCAATGCGTCAAATATTTTTAAGTTGAAAGATCATACGAGATATACTCGATGAGAATTTTTGAAAGTCACATGAGATTAACTCAAGGAGAATTGACTTCACAAACACCCATGTCTTAGATCTTAAATTAAAATTGAAAAAAAATCCAATTTTTAGCATTGACCTTACCGGTAATCGAACCCGGACCCACCTGTCGGTAGAGCAAGCTCTAACCACTAGACCACAGGGGACAGTTGCATGAATGGTATGGCAGACATACAAACATTGATTTTTATATATAAGACCGTAAATTAATGTTACTATACCTATCATCTTCCCGGAAGTGCAAGCAAAACGTTTGTTATTTTTTTTATTTCAATCGGATGAGTGGTGTGGCAGCGCATAAAGTACGAACAAAAAAACATTCATTTTTATATATTAGCTAACTAATTGATTAAATTTATACATAATAAAAATTATCAAAAGCCGTTTTCAAACGATGAAAGTACACAAATACTTCTCCCATATTTACATCTTTACTAGGGCTCATAGAAAAACCGAGCTTTGGAAAAAAACCGGTTTTATAATTTTTAATTTATCCTAAAACTCGGTTTAAAACGGAATAGTACCGCAAGACTGCAAAGACGCAAATTAGTTTTATAGACTTTTTAAATATATACATATGATATAATATCAGTTTAAAATAAATATATTTGAAGTTTTCCCGCATTTTTCGTTTTTTTTTTATTAGGGTCCCTTACGATACATGGAAGCGAGGTTTTAAAGTATGTATATAGTTTTTTTATCATTATTTCAGCAAGGATAAAGTAAGATTCATAAATTTATAAAAAAAAAACAACGAAAAACAAACTGCAAGGATTCGTTCATATACATATCGACTGTGGAAAGGAAAAAACGTAACCCACAAATTTTACAGGAGGCACAAAAAACGTGTTTTAATGATTTTCGGCCATAAGCAAAATAATAAATAAACACAAGCTTGAATTGCACGGAAACTTCTAAACTGGTGTTTAATTGACATAATCTAGTATTAATTCAAGAAATTGTCTAGGAAAAACCTTTTTTTCAGTCTTTTTTCTTGGTTTAAATTTGCACAGGCTCATCTTTTTTCAAACTTAAAAGTTAAATTCAGATACTAATTTGGCATTTGCAGCTTACATCCTTTTGATAGAACGTGTATCGAGTTGGATACATTGTGATTATCGGAAAAAAGCTGTTTTAAAAATGTCCTTTTTCCTTTCCACAGTCGACATTAAACCTAAATTTGTTTTATGGTGGCATTGTGTAATGGATATTTTGTGTTTCGTGTTAGAATGTTATGAGTAAATATGGATTTCTTAGCTTCACAACATGAATGCCGTGATTCCTCTTAATTAACAGAAAAAAATCCCTGTATTTAATTATTCATGTACATATTGTATTTTTAGTATTTAAACATTATATGCCATTTATATTTCTAAAATAATTTATTACCGAGATTACTGATGGTAATCACAATGGAGAACTTTTGTGTAAAAAACAATCAATGTTTTGGTATATATTCTGTTACAGATAAAGTATCCACTAAGTCGAGGGTTAAATTAACTAGACAATGTATGCACTATTCATTTCACCTGAAAACAGTATACACTAACTAGTCAATGTTTACATTAACTACACAGACGTTGTTTAAATGTTCGCAAACCTAACGCTTACAACGTAGAGCATATGTCCTAATGATTGTTTATCTCAACCGATGTATTTTTTTACATGAACTGGATGTTACTCAGTTGCTCAAATTTTCTTTTTTAAGAGAGTGGGGCAAGGAGGATAAAGCTAGGACAAGACTAGTAACTGGCTAATCGCTTTCGCAACGCCCGTTTTTTAGGGTAGGTTAGAGGGATGGAATTCAGGATATCACATACATCTATGTCTTCGAACAGAAATCTATAAATCATTATTAAGCCGTCAAAGACAAAAAGAGTGTCATTCGACCACGGAACCGACAGAAATATTTTACTTTTAAAAATTTTAATTTTCGATTGAAGTGGATCTCACCAGTTTCTCGTTTCAGCGGAATGGCTACAGTGTTGTCACTGATGACCATCAGCGTAAACTAGGGGGAACATATAGATTTGATTGAAAAAATATAAGGTACTTGCAAGGCACGGAAGCATGGTCCAAAAATCGTTTAATAGAAAAACTTAAGACTATTGTTATTCCAATAAAACAACCCCCGAATTCCGTTAATTGGATCTCGCAAAGTGCAAACTGAATAACATAAAAGAACGGAGATGTTGCATGCGAAAAGCTTTGACATTCAATTGGAGCGAAAAACTCAGGGGACTTTCCCGATAAACAAAACAATATTTGAACTTACGTTTTTAATATCAGACGCTATAAACAAGCGCTAGGTTTAAATGGCATGCCATAAATCACAGGAAAAATAAAGGTCTCGAGACTTTTCCCGCTTTCGCATTTGCCGGGTAAAGGTTAATCCCATAAAAACATAACTCCGAGTTGCGTCGTAAATATTCAATGGCAGCTATACGTATCGATAGTTGCCTACGACTAACTTTAAATTTAATTATAAACGTTGAATCATAATTTCACTACTGTTTGCATAAAAAGTGATACTTATCATAAGTAAGAAAACAAACGTGGCCATGTCCACCAAAGATGAAAACGAGTAAACAAAGCTTTTTCTTTATCAGTTGAATTTAACTAAGGTGACCAGGTTTTGAAAATGACACTTTTTTTAGCTCTTCCGGTGATTTCATATTCTAAAATCCATAAATTTACGGATTTCCCCAAATAACCAGCGTGGGACCTTTTTTTAAGCTCTTCTGAGAATTTCCAATCCTAAATCCCTGAAATTTGATTAAAGGAGGACAAGGAGGTGAGAAGAAAGGACAAACTTTCCAAAAGGAGGACGTCTGGGCACCTTAGTTTAACTATTGAGTCCATATTTTGCTATTTTATAATCATGGTTTCCATTTAACAATCCGGTTTTAGCCAATGGTTATTAATCAAAATTCCTTAATAAACTTTTAAATAACAAACGAATTTGGAGATAGCCACTTCAATATAAATTTTAATTATGTTTCTGTAATAGACCAGTTTCGAAATGAATTCTCTTGAAGATGGCCAGTTATGATTTGTACTGCAATAAATATATTTAGGTAAATCAAAAACAGGATTGTGTCAAAATTAACTAACATGATATTTCTATATTGAATATTTTTTAGCTTACATTTTTAATCAACAATTCAATTTTATATATTTCATCCACGTTCTACATATATGTTAATGCCAGTTGTCTATCGAAAAACATCGCTTTTTTAATTTCAAACTGGACAATTATGTAAACAATCGATGGAGATGGCTAAATTTGAAAAATATCACACTTTTTGAAAAAAGATTGAAAGAAGAGAAAATGACAACTTAACCATGTTTGAAATAAATATTATGACATAAAACAAAAGGAGAAGTCATACCAACCAAAAATCTAAAAAAAAGTCAGTTACTGGAGATGACCACGATTGTTTTGTAAAGTCGATAAAAATAGTTGAAAAATCAAAAAACAGATGTGGAAACTCGGAAGTACTGTCGATTTGCTATTAAGGGTATAAGATTTAATAATGTTTATCAGTTGATAATAAAATAAATGCGGAATTGGTACCAAAGTGTATTTTTTTCAATATGATACCTTTTCACCATGTCTTTCCGTGAATAATGACAGTTCACAGACATAAAAGTTAGTAATTCAAAATTTGTAATTTTAATTTGATGGTATTCTACTAATCATTGACTATAAACAATATGAAATAAAGTCTTGATTCGTTCGAACTCAATAATAATGATGGATACTTCTGAAAGGTCAATGATGTTGGCAGAAATAGTCAAAAACGAAGAGACAATGGCGTGTCTGCTGCACATCCTTAGTTAGTGCTAAGTACACAAATTATTATCGTCAACAAATAAATTACCGACCAACATTATCTCTTACAGAAAAAACTTGTTTGAATTTTTCCTCCTAAAAAATCAACACAGTCTAGTTTATGTAGTACTCCTTATTTAACCAGTACTGTAGCCGAGGGTTAAAATAAACATCACAGACAATATGCCAAAGATATATATGACTGAAAAAAAAAACTAAATTTAACATTGAACTTGATGGGACTTAAGCCCTGGGTCTATTTTAGACTCATTTCATCGCTATGGTACAACTCTTACTACTAGAACAGTGTTCCGCAACCTTTTTGTTACCACGGACTTGAAAATATTACAAATTTAAAAAATAGGAGTTTAGAATACTTTTAAAAAAAAGCACATCACCAAATTAAGACACGATTGTTCTTGCATATTTTTTGTTGATTAATCTTTTCGGGTTTTATGGAATTTTAAAATACCAGACAGATACATGTTTCAAGACCTTACAAGACAAAGAGTCAAGAATCTTACACATCTTCAAGGCTAAATTGTTTTTTTTTCTTTTTCTGACCGTTTCGCTACATGCATCATTATCCAAAATTATGATTTTACACTAAATTGATATTTTATTAAATTATTTTACAGCAACTCGTGGACCCCAATGACAGAGTCCACGGACCCTCATTTGCGGAACACTGCACTTGACCAAAATGGTCGATAAATAGGGTTCGAAAAATATGAAAGACAAACTAAATACCTGATTTCGTTATATTGATTTTTTTTTAAAGCAGTCATTGGTGATGCCGCTGAGAAAAACTTCAATATCACTCATGGGACGGTGACACACTTCGCATGGACGTAAGTGGTCTTATACAACTTTTTTTATCTATGTCCTCTCCCAATGTGGAGAACATGGCCTCTTAATGGAGGTATCTCTACTGGAACTGTTTGCTACTTAGTCACTCAACCTCACTTTTTTTCAAAGTGAGTAGTAGAGGAAGAAGGATGAGGCTAGAACAGGACTAGTGGTTGACTAATCGCTATTGTTGCACCCAGTTATTAAAAGATCAGAAGGATGGGAGAGGAAATTATGTGAATTGACATCACAAATACCAGGTCTTTGATCACAACTTTGAATTTAATAATTCTCAAATTCACTGTAATCTTACGAGAATCGAACCCAGACTTGCGTGATCGGTAGAGCAAGCTCTAACCAACTGAGCCACAGCCGGCGACAAATACCTAACGTGTGTTTTCGTAACTTGCGCGGTAGCTTTATTGCAACTTTGTAATGTTAATGTATTTATACAATGTCATGGTCGCATTTCAAATAGGAATGCAAAATTAACTTGTTTTTATTTTAAATGTTCAATTTATTTATATATACACTATCAGCATCAAATCTTAAATGTTTTAGTGATTATTTATACCTCGTCTACTTGTTGTGTCATTCTTTTGTCTGTGCACAAAATGTATTCGAAAATTGAATTAAATTTGTAGCAATATCGTCGATGGTATAAAAGCGCGCTACGAAAAAAATCATGTCAAAGAGGGTAAGGTAAAGATTGAATCAGATATCGCCAAGGCGATGAAACCTGTTGAGGTATTTTTTTTTCTTATATCTATGGACGAGTGTGGCACGCATTTGCCTTCTGAAACAGTAGGATCGCGACGTGTCTGAGAATGCAGGGATCAAAACGGGTTTTGCTCTGTGAATAGCACCTCTAATTGGATTTCATTCGAGTTAATTGAAACAATCCATTATTTTTATATCGTATATCGGAAGAGTGAGGCACGTAGAAGTTAGATATCGATACAAAATGTTTATTTGTACTTCTTCGGCCGTATACGCTCCCTATATGGAGCATATAGCCAGTGCCAGATTATTTCGAAATAATGAAAAAAAAATCAATTCGGAATCATTAAAAAAATATATTTCATATATCCATGTCCGCTCCTAGTGTGGAGCATACGGCATCTTAATGGAAGAATCTCAACAGAAGTTGTTCTACGTGAACAGTTTGTTACTCAGTAGCCGAAACTCTCTTTTTAGAATCATATAAAAAAGATACATAATTACAACGAACAAAAACAACTTTTTTTCCTCAAATTGAGAAGTAGGGGAGAAAGGATGAGGCTAGAACAGGACTAGTGGTTGACTAATCGCTATTGCTGCACCCAGTTATTAAAGGATCAGAAGGATGGGAGGAGAGGAAATAATGTGAATTGACATCACAAATACCCAATCTTCGATCACAACTTAAATTAAATAATTCTCAAATTCACTGTGATCTTACTGGGAATCGAACCCAGACCAGCGTCATCGGTAGAGCAAGCTCTAACCAACTGAGCCACAGCAGGCGACTAAATGAATGGAATGAAATTATTAATTGCAAATTATAGCCGGCGTGCTATGTACTTTTTTCGACGGCAACTAAAATGTTAATAACGCAGAGAATGGCGTTTTTTAAACGATTAATACTCATTGAAGGTAAAATACACTTTATAAGCATATATATATCAAAAATACGACATGTTCGATAAAGATTCGTTTGCATTCATTGCTCAACAGTTATTATTTTTACGACATTTTGACACATTGTTTATTATGTGATTGACACAGAAATAATATTGAACATCGATTTTCCACAACAATTATTTACGACACAGCGGTTTTTTAGCGACTTTGATATTATAACGAACGGGAATAAAATTATAAACAAATTGTCTATGCCTCCAGACTAAGACATTACCATTTTTAGTCGACTTTGAATACAAAATATACGTTCTTACCAATTTCTGAAGAAAATATTTTCAAAATTTATGAGTTATTTCAATATTTGAATCGCCCATTTCCAAAATTCACCTTCTCCATTTTATTGATTGGTTTGGCATTTACTTGGTAGAACTCCATTTATATTAGGGTGAAAATAGCAACGTAGCTATCATCAACTAATACATATAAAACTATACAACTAAATACGTTGCTCTTTTTACTCTCCTAATCACCTTTTCCAGTTTAATTTTTTGAGACATACTTACATAAAAACGTCTAGGGAACACTAAAAGTAGCTATATTTTCTTGAATTAAATTGGAATAGATAATATAGTATTCAATTTGATTTAAAAAATTAAGTTATTATTTGAATATGATTTCCTACACCAGGCTTTCCCAAACTATGTTCCGCGGAACACTGGAACCTGTGAAGGTGTTCCGCGAATATTCTACTTCATATTGAAAGGCAAGTGATGATCAATCTTCACTAATGTTTATGACGTCTAGTATCTAGGTACAAGCGGAGCTTAGAATTGTTAAGATCTTTATTTACTCGCATCATCATGTAATTTGTTTTACAATTACGTAATAAATAACAATTGTTAATACTTTTTGTTTCATAATTTTCTACTAAGAATTATCTCACCTAAGACGTAAGCTTAGTGTTCCGTTAAAATTTCCAGATTTACGAAGTATTCCGCTGCAGAAAAAGTTAGGGAAACCTTGCCCTACACGTTCCTTTGTAAGAATGAAAAAAAAATGAAAGTTGACAAGGTGAATTTTGGAAATCGGCGACTCATTTGTTTTGTGAATATCTATGTATATGATTATTGCTTCAGTATTTTAAAGTCGTAATCACCAAGAATAAAGTGATAAACAAAAATATGAAGAAGTCTTTCCGCTCACAGTTGCACTTTAAAAAGGTGTTGATTAAAAATGATAAAACCATCAAAAGGTATGAAACTTTTTAAAGAAAGCACACAACGTTTATAAATCCCTACATACTTCTTAGCAAACCAGGTTCATTTATTCTGGCCGTATACAAAAACCTTTGCAAATCCCTTTTGAAGGTAGACAGACTTGGTGCGTGTTTAAAATAAGGGTTCGTAGACCCTTAGTAACGGCGTCGGGGGGCGCCGTAGCATCCCGTGCCAGGCGTCCCCGGCAGCCATTTTGAAGCTTTCGCATGAGATCGAAGTCCCCCCACCTTCTCGGAATCTCTTTCATCTATACAGAGGGGTCTTAGAAAGTAAAGGCAGTGTAATTTAAGGGTACTATCTATAATCTTGAGTATTAGCTGCCAATAACCGCTTAATAGCGATGGTCTACAGATCTTTTAAGTTTCTTATTGTGAACAGTTTACTTTATAATTGTACAAAGAGGAAAACCTTGTATATTCAGCATGTTTTTCTACAATACGATTTATATTTGCTGCACTACATACTGAAAATTTATGACAGTATGTGCGTGTCATCGTTTTATTAACAAGTATACCGGCGCCATAACGTTGTATCACTGCAAATTCCGAGAAACAGTTATACCATCAGTCACCATTCTATTTTACAAACAATTGAAGAATTAAATTTGTTTTTAAAAGTAATGCATCGCAATGATTCAATCATAATCTCGAATTCAAACATTGGACAAAAAAATATTCAAACATGACATTAAATACAATATATACTTCTGTATAAAAATCCGATTACTACAACACACTAGGGTAGGGGTGTGAAACGACCTAGCTCCCCAAGTGTGACTGGATCAAAAATTATTTTCATTCATTTACAATTTTACGTATTCCAATTGACGCTTTTTGAATGAGTAAATATTTGATTACATTTTTTTTATTTTACTAAATTCGCTCCCAATGTGTGGAGTATCAAAATGGAATTTATCTCAACAGAATAGTTTCTACGAGACATGCTTGTTACACAGTTGCTCAGCCTGTGGGGATAGAAAAACAGGGCTAGGACAGTGGAGACAACCTGCGGTCTCTTGGCTACTGTGATGCGACCTTTTGACTTGATCAAAATATTCACTTTGATCAAAAAGCGTTTGGAAAAAGACCGTGATCAACCCATTATATAATAAAAATAATAGATTTTTAGTACTTTTTCCACTTAAAATTTTTATTTGATCAGGACCGGTTTCGCTCCTCACGAGCATTATCAACTGATAAGGAAAATAAATTAAACAGTGCTATTTATACAAGTTGAATTGAAATAAAAGGTGTAAGCAATTACTAACAATTAAAAGGATTTACAAATTACATAATTACACAAAATTAAAATTAAAATGCTTAACACCTATAACATACAATTAAAAAATCATCAATAATAAGTGGCAAATGATATCAATTATAAACACAATTAAAATTTGGGAAATTTCAGACAAAATGAAACTACATTACTAAAGTGAATAAATTAATGATGATTTAGTGTTTTTCATCAGACAAATATATCATATATTTATATTTGTTTAAAATTTTTAAATTTTTATAATTTTAATTTTGTGTAATTGTGTAATTTGAATTCAAATTCAAAAAATTCAAGTTCAATACAGTGCTATTTAATAAAAAATCAGTTGATAATGCTCGTGATGAGCGAAACCGGTCCTGATCAAATAAATTTGATGTGGAAAAAGTACTAAAAATGTTTTATTATTTTTATTATAATGCCATTCCACCAAGTATTGACAGTGAACACCCTAAAAGTGAACACTGCCATTTGATCAGGTATTGTCTTAAAACATTAGCAGATAAAACATCGGGTTTGTAAGTCGTTTAGCTATTCTCATTCTACAGTGTAACGGCGTAGAGATAGTAAGTTATATGACAAGAAAACGATCGATGCGTAGAGGTAGACAGAAACTCGGAATAAAATTATTCCCGGTGGGAGAGTTTCGCAAAATATATTACGAGCTAGTTCACTATTAATTCGCGGGTTGGCATCGTAAAAAAAGTAAATGCAATTTACGAACTCGTGCATTGTAAATCTACCCGCGGCACTTCAGGGCTAAAAGTTCTCCCTAACAAACAGTAGGGTGGTAAAAGTAGATAAAGTTTTTAAGTATCTCTAGCGACCTCGTTGTTTATCACACCTACGTTTATTTATATTAAAAGGCGGTTTTTAAATATGTATACAAATGCTTGTTAGATAAAGTAACGAATATCTTTATTCTAACACTACTTATGAATGAAATATTAACAAAGTTTTACCCTTATAACAAAAATGTTATTTATAATCTGCTTTATGTTTATAAACACTTTATGTCTCAATACTTTCGATGGTTTCGGCGGTAGCTTTGTGGAAGTTCATTTTAATATAAAATAACTTAGATTATTCCATTAAACAGAGAGCCAACGATTGACATGAAGCTGCTGTTGAAACAGAAAAAAAGTGTGTTTACAATATTTTTTAAATAAGCTTTTTCAGACGTGAATGACAGGCTCTGATTCTATACAAAACATTGGGAACTTCTTTGCAGTGAATTTTTATTTACGTAAAACAACACAAACATGTCGAACATAGTTTTTTTTTTAAACAAACACAAAGATACAAGAGATTCACATGTTATTTCAAAGCCGTTCAAAAAGAGGATCGGATATCTTTTATATTTAAGTGCTAGCCGCCTGTGTGGTCGAATGGTCAACGTCGTTGGCTTCGGTTACGGAAGTCACGGGTTCGAATCCCAGTACGGACAGTTTTATAAATTGATTTTTCAATCGATTTATGAATTTCTGTTCGAAAGCATGGATGTATGTGATGTCTTGAATTCCACCTCCCACCCATCCTATCCTATGAACGGGGCGTATCGAGAGCGATTATCTAACCGCTAGTCCTGTTCTAGCCTCATCATTCTTTACCTACTACTCACTTTGAAAAAAGTGAGGTAGAAAGACTGAGTAACAGTAACAGTTCTCGTAGAAAAAAACTTCTGTTGAGATGCCTCCCTTTGGAGGCCCATAAGCTCCACATTGGGAGCGGACATGGATAAAAAAATATATAAATATATAGGCGACGGTGCAATGTATTTTTTTGATAAATATGCGTAGTTTTTAAAACCGTGTTAGAGCAAAAAAAATCAGTCTAAAAGTCTGTACATTTTTTGAAATATGCTATTTCGAGACCGTTCAAAAAGAGGATCGGATGTCTTATATTTATAATGGCTTTTAAAGTGCTATGAAATACGTTTAAAGGAATACCTATATAAAGGTGATTGGATATTAAAAAAATATGTGACACGTGGATGGATCAATATAAAGAATGACACATCATAATGGCCGTTGCACATCTAACAAAAGATGCAATTTGAATCGCTATCCCTAGAAAAGGTATCGCATATTATGCAATCGCAGAACCGATACTTTGCACAGATGGATTTTGCCATTGTGGTACACCACAATGGCCGCTTTGATAGCCCAGGTCAAAACCATGGCACGAGAAGTATTATACTGCAACGTATCATCACAGTGCATCTCAATCTGTCGGCGAAAATACAATTTAACTATACTTAACATTTTTGTGCGCGTTTTTTTACACAGTTTTTAAATAACACACATAAGCGGATAACGGGTTTCGTAATAACAATAAATTCAACAACACAAGACAGTAATAACAAACAAAGGCTTCATTATAACCTTACACAGTATACATGTCAGAACATTTCTAGTGATGAATGTCCCAGTATTTAATCAGTGATATTGTTTCTCAAATAAAATACGTATTAAGAATAATATTATGTATATTTTATTTATTTTGGATTCGAAAATTCAGGAGCTAAAACAAAAAAAGCTCCCGCGCTGTTAATTTTGGGAATTCCGCATTTTGCCGAATTTCTGGGTTTTTGAAATTTACATAAAATCGTTTGAAAAATCCCGTAATTTCAAAATCTCGGGATTGAAAAATTGTTAAACTATTTTGACATTTCAAAAAAAAAACTTTTATTGCCTTATTTTGCTGAATTATCTGAATTTTAAACTTTTTTTTATGCTGAGCGAAACAGTTCGAAATGATAAAATCAAATATGTTTAACCATATACATTCATTATAACATATTATTATATAGTTCAGTACATCTAAGTCTTCTTTGATGAAAACATTCATCTGTAAGAAAGTTGAAATGGGTTGCCATTGTGAACAAGAAAAGGTTTCTCAATCAAAAAAGTTTGACAATCAACGTTATTCAAATTTCGTCTTCGAAAAACGTTTGCTCGTGCCCACACATATTTACCTTTAGATTAATAATAATTGTACTGTGAAGGTCGCGTTGTCTACAAAATTGACAATATTTACACATTAATGTTTACTTACGGTGACTTTCAGATAAACAAATAATCTTCATATTTACATGATGCATTGATTGATGCTTGTTCGTCTTTCATGAATCCGCCAATCGGATGACCTCGGACAATATTGACTAGGTCCAAATATTCAATCTAATAGTAATATAAATTATTTGCATAATAGAAGTGTCATAACCATGCGAAAAGAGCTGTGGAGTCAGGACTAGGGTATCCAATCCCGAAGCCTTTTTGTGATCCCGGGATTTCGGGATTGAACACTCAACATGAAATAACTCTAAATATACACAAGTGTATAAATTGAGATTATTTGGAATTGACAAAAATTCCTTCTCTTTTTAGCTCTTTCAAATCCAAAATCCTATGAATTTAAGGATTTGCTCAAAATTTCTCAATCCCGAAATCTCGGGATTGGTACGGTCGCGATCCCGGGATTTCAGGATCACAAAATTGGATGGGATCCCGGTATTGGCAAGCCTAGTCGGGACTGTTTTCCTGGAATCGTGCTCGAAAAAAAACTAATAACTTCAGTCCTTTTCAAGTATGCTACTAAGCGTAAAAAAAATAATAATGTTGTGTTTTAAGTATGGTCGGAGTCGTATTAAGTTATTTCGTAACGATTCCACACCCCTTTAATAAACAACAACATATTCTTCCCCGCGAGTTCTGAAATATTTAACAAACAATACATTTATTTATCTTACCTTTCCAACTCTTCAATAACGGGGAATAGCGAGAGCGATTATCTAACCACTAGTCGTTTCCTAGTACTATATTTTATATCCCCACTGTCTTCGAAAAAAAGAGAGGTTGAACAACTAAGTAACAAGCAGTTTTCGTACAAAACCAGGTGCCGCAGTATATCTCTCAATCACCCAGCTACTGTAGTTAACTAAATAAACAATGAACTTTAAATAAATCTAATTACTAATTTGAATACGATAAAAACATTGCTATCTCGCCGTCGTAAATTCTTTTCAATACTACAAGAATGCAGTCTTCGCTTCCGAGTGTGATATTTTTGGGTTTGTGTTTTTTAGTAGACAGGTAATCTTATACAAGTCACAGGTATACTTAAATTGTTTGACTTCCCATTGAAAGCGGTCAATATATTTAACCGACAAACGGTATTTGTGAACCGTTTTTCATTATACTTTTATCCACTTTGTGGCTACCATTTATGTATATTCGAAACTGCGTTCGAATTCTGAATATTTTTTAAATATAGTATTGAATCAATATTTACGTAATACCAACATAATAGAAATGACGTTTATACATTATATGTTTCTCTAATGCTTCACAAAATGGTGACTATGAAATATGGAGAGATATTTTGACACGCGATTAAACAATAAAATGAAAATTATGGTATAATTTGAAGGCTTAACAATTCAATAATTCGACTGTGAAAAGGCAAACGGACGTAACCCACACATAACAGGAGGTACAAAATATGTTTTT
The DNA here is from genome assembly GCA_031772345.1 of Himalopsyche anomala. NCBI lineage: Eukaryota > Metazoa > Arthropoda > Insecta > Trichoptera > Rhyacophilidae > Himalopsyche > Himalopsyche anomala. The sequence goes on along the minus strand of CM062837.1, from coordinate 23,700,190 downwards.
TTAATGATTTTGGGCCAAAGTCAATATATGAAATATATACATACACCCAATCCTTTTTTACGCGATTTTGATTTTAAGTGACTTTTTTTGATAGCACCGTGATATTTTTTACGCGTATTTGGAACCGATTTATCAAATTATATGAAAATGAGGTTTTTTTACGCGCCACTTTCTGAAACCAATGTATCGCGTAAAAAATGATGAGGCGTATTCACAATTTTTCAGTACACGAAGACTAAAAAAAACTGTGTTTTATTGACTAAATCTAATATTAATTTAATAACATAAGTTCTTTTTCCTGGTCGCAATTTTCAAATGGCCTTTTTTACGAAAAACATAAATTTAGACACTTAGAGCTCCTCCGAGCCCTCTCATTCCACCTCTGATCACACGTTTTCCGAACCAGACCCAGACGATGATGTTTCTTCAATACCGGTATTTCGGTATTGAAAATTAACCAAAATCTAATTTAGAAAATACATTATGGAAACCATCACATATTTTAATAAAATTGTTCGCGATTATTTGAAATATTTAAAACGTCCTAAAAGTTGTACCAATATTGACAGGTTTCGGATTTGATGAGCATTTTAACCCTTCCCTTACTATGCAAAAAAGCACAAGCTACTGAGCTGTGTATCCGTTACACATCAGGCAAAAAGGAGTGAATCATGACAATTATATGTAGTACTGCTGTAGTAGTGTTATATAATTGTCATGATTTAATCCCGTTTACCTGATGTGTAACGGATACACAGCTCAGGAGCTTGTGCTTTTTTTGCATAGTAAAGGAAGGGTTAACGATATTGCTATCTCATTCGACCTTTTTTTTGTTGCTTTATTCGAACTTTTTTTGTAATTTCGGTATTGATATATTTATCCGGTATTGCAATCACTATTACCAACAATATGAGATTAGCTACAGTCGATTTTCTGGTGACACGAAGACGCGCTTGCGGTAGAGTACAGTTGGGCTCGTTTCGCAGAAAAAATATTTTTTTTTTTAATAGATTAGATGTATGTTATATTCGTAATGATCAAAATGCGTGACTACTTTGAATCTTTATTTTTTCTTTGACATCTAAAATATTCAATTTATTTTTTACATGAACATTGCAAAATATTGACGAATTATAAATTAAAACTTTTACAATGAAGAAAAAAAACAGAACATAATTAAGCAGTATTATGTGCAATCATCTCAAAATGTTTCGGAAAGAAGATTGAAAGAAATTAATAAATCTCACCACAAACAATTGAACGAAGTTTATTTACCAAGACTAAAAATATTGTTAATAAACAATGAGAAAATTTTCAAGTATTTTACTAATAAAAGCATTCTCGTTAATTAAACGTGTACACGTTACTTTCTGTATCAATTATAAATTCAATTGACCATAAACAATGCAAGGTAATCAAAAATGTCTATGATCTTATCGTTCTCGGTTTGATTATAAATTATTCATAAGAATTAATTTACTTTCGGTTATTTAACGGCCGAGCGTTTAACTCCGTGGCTAATCTCGTACAGAAATAATGTATAGAATTGGATAATGATATCTGAAACGTGAAAGAAAGCGGTGAAGTCGTTAAAATATAAACGTACGTAGGTAAATCACGATTTGAAAGGATAATATCAAGAGAAAGAGCAACATGTTACATGCGTGTAGCCATGTAATTTAACCACAGATCGAATAATGACAAGATAATTACAACATGGAATATATCTTCTTTTCAATTTACGAAAATGTTTGGTTTTTTAACTGTTCATTGCACAAGACTCATTTTTAATGGATTTAAATATAGAATAGTAACACACACATCATGATTAATTTAATATTATATATATCATAAATAAGTGCAGTAAAACCCCCATTTACACTATAGTCGGGATCGTGTAATTGGTGGTGTGAATCTCATACAAAATTAGGGATTTGGTTTTTATCCGCGGAAAACGCAAAACTAAGATTTCCCTTAGTTTTTCAAAAAAAATAAAATATGGACGTAATATAATATTAAGTTTTTGTAGTAGTAAATATCCCGCACACAGGCAGACGCCCAGCTATGCGTGTAATAGCCTGGCACGTGTTGAATACGCTGGCCAACATTTGACCGTATGCGCGGCACAGACGGCCGTCTCTTAGTAACGACAATGGAATGCGACCGTGCAATTGGGGGATTTGTGGCGAATATTTCAAGCCAGCGCGTAATTCGGGGTAGTGTAATTGGGGGTTCCACTGTATTCTTAATAGTTATCTAATGTAATAACAATTATTGTATAAACACAGTTATTTGGGTTTTTGAAATCATAGGTAAATAATTCTCTTGACAATGGTTTCTTGGTTATTAATTTTCACTGTCCTCTGTCGAAGTTTGTGGGAATTATGAGCTTTGCGATCGACAGTCTTGTCCGAATAAATAAACGAAATTTTTTCCTGAACCCGATAATATACACAATGTATCTGTTATTTTGATAAATTGATTTAACCCTTGATTTTAAGCGGAAAACATGCAATTAATAACGATCTTATATGTATGTAAAACACATACACCTGTAGACTGAGCAAATTTGCTGTCAATCGAAACCGGTCGAAGATTTTAAACACAAGACTGATTTTTAAAGAAATATATTATTAATTGACATTATCAGATAACAATTACAGTTAATGTGTTCAATTAAGTAAAGCGTCGGTAAATAATAAAAATATATTTAATAGATTTTCAGTTGATTTGATTCATATATCGCTAATGATAAGATTACACGTGGCATCTCACAGCATTGACAAGATTGATTTGATATATTTCATACCTTCACAATTTAAAAAAAATACGATCAAGCAAAATCACACATCAGAAAAATGATTTAACTACTTGTTTTCAAACTTGACGTATTACTATTAACTGAATTTATTGTAACTTTTATAAATACAATATCTCTTATCACACACCAACAAAGAAAATGTGATTATTGAATTCAAATTATGTTTGTTTAATGAAAGACAATTTTTTATAATGATGAAATACGAATATATACGGAATTTATGCAATAATAGTGACGATAGAGTTATCTTTATCCAATATATAATATTATAAAAGTTGTTTCAAGTGTTATACGAGGAATTATGAGGTTTTATGACAACCTTGTGATATTCTCATATCGCCTCCATACACCATACCCGATCCTGACTAGGGCATCCAATTTTAGTGATGTCGGGATTTCAGGATTTATAATTTTTCCAATTCCGGGATTGAACATTCAACATAAAATCGTGTATAAATTCGGGGTTGAGAAATTTTTGCTCGGCGATTTTGAAATCCTGGGATTTCGATTTTAAGAACCCAGGAATTTACGGAATTCTCAAAATGGATACCGGGATTGGAGGCCCTAATACTGACGAATGAAACGTAAATACCGATTAGCGTAACTTGTTCTATCCTAACTACATCCGTTTTTTTCATACTATCTCCGAAGCTAAGCTGAGTGACTAGTCATTATTGGTTGTAAGCTAGCTTACAACCAATAATTTTAAAACAAATTATACTGAGATGCTTCAGTATGAAACGACATGCGCAACGTTGAAGTGAACACGATTAAAAAAAAAGATTATTTATGAAATATGTTTGTTCTAAATTAGTTTATGAGCGTTGGTTGTATATAATTGAAACACCATTGATATAATATCAACAAATATTATTTAGTTGTATTTGGTATTTTATACGAGCCTAAGTTGGCGCGTAGTAGAGGCAGCGTACGAAATATTGATTGCGAGAGTAACCTACCCCTTACATTTATAACGGGGAGGGACGGGGTGTCCGCGCGTGCGCGCTGCCCCCGGACAACTCGGAGATAAATTCGAAACGGCATACAAACCACCGGATTTGTGGGTTTGGCATCCAACAACTGACCTAATTCTAATAAGTAATCGTATTTTTTTAGTATAGTAAAACCCCCATTTACACGAAAGTTGAGACCGTGTGATTGGGAGTCGCGTAATTAGGGTAGTGAATCTTGTAAAAAATTAGGGGTTACGTTTTTTTTTCGCGAAAAATGCAAAACTGACAAAACTAAGAATAAATGAAAAAAATATATGAACGAAATATTTAGTTTTTAGGTGGTAAAATGCATAGCTCTCGCCAACGTTTAGCTGTATGCACCACACAGACAGCCGCCCAGCTGTATGTACAGCAGCAACAACAGTGGAATTCGACCGCGCAATTGGGGGATTTGCGGCGAATATTTCGAGTCAGCGCGTAATTCGGGGTAGTGTAATTGAGGGTTCACTGTACATAGATTTTATCGTATTGATATATTTACAAGACAGTTTAATTTTCGTCCTCCTTCGCCCAAGAGTTTTACCCAAGTGATGAATTTGGTCTGGTAATTGCGAATAAGGTCAATATCACATTTAGATGTTTAACGACGAAACTCATAATTGGTTTATTACTTTTTTTATTGTCGACCACCGTTGGGTGTATAACCAAATATTGAATGCTTTCGAGTATGTAGTTGATTAGCTCATCAATATTAAAATTTGTTTGAAAAAAAATGTTTATCAGTAAAACTTATAAATATTTGAAATTATGTTTTTTTTATAGTTTCCCGGCAAGCGTTGCAATGCATATTTTCTGTTTGCTACCGATTGCCGATGGTACGACACACGCGCCACCTACTGTAAGTGAATTGTACTATAACTTTCGCACAAGTGCAAGCATACGTTGTCAAAATAAACTATATGGCAGACATACAAACATTGATTGTTATACATAAGACCTACTGTAAGTTAATTTTACTATGCCTATAAGCTTCCCGAAAGTGCAAGCAAAAAGTTTATCAAAGTTTTATTGCAATCGGATGAGCGGTGTGGCAACGCGTAAAAGACGAACAAACAAAAATTCATTTGTATATATTAGAACATACAAAATATATTAAAATGGATGAAATTGACGAAGAATGCAGAAATTAAATTAATCCCTGCTAATTTAGCATTGTTATAGCTCAGTGGAAGCATTTTTCAGATTGAGTAGGACAGAAGTATGAAACTTGTAAAACCGAACATCAATCGATCGTTTTATGGCACATTCTCATTTAATTTAGCCTGTATATATCAGGAAGGGTCGACAACGTTATTCATACATCATAAATGAAGATGTCTTCACAAATGATTCAAGCACGGTGCCACGAAAGATCGGATCTGTCAAAATAAAAACGGAGGAAAAACATACTAAAGTGTATGCCTTCTAGTTTGGGGTTGGTAAGGGAAGATAAATAATATGGTGCAGGAAAACAAAGCCATGTTCGACGTCAACAGACTCGCGCAGTGATAGATGAGAATAATAATAATACATGACAAGACCAATGGCTTATAATAAATAACGCCTAAAAAAAGAATTTCATCTTCAATATTGGACACAAGAATTTTATTTGTTTACGAAAATCGATCGAAGTATTTTTTTTGATAAAACGATAATATTATACTATGCGATTTTCAATTATCGACATATTATACATTAAGTAGTATAGATGGAATTTTATTGATTGGACTTCTATTCCAGATCAGGGATTTCGGGTTTTTATTATGTATTTATCTTATATTCGTATGGTCTCCTCGGATCAGCTTAGCGTCACATTACATTATGCATATCGACTGGAAAGGAAAAAGGACGTAACCTACAGTTTTTTCAAAACAGCTTTTTTTCGATAGTCACAATGTATCAAACTTGATACACGTTTATCAAAAGGATGTAAGCTGCAAATGCCGGATTAGTATCTAAATTTAGCTTTTAAGTTTGAAAAAAGGTGAGCTTGTAAAAAGTTAAAACCAAGAAAATAGACTGAAATAAAGGTTCCTAAACAATTTCTTTAATTAATATTAAATGATGTCAATTGAATACCAGTTTAGAAATCTCCCTGCACTTCAAGGTTGTGTATAATTCATAATTTGCATATGGCCCAAAATCATCAAAACACGTTTTTTGTGCCTCCTGTAAAATTTGCTATGCGTGTGTTACGTCCTTTTTCCTTTCCACAGTTGATATAATTTCTTACGAAATCTTTAAAACAATGTCGTATGCAATACACTGTCACTTAATCTGATATTGTCTTAAAACTTTCCACAGTCGATATGCCATAAGTCTAAAAACAGATATAACTATGATGTGTATACTTGGGAAATAATATGAAGATTGTCTGTGGTTATATATAATACAGATATGGCCATAAATTGCGGAAATAAAATTAGAATAGGAGACAGTAACTAAAAAATGTTCATACGTAAAAAGCAAGGCAAAGAAAGGTAAGTGGAATTTTACACGAATAATCATTTAGCACAGCTCATTTAAATAAATCTTAATCGCTCATCCTGTGTTTTATATAACATTGTAACAGCTGTTTTCTCATTTTGTAGAATTCTCCGACCTTCTTACTTCATGATAAAATCGTTAATGTCAAAACCAAAGCAATAATTGTTTGAATCTTTACTATGTTTGCTTATAACTTAATTAAAAATTATCACAAGTTAGTTAGTGTTAGCTTGTAACATCATTCATTGTTATAAACAAAGTACGTACAGATTATTATTGACACTATCTACGACAAATATGATACAAGTTAAGTGTAATATTTATTATACGGTGCCGTGAGATCTTTGCAAGGCGACATATTGCCTATAATAACAACATTTATCAAGGTACGAATATTATAATATCAATTTAGGGAAACACTTTTAGGGTGTTCACTGTCAATACTTGGTGGAAAGGCATTATATTAAGATAACACAATATTCTTTTGTACTTATATCCGCTTTTATTTACCAAGATCCGAACCGGCATCGCTAATGGCGAGCAATATCAATTGATAAGAAATAGAATTTAACAGTATTGTGTAACTAACTGTGACACGTGTTTCGCCTCTTTCAGAGGCATGTTCAGACTTACTATCGCAAATTTTGCTTATGTAATGAAGCAAGATTGATTCTAAAAATTTTAAATTATGAAATTACAAAATGGAGGTTGGAGTTTTTTTCCCTTTAATGGGAAACAAAGAGGGGGTGATTGAATCGAAATAAAGCAAACAAATAATGATACTAATGAGCTGCAATCAATCAGATTAGGATTTTTCCCTTTTAAAGGGAAGCAAAGAGGGGATCGAAACAAAGCAATTTAATTAAATTAAATTTATTATTTAATTAAATTTTATATTAAAATGAACTTCCACAAAGTTACCGCCGAAACCATCGAAAATATTAGAATTTAACAGTGTTATTTATACAAAACAAATCGAAATAAAAAGGTGTAATTAATAATTGGCATTGAAAAGATTTTTAGAGTTACAATAAAAAATATGAATAAGTGACTCTAAGCTAAAAAAAATTAACACCTCTAATGTGTAATTACAAAGATCATCAAAGGGTAATAAAGACTAATGGTAATTTTAAACATAATTATAATTTCGGAAATTTTAACTTTATTTATAATTCTCATCAGTTGATTATGCTCACCATGAGCGAAACCGGTTCTGATCTTCGTAAATAAAAGTGTAAATAAGTACAAAGGAATGTTGCGTTTATCTTAATATCGAGTGTGAAAAGTAAAAAAGATGAAACCAACAGTTTTTTCAAAACTGCTTTTTTTTATAATCACAATGTATCAAACTTGATACACGTTCTATAAAAAGGATGTAAGCTGCAAATGCCGAATTATTATCTAAATTTAGCTTTTATGTTTGAAAAAAGATGAGCTTGTGAAAATTGAAACCAAGAAAATAGACTGAAAAAAAGGTTTTCTCTAGACAATTTCTTTAATCAATGATAGAATATGTCAATTAAACACCAGTTTAGAAGTCACCGTGCACTTCAAGGTTGTCTATATTTAATAATTTGCATGTGAACCAAAATCATCAAAACACGTTTTTGTACCCCCTGTTAAATTTTCTATGTGTGGGTTATGTCCTTTTTCCTTTCCACAGTCGATATGTATAGGGAAATATACAGTAATTAATGCCACCCACACAGTACTAACTACTAATGCAAGGTATATTTATTAAAAATATGTACTTATTTTTTATTAAATACAGATTATTTTCATTCATTAATTTGACATCCATACAGTTATAGTTGTAAATACATTAACACAGAAGTAAACAGCTTGTTTTGCCAAATATAACTGAACTTAATTATAATTAATGCGATGTCAGTCATTATTGATGAGTGATAACTATTTTTTTTTTGGCCGTGTGAAAGTAACATGGTCCGCTTTGTTCCACTGCAAGTAAAATTGAATGAGTAAGAAAGTAACCATGCGTCATTTATAAATTGAGATTGGTAACGTTTTTTTCTTACACAAACTCTTTGTACAATCTCCGGCTGTAATATCATTGCACAAACAAACGATAATTATGAATATGGGAGAAGGAATTTGCGATAACAATTTCAAACATATTACACACAACGCTGTGATTTTAATATGTGGGCGTTTCCAATGGATTTAGGCGAATGTGAGTCGCGAAATAACAAAGAAAAAATATGATTACACCGCAATTTTATATAGTACATATTCACTATTTAAATTTGAATCGTTCAAATTATGTACATTCACACAAAATTTGTCACTAACGACCCGGCTTTCTCCTTTTGGCATCTTCAGGCGTTCAAGTGCACGGATGAAATTTAAGTGACGCTTAGTAAATGATCATTTACTAAGCGTCAGCCTTCGTCAGTTAATTTCCCGCCAAAACAACATTGAATTGTTTAATCTTTTTTCAATAGCGTCATTAAATAATTACTATCAATATGTATGGCATTTTTATTTATAACTGATAACTATAGCGAAAAAAACTGCATTGTACGTCAAATAATTGCAACAAATCTTCACCAACATTCATTAGGCTAGTAAATCGATCGAATTTATTTTTTTACCAAGTCCGCTCCAAATGTAGACTTTTTAATGGAGTTCATCTCAGCAGAATTGTTTCTACGAGAACTGCTTGTTACTCAGTTGCTCAACCGCTCTATTTCCAAAGGGAGTAGAGATAGAAGAATGGGGCTACGACAAGACTAGTAGTTATCTAATCACTCTCGCTGAGCTCCTTTTTTAGAAAAGAATAGGTGGGAGGTGCGAAGTCAAGACATCACATACATCCATACCTTCGAACAAAAATCATAAATCAATTTATAAAACTGTCCGTACTGAGATTTGAACCTGTGACCTCCGTAACCGACGCCAATAACGGTGACCACTCGACCACGCAGCCTAATACTTAAACAAATTATCTGTAATGTGACATTAATTGAATGTGGTTTGGTAGGTGATATTATTTAGTTTATTTTAGGATATAATTACAACTACCTAAAGAGGGATTTACATTGTATTTGATAAGTAATTTAGAGAACGATGATTCAAACACTAATTCTTATTCCGGTTTTTAGTCCATAAATCAGGAAAAATATAGGGAATTGTGGGTTAAAGCTAGTCATGGATTATGGATGGCCGCGGCCATTATCGAATAATGAGGCATAAGGCATAATAGTGAAAAATATTTCGTATTTCGCATAATTTATCAGTATTCTTCGTATTAATGTGTGATTTTAACGCGCTTATAATGCCCTCAATAAATAATTTTAAATCGTGGCGTTGTTTTTAACTTAGTTTGTGAAGTTTTTCGCCGAAATAATCCATGACTAGCTTTAACACATTTTTACCAAAATATATTATGAGTATTGTTTTTACGAAGCAATCGTAACTATTGTATTTTACTAATGTGTCAATTCTCCATAATAAAACAACAAATTTCATGCAATTGTTTTCTAGGAATGTATTAATCAGCGCTAATGAGTTATTTAATTTATTACACGATTTCAGCAAAAACAAACAATGATTTATATAACTTATTAAGTAGTAGGTTAGAATTTTAAATAAAGGGCGGATGATTTTATTAGAAACAACTCGAGATAAGCAGGTCCAAATAATGTCATTAATGTTATGTATTGAAGGTATAATCTGCGAAACATATATATTTTTAAATAACTTACTGGCATTCGTTCATAATTTCTTCTTGCGTGCGCACTTGTACAGGTGCTAGCTGTTCCACTGACTCCTCGTAATTTCCAAAACACTTGGTGATTTTGTCATCGAACGTGTTGACCAGGTCTTCGAGAGACCCCGAGAAGGTTTCGTTGAAGTTGTCAGTGACAACGGAGGCATTGTCAGGGCGAATCTTTATCCCGGTGTTATCATTCTTGTCAATATTAGCACACTCATCATTCAAAATATTTGAATCACTCGTTATTATAACATCACTGCTACGATCTTTGAGGTTTTTTATGTTGTTTAAATTGAGCGCGTCGATGTTATTGTCGTTTATAGTTTTAGACTGGAATTCAACGGATCCCCAGTCGTCCGTCTCCTCGAATTGGGCGAGAGGCGCTTCGAATTTCAACTCGGCCATTTTGTTCGCGATATCCCTCATGTTCACGAGGCAACCGGCACGAACGAGAGCCGCGCGAAGACTGAATTTGTATTATTGCGAGTGCTTTGTGCACAACACCGCAAGGACCGTTTTCCTCTGCGATTATTTTGTAGGCCGCGGAGAAAGCTCCAATGCGCAGGAGCTTAATTCGTTCTAAATAACTTTTGACAGGACGCGCGGTGATCGATAATATTCACAAAGATAATAAATAATTGTTCTCACAGCAAGGTGAAAAAATATATTTAAAAAAATATTTTTACATAGTTGATAGCTATTTCTGCGTATGAAAAATAATACTTTCGATGGATTCGACGGTAAGTTTGTGGAAGTTCATTTTAATATAAAATAACTTAGATAACTCCACGTATTGTGCTACAAACTGTGACACGTGTTTCGCCTCTTTCAGAGGCATCCTCAGACAATCAGACATACAGACAATGGTGGTCTGAGGATGCCTCTGAAAGAGGCGAACCACATGTCACAGTTTGTAGCACAATACGTGGAGTAATCTTAGTTATTTTATATTTATGAAAAAAATAATATTTAAAGATCTAAAATAACTTGTTATTTTTTCATATGATTACAATGGAGTTCTACCAAGTAAATGCCAATTTAATCAATAAATTGTTATCATTATTAGTTTTATATTATTGCGTGCAAAATTACAAAATCGGCTTTATATTTATACTGGTTTTAATTGAATTGTATAGTTTGTCTAATTCAATCAACCAGTTCCGAATGTTATAAAATGCATAATGAAATAATATGTGTATTACATTTAGACATTTTGTATTCGATATAGAGATCGCATCGGGACCGGTTTCACTCAGCGATTAAGAAATTACTGCGTAAGATTCGACGAATCCACGATTACTGCAAATTCGTATGCACTTCAGTGAGCATGCATATTCATAAATTTTATGTTGAGCAAATTCCCCGATAAGCCAGGTGAAAACCTATAATAATTTACCTGCATTAAATACAATAAACTTTGGTGTAACGTTGACCAGGCCAACACACCTCATTTGAAAAGCTGGAAATGTCAAATATCTGAGTGTAAATTTCGAAAGAGACAACGATATACAAAATTTTTCGCGCAAACACGGAAAAGAATATAGAAAAAAGACGCGTAAAAAAACTTCCTCGCGGAATGCCCTCAAAAATATGGATTAAATATATTTTTTTAATAATAGGTAAAAATGTGGAAACAGAAATATTTTTAAAAATATATTCACTTGCATGGGTATTTTACAAAGGAAAATTTCCCAGTTGTTATCAAAAAAAATAAGGAACGTTATATGTATACAGTGGTGGGCTGCCAATACGTTAACAAGGGGCTCGCTTAATCTCAAAGCAATTCGCGGTGTTCTGGGGAAGGAGTGAATTTTTTAATTAACTGTAATTTGGCTTAATTGTTATTTGGACGGATGCCGGTGGGATGTCTATACGTTAACAATGGACTTGCTTTATCTCAGGGCTATTCGCGGTGCCCTGGGGAAGGTGAGAACTTTTTTTATAACACTTGTACCATTATACCCATCTTGTGCTTAACATGATATGTTATTCTACTTAATATTCTTTTATTATTCATAAATACGCAATATACCGTATCCGTAATTTAACATCGAAAAAAAATAATTTTAATATTCCAAAATTGTAGTAAAAATAGGTAAAATTGTTTTCGTTTCAATTTCATGCTTCGTGTGTTAGTCTTAAGCAGTGGCGTAGCAAGAGGGGTGCGGACCGCCCCAGGCGGCACATTTTTGTGGGCGGCATTTTCGAAAATGAAAAGAATTTTGAAAGCAATAAGAAAATAAAAAATGGTTTGTATACATAACCAGTGCAAGCTTTATCCCTTTCACTATGATTTCTTCCGCATGTTTTTGCACTGTGACACTCACTGACAAAATGTATTTTTTTGAAGGAGGCATTTTCGAAAAAAAAAAAAATTAAAAGGTAAAAAATAAATAAAAATTGTTTTGAATACATCATCAATGCGAACTATATTCCTATACCTTGCTTTCTTCTGTCTAGTTTGTGCTTTGTGACTTACTGATTAAGCAAAACTTTTTGAGGGGCGGCGTTTTTCATATGTAATAAGCACATAAAAATTGTTTTGTATATCAAAAAATTAATGCAAGAGATAATTCGTTACCCATTTTTTCCACATGATTGTACTTTGTGATTTTGTGCTTTTTGGAAATTCTAAAGATAATCACGGTTCTTCAATGAAGACTGAGATAGACAAATGTTTTCTTCGACGGACAGAGTGACACGTGACGATCGTTGAGATTTGAACAGATTCACAGTATTGCTGATCAAAAGTGGAGTTTCCAAGTTATTCCTTAAAAGCTCTTTAGCAAACCTTTATGTATTTTTCATATTTGTAAAATAAATAATAAAAATAATGTTAATAATATTGCATTTTTTCTCGATACTTAATACAATAAGAATCTGATCATTGACTATTTTTTTTTTGACACATTTTTTGTCCTGCGGCTTGATTTTCAGAATATTAGAAACAAATATTTTGCAAGAGATTGCATTATATTTATACAAAAAAAACACCTGTAGTATAATATAATATCATAGTTCAAAAAATAGAAGAAGTGATTTAAAAAAGAAATTGGCGGAAATATTGGGAGCGGCAAATTCAAGGACTGCCCCGGTCGGCATGACCCCTTTCTATGCCATTGGTCTTAAGCCATCGTCGATAATATATTATGTAATATGTTAGGAATTGCAGTATGTACTGATTTATTCTGGGAATATTGTTCTTGTTTTAATTTAGCAAGGGGTTCGCCAGTCTAAGTTTATTTTAACAAGGACTCACCCGAGCCCCTTGTTAAGTTAAGAAAATTTTTCGTCTCAGATCAAATCAGCACCTAACTGCAATTTCTGTTAAATTGTTATACGAAGATGTATCATCTATAGTGTAAAGGCATTATGACTGAGATTTACCGAGCCCCTTGTTAAGATATTAGCAGCCCACCGCTGCCTCCAGCCCACCCCTGGACGAATGCAGTTGTAGGTGAAAATTATCGCAAAAATGTGTCGTTTTAAGTCGGTATAAAGACTAATATCAGGTCCTGTTTATTTTAAATGTTTTAGTAGATAATAAATAGCTGACAATTTTTTTATCTCTTTTATGTTGTCATTTTTAATGGGTTGGCTGCAGCGGTGGGCTGCCAAAATGTTAACAAGGGGCTCGCTTATTCTCAGAGCTATTTGTGTTGTTCTGAGTAAAAAGCGATTTTTATTTGATGATTATGCAAGTAAACACAATAATTTTTGACGCAATCGAATGTATACTACTTTATAGTTAAACTATCGTACATAATATATATCAGAAAGTGTAGATTAATACTGATTCGATTTGGAAATATTGTTTTTTTCACATTAACAAGGGGCTCGGAGGCCTGAGTCACATTTAACAAGGGGCTTGCGCGAGCCCCTGTGAGCCCCCTCTAGCCCATCCCTGGTTGACTGACGATTTGTGGAGGAAAAGCATTATATTTACAAAAATAAAAACACATCTTTTTGCAATTCTTTTTACATGTCTAAACATAGCAAAAGATAGACAAATATTAAATTTAAAACTTTACCAATTTTACTTATTTTACAGTTTTATAATAATAATCATCACCGGTTTCGGTCATCAATTTTTTTTTATAACTAAATCCTTATTCTTTTCAAAACCATGATCGCTTCTAATGTGGAGCATATGGACTACTAATGGGTTTATCTGAATATTTTTTTCACCAGAAGTGTTCCACCACTGCTAGGAGTGCTAGGACAGGAACAGTGGTTAGTTAATCGCTCTCGCTATGCTTATGAAAGCTGTCCGTACTGGAATTCGAGCCCGTGACCTCCGTAACCGAACGATGAACACCTGACCACCGAGCCGGTGTTCTTAATATCTACTTATAATTAAGGGCGAAACAAAGGCGACAATTTTCATAATCCATAATGGTAAAAATACATATAATAAATACGTTTTTTATGGATAAAATTTCTGAAAAATAACGTTTTATATTTTTTATTTATTATCATACTATTTTAATAAATCGTGAAAAGGAAAAAGGACGTAGCCCCCAAATCAAATTTTAAGGAGGCGCAAAAAACGTGTTTTGATGATTTTGGGCCATATGCAAATTATGAATTATACACAACCTTGAAGTGCAGGGAGATTTCTAAACTGGTATTTAATTGACATCATTTAATATTAATTAAAGAAATTGTTTAGGAAAAACCTTTATTTCAGTCTATTTTCTTGGTTTTAACTTTTTACAAGCTCATCTTTTTTCAAATTTAAAAGCTAAATTTAGATACTAATTCGGCTTTTGCAGCTTGCATCCTTTTGATAGAACGTGTATCAAGTTTGATACATTGTGATTATCGAAAAAAACTTTGGGTTACTTCCTTTTTCCTTTCCACAGTCGATATGTATTATGTCATTCAGATTGTTTTGTGAAATCTGTTTACTAGCACCCGCGGTTGCAGAACTATTGTAAACTGCCGCTTTTGTTACAAATCCGATTTTAATTCTTCAAAAATATACATGATATGTTTTATTAACTTTCTATTAGGTATATTACGTAGTTATATTTCTCGGTCGTGTACGAAAACTGCCGCACACAGGGGCGTCTTATTGATATGGCAAAAGTGTGCAACGCACATGAGGCGGCAGCCGACCATTTATTATCTTTTTGTACCCGCCGGCCTGAAATAGGTTCAATTGTTTTATATAGCGAATACTAGTGAGTACTGTAATTTGTGATACTAGCATCTATGAGCTTCAACTAACTTAGCAAGTTTAAGGCATGCCACATTTACAAGCTTATAATGCTATTTTTCATCATCATAAAAATAAATCATAATTGAACTAATTTGACTATTGAAGTTAAATGATCAGCCAAAAATGCTTGTGAATTGTGGTGAACGAAATCAGTCCGGACAATTTCACAGAATTTTGTTTTTAATAAAGATTATGGTTTTAAAAAAATGTATATAATATCAACACCATTAATATGTTGTTGTTATTATTTCGCAAGGACACTATAAAGAAATAAAGGATCTCATAATATTTTGTTATATTAGTTGTTAATTATTATATGCAGTTATAATTTTAGTATTTTCGTTCATGTTTATTGTAGTTTATTGTTTATGGTATATAGTACATAAATAATAGAGGTTAGGCAGTGTATGGCAACTCTTGGGAAAAATGTCAACATAATAAAATAATGGATATATCGGGTATATCACAGTATTCTTGGTAATGCAACATGCGGTAATTGTTATAAAATAAAGCTTTCTGTTATTATTAGTCATATAAGTGCAGTGTTCTCGTGAAGTGATCAATTTACTTTAAAATGGAAGCCATAGGAAGTGAAGTCGGGCAAAAGATGAGGGTAAGTCTTGTACCGTGTCTTGTCAAAAATCTATTAACTTGAAATCAATCTACATAGCAACTAAATAATAATGGTGAAATATTCCAAAATTTTGTTTCAGTCTGCCATCAAAGCGAAGCTAATGGAATTGGGATGCTATGTCGGTAAGACTATGTTTGATTTAATATTTTTTAATTTATAACAAATATATCTACGGCATCTCTCCTTACTGTCACTTATTATATTTCTTTCGGTGATCACCGCATTCAATAAGTGGCTTGTGTTTTTACTAACCCCAGATTGACTTATTTAGAGTTATCCAATTAGAATGTTTTAGAAATGTCTTCCTTAATAATCCTTAATGATCTATTGGCACATCTTAAATGATTGAAAGTCTCATGTGTATGTGTGATGTCAATGTTGTCATATACATATTCGATGTCCATGTTTATTCGAATTTGAGCTATTTTTTCTAAACTACAAATAAAATAAACTGGCCTGATCAAAATAGATCTTAGATTTTTGTCAGTCACCAATGGAAGAATTGTTCTAAATATTTTGAATCTGTTTTATAAATATAAATAAATCATTTGTACCCCTCGCACGAAACAAAATATCGGTAAAAGTGAGATATAGCTAGTCATGGATTATTACGGTGAAAAACTTCACAGACTAAGCTAAAAACAACGCCAAGATTTAAAAGATCAGTGTTCTTCGTAATAATGTGTGGTTTTAACGCGATTATCAAGCTCTCAAAAAATAATTTTAAATCGTGGTGTTGTTTTTAGCTTAGTCTGTGAAGTTTTTCGCCGTAATAATCCATGACTAGCTGTAACTGATTTTTACCAAAATATCTAATTTCTACCGACAGTGTTATTGGAACTTCAGAGTTGTCTTCATTTAAAAAAATTCACACTTATTTTTATCAGTGGTCTGAAAAACTAATGAATTTCATTATGTATGTAGTCAAATTAAAAATGAATTAATATGTTGCATGAGACTGAAGTGCTAATTTCTCTAAAGCATAATTGAAATGGAATGTTACCTTTTGGTTATCAATTAAGAATAGTCATATCAGCATTAATCAACATCTTCTGAAAAAAAAATGTTCTCTTTTGCAATTAAAACATATAAAATAAAATAGTAAAGTTGGCAATGATGCCATTGAATGTAGTATAATAGTTGTGGTATTCAATGGAACAAATGAAAAACAAAACTTACTGATCTTTTTAAAGATAATTACAGTAGCCTTCTACATACATACACACCAGCTGTGATATTGATATTGTGAGTAGGGATTCTGAAGTCTCGGGTTTTTCAAAGTTCCGGGACTCGAGACGTGATAAAGTCAAAGTCCCGGGACTTCCCGGGACTTGGGACTTTTATTTCCCCTTCAATAAAATTATAAATTTATTAAAATTAAATATTTGTATGTATGTACTAAAAAGGGATGATATCGATACATGTATTGAAAAAATAACAATGGATTGGGTAAAATTATGACCGTTACTTCACAAATCACAATACAGCTGAAAAATAGTGAAAAACATTTGTAAATAAAACAACATCAGGTATGAACATATAATTATAATATTTTGTAATTTGTTTTTGCTAGTTATATTTTTTATACAAATATAAATTGATTTAAACAAATTTCTAATAACATAAATGGAGATATCTTTCTCCTAAACGTTTTTTAATATTTTGTTTCAATTAAACTAATTTTTTTGAGCGTTTTTACGCAGTTAAACGTATATTTTTTTTCGTACGTACTTTAAAAGGCTGCCGAAACTATGCGTTAATTCAAATAAATACATCTTTTGAACACATTTATTTATTAATAATGAAAATATTAAATTAATTCAATAATAAAATCAGAACCTCAAATCATACATAGTATGTGTTATTTACACAAAAGTTAATATTTTATTTTTGCTTATCAAAATATGATTTTAAAAATAATAATGAATTTAATGACGAATCAGACAGCCGATTTCTTATTTTTGTAATAAACGTTGTTGCAACATTGTTTTTCCAAAACATTGATCTTTCTTGTATTCTTTTCGAAAAACAATTAGTCCCAGCTGTTGATAATAAAACATTTATATCCGCCTTGATTTATAACATAATTTTCTAGAAATAACTATCGGCTTCATTATTTCTTGGAATTCTGTGCGATTATCCCAAGCTTCAAATTGTTGAACTATTGAGTTGAGCGAACACGTGTCTAAGTTTTTTTTGTATTTCTGCATGTCTCTACCCATCGAAAATGGTTGTTTCGTATTACAATATATAAATAGATGTTATTTGAAACTTCTACAATTATAAATCTAAACAGCTGTTTCTTTCATAAGGTCCCTTTTATATATGCATACTTAATTTTGTTAAAACCCCGGCCTTTAATCCTTAGCCTGAATATATTGCATTTTTTTCAAAACTGATCTCGAGGATAGACACCAATGTAAATTTATTTTAAATCAAAATTAACTTTTTAGGTCACATTAGCGATTGCTTGCATCCAATTTTATTTTGTTAGAATGGTTTTTTCAAAATTAAAATGTAAAATTTGGCTGTCTTAAGTCCCGGGACATTCGACAACAAAAAAGCTTAAAAGTCCCGGGACGTCTCAACACAGAATCTCTAATTGTGAGAATATAAAAAAAAAATAAGTCACTTAATTTTTCCCTTTTCTACGAGCATGAATAAACTTATGCAACCTATTTTGCATTGTTGCCGATTTGCATTGTTGCAGAAATGATTTCTTGCTTTATATTAATTTTGCAGAATAGATATGATAATAATGGGCTTAGAATTAGACATTTCTCCATTTATAATGTCTTCTTCCAAGTAAAAGGTTACCGCTGAACAATATATCTGGCATATGCTGTACATCTTTTTCTATCTTGCTTGATCACAAGTTTAGAGAAGAGCATAGGGGGAAAAAGTGTGTATTTTGCTCTTGTATCCTACTTGCTCTTACGCAAATGAGGCTGTTTATAGATATTTAAAAATCATTTTGAACAAATGATGTTATTTATATTTTAGATGATGAACTCCCAGATTACGTTATGGTTATGGTGGCCAATAAAAGGACTCGCTCTCAAATGGAAGAGGATCTGCAGCTCTTTCTTTCAAACAATACGGAGGCATTTGTGAGCTGGCTGCATCAAGTGTTACAGAAACTTCAAGAAGTTACCATCAACACAAATCTAGGTATGAAAATATTCTAAACACAAATGAAATGCTTTTGACTAGAACATAACATGGACTTCTTAGTGAGTATACTTGTTTTTCAGATGGTTTTAGTAATGACAGCTTTCAAGAGAGTATGTATTGTTACTTTATAAAATTAAGAAAACGTTTAAGAGAAAAATACAGTCAAATTGAATGTTATTCGTTCTACCTAACACAATTGACTGATATAAATATATTTTGATGTTTTTAATTTTTTTTTAAATATAAAAAAAAATAACTTATTAATCAAAGTGGTATGAAATATTTTTTTTAATGATTAATATTTAATATTTGCAGTAAAAATGACTGATCCAATCAAAAAATTAAAAGCCAGAAGAGCTGAAATTGTTGTCAGTATTAAGAAAGAGCGCAATAAAGAAAAAGAAAAGAAGAAAGTGAAGGAAAAATTGAAAGCTAAAGAAAAGGCTAAAATCAAGGCTAAGAAATCCAAAAAAGACAAACAAAAGAAAACTAATGAAACGGAGAGTATCAGGCCAAGCATTCCACCACTTTTAATGAATCTCGAAAAAGATTCATCTCCATCCATTACCGACGTGTTTGCAGGACAAATACTCAAATCCCACGGGATCAAATTGAATTTGCCCATTCAATCATTGATAAAAGTTCCTGAAAAAGTATTAGAGAATAATAATACGACTGATATTACTACAAAGCGGAGGTTGCTGAATAGAAATAGATTTCCTATTATAGATCCTTCCAAGGTTTCTCAACTGACCGCGGAAGTTGCAAATCCAGCAGCGGTAGTTTCTGTCAGTCAAGTGGACTCTTTTGACATACCTTCCATTAATGAAATTGAAAAAGAATCTTCCCTCGAGCGGATTTCTAAGCAGCCTCGAGAGGAAAAGATCAAAGAAATGAATGAAATCAACGCCAAGATTCAGTCATTGAAAAGGAAATTGTCTCAGCAGCTCGAGTCTGGTTCTGAAGATGAAGATTTTATTAATCTTCGGACTGAAGCGGAGGAATTGATGGGTGTGGATTTTACCGATGAAACAAACGTAAGTAGATTTCAATATTATGACTCAACTTCATTAAAAAACTTGAAAAAATTAAAGAGTTGTTGTGTTATTAGAATCATTGATTAAATCAAAATAAATTTGACATTGTAGAAAAAGTATTTAGTCCAGGGGTGGGGAACCGTCTTCTCAAAAGGCCTCATTCATTTTTCTTATTCGACACGAAGGCCGCAGTAAACATTTACTAGGGAATTTTTGGCCGTAAACAATTTCATGCCAATTTCTAAAGCCCAGAAATTTGCGGATGGCCCAAAATTACCAGCGTGGGACTTTTAGGTCTTCCAAGGATTTTGACATTCAAAATCTCAGGAATTTTCCGAATTAACAAAAAAATACAGAATTACAAAATTGGTTAGAAGACCGCACCAGAGTAGCCAAAAGGCCGCAGGTTCCCCACGCCTGATTTGATCAATTCATTTCTGTTAATTGTCCCCGTTGGTATCGATATATTAATGAGTTTTTTCCTCTTGTGCAATTGTGAAAAACTTGCAAAAACAAACACCAGTAATCAAATGGTGTTGATTTAATAAAATATAAAAGAAAATTTTGCCATCATTGCTTACACAAATTAATATAGCTTAATTATTGCACTACAAAATCTCATTACAAATAAACAACCTTTTTAGTGTGTAATGTTTTATTCTGCTGAGCATGAAAAACTTAGCATGACCGAATGATTTGATAGATTAATGTATTATAAATAATAGCCTTGAGATTTCAAATATTGCAATACAATATCATTGATAAAAGTTTGTGTATATCTCAAGAACTTTTGAAGTAAAACATATTTTTTAATTAATAATATTATAACAATATTACTAAGGGTAACTTGCTTTTTGGTACTCTGCAGGTGCAATTAGTCAATGCAAGAAGAGAAGTGCGAACTCCACCTTTGCCTTCAGTCATACAAGAGGCAGCCATCCTTAGTGTATCTTCAGAAAAACCCGCAACAATAATGCCTATCAGACCTCCAGTCAAAGAAAAAGAGCAGAGGAAAGCGCCTTCACCAATTCAATGTGAACTGCCACAGATTGAGCTCATCCTGCCAAAGAGACCGCTCCGGGAAAGGCTCGGAGCTAGGCAAAACAGTATTACTTTTTCTGGATACGGAGCATCCACCAATAGGACCGTGAATATGGTGCATCCTTATCAACCGAGCAAAGGAGGGTCTGACAGGCGGGACAAAGATGGCGATATCAGTGAAAGGTATTTGTTTTTATACATTAAATATTCATTATAAAAATTGAATGTGACTAAATTTTTTTAAGTGCCCCGTCACGTCAGTGGTTATGGAGAGATGTTGGAACTGGCTGGCTCACATGCTGCTGATGCCTCTGGAAAGCCTTAATCTTGCCTGCCTCTTTCGACCGGTGGGATTCCGGCGCCCCGGACCTCCGTCAGGTACTATCCATAGGATGTACTCGGCGGAACTGAGGGATGCTGGAATGTCATGGGAGGAAGCAAAGCAATTGGCGAGAGACAGGGAAACATGGAGGTGCCGCGTGGCGGCCATATGCTCCACATAGGGAGCGAATATGGTCAAAGAAGAAGAAATTTTTGAAATTAATTCTTTAAGGAAACTTTTTATCAAATCGTTTCTTAGCCATTGCTTGTATTTTTTATAATTTCCATCGTTGAATGCATTGGATAGACTATGATAAGCAGCACATTTTTAACAAAAGGGAATTTGATATGTAAAAGCGATAAGCATATCATAGAAATTGAAGTAGATCAATACTTCTACCTTTTACCATTAACGTACAGAATATTGGTTTATTTTTTGTAATTTTTATAAATATAATGGTTATTGTTTTTATGCCTTTGTCTTAAATTCTTCACACTTCAGCGAACTTCTTCTAATGTTAGCTGAAAGCCGAAATTATGTTTCGTATTGTATGAATTGGATGTGTTAAGTTTGGTTAAAAAGTCACTGTTTACATTATGTTTATGATATTCACACCGAGGACAGCTATGATCTTCCTTGAAAATACTATGCGTGTCTCGATTGCATCTTAAATTTAACTGATTGATTATACAATATTTATTCTGCTTTTCAGACTTGGAAATAAGACGCATCATGATAAACACGGCGGGGATTCACGGAGCAAGAATGCAAACAAAAATAGGCTGACGGATCGTCACGAACATGACAGTGAGAGCAAAAGCAAACATAGGGACTCGGAAGATGGCGTTTTAAATAAGCAAGAAACAATTGTAAAGAAACGAATTGGTTCAAGGTAAAAAAACATCATACTATAATAATTCGTTTTGGGGGTGTTTGATACTCACTTATTTATTGTCATTTTGTTTTATAATCAACTAGGGCTCTCCTGACGTCATCCTTCTTTCTTCACCCTAAACATTGATTAAGCAACTGATTCATAACCTGTTCTCAAATAAATATCTATGTTAAAATACTCCATTAGAAGTCCACCTTCTTTACATTAGGAGCAAAAATAGTTTTACAAGAAATGTCCTGAAATAATATTGGTAAATTAATTATCTTCACAGCGTGGTCCCATTACCACCAGACCCACCGATGGCTGTGGCCAGTGTCGTGCGAGCTCCTCCTCGTCCTCTACATTCCCTATCTCAAGGACGAGTTGCCGCTCCGCAACTTCTTCTCAGAGCTGTAGCCGATGCACATAAATCACTTCTAAGTGTTAGTTTCTGATCTATTCTATCTACCAAATTTTTCTACTTAATAATTTGTATGATTATCTATCGCTTCTGAGAGCATAAGAGGAATAGAATAGAATATAATAAAGAACCATTACTTTAATGTGAAATCATGATGCAGTAATTGACAGACTCTGATCTTAATTAAAAACACGAGCTCAATTAGCTTGCCTTCAACTGTGTCATTATTTCAATAAATCATTTCTTTATTGGATGTTAAATGTATTAAAATTACTCATAATATATGAAGTCGTTATGTTCCTTTGAATAAGATAGATGGTCTATCTGATACGAGAAGTATGACATATTATCTCCTATTGCCAAAATATGCAAAGATGTATTCAAACAAGAATTAGACCTTGATTGCTGAAGAGAGATGCGGTCTACTTATATTACTAGAGAATCACAATACCAGATTTAAATTTGTTTGCAAAAATATTTTGATATTTCATATCTGATAAAATATTTCAGGTACTGGGTACTCTGTACTTTGGTTGGCATCACTAACTCTGATGTAATAATTTTTGCATGATTTTAATAAAAACTGTTTAAGAATAATATAAACAGGAAAAGGATTGTTTGATTAATGCAGTGGCTTCCAACCTTTATGTTACTGCGCCTCCCTTTGAAGAAAAACATATCTTTGCGCCTCCCCATCCTTTATTTCATATAGTAATAAAGACACGTTTTAAATAGTAAATAAAAAATTTGGACTCTTCGCGCCTCCCAGGTTGGAAATCGCTTGGTTAATGGTAAATCAAGGTTCGACTTCAATGTTTTATCAGAGTGAAAATGACACCTTTCAATTTTCATGTCCTTCTCATGTGCACATATATTGTTATCTCACTAGTTGTAATTGCTGCTTCACAGGAAAACTAAACCTTATATCCCCTGAGCCCTCGGCAATGTTACTTTACTACAATTAGCGAGGAATGTGTTAAAAATGTAATGTTTTGGTTTTATTTAATAATAATAAAAATGTGGTTATTTATTATAATTGCAGAGACCGATTAAACCGAGCATGAGTGCGATTAAATCAAAGGCAGCCCTCTTGAAAATGCGAAGAAATCTGGATCCCAAAAAGATCATAATAGAAGTGTCTTCCGAAATTATTCCCACTTCAAATATCTTGGAAAGCAGAGACTCGAACTCGGACTTTGAGATCGATATGGACACCGAAAGCCTGGGAGAAATGGAAGTCAGCGATTTGGAAGGGAAGAAAGAAGACGGTGCCGAGTACGTGCCGGAGCCGCTTGGAAAAATGTTAGGAAATTTTAAAGGCATAGATTATGTGCCGACGCATATCGGGCTGTCAAATCTTAAAAAGAACATTAATAATAGCGGCGATGCACCTGCCATTTCAAGATTTTTGTGAGTGCACAGTAAATGATGACGCATGATATTATTTTAATTCAAGTTTTACAATTCAGCGACTCGGCAAGTCCTAAATGTAGAATGTTTCGATGATTTTTTTAAAAATAATATTACAGACAATTTGAAAGCTCAAAATTACATTTTTACTATCTTTGAAGCCTCTTTATTAGTCGGTTAAAGTTCATTCAGTTGTATGTTTCGACTATAAGTAGTTAGCGAATTTTTATGTTTCTTTTATTGATTCAACTAAGTCAATTGATTCCGAACATTTTCAAATCAACATTTCCATTGGTGTCCATTTGGCATTGTTCTATTATTTCACTAATTAGAGCAGCGATTTCCAACCTGGTTGGCGTGGGCTATTGCAAAGGGAGGCGCGATCAGTCCAAGATATTTATTTGCTCTTTTAAAATGTGTCTTTTACTATATGAAATAAGGATGGGGAGGCACGAAGATATTTTTTTCTTGAAAGGGAGGCGTAGTAATATAAAGGTTGGAAACCACTGAATTAGAGACTTATTTAGAAAATAAAGATATAGATAATTCTTCCTATTAAAATTGCAGGATAATTTTATTGTATGATTATATTTTATCTCTTAAAATATTTTATTTCGAAGATCGTGATTAGAATAAAAAACGGTTTTTTATTGTAGTACTACATTTTTTAAAAATTCAGTTGATAGCTATTTCGACTTTGTACCCCCGTTGGAACTGTTCTAAACTAAATTTAAAAACAAATGAAGAACTAAAATACATTTCTGTTCTTGGATATATTATGATGTAAATTCACAAAGTATTCAATAAATAAAATACAGTTTTGTGCGACAAAATAAAACTGCAAGAATGATTTGTTGTATTGATATTTAAATGTCTGCATTAATGTTGTACATAGTACCCTTTAATCATTGAGTCTAGTTACACTGCGATTCCAAGACTGCCATGGATATTTTTAAATTATACTTTCATGACCTTTTTCTTTATTTCAGAAATCTCCGTGTTGATGACAAGAAAGATCCGCAGTTTGTTGTCACTCTTGATGGCTTAGACCCCAATATATTTTTACAAAAGAAACTGCAGAATGAAAGAACTGAATCAGAAAACTCGTCAGATTTGCAGAAATCTCATATAAAACCCTCGACCGCGGAGAAAACTGCCAACGAAGATGAGAAAATTACCAAGAATTTAGGAAATATAGTTCTCACTGCCAAAACTGCGAGCCAGAGTAAAATTATTGAGAAGATCAACAAAGTATCGCCTAATAAATTGAAGAATACATTGTCTTCTGGTGCCGGTGTATCGACCAAGAAAAAATGTTTATCTCCTGAAGATGTTTCCAGTGATTTGTTAAAGAACGAAGTAAATATCTCTAAGAAACAACCCCTCGCGTCACCGGAGGCAAAAAAGAGCGTAGAAATTAATTTAGCCAAAAATTTTAAAACTTCAGATAGACAATTGACAGCGGACTGTGATAAGATTAGTGATTTTGATAACGATAAAAATGAATTGAAAAGTGAAAGAATTTTACTCGGTACTGAGGCAGAATTTCCGAGAAAGCGAAAAGCGTCGCCCATTGTTTTCGATAGGAACGAAATAAAATCTTCTCAAATTGTTACCAAAGAAATATCCCCGACGGCTGAACCACATTCTACAAATAATAAATATGATTCCTTACCTACATGTGAGTATAACAAACAGTGTTAACACTTCGTTTAAGGTTTTTGATTTTATACATGTTTTATTTCCAGCTATCATTTAAGACTATACGCTGCTTGCAAATTCAAGTCTCGGTAGCTTTTCTCATGTGTTACATTACTAAAAACAATCCTAAACTTAAATATAAAATGTGGTTTTTACGCAGTTTCCTAGATTCACCTGGTTTGTAAAATAATATTTTTTTCTATTCTTAACGAATGCATTCATTCTTTGATTCTTGAATCATATCTATACTATGTTCAAATGATTCCAACAATTCTAAGGAAGGTAACGGTTTTGTGGTACAAGCACCAAGCAATTCTAGACCACTTAACGTTTCATATTGATTGTTTTATTTCATTAAAAATTCAATATGTGACATTGTGACCACAGTAATTTAGGCAACTGTTTGTATTTTACTGTGCACCAACATGATAAACACTTGTAGTAACATTTTATTAATTTCAAATGTTCTTGAATTGGTTTTATATTTTTTACAGTACCCTCTGACCGAAAGCGGAACCTGTCACTGTCGATTACGTCACGATGTCGTTTCTTTCCGGACTGCCGACTGGGAAAAGCTTGTGAATTTTATCACCCTCCACTGTACACTGGGTCTCCTCCGATACTCTGCAGGGCATTTCCCAATTGCATATTTGGTGAAAAATGCGTGTACGGACATCCCCTTTGCAAGTTTGATAAATCCTGCGTGAGGAGAGACTGTGCATTCACTCACACGGATGCATTTAATTTAAGAGCAAAATCTCTCACTGGACCCACTCTCTTGTCTGCTGTATCTCCTGTCATAGGTCAGTTCTGCTGTCATTAGTATTGCCCCATTTTCACTGAATCATATATTGTATGTCGTATTTACCTAGTTTATTTAAAAATATGATTGCAATTCGCTACTCGGCGAGATTAATTTAATTTCATATTTATGTTTCTGTTACCGTACACCATATATTTCCTCAGCTATAAGATGTCATCGTTAATAAAACTCACCTTTATTATAAAACATAATAAAAACTTTATTACAACACCCAAAGTCGTAGGACAGTAAATATCATTCATAATTGATGTATTACAAATGTACTTTAAATATCATTGAAGGCTTAAAACTTCTTGATATTTGGTGTCAATAATTATTTTAAATCATATGTTGACATTTTTTTTCATTCAAAAAGACATTCATAGCTATTAAAAGTGGTGTCGGAGTAGAAACTGACAAATTTCGATGAAAGATTCATTGACATTAAGTTATTTATTTATAATTCGTATTGCATTTTAGTTGAAATGAACTTATTTTGTTCGAAGACGGTTAGCAGTATAGTATTATATAGCAAATAATTTCACAATCTATGGATGTCACTATCTCAGAAATTCTTTTATTTTTCAATGTTCGCTTAGTTAGCTTGTTTCATTAGTGATTTCATTATTTTTGATTTGCAGCATCGAGAGTTGTCCCCGTTTCAAACTACAAGTCAATATCAGCATCCACATCAACACTGCCAACGATCTGCAAGTTTTATCCCAATTGTTCAAATCCGACGTGCCACTGGTTTCATCCGAAACCCTGTCGGTTTGGCAGACACTGCCTCAACAAAATCGAATGCAACTTCTATCATCACGACTCGCCCTCACTGAAATGGAAAAGCTCAACGCAGACGTAAACAATCTACGTCAGTTAGACTTTAAAATTGTCTATGTATATTTAGAAATTACATAATTTATAAAATTTACTTAGCCCAGTAGTAGTAAAAATAAATAAGAATCAAATTGAAATCATTCGATAAATTTAACCACATTTTTAACAATTAGTAGTCAACATTATTAGTTTCTTTTTGTTAAAGCATCAGACAGTGGAATTTCGATCATTTTTGATGGTTTATCTGGCATGCACTACGTGCAAGCAACATTGTGGGTATTTTATACAAAAGTATATTATCAAGGCGTATTTCATTCAACTCTGACAGATGTCAAAACAACTATAATTTTTACTGAAATAACTATTCTAGATCAGGTTTGGTAAATGAATATGTTTGCTTTGGCATTCAGAACTAAAAATGCATATTAATTGAATTGGCATTTACTTGGTAGAACTCCATTATAACATAGCTATTTCTACTTGACGCCCTCATCAGAACTATGTCTAAACGCGCATTTACTCATCTATATGTAGTGGCATAGTAAAGGTACACAATACATTACTCTTCCTTTCCAAAAAAAAATGTAGAGCTAAAACACATTGTTATTTTTTCACCGTTTTAAAAATGCCTAGTTTAATTAATGTGTAAATAAAATAATCTTTATTTCTATTAAAATAATTTTCTAGAAGCTATTACTTTCACTTCGAACCTATATCTTTTTTTGCGTTCATCACTGGACATGTGTTTTTCTATTGATGTTGATTCCAAGTAGTAAATCATGCCGAAATGGAATTTTATAATCGATATTTGGCTACTGATCTATACAAAATGTGATTGACTGTCAAAAATCACTGATGTGTGTAGTATCCATTTGTGTAGAAATAATAATAATTCTATAAAAAAATATGAGAATGGTAATAGATAATAAATGACAAAATACTTGGTCGTACACGAACAGGGATACTAATCAAAGGGTGAATTTTCATCTCCCATTCGAAAACAACCGATGTAGATAACACCAATTATTTTTGTTTTTTTAATATCATAGTTTTACAATCATCAACATAGTTTAGATGTCAAAGTGTTATGTTGTCATTTTGTCATCACATTCACTCTTACCATGTACCTAAAACAATGAATTTATTTTATCTTTTTCGTTTTTTACTTCTAATTTTGTCATTGTAGAAATACAGATTTCTAAAGTAAAAGTTTGCAAAATATTTTTTTTTATGAAACGTACTAGAGAAACTTGGTAACTAATAAAATAATGTTCAGAAAAAGTTGGTCAGCGTAATTATTAGGCTACTGTTGTTTACCATAATTTTTGTCAAAGAAAAACTCTGTTTTTAAAGACCCTATATCAAATATTTATTGAACGATCAGCCTAAAATACCTAGCAATAAATAAATGGCCCATTTAACGTTCGAGATTTCACTGTAAGTTTTTTTTTGTAATTTCATTATTTAGATTTTTTACTCTGATGAAGATTCAACACTAGGCTCACATTATACTTTGACTTTAGAAATAATGCAGCTAAATATATGTCATTTACAGCATATAGAGTTATTTCTATATTGGAAGGGACTTGTCTTGGGTTTCCAAAAACTACAACTTTCCAACTAAAATTAAAAATATTAATGATTTGTAAAGAGTATGTATAATCCTAAGCACCTAATAGTTTGTTGTACTGTATGTACATTTATATACTGCTAACTATAGCTTTTGGTATTGCTCGAAAAAGAAAAAAATATTCAATTTATTTATTTTCAGTCAATAATAATGGAGTATTTTTTAAAATTTATTACATAATCAATTATTGTTTTATGTACGAGTTATGGCTATAATGTTGTGTATATTAGGCACTGCACGATTGAGTTTATTAAAAATGTGTGAATTTCAAGTTTTAAAAATACATGTTGAAAAATTATTGTTCTTTCATTTTTATTTTCATGACAATTTTAGAGTAGAATGAGCAATAAGCAATCGTAACTAGGCTCTTTTTAATGTCATTCTTCTATACGTATCATCTGAAAATAGGAGTAGGAACACATGGAACCGATATGACAGGACAAACGGGTTATAAAACGACAAATTTCGGTTCGGAGAGCCGGTTCCTAAAATAATTTACCATTCCTTAAATCATGTCTCGGAAGTCGATGACAACAGATGATAAGACAAATAAGACCGTCACGGTAATTTGGGCAAATCAGTTGATTCTTGGGATTTTGGATATGAAAATTCTTGGTAGAGCTAAAAAAAAAACGTCCTATGCTGGAAAATTCTGTGTTTTTGAAATTGTTGGAAAATCGCTGACCAAGGTGCGAGCTGGTTGATAAAATTTTAGCAGCACACCACTGCTCTAGGCTATTGAGAAACGAATTGATTTAAAAAATACATTGCTGACCCCGAATGCTGCCTGATTGGTAGTTAATAATAAAATAAAAAAACTAACTGAAGTATTGAAATACATCGTGAGAAACAGTCAGATATTTACAATACAAACATTATGGTGATTCAGAGTATTATTTATAAAATTATAAAATAGAGCTCACTATGAAGATGCTTCTGAAAGAAGCGAAACTCGTCTTACAATTTATAACACAATCAGTGAAATAAAAAAGATAAATTTTGGTTTAAAAATAAATTTAAACAAAGATCAAAAAATAAAATTCCATTCGTACTAATTCCTCTTTTATTTAATAATATCAGGACCGCTTTCGCTTATGACAAACATTATCAACTGATATTTTACTTTTTGAATATAATACCTTTCTACCAAGAATATTGACAGTGAACAGCCTAACAGTAATATGTATAAAGTTACCACTGAATCCATTGAAAATAAAAACGTATTTTTTGCTATTTTTATATGACACAAAATTGTGCATCAAACTATTGTTTTCTTTACATCAAAGTTTGTAGTATACTGTTTGTAAAGTGATGGTTCACAAATAAAATTATCTTAAATTTAAGGGAATGCCATATTTAGCCATAGGTGTGCGGCGAAGAGTATCAAATAAATCAACGTATATAATAATTATGGTGTTAGATACAACTGTTATTAAAAGGGCAGCACTGTTCTGAATTATTATATAAAAATAAAAAAATCGCGTTCGTACATTAAAGCGAAAAAATATATTTTCCCTGAAAGTAATATTTCTTTATTATTTTAAGGCTGGCAACCTTACTTGACGTTTTGAAACGTCAGGCAGACAGAAAATTGATATGCGAAATAATAATATTATTATTACGTATGATGTTTTCTAATCGACTTTACTGTAGTTCCTATTACTTCACGAGAAGCGTTAATATAAGGTGATTATATAGTAGCATACACAAAAAAATCTCCACATATTCCACATAAAATATTTATTAATTAACACCTTGATTATAGATATCTACATGAAACTCACTACGAGATTCTCAATCTGAAGAGAGATTGCTCTCATAGCGATATAAAACGTTCATTTATTGAACTATCAAAAAAGGTAAGCTGAATGGCTCTCACTGTTCAACTAATTATCATAAAACCCTAGTCATAAGCCATTGAATCATATACATTTTATAATATATCCATATCTATTGCCTTTTTCTATTTTTGTTTGTTGTTGGTTAAAATACCTTACAACTAGTGGCGGATCACTCCTTAAGCTCATGAAGCGCGATCTTGGGGCCTCAATTTTTTAATGGTATAATTATATGGGCTAATTAACTTATTTAGTTTTCTTGTTTGAAAAACAGAGCCTGAGTCTTATTGCGCCCGGGGCTTCTAAATTGCTTAATTGCCACTACTTACAACATGCTATTATTAAAAATATATGCTATTATTTTATTAAATACCGTAAAAACAATGCAATTCTCTATAAAATTTGATTGTTAATACAAAAAACCAAAAATTGAAATCAGAGAAAATATGGATCGTTTTTTCTTTATTAGGAGAACAAATGTTGACAGTCATAATTACATCTCTAACAGACAAAGTTGTAAGTCAATTGAGACGCGAGATGAGAGCAAAAAAAATGTAATGCATCAATAATTGATTTCTTTTATTAAGTTCTTTTTCAAACTTGTACTTTTCTCTCCAGCCAAATGTGAGTTACTCCTTTGATTATAGGTATATCAATATGAGGGCATAACCAATCATGGTATGTTTGAACATGATAATTTTTACCTTACAAATAATATCTGGAAGTTTTAAATTGGTAGATATGTATTACTACTGTTCATTAAAATGTTTTCGAAAAATTTCTATCTTTTTTACATGTATGTATTTAAGTATGTTTGTTCATGATGTTAGAAATTGATACAATTGATATTTACAATTAGATTTTTAGATATTACCCCTCTCCGGCTTCATTAGATAAATATTAACATGAATATCATAATTTAAAAAAGTATAATTACAAACCGGCCAGCCTTACAGACATACACATGAGGCTAGTAGAGAAGGTTGTCAAACAAGTGGAGACAATTGGACATAGAAACATTTGTGCATTTCTGTATTACATTTCAGAACCATTCATACATCATTATTGCTCATTAATCATGATCCCTATTTTGTCTAAATTTTTCTAATAGTTCCACCCTGACAAAGCAAAAACTGACAACACTCACGCTTCATTTGTAAGGATAGTTGAAGCATACTCTATACTCGGTAAACCAAAGAGTCGAGCAAATTATGATTTGGGACTTTACCACACGGCAAATGACAGAAAGTACACACACGTGTACTATGATCCTGTAAACCAAAGGTTTTTTTTCATTTTCAATAGCAATTTTACTTAATCAATACTACAGTGATAAGAAATATATATAAACAGTGCTATTTATACAAAAATAAATTGAAATGAAAAGGTGTAAACTACAATTGACATTGAAAAGAATTTTTGTATAAATAGCCCTGTTTATATATATTTCTTATCAGTTGACAATGCTCGCAATGAGTGAAACCGGTCCTGAACTTTTAAATAAAGTGGAATAAAGTACAAACGAATATTGTGCTTTTATTTATATAATGCCTTTCCACCAAGTATTGACAGTGAACACCCTAAAAGTAATATTTTTGGGTTTAGTAATTGTAAAAATAATCGAAATATATAAAAAGAACTGGTATAAAGTGAAAAATAATTAAGTAAATCAAAGATTTAAGTGCTAACGTAGATCCTTTCTTATGAATCCTTTCACTCCTTCTTGTAACTTTGGTTATCTGGATATTTGGATCTTACTCGTAGTTTTAAATTGCTTTTTATCATAGATTTTAGTTGTTTGATCCTGATTTCATTACATTGTTTTTTTTAACTATTCACAGTCCTTGGTCAGATCCATCGTTCTACAAAAACAGAGATAAATCGAAAGACGGCTTCAACGAGGAAAAACCTTTTTATGGTATCAACGGAATGAAGAAGAAACCTAACTCTTCTGTAGTTTTTTTTTGCATTGGATTTATCGCTTTTGGGGTGGTTCTCCAGACAATGGCCATACTGTATGTTTATGTTATTTTTAATATTCAATTATTGTACAATATTCCTCTAAAAAAAAGTACTATTTTATTTTTTTGTTGATAATATTAGATTTCAAAATCATTCAATTATCATACACTTTGGTAATTTTATTTTATTTTAATATGCTATATTGATTGTTTCAATTTTTTTCAGTGGATCTTATAACTATGGAAATGCTCAAATTCAAAATAAATCTAAGGCAATCGGACAAGCTCTGGGTGAAGTCAGAGCTAGAGCCACTGAAAATGGAAATGATCTACAACTTCAACTCTTGGTTGAAAAGATGAATAGAGATAATAAAATTACTCGACATACATCTTATGTAGATGTAAACCAACCTAAATAAGAAAAAAAAAAACACAGTATTAAAGCATATTTCTTTTATTGTGACATTCTTTGGTGTGATTCTTAACCCTTTTGCTGCCCAGCCACAAAACAAAAATTACACTCCCTTACCCAAGTTATCAAGAATCAAAAAAGAAATTTAAGTGTAGAAGTATATTTTTTTATTAAATTTTCCCGGATTAGTGATTGTAGTGGAATTTTTTTTATACCAAATAAAATTAATATTTTTCAATGGATGCCAGGGTACAAATAAAATATTACATGTTTCTATATTATTCACAAACATCGCTGAGTATATATTCTTGTTTTTCAGGAAACAGTGTAAAATAGTATTATTTAAGAGAAACATTTGAATAGGTATACTCTATATAAATTCAACTCATATTACGCTCACTTTAACCTTCCAAGGACGAGCGTGACCATATGGTCACAGTAAACACCGTTTTCTATTGATCTCACTATTCATCCTTTTTCTACCTGAATATCGTTGCGCTCACTCAAATTTGGTTAAAAAGGATACAGACTTCAGCAGTGGCGGCCGGTCAATGTGTCATTGGATCAATGCACCCCTTGTATATGCAGGGGCGGTTATATTTCATAAAATAATATTCAAACATAACATTAATACCATTCACTCATTCGTTCACTCACAAAATTCTTCATGTATTTATTGTCTACAATAAATATTTTAGAACATTTTTTTTTAGACAATAAATACATGAAGAATTTAAAATGAGTGAATGGTTTAAGGATGTCAGTTTGTAGATATTTAGTCACGTTAAAATCACGTTTAGCTATATTTCAACCCCGAATGTTTGTGTGCCCATACGGTCATGCTCGTCCTTACTACTGTCCGTACTCAATATTACACGGTAATATAAGGATGAGCATGACCATATATTCATGCAGGGTTTCTATACAATGACTGCGCTTTTTTTTTTTTAAATTTTATTATAAATAAAAGTTATCTGTGACTTCAATATGACTTAAAAAATATTTTTTTATCGAATCAGTCTGGAGGGTTAGTATCTAATTTAATTTTTTGACATTAGCATAGAAATGCTATGTTGGACATTTTTACATTTAGTTCATTTTCTTGAACAATACACTCTGTAACTTTCTCTTGTACGCTGACGGTATATATAAGTACAGGACGGGCAGTAAAAGAGTCAATGATCTGCTTTAAGAAGAAAAAAAATGTTACACTGGTTTTGCCTTAGTTATCAATGTAGATAAAAAAAAAATACTCGTTAGATAGTGTGTAAAATGATAATTCAGTAAGTAGTGAAATTAAATACTTAAAAAATACTGTTTTATTATTTTGCTATAACTTTTCTTGAAGTTCCCAAAGTGATACGTTGCCGTTCTGTGGAACTGGGAATACCTCATTTTATTTTTTTACACAATGTAAATATTTGTACATAGTATATTTTTATACAGCAATTTACTATATTTAAAATGAATTGTTTATTACATAATATAAAGACTGTTAATGATGTATGTGTTTTATTTCTTTGTCCTGATTATCCAATATAATCCTGATCTGAACGGTTTTGAACCGATTATTGACTGTGGAAAGGAAAAAGGACGCATCCCACAGATAAGAAAATTTACAGGAGGGACAAAAAACGTGTTTTGATGATTTTCGGCCATATGCAAATTATGAAATAAACACAACCTTAAAGTGCACGTAGATTTCTAAACTGGTGTTTAATTGACATAATCTAATATTAATTTAAGAAATTTTCTAGGAAAAACCTTTCTTTCAGTCTTTCTTCTTGGTTTCAATTTTCACAAGCCCATATTTTTTCAAATGTAAAGGGTAAATTTTGTTATTAATTCGACATTTGCAGCTTGCATCCTTTTGATAGAATGTGTATCAAGTTAGATACATTGTGATTATCGAAAAAAAGCTGTTTTGAAAAAACTGTGCATCACGTCCATTTTTCTTTCCACAGTTGATATGCTTTGCAAGTGGTTCATTATATCACACCACTGATTGCGATAAGTAATCAGTAGTCAAAAAATCTTTTGAGTTGAGATTACCTACAGAAATAATTATAATTTTACTTTTACTTTTTCACCCTAGATGGCAGTTTTTTTAAACACATTTTCATAACACTAGTGAATAATAAATTATTAATGGTAAGATAAATAAATTGTGGGTATTTTTGTATTTTCACTCATTTAGACCACGCCGGGTGTTACTCTTTAATCTCCCCTAGCTCCTGCTCCCTTCATACTTCTGTCTGGCGGATGGCGTAAGTCCCGGGCCAGCAGAAGAATGAAAAAAACGACCACATGACACCACTAAATATATCAAGACTATTTGGGTTACTGATAGGTGGACCTCCTATCGAGGCTACTGTATGAGTAGTCAGTGTCCCCGTCATCAAGATCTATCCAATCATCACCATCATCATATCCTCTAATCATATATACCTCCCCGTAGACCATGGGTGTCCAACCGGTAGATAGCGATTGACCGGTCGATCCCGAAAGCTTCCGTGAATTTCGAAAAAATATATAATTTAAATATAAAATATACAAAAGTACTAAAATTGAATTGTTTTATAAGCACATACCTATCTAATGATATGTGTTTCGCTTTTAAAAAAGTCTTTAAAAACCTCGCAATCAGAGGGTAAAAAATATTAAACTAATAATTTTATTGTATGATTGTAGATATAAATTAGAGGTTAGAGAAGTTAGAAGAATTATGAATGTTATGGTGTTATGAAAAACTGTTACCTAGCTTTTATTAGTCTATGTAAAGTATACTAGTTTATGGTCTATGACAAAGACCTAATCTAGAGGTAGGGAACCTTTTTATTTCTAAAAGCTACATTCATTTATCTGATTCAACGTAAAGCCGCAGTAAAGAATACGTTTACACCCCCCCAACCCGTATTTTTTCCACTGTCGAACATGTAATGGGTTAATTACGCTCTTCTAAGCGCTTGCATATAATGTTTTGATCAAAGTGAATATAATTTAGAATTTGGACTGAAGGTGCTTGATGGATATTTATGTTTATATTAGAACTATTTTCATAATGTACGTTTCCATTATATTTTTTATAATTTTGGCCAAACAGACTCGGGATGCCGAGAGGCGAAACCCGGGTCGTGTTCGGCCAAAATTGTAAAAATTATTTTAGAAAAAACACAATAATCCTTTGTACTTCATTCCACTTTATTTAATATGTCAGGACCGGTTTCGCTCATTACGAGCATCGTCAACTGATAAGAAATATAATTTAACAATGCTATTTATACAAAAATGAACAGTTATATTTTTGTATAAATAGCATTGTTAAATTATATTTCTTATCAGTTGACGATGCTCGTAATGAGCGAAACCGGTCCTGACATATTAAATAAAGTGGAATGAAGTACAAAGGATTATTGTGTTTTTTCTAATTTAATGCCTTTCCACCAAGTATTGACAGTGAACACCCTAAAAGTGATGTAAAAATTATAATGGAAACGTATATTATAAAAATAGTTTTAATACAAAGTGAATATTTTGATCAACTCAAAAGGCCGCATCAGAGTAGCCAAGAGGCCACAGGTTCCCCTCCACTGACCTAGTCTATGAGCTTGGCAAGTAACATCTAGGTATACTTGAATTCAAAACAATAATTGGAAACGGTCGTGTTTTAACAACACTCGGCGAAACGCAAATATTTATGTGTGCACATGGACTTCAGTAAATTATATTGAAAAAATGACGGCAAATTATACCTTATATTTTGCATTTTCCCTCAATTTTCCGGGTTTGTTTCCAGTTTTTTCCACCATTTTGAAATTTACAGGTTTTTTGCATCTTTTTTTTTTTTTTTTTTTTAAACCATGTCCGCTCCCAATGTGGAGCATATGGACTCCTAATGGAGTTTATCTCAACAGAAGTGTTTCTACGAGAACTGCTTGTTACTTAGTTGCTCAACCTCTCTTTTTCCAAAGAGAGTAGGGACAGAAGGATAGGGCTAGGACAGGATTAGTGGTAAGCTAATCGCTCTCGATATGCCCCGTTCATAGGATGGGATGGTTGAGAGGGGGGAATTAAAGACATCACATACACCCATGCCTTTGAACAGAAATTCATAAATCGATTGAAAAATCAATTTATAAAACTGTCCGTACCGGGATTTGAACCCGGGTCCTCCGTAACCGAAGCCAACAGCGTTGACCACTCGACCACACAGGCGACAAACATCTTTACATGCATAAAAAAAATATTTTTTAACTGGTTTAAATACATATACGGTGAGTGTTTCAAAAATATACATATTACATGAAATTAGAATAAACTAGCTGTAAGCCCGTTGACCTCAACGGGGGGATTTTTGTTGCATTTTTAAGTAGTCAGAAAATTTACAGGCGTCAAAAATAAATTACTAACCTATTTATTGAATAATCCAGAAATTCTGATAGTAAAAGAAATATATCTGGGGGCGTATATCGACAGCCCTGCCCTGCAGTATTTAAATTGTAAATTATTTATTTTTGGAATCATGTTCTAGTTTGCCAACAACTATTTTTCGTAAAAGCAGAAATTTCGTAAGTTATTGAATTTTTGGAATAATGTTTAAGTTTGTTAACTATTTTTCGTAGTAACAAAAAAAGTCCTTGTAAATTACTTAATTTTTGAAATAATATTTAAGTTTGCTAACAACCATTTTTCGTAGAAGCAGAAATAGACCTCGTAAATTATTTAATTTTTGGTATAATTTTTAAGTTTGCTAACAATTATTTTTCATAGTAGCAAAAATAGTCCTTGTAAATTACTTAATTTTTGGAATAATGTTTAAGTTTGCTAACAATTATTTTTCCTATTAGCAGAAATAGACCTCGTAAATTATTGAATTTTTGGAATAATGTTTAAGTTTGCTAACAACCATTTTTCATAGTAGCAAAAATAGTCCTTGTAAATTACTTAATTTTTGGAATAATGTTTAAGTTTGCTAACAATTATTTTTCGTATTAGCAGAAATAGACCTCGTAAATTATTGAATTTTTGGAATAATGTTTAAGTTTGCTAACAACCATTTTTCATAGTAGCAAAAATAGTCCTTGTAAATTACTTAATTTTTGGAATAATGTTTAAGTTTGCTAACAATTATTTTTCCTATTAGCAGAAATAGACCTCGTAAATTATTTAATTTTTGGAATAATGTTTAAGTTTGCTAACAACCATTTTTCATAGTAGCAAAAATAGTCCTTGTAAATTACTTAATTTTTGGAATAATGTTTAAGTTTGCTAACAATTATTTTTCCTATTAGCAGAAATAGACCTCGTAAATTATTGAATTTTTGAAATAATGTTTAAGTTTGCTAACAACCATTTTTCATAGTAGCAAAAATAGTCCTTGTAAATTACTCAATTTTTGGAATAATGTTTAAGTTTGCTAACAATTATTTTTCCTATTAGCAGAAATAGACCTCGTAAATTATTTAATTTTTGGAATAATGTTTAAGTTTGCTAACAACCATTTTTCATAGTAGCAAAAATAGTCCTTGTAAATTACTTAATTTTTGGAACAATGTTTAAGTTTGCTAACAACCATTTTTCTTAGAAGTAGAAATTTCGTAAATTATTTTATTTTTGGTATAATTTTTAAGTTTGCTAACAATTATTTTTCATAGTAGCAAAAATAGTCCTTGTAAATTACTTAATTTTTGGAATAATGTTTAAGTTTGCTAACAATTAATTTCCTATTAGCAGAAATAGACCTCGTAAATTATTTAATTTTTGGAATAATGTTTAAGTTTGCTAACAACCATTTTTCATAGTAGCAAAAATAGTCCTTGTAAATTACTTAATTTTTGGAATAATGTTTAAGTTTGCTAACAATTATTTTTCCTATTAGCAGAAATAGACCTCGTAAATTATTTAATTTTTGGAATAATGTTTAAGTTTGCTTACAACCATTTTTCTTAGAAGTAGAAATTTCGTAAATTATTTTATTTTTGGTATAATTTTTAAGTTTGCTAACAATTATTTTTCATAGTAGCAAAAATAGTCCTTGTAAATTACTTAATTTTTGGAATAATGTTTAAGTTTGCTAACAATTATTTTTCCTATTAGCAGAAATAGACCTCGTAAATTATTTAATTTTTGGAATAATGTTTAAGTTTGCTAACAACCATTTTTCATAGTAGCAAAAATAGTCCTTGTAAATTACTTAATTTTTGGAATAATGTTAAAGTTTGCTAACAATTATTTTTCCTATTAGCAGAAAAAGACCTCGTAAATTATTTAATTTTTGGAATAATGTTTAAGTTTGCTAACAACCATTTTTCATAGTAGCAAAAATAGTCCTTGTTAATTACTTAATTTTTGGAATAATGTTTAAGTTTGCTAACAATTATTTTTCGTATTAGCAGAAATAGACCTCGTAAATTATTGAATTTTTGGAATAATGTTTAAGTTTGCTAACAACCATTTTTCATAGTAGCAAAAATAGTCCTTGTAAATTACTTAATTTTTGGAATAATGTTTAAGTTTGCTAACAATTATTTTCCTATTAGCAGAAATAGACCTCGTAAATTATTTAATTTTTGGAATAATGTTTAAGTTTGCTAACAACCATTTTTCATAGTAGCAAAAATAGTCCTTGTAAATTACTTAATTTTTGGAATAATGTTTAAGTTTGCTAACAATTATTTTTCCTATTAGCAGAAATAGACCTCGTAAATTATTGAATTTTTGGAATAATGTTTAAGTTTGCTAACAACCATTTTTCATAGTAGCAAAAATAGTCCTTGTTAATTACTTAATTTTTGGAATAATGTTTAAGTTTGCTAACAACTATTTTTCGTATTAGCAGAAATAGACCTCGTAAATTATTTAATATTTGGAATAATGTTTAAGCTTGCTAACAACCATTTTTCGTATATATATAAATAAATAGTTAATTAAATTATTATATATTAAATTATTATATATAATTGAGCAGCCTTATATAGCCTCTCAAAACGCTGCAGAACGGTCAAATTCGTTTAGTGCAAGATTTCACCCACAGATGTCATTATTAGTTAACTAAAACTTTAAATAGAGTTTTTTTTTCGTAACCATCAACTGGACTGGTGGAGCAGTGTGTTGGGTGTCCGAACGTCGCGCATGAAAATTGGGGCATGGTATCGAATCCCACAGCTTGAGAGAATATTTTTTGAAAATTAATTGTTTTTACACATAATAAAATAAAAATGTCATGATTTCAAAAATTCACTCATGACGTCAGAGAAAAATGAAGAAATGAATTAATGACGACAGCGGGGCAGGATGGGGGGGAGGGGGACCGTCTTTCTTGACGTCATCGAAAAGGTGAAATCGCGACCATATACAAACGAAAAAAGTATGTATTTGGTATGAATAAAAAAATGGCGACAGCGGGGCTGGGGCGGAGGAGGGGGAGGGAAAATCGCGGACAATCATTCAGACGGACGGACATTATCGAGTATTAATATATAGATAATTTATTGATTGTTTTTTTTGTGTTGTTTTATAATATTTTAATATCAATGTAATCTTAAAATAATATTACCTAGAGAAAAATCATGTTGCCGCAATGATATTGCACTATTATATATTTTTAATATCCGATAATGTTGTATTGCTTATATTAGCAGGCTGTACACTAAGGCGCAGTCATGCGCGAATAAATAGCAAATGTTCCTTATCGCGCATAAGTGCGTCCCTGTGTAAGATCGCTTATTGCTATAAAGCAAATCCACAAACAAAACGAGTGTATTTTTGTTTCATAATTTCAATTCATAGACTATTTGCCCAATATATATTATGTTATATTTCTCTAAAAATATAGCTTGAATTATCCCTATTTTTTTAAAAAATAAAAATCTTTTTAAATAAAATAAAATTGTATGCTTACTTTTCGTTGTTGTTAAAATAAACCTGACATAAAAAAAATCGAAACGTTGACCTTGGCCTAAAAATAATATTATTGTAAGTAGGTGCATACCTATTTCGATGCGTCATTCATATCGTTTATGTCGCAATATTAAATACGGAGATACTAATATTATTTTTTCTGTTTGCGTAATGTATTCAAATACTTGATGGTGAAATATTATTTTATTCTAAAGTTCTTTGGCTATTTTCTTTTGTTTTTGCCGCGTAATGGCGGATCGACAATGCAACCAATCTCATGAAAAGAATTACAGTACATTTCCGAACAAGCTATTTTGACAGCGGTTAGAGCGTGGGACATAGTTTGAAACTTGGGGCATATTGGGGGTAAATTATAAAATTGTGCCGTTCGGATAGCTGTTGACACGCGACAACGCGTGCAAACA
The DNA here is from genome assembly GCA_031772345.1 of Himalopsyche anomala. Lineage (NCBI taxonomy): Eukaryota > Metazoa > Arthropoda > Insecta > Trichoptera > Rhyacophilidae > Himalopsyche > Himalopsyche anomala. The sequence goes on along the minus strand of CM062837.1, from coordinate 23,658,512 downwards.
AATATAATGTCTTCTCCCAAAAGATTGTTCGAGAAGACGGCGTCTAAAAGACCCCGAAGAGACAGTGACGACAAACAAGAGCTCTCGCCTCGACAGAACGTCGGACGTAACGTTTCGACCCCGAGCGCTAAAAAGCCCGCTTTTAACCCCGCACTGCTGTCGTCCGCCTTCTATTCCGGCCCTACCATGTACGGGGGAGCCGGCGCCAGCAATTCTTCACCCTACAATCAGTATGCGAAATCAAAATTCTACGATCGAAAGAAAACAGATATCAAGGTAACTCCTAGCACGCCTGACAACTCGATGAGTCAAACGTCGAGACGTATTTTAGCCCTACTCGAACAATATTCATCACCCATATCGGACGCGAAGCGAGTTCCGATCAACAAACCGCCTCTCAGTCATAGCGCCAAGAAGACTTTTGCCCACCAATCGTTTTTGGACTCTACCGTGAGGTCGTCGCCGGAGGAGAATTCCACTCCGAGCGGTACCAAAACAAATCGCTACAGAGAGTTACAGATACCCAGTATGGCCACACTTATGAAAATGAAGCGGAACAATTGCACCATGAGCAGTCCGCAGACGTCTATCACGGCTTCACTGAGCAGCTCTCTACCCTATAAACCTGACAGTTACTCGATCAAAACAAATGCAGATGCAGGAAATCATAAAAACAAAATAAGAACGAAGATAAACCGCCGGGCGGACAGGTTTTGCGATGAAGAGCTACCGGAACCCGTCAACCTACCGAACATATCTTTGAACATGACAGGAGTGAAATTACCCACATTCACAATGGAACCGTTCAATACTCCATACACTAATTCTAAACAGCATGCGGCGGGCAAGAGAAACGAACTGATTTCTACTGACAGCTTCAAATTCAGATCTCCTCTGAACCACGGAAACGCAGAACCTGTCCAGTCCACCAAGAAATTCTTCTTCAGTGATCCTCTCGATATTCTCAGTTCGAAATACGGAACGTCCCCTGGACGGGAAGCGAAAGAAATTTCACCGTTCAAGACTCACAGTGAGTTATTCAACTCGCCGATTGCTGGCTTTGCACTCCATAAAAATAAATCAAACGTATGCGGGACGGATGCCGATGTAATTAAAAACAAAATGGACAACAATGACGAGCTGTCTTTGAAACACCTCGGAAGAAGACCGGCTGAATCGTGGAACGGAAATGATAAATCTGGCTCGAGAGATGCCGATAAGTCTTCTGCGCTAGTTAACGGAGATGTGAAAAAAGACGAAAGCAAAGGTAGAACTCAGTTTAATAATAATGATAACGATCTGCCATCCATACATCCTAAAGTATCCAAAATCGAAGCGCCGCATTCAGAGTTAGCTAATTTAATCAAAAAACAGAAATCACAGTGGGAATGTTCCACTTGTATGACGAGGAACGACGATGACAAAATCAAATGTGTCTGCTGCGAGGCGTCCAAGCCGGGAGTCGAGGTCAAGAAAGTCGAACCTGTAAAAAATACTCTCACCCAGAGCTCGTCCGGCTTGGCCGACTTCATGAAGAAACAGAGTGCTCAGTGGGAATGCTCCTCATGCATGAGCAGAAATGATAATGATAAATTAAAGTGTGTCTGCTGTGAAGCTTCAAAACCGGGAGGCGGAACCAAACAGACCGCTAATACACTCCCATCCGTTTACCCTGGCATGGTTAATTTTATGAAAAAACAAAACTCCCAATGGGAGTGCTCGTCTTGTATGACGAGAAATGATGACAATAGAACAAAATGCGTATGCTGTGAAGCCACAAAACCTGGTTGTGAGCCCCAAAAGTCCACTGCGAATTTCAACTTCGGTTCTCCTCAGACGGCTAATGCTTTCAAGTTTGGCATAGATCAAGCTGACGCAATCACGAAATCTCCCCCTAAGGATACAAAGACAGTTTCAGAGGTTGAAAAGAAACCTAGTGCGCCGGTGGTCAGTGCCGGGTTTGTGTTTGGAAATGCCGCAGCGACCGAAGTAAAAACCGACCCGCCAAAGGTTGGCGGATTCACTTTCGGCATTGCCAATGGAACTCCCGCCATTTCTAAAGAGTCCACCCCTGCCGCACCTGTAAACATTTTTGGTGAGAAAAAAGACACGCCTACTGTCGCTGCTGCTCCGCCTCCTTACTCTTTCGGACTGAAGAAACCCGAAGTGGAATCAAACAACGCAAAAGTGTCATCATCGACGTCGGAAGCGAAAACAAATACTATTACATTTTCATCTCCTAAGCCTTCCATAGGTTTGATCACGTCTTCTGAAACTAAAAAAGAACCTGAAAAACTCCAAGTCAGTTTTGGCTCTCAGTTGAGTGGATCACAGTTGATCACCAGTTCAAAGCTGCCGGGTCCATCAGTATCCTCGACAACCAATGCGGCCCCTACGAAATCGCCCACTCCAGCGTTCACTTTTGGATCACCGCAAACTATCAAACCCGGCGGGGGGTTCGGGGGTAACTCACCATTTCAATTCGGAGCAGCCTCTGCAACAACAGCCGCGGCTCCCGTTTTCAAGCCAGCCGCTGCTGCCACTTTCAGCTTTGGTTCGAAAGATACTTCGAGTAATCAATTGACATCAACGAAAACAACTGATTCTGTAAATTCAGGTGCCGATGCCCTCTTTAGAATTCCTCCGGCAAATACTAGCTCATTATTTTCTGTCCCGGCCTCTATAAGTTCTGCAAACCAGGACGCTCTCAAGGATAAAATTGCCACAGGAAATATCAGCTCAGGGATCAATTTCCCCTCTGTCACACCGGTCGCATCCGAAAAACCAAAAAGTAACCCTACTGCGTCGCCCTTCTTCAGCTTTGGTTCTCCTACCCCCGATGTCTCTTCCGCCAGCGCTAATCCAGGATTGTTTAAGCCAGCAACATCCGTAGCTCCCGTTTTCTCATTCGGATCCAACATTACGGCTAAAACTGACGCCGGAAGCGTACCTATATTCGGTTCAGTGTCTAGTGCACCTGTTGTTTCCCTGTTTGGAGCTAAACAGCAGGCTGAAAATAAGATTGTCAACTCACCGTCGACAACCCTCTTCAAGCCCGCACCCTCTATCACTTCCCCGTTCGCTGCCTCGTCATCCAACCTGTTCGGATCCCCTCCCGTCGCTTCTCAGCCACCGAGTGGCGCTGTTTTTGGAACAAACCCTCTCGGTCAGGCGGCAAACAAACCTCCGAGTGGTATTTTTGGTGCTCCGTCGACAGCTTCTCCCGCGGCTTCTCTTTTCCCGGGTTCTGGCGCTCAGTCGTCTGGTTTCGGTGGGGGAAACATTTTCGGATCCGCGTCTCGAACAAATCAGATTGTCCAGCCTTCCCCCGGTCCCTTCGGTGCTCAGCCTGCCAGCAAACCTTCGATCCCTGAACCGGGCGGCGGTTTTATGGGCGGCGCCAGGTCTACGCCTTCGGCCAGTTTATTCTCAGCATCTCCCTCCTCGGCTGTTCCATCCCCCGCCGGCGGTGGATTGTTTGGATCGAGCGGTGCTTCCCCTGCTCCAGTGTTCGGTTCTCCGATACCTTTCGGAGAGGCCGCTCAATCTCAGCAGGCTTCGCAGAATGTGGCTTTCAAATTTGGGGCTCCGAGCTCTACGATGTCTCCCGCGATGGGATTCGGTCAGCCATCTGCGCCTGCTCCTTCACCTATGTTCTCCTTTGGGTCTCAATCGACCCAGCCGCCCCCTTCCGGGTCGCAGTTCAATTTTAGCATGGGAGCGTCAGCGTCAGGCTTCGCTCCGGGAGTGAACCCAAACGGCCCACAGAGAAAAATCAAAAAAGCGGTCCGCCGGACCATGCGGTGAGACGGACGCCGCCCGCGGGGAGGTCTCGTCTGTTACGCTCCGCCCTCCGGTGACGGTCGTCGCGGCGCGCGTTAGGCTCTTACGGAGATGTGCGAAAATTGTTTTTGTTGTGATGAAATATTTACAAATATGAACTGTGTATTATTATTATTATCTTGGATGTTATTTTTTGCAGATTTTCTTTCGCCCTCATCGCGACCTGCGCGTCGCATTCAAAAGTGTAATTGTAAATAATGTTAATTCAATCGCAGATCTTGTGGGTAAATTTTTGATTATTGTTTATTGTAAAATTTATTTTGACATTTTTTAAACCTGTTTAAAATAATTTTGCAAAATACTAAAAAAAAAAGAATGCATAGCGCTATTTAACTGGTCCAATCGACCGTGTAATGATTTCACCTATTTGTACTGAGTTCGACACTCTTCAACTATGTAAAGATGTTTAGAGAATATAATATAAAAGGTGTTTCTTTTTATTCCATGAAAGTGGCGATTGCAACGTTGACCGAAAATGAAAATAAAATGTTTATTACATGAATCTATCAGTTTGTTTTCTTTCACGAGCTCCTCCCTTCCATTCCACTATTGTGGCGGAAATTCATCCCCATATTTGATTTATTTAGAATGTTGCTACAATAATAAGGAAAAAGGACTTTATTAAAACAAAAGCAGCATATTGTTGCCAGAAGACAGTTTTACTAATATGACAAAAATATAATGCAGCTTTAATTTTCGAATTAATTAAATGAACACACAAATTTCATTTTATTTATTGAATTTATTATATAAAATACATAAATAAAAAGTGACATCTGTTGGATGGTAAAGTTATAGACAATATGTAATAATATTTAAATGGTTTATATCTAGAACGAAATATGTTGATAATTTTTATACTTATCATAGAGTGAAGAACTTGTCCACAAACTGCAATATTTGAAATGACAAAATTTAACTTGCGTTGCTGGATCTTCATCTTTAGTGGCAGCAAGATGCTCCAGATAAATTGCCAAAATACAGGTAAAAAGTGCACTTTCATAACCAGTGCAGGTTGACAAGGAAACAACGTGTTCAATCGTTGCTTAAGATCCTTAGCCCAGAAATACTACAGTTTCATCCACTGCAATAATGTTGGACGTTTGTATTTTGGAAAGTCTCTACCATACAAAAAGCATAAATGCACGAGCACGTTTAACAACTTCATTATCTTCTAGCTTAGACATTGTTGTCGATCTTTTGAGACAGTTCATATTGCTGAAGGAAGTTATCCAGCAAGTGTGTCGCATACTGGGCAATTTCCAAAGTAGTGTAACGTATCACTGCGGCAATGTAAATAATAAATTAGAGATTTCATTATACAGTAAAACATTGGTCTATGAAGTGTATGCCTCAAAGGCAACCAGTGTTGAGATTTTGATTTTGTATTTTAACCCGAATGAATCTATTAATCAACAAATTCACAAATAATATGAATATACGAGATGGTATTAACTATATTTTATAAAGGTAACAGTGATTTTCAATTTATCAAAGAAGCACTGAGGTTAATAACATAATTAACAAGTATGACTAGCTTATTTATCTATCGTTAACACTTGTTTTTGCTTGCTCATATAATTATTGTATCTGAATTTTTATAGCATATTCATACCTTTAAAAATATATAAAATGAAAATAGATAATACAGGAAGAAAAAAATAATCGCAATCTAAACATGCCCCATAATGACGATAGTGAGGAAGCAACTTTGTTTCATTTAAAATCTTCTGTAAACTAGAGATAATAAATAATATAATAAGTAAAAAAAACGTCACCGCCTTGTCTGTCTAATAATTTTACTGATTGATAATAAATTAATATGTGCCTTGAATCCATTACAAGAGCACTGACTTTAATTAAATACTTACCTATTTATTGTTTGGTAGGCAACTGTTTTGAATTGATATATAGATTTTGAAATCATATCTAATTGCCTGACGGTGAATAATGGTGATTTCATAATGAAATGTAATGTCACGAATATGTTATAGTATGCCCAAGCAAACTGTTGTTGTATAATTATTATTTAACAAGGTTAATGATGCTATGTAGTTAAATAATAATCTATTTGAGTCATTGGCTCAGTATTAAATGATATTGGCTTTGGTTACCTTACTCTTGGGTTCAAATTCACGAATGGAGAGTTTCATGAATTGATTTATGGATTTGTGTGCTCGAAGACATAGATGTATGTGACTTTTAAATTACCCCTTACCCTTCCAATTATAAAACAAGCGATTTGCTAATCTCTAGTTCTGCTCTAGTAGTTTCACTGTATTCTTACTCTTTGAAAAAAGAGTATCTGACTAAGAAGCAATTTCCAAGAAGAAAACCATTAGAATTCCATTAGCATAATATGCTAAACAAATTATGTTAATACAGGTATTTAGTATATTTTGAATATTTATAAAATCTAGAAGAAATATATTTAAATGAAGATTGAGTAAACTGCCCCGTGATAAGGTACCAAGCAACACCAGTAGGTTTTTTTAAATTTACCTAGAGTTCCTTTCACAGTAAGAATACATAGAGTGTTATTTGTAATTGATTCAGAAAATGGAGTGCTTTATCTTAAAAACAACTTCATGAACTGTTTTCACAGCTTGTTTGTCGATTCATCCATTCACTGAGATGATGGAAAATACTTTTTCCATTTTTTACATTGTGGGTTGAAATGATTGCTGATATAATCTAAAACTCTTTTTAGAAACAGAATTACTGTTGATCAAACACAATAGTCAGTGGTGTAGTGGTAAATAAATGGGTACCAGGTCGGTCATTGATTTCTTCCCTTTTTTTTTATATCCGTATGAAGTTAAAAAACCACAAGTGTTCACAATTAAATCAATAAAAAAAAATGTGCAATTAAAATAAGAAAGAAAGATTCTGGAAAGAAGGGTGGCACTTCTTCACGTTACATGTGTACATTTTTTTTTTTTTTTTGTAAAATCCGTTGGGTAGATCAATTTTGATATACCTAATGCTTTCAAATTTGATGAACAGTATTTTGAATATAATATATGTATGTACTTGAAAATTAAGTCAAAAAGGTGCCAGGTCGCTGACCTGGCCCCACTACACAACTGACAATATTATATAAAGAATATGCAATTTTATCACATTTTTGTAAAAGGTCCTTATTAAGTTGTCTTATGAGTTTTGATTTGAGCATTTATTTTGTCAACCATTGTTCAAAGCTCACTGGGTTGAGTTGTTATAGTGACATCTGTTGTAGAAAGATAAAGGTTTATCATAGATATTTATAGACCATAATCATTTTAAATGGTGTGACACTATTTATAATCTGTCTAATGGCTGTATATAATCCAAATGAATCACATTTTTACTCATATAATATATCACAGGGCTTGAGGTTAGACTCATTTCTATTATAAGAATAGAATTTCAATGAATGAATATAGTGTGAACATATTAACAAACACTTAATAAAATTTGAGTTATAAGTATGTAGATGTTTTATTATAAGTTGTCATGACGATCTCCGTTTACAGCATCTGCAATGATTCTTCTGCATTCATTCCTGGACATTGATCCAAGATGGTCTTGTTTGATTAAATTTACAGCGTATTAGCTCTTAAACAATTCTTAAATGTTCAGCCTATTGATAGATTCAAAGACATCACGAGGATTATGTTATATTTAACGGTACCATGCATAAGGCTCTAGATTTCTTGATGTTAAAACCTGGGACATTTTTTTAGTGACTCATAAACCCAGACTCTGGCCTTAACTTCAGCAATATTTTTTTGTACATATTTTACTCAGATTATTTACATTTAATAAAAGAGAAGCAATAAGAACTCATATTCGGGTAGGTTTTAAAGTAACTGTTGGTATCCACGCTATTGTACGTGATATGCTAGGGGTTTTCTTGCATTGTTTGTAACTTAGTTCACTGTGTGGACACGGTATTTCTGAACAGTGGGAATTTATCTAAAACGGGAATTTTTGGGTGTCCCGAAAGTTGCTGGCACTAGCCATGCATAACAACAAATTGTATTAGAATTTTGTTAAAGATGTATTTTAAATATCAGTTCAATATTTAGCATTTGACTTTATGAGACTGACATTTGTACCCTAGATATAATTCTTAAAACCTGATGGAACACTATTATGACTAGATAAAGCGAAAAATGTATTGTGGTTTTTCTGTAATCACTTCTTCCAGCTGAAAAAAGAGTAATAAAAATACTTCATACATTTTAATGTCATATATTTTGTTTTTCTATAAATATATAATGTCATTATAATTAATATAATATGTATCAAACATATTTAAATAAACATAATATTTGTGACTGATTTGATTGTTTAGGAATAAAAATATACATTATATTATTAAAATAGACACATTTGAGTAAAAAAAACACTGTAGAATGAATATTGTCACATTTATTATAACACTTTGATTCTTATCGGATATATATTATATATTTTCTATGAAATGATTAAATAGTTTCTCTTTTTATTTATGAACCAAAAATGACAGAAATTATCTATGGAAATATAGATATTATTCTTTTTTTAAATCTAATCTTGATTGAATGGTATGAGAATTGAATTGAATAGAATCAATAATTTTATTATTAACGAAGATGTTTTATAAAATTTTGATTTGAAACAAATTTGAATATAATATATTATAGTATATATTCATTCCTTTGTCTTATATTAAAAATAGATACTAGCTACCATATAAATTTATATTATCTAATACATACTTTCTTCAGTAATATTAATATCATAAAAATACATCAGGCATTATTTTGCCTATACATTCTATAGGATTGTTTTTCATTGGGATTATGTTATACATTCTATCCTCTGTATATTTTTACATTATCATCATATATTTTCAATCTGTTTAACAGACACTTAGGTATATTTATGAACATCACCAGTCGACACTGTGATTATAAAATTTAAAGCATAGCTCGTCACACAAGCAATAATTAAATCAATTAATTTTAAATATATACAACTGTTATTTATTCCTACAGTTACACCACCTTAAAAAAATAAGAATTGGTTTGAGCTATGTTCTTTTTGCCCAGTTTGTCAACATTAAATTTCAATACAATGTGAAGAAGTAAAGAGAAAAATTATCATTGAAATATGTGTGTATTTGTAATTAATTCAATTTTGATTTATTTATTTATTATGAGTCTGTTAAAAGTCAGTTTGTTAGCTGAGCTAAACCGTTTAATGATTTGACTCACCAAAACAAACAGATAAAAAGATAGTGTCTCATTAAAAACATGACCAAAAGTCACTTACTTTGTGACATTGTCTTCTAATATGACAATCTGTCAATGTAGTAACTTAATAGGGACTTCAAAGACATATTTAAAATGACAGGTAGTTATTGTAAGAATAAATAAAAATGACTTATGTATAAAGATTCTTAACTGTTTTAAATGTTGTTACCCAACTGTGTACAGCAACCTGCGCTGGAAGGTTTAATCACATATTTTGAGTATATTATTTATATCACCAGAAAATATGTAAATTGTTACATGTTAGATATATACAGCTTTAAATCTTAATCGTTAATATAACAATTCTCAAATAAAAAAAAATACTACAGGTTTGTTGTATTTTATCATTTTAACGATGATGAGAATATTTGATTACCTACATATTACGCAAATATCTCATTAGCAAATATTTTTTTCATATTAAGCTTTTGTTCTAATAATGAAAGAATAAAAAATACAGTGGGTTGTTTAACTGAGGCAAATGGTGAACATATAATATAGGTAAATCTGTTCACCGGTTAATCCAAAGAAAACAAAAGAAAACTGAGAAATATGTAATCAATTGGATTATAGTTTTTGTAAGACATAGGTTGGAAATAAATTGTGCATATTTTGTTGACTAAATGAACTATTGCTAAATATAACGTAAACTTAATATAGTCAAAATATAAATTAACTCTTTGAAATAGATACTCTATCATTGCTAAGCCTAGTGATATCACCAATCTTCATTACACTACCGTATATTTAAAATTAAATGATTTCATGTAAACGGAGTCACTTCGATTTGAAGCAGATAGTGTATTCAGTGTGTGGATGGTCAGGGTAGAAGACCTGCTGATCGTCCACTTTGTAGTCTGCGTATTTGATTTTGAATCCATCGGTGTATCCGAGCCTCTTCATGACCTTGGCTGAGAAAATACTGCTGCATCCTACTTTGTAGAAGTCAACGTTTTGTTTTGCACCCAATTCCCTGTAAAATAAAATAAAATAAAATAACATGAAATTTCAAGTCAAACATAATTTCTTTAAAATAAATCTTAAATGATAGATGGACTTCTAAAGTATTTTTTTTTAATGCTTTCAACACAAAGCGATAGTGAGTTAGTAGTTCCACCTGCTCAAGGAGGGTAAGTAATAGTAAAAGGTAAGGGTTAGGAAAATAGTAATGATTAAGTAAACCCGAAGGCGCTTAAAAATAAAAAGACTAATGTGTCCATTTGTTAATTCAACCCCTTGATCACGCAACCTAATAAAACTAAGGTACCATTTAACCAAGAAACTGGTACATACATTACAGGGGCTTAGGAATACAAGAGCGAAACTACTAAAAAATAATATTTATTATTTGTTTTATCATCGACTATTTATTTAATTTATTATTATTTGAATTTTCCATATTTTTTCAAAGGAAAATTATTATGAAAGAAAACCTTGGATCTCTCAAATGTATAATAAAATAATTTGTTTTAAATACAAAATTACTGTTTCTGTGTTTTTTTCCCCCAAAAACATTGTTTGGTCGTTTCCTCCTTGTCAAATTAGAATTGGGAATGGCCTGTTTTTTTCAGTGGTCCTAAATTCTAGTTACGTCACTGGCATTACTAACCTTTATGCTTAAACTAGCAAAAAGCCAAGAAGGTGTCTTTTTAGTTAAAAATCTATTTTATGTTTTATTATTCTACCTATAATTTTTTGGTTCGAATATATAGTATAGTTTGAAATGCCACTGATAAACCTTTTTTAAATTTGCTTTATTATAATTGATTATTTAAAAGATTATTCAAAGATATAATAGATTATGTATTATAAAAAGTAATTGATATTTTAGATTGAATATTTAGTGTGTAACCTCACTTCACAGAATTTAAAAATAGTTTCAAATGATAGAATGCGTCAAAAATCTCGGCGAAAGAAAACTACCTCACGCGGTCTCTATAAAAAGAAGCCGCATGGTGGATTTTACGATTGTAATAAAAATACCCCATACAAAGAATGCAACGTTTATTGAGATTTGATAATTAACTTACATTCCCATTACTGTCATCTTTGCTGCCAGACCCTGCCCTCTCCACGTGCCATCCACGCTGATGATTCTAATATCGAAATAGGTCTTGGCTCCAGGGTACATTGACTTCATATCAATCCTTTTATCCATATCTCCGAGGAAGTTAAGAATTTTAGAAAACCGAGGGTTTCCTTCAAATAAGCTGTCATCCCCCTCGTCTTCCTGAAAAGCATAATAAAAGATGTTTTATTAGTTATTCATTCATCGCACTTTATCAAAGTAAATAGTGTTGAAACTGTTTAGCCAGCAGGGCTCAAAGTGGACTGGGGAGTAAACAATAACAATCGCAGTTTTAATTGCCGATGTTGGGTGATGGCACCCTTTGGGAGAAAGCTCCAACCAACTAGACCACAGCGGTCTTATTTCAGAGTACTGGACGTGGTACCCACCATTCCCATTTAAATGATTGATGAAAGTACATAGAAATTCGTTGCTGGGACATATCACATAGTGTACATGTGTAACTGAAAAAAATCCGTGCAATATAAAGCATCTATTAAGATCTACACGGTCTCCGCATGCTGCCCTTTACCACCACATCACAAAATCAGCGTGGCGAAAATTAAGCAATTGAAATTAGTGTAATTCGTTTTCGTAGTCATGAACCATCAAATTACGAGTTGGACTGATTTGAATAAAAAATGACCCAAAAAATATAAGAAAAACGTTTAAATTACGAATAAATATGCTTGCTTACATAATAGTTATTTAAATCTAATACACCGCCGTGTTTTCCATTTCGGGCGCTGAATACACAAAAAAGTAAATGTTACCTTTTAAATATAATTAAAATTAGTCAAATATAATGATAAAATAACAATTGAAACTATGTACATATTTACCATCTTTATCATTTTTGAAAATTACAATGTTTCTTTTCTTCGACAACGAAATGATCACTTATTAATTATACAATCGAAATTCTCTTAGTAGGTCATTGCCCATTGGCATTAAAAGAGTATCAAAAGAAATGTTTTCTGTTCTCAAAGAGACGATATACTTTTTTCATTTGATCCTTTTTGAAATTCTCTGAGAATTATTGCTGAGTGGCGAAACACTTAGTTGTCACGGCAACGAGAGAGGAGGGTGGGATAGCAGCAAAGTAACTAAGAGAGAGCTATTTTTCACAGATAAAACATCATATATTTAATGTTGTAATTTTTCACCCAATAATAACCGAATCCAAGCTTCATGATATACCGATTTTAAAAATACAAAAATGCCGTTATTTCGGTATTAAAAATTAACCTAAATCGAATGTTGAATGTAAATACAAAACCATTATATATTTAGATGACATTTTTCGCGATCAATTAAAATATTGAAAATCTTCTAAGAGATCTAATCTATCAATATTGTCAGATTCCAGAATTATATACGTTATGATTATCATATATTTTTTAAGACCGTATTCTATATGAGATAACGAAATACAAATTATGATTTATTGTTCGGAATTACGATACGAATTGGTCGTCCATTTTGCTAATTGTAAAATTTTTATTTAATTTAAAACATTTTTTTTGTCTTTTATTAATATTATAATAAACAATTAAGTCTTTACGCAAATAATTTGAAGTTATCCATTAATGTGATTCTATATATGCAGATGTTATATACATATACATAATCAATCACAAACGTGTAGTAAAAGGATTGTTTGTCACACATTTCATTTCAGGATTCATCCAATGATACCAAGAAGCCATATATCAGATAATATTATATAATATATGAGCGTACTACAACAAAGATAATAAATTTGGATATTTCCCCGACACTAGTAACGCCACCCTAGGGAGCGTACCAGGTTCAAGAGCAGTCCCCGATGATTTATATGGGTTTATTGTTGAGACAGGCAACCTTGAAGGGAAAAAAGTCTAACCTTTTTACAATGGTGGGGGTTGGGGGATGAAATGCGCTAAAGGCTTTCTGTAATAAATACATCGAAATGAAAATATTTATTCGCTAAGTAGGCAGATAAAAGATATGTATTTATTCAGTTAGAAAATTTATAAAGAACTTCAATATTATTTTCTTGAAATTATTTTTTTAATAAAATACACATTATCGTGAATTATTCATTGACTGCTTTGCAATTTAGGTTATGTAACGATCTTTTTTTAATTAACACGAATTTTCGTAGAGTAAAATTCATTGCTATTCCGTACAATGCAGTTTTACCAAGTAAATATCAATTCGATCAATAAAATAAAATATTTACCAACGATGTGCATTTTTGGAAAATTTCGGTTGTTAAACATGGAATCGAAGCTAGATTAGTGTTTTTTGTAGGACGCATGTTAGGCATAATGCGTGGAGATTGCAAAAAGAAAACTGCATTGGACATGGAGAATATATTGATAGAAGATGAAATCAGAACTAATAATATAGTATTTTATTAAATGTATTTTATTAAATGTGTCAAGCAGGGGCGTACTATATATTTTAAAGTCATAATATCGAATAGCAGAATTTACCCCGTCATCTTAAATTAAATAATTGTATATTTATAAAGTAAATAATTAAATTTAACAAAATTGAGTACCCTTCTTCGTTGATGAAGCAGAACAAATCGGTTCACAAACAAAGGTTTACTGATGAAAATTTCGATTCAATTTTGTAGCTTAATAGTAAAGTCAAATTCTAAGGATTTGGTTAAATATTTACAAATACAAGTTGCGTCTATTAAAAATACGCAAAGATTTATGGGACAACGTATTACTTTTTTTAAAACTTATTTAGTGAAAATGACAAGTCGATATAAATATAGTAATCAGAGGGGGTTCTACGTACTGGGCTAGGTGGGCTTAGCCCAACCTGCATTTTTCACCCAAAATGTGTAAAAAAAAAACTTAATATGGCCGAATAAAAATGAATAGCAATTCGAATAAATAAATATATTTCTAAACGTAACTAGCCTGTCGCAAATTTATACTATATCTTTGTTTTGATTGATCAATGCTATGTCTACCTACAATAATACTCTCGATTGTGTTATATTATTTCATACATACTTTGTAGTAGTTTTGTAGTATTTGTTAAATTGCTTGTAGATTAATGTATAAAGTGAAACATGCACAATTTCGTAGATAGTATACAATGCTAAACTTTTCTTTAGCCCACCCAAGATTTTAGGACACGAACCGCCGCTAATAGTAATGACAATTTTAGTCTGTTTTTTATGTATTTTTTTATTACTGAACTGTTAAGTTATCTCATATGTAATATATAAGCAAATAAAATACGTAATTTGAAATCATGAATGCATTTATTCAGATGTGAGAATACAGGCTATTGCCCCAATTCTAAGCCATCTAAATTCACAAGCATAATTATCATGCGTAATGTGTTTTGTTCACCCCAATCCGACTCTGCCCTGGATAAAAATAGGTCAATTTCTACACATCGTCGGATGTGATTAAAATTCTGATTCGGTGGCCAATTAATTGCCTATCTGTAAAATAATTATTGTGATAACTGGTCTATCATTCAAAGCTTATATCACCAACGATTTCCACTTCTTTGCAAGATGGTGTAAAACTTAATTACTTTTCAGGTTTAATAAAAAAATCTATTAAGTTGTTTTGCACTTCTGTGCGATAGTAAGATAGGTGTTCATTTTTTTTTTTGTGTAAGCAAAGATTAGAGAATGTTGTTTTTACATCTTAATAAAAAAACAAAATGTATTTTTAATCGTTTTTATTGAATCATTCTTTAATAAATGAACAACCTCTTTCGCTATACTAAATCTAGTATTATTTATTTATTAGGTTTCATTTATGTTGTCAATTATTAAGTTTGCCATTTTGTGGAATATATGCGATAAACATTTGTTTAGTTATATAACATATCGACTGTGGAAAGAAAAAAGGACGTAGCCCACAGTTTTTCGAAACAGCTTTTATTGATAATCACAATGTATCCAACTTGATACACATTCTATATACATAGAATACCTTCTTAATGACGACTATTGTTTATAATAATGTTACCTGCAGATGGATTATACCAAATTCACCGAAAAAAAACTCTCAAAAGGTGTGTGATAAAATATAAACCTATAAAAAATATAACACGAACTTCTTAACTTCGTTTTAAATAAATTGCGTGCATGATTATTTGAGTTCATAAATATTTGTATTACAGCTGTCAATTCTTTATTTTATCGCCTTGAATTAATATTACATTCTTAATCTAAAATATTACCAGAAAACAATGTATTATTATTAATGTGCTTGATGTGGACAATGCGCAGACACAATGTATTTGTATGTGTTTTGTGTGTATGCTGTGCGTTACAGACAGATGCAATTAAACTATAATAAAACAGTAGCCTTACCTCAGTTTTATCTAGTTTCTCTATAGCCCCCAAAAGACAACCAATAATTTCTCCATCATCACTGACAGCCACGACGGATTGCCCTTCTCTAATGGAATCCTTGCAGTACTCCTCGAGCTGGGTGCATTTATCGCGAGCGCCATCAATCAACTGCACAGCAATATTGAGAGGTTCATCAATGAAGAAGGTTCTCTTCAGGAAGTTCAGAACTTGGAGCGAGTCTGATTTCTGCAGCGGTCTCAGTGAAAATGATTTAACTTTCTGGGTAAGAGGGACTTTCATGAAGGGGTCTGCTGTAATGTTGATGCGAGGCGATGGGGTTACGAGAGCTGGTGGAGTCGACATGCTTTTTGATGGTAGATGTAATGCCAGGGATGCCAACTTTGATGGTAATGTATCGCTGATCTGTAACGAAAAAAAAACATCCAATCAGTCAAGTTATATTAAAAATTGAATGGAATATAAAAGTAGACAGATTAACAGTGGTCTGCAAAAGTTGTACAACGCATATTTTTTTTATATCAAGTAATTAGAGGCTTAATTCCTAGGGCACGTTAGAGTCTATGGTCTCGAGTCTCCTTTATCACTGATGTTATTGGTTGCTTGCATTCCTTTTCCATCGTTACCAACGGAAGAGCGTGATCGTTACAGATGAGCCTTCCACAGCAAAGCCAGTTCTCATGGATTATATATGCACTAATATGCAAATTATAATATAAACACAGTGCTTTTTTTTTTTTTTTTAAAAAGGTACCGAAACTCACTACTTGTAAAGTTTTTTTTACTAAAAGCTTTTTTCCAATCCATGGCTGTTTCCGATGTGGGGCATATGGCTTCCAGAGGTATCTCAAAAGAACTTTTTTTTACAAAAACTGCATGTTAATCAGATGCTTAACCTTCTATTTTTAAAGAAAGTAAGGATGGTAAGATAGGGCTATAACAGGACAAGTGGTTAACTATTCGCTGTCGGTTTGTCACGTTATTTTTTCATAAAAACACCCACGCATTCGAACTTTTTTTTTTTATCAAACACATTAAGATCATATTTATTCCATATTAAATTCGTGTATCAAAAATATTCAGCCATTTAAAAAAAATATTCTGTTATCATTTGCCGCTCCCTAAGACTTGCCGCCCCTAGGCAACTGCCTACCCGCCTATGCCCACGGGACGTCCCTGACTGAAGCAATAAAACGTAGAAAAAAGAATCGACATTATCTATTTAATAATACAACTCTGTAATAATATTTAGAATATAATAAATAATAATTATTATGTATATTAGATTGCGTAAAAAACCTCGGCACGTCTGCGAATCGTGGTTCGGTTTCATTACATTATTAACTGGCAAGTTCAAAGTCACTGTGAATGTACTTAACCACTGAGCTAAGAAGTACTTATAGTCAGCACAAAAAAGAGTGGCAAAAAATGCACTGAGACTTTTTCTGCCGATTATGTCATGAATTCTTTTTTGAATAATTGTTGTTATCATTCTCATGCGTTTATTTTTTTTCTCTCCTTAGATCTTGAAAGTGTGTTATGTCTCTGTCGATGACCGTGGCTGAGTGACTAGCGCTCTGAGACTTCCGTCTTTATTTCGTTCCGCGATTAAGGGGTTGACTCCCCCAATATTATAACAAAAATAATATTTCAGGAACTAATTTGACATTGAATGATTTTCGTAATTCGCAGTATTCTTTTTGATAACCTTTTTTTATCCATGTCCGCTCCCAATATGGAGCATACGGCCTCCTAATGGAGGTATCTCAATATAAGTTTTTTCTAGTCGCCTGCAGTTGGTTAGAGCTTGCTCTACTGATCACGAAAGTCTAGGTTCGATTCCCGGTAAGACCACAGTGAATTTGATAATTATTCAATTCAAAGTTGTGATCGAAGACTGGGTGTTTGTGATGTCAATTCACATTATTTCCTCTCCTCTCATCTTTCTGATCCTTTAATAACTGAGTGTAGCAATAGCGATGATTCAACCACTAGTCCTGTTTTAGCCGTATCCTTCTTTCCCTAATACTCACTTTGAAAAATAGTGACGTTGAGCTACCAAGTAACAATAATAATATAAATACATAAATCGGTTTTTTGGTTGATTCATGAACTTCTAATTTGTGACGTTTATAACATTAATTTTTAAGCAGGATTGACATTAAATTGACTTACAAACAATACTCTTCTAATTCACACCCTCATATTTATCTTCTAACAACGAAAAGTGTTTTTACATACCTTTTGTTGAAGTGCTCTATTAGAAAAACTTACATGATTACGCTTTCATTTAGGAATTTAATAGGATTTAATAAATACGAATTGATTAATATATAATAAAATGAATCAGTGAAAATCAAATGCGGTTATATTCAGTGGCGGATTACCCCATAAGCGCAAGAGGCGCGCGCTCGGAACCTCCAAATTTTGGGGGCCTCAAAGATTGCATATATTATATAAACCCTTATATTTTAATTTCAATTTTAAATATTTATTATTATTCTACGAAGAGATTTGCAGCACTTTTATGTTATTCGAATAGCAGGACCTCCAAAGTGCTTAATCTGCCACTGGTTATATTATTCGAATGTAAATTGGAGATAATGGAAACAAAAATTAGATTTAGTGTGAAGTTGTAATTGAATTATTTAATATTTATTTTTACTGGAATATGGAGAAGGCAGAATTACTAATATTTAAATGCATTTGATGTCTTTTTGGCGTACCAATTTTTTATCTCTTGAAAACTGGCTATTCCCGTAAAATTCTTTACTATCAACGTCTTTAGTTAATGTTTTTAGAATAACTGAGGAATGCAATAAATTAAATCATGTTGTGTACCTGATATATTTTACTTACTTACATTATTACTGCCAATTATTGCACTGTCACTCCTTCAGATAATTTATGATCATTTCAAAATGTTTTTATTCGCTTAGCGAAACCAGTTTAGGTTTTCAAATAAAAAAAATGTGGAATAAGCGTTTCATTTTATAATATAATGAGTATAATGATTACTATAATTATTATTTTTTTCGTTTTTAACCATTTTTTCGCTGTATAAAACTTCAAAAACCGGGTTAAATCGGGTTTTAGAAGATAAATATTGGAATCCGAAGACTGGTATTTGTATCAGTACTAAATTTTACCAAATAGAAAGAACGTGCAAGATTCCAACGACCAGCAAAAATAATTTATATATTTCACACTTTTTTGGATATCAAACTAATTGATCTTTAAGTCGTAGAATAAGTCGTTAGAAAGAGGTGATCGCTTCAGAGGTGAGCAATCCACAGTGAAGCCAGTTCACGTGGACACCATATGCATTTATATGTATATTATATTATTAACATACACAGTGCGTACGCATACATGCAAAACGTAATAAAATAAACTGAGATGATAAGGGTCGTGTTTGTAGTTCAATTATTCTTTATAATAAAAAATAAATCTATGGGAGGTCGTCAAGTAGAACTGCTCTCTGATTAGGTACTGTCTCTTCAAAATTAAGAAGAAATACTTACGTTGTTTTCTACGGCAGTTGAAAATGAGAGCAAGCTGGATAATTTGTATAATTTATAAAATCATAACTAGGAAAAATAAATGGCGGCTGTTACTAGCCGCAATACTGACAGATACGTATATTATTATAATATATTTATGCTAATCAATGGACGTGCATAGGTACAATGATGTCAATTATTGACGATGACATAATTTTCCATAATATCTATTTACATCTGACAATCTCATGTTTATGCCACATAAAAAAAACTAATTACAAACATGCTTAGACGATAAGACGGTAGAAAAAAATAGAAGTAATAGAACAAATAAATAATAATAATAAAATAAGTAACTACAAGGAAGTCCATTGCGCGAGCTATATACGGTAGACTTAAAATTTATAAAAAGTCAAATAGTAGTATGTATTCTGTTTTACATTTTAATGTAATCCCCAACAGCATTAACATTTTTTGATGAAAATAAAAAACACGTCAATTCATAAAAGTGTTTCGATTGTTAAAAAAAATACTGAAACATTTCATTTTTTACGAATTCGGGTATAAATGACAAAAGAAAAGAAAATACTGTGTATTTTGCTATTCGCCCACACCAGAAACAACCATACCTTCGAATAGAAAGCACTTGGGACTTGCACCCGTGAAATCCTCCATGAAAGCCAATGACGTTGACTGCTAAGCCACGGTACTGGCACGACCCGGTTGTGATTAATCAATAATCAAATTCAACTTAATGTTTTGAGCATCAATGTCTTCTCAAAGTAATATTGTTGGAAATTCAAAATTCTCTAACCCTGTTGTTAAAAAAAAACTTGCTATTGAATATGTTCTACGTATAGTTGTTTTCGCCTTATCTAATTAACAGTAACGTATGTTTAAAATAAAGATGGTAATATTTTTATATTTATAGATATAATAGTTCAGACTAAATAGATAATATCGAGTCTGAGCCTAATAGTTACATAACTACCAACACGCCCATATAACAATTTAAACTGTTATTATTACTTTTTTATTAGCGGTCAAGGATTTCGATTAAAATTATGCTGTTGGCAGGTATGGAGGTATTATATTTCTATCGAGTTTTTTGCTGTTGCATTTTTTTGCAAACTGGCCGCCACAAAAGCCGTCAGTCAATTATCGGTGTATGTCTGTTTTTTTTTATACTGTACAAAATAATATAACGTGAATCTAATATTACGTTCACGGCTGTGTTTATACAGCCATGTCAGAATGTCGAATTAGCTTAATTCACACGTATTATTTATACCAGATATGGATGCTTCTCATAACAACGAATGGCTGTGGTGTTTGAGTGAAGTTCTGTCACCTCTGTGCAAATATTAGTACCATCAATATCGTAAAACAAAACTAGAAGAATTGAACAACAAGTCGTTTGTTTTCGTAACGCAGTGATGCGAGTCGAATGAACGAATCGGAGAAGGCATCGAATTTTAGTGCTCATTTCCAATATCTGACAATACCATGAATCTAATATGACAAGCATCACTTATACATTTCAAAGGAATCAATTAGAAATACCGAATTGCATGACTCTTATAAAGATTAAAGAATAATACGATTTTTACAACAAAGGATGTGAGCAGCGGTGGGCTGCCAATACGTTAATAAGTTGTTCACTTAATCTCAAAGCAATTCTCGGTGTTCTGGGGAAGAAGTGATTTCTTTTATTTATTCTATGCAATTATATGCAAAACATAAATGAGCAATCTATTGTTACTCAATACACTTATAATATGTAAGAACATGCAATTTACCGTAAACTAATCAATGTAAATAGGTAAAAATGTACTACTGTGTATACTGAAGCTATCGTAGATAATATATAAGAAACTAATTTGATCTGAGAATATTGTTTTCTCAAATTAACAAAGGGATCGTGCGATACTCTCTGAGCCCCCTCCGGCCCACCCCTGGATGTGAGCGTTTTAAAGTTTTCTTTTGTAAAATACTTAAAACATATATTTTTTCTCACGTTTGACTTGAAATATGTCATGTCTCCTCACAAAAAAACGAGATATTTTTTGATGTT
Organism: Himalopsyche anomala; assembly: GCA_031772345.1. Taxonomy (NCBI): domain Eukaryota; kingdom Metazoa; phylum Arthropoda; class Insecta; order Trichoptera; family Rhyacophilidae; genus Himalopsyche; species Himalopsyche anomala. Next base: position 23,637,400 of record CM062837.1, on the reverse strand, counting down.
TACCATCGCTGTCAAATTTCAAAAAAAGAATTATAAACCACCCTGTCTTGATTGTTAAACATTTCTCTCTTAAAAAAAATGAATGGTGTCACGTTTTATTTTACTTAAATAATGAATATATACCCCAACCTAACGTAATCCACCCATATCCAGTTCGTTACAAATCATCAAATTATACCAGACACCCTCGCCTCCTATGACACATATATTTGTACAGCGTCTGTGTAAATTTTCGTGAAATTGTTTATGTAATATTTCATTCCATACCATATGTAAACGTATCGTATTATTTTTTTGACCGATAGTGTTGCTATCTGACAAAAATATTACTCGAATTCCGAATAACACTAAATTAAATGTCATCGTATTTCGACTTTCCGATCTCCTTTAATAAAAATATATCGAGCGAATTTCTGCATGAGCGAGTAAGTTTATTGACTCTGAAAGGTTTCCTTCTTCATTTTAAAGATTATCTTTTACGTAGATACGTATTGGCTATATTCTTGACAAATGCTTGAATTTATAGTTTATTTTAAAATTAATATTGCCACTACATCACAGTCTTTTTTATCGTAATACATATTTAACAATGATCTGATACTGATATACGAAATTCAAATCATTTTGAGCTGTTATACGTTATGTCTTTTTTTGTAATATTTTATATATTTAAGAAGACAATTTCTTAATATTAAAAACAGTCTTAGTCGTAATTTGACACCCATTTAAAAGTAATTCGAAGCAGGTATGTCGGAAAATTTTTTAAAAATGAAAACAATTGAGCATTGATTGTGTGATTTAAAAAAATATGTTCTATTCGATCGATTCCTCAAAAAGAGTAGCAAATTTATACGCATACAAGTATATTTTGTTTATAATTATTTCACGTCAAATGCTCTCTGCTAATCTGTTATAATATAATACTTGTTTCATTATTGTTATACTTATTCCTACACGGAAATTAGATCAGAGCTAAATTTTCGATTTCAAAAGTAGTTTCAATGATTCTTGTGTTACGTTAACCGACATCCAGTTCCAACGGGTCGAGGTTTAGAACTGTACATATCATCGTCCTTCAAGAGAGAGTGACTAAGTGTAACAATTTACGATAGAACCGCTTTGGGAATTTTTATCAATCTCAAAACATTTCACCTTATATTGGATTCATATATTTTCTGCTTTAGTTTTTTGACATTTATGAGAACGGATTTGTTATTTTGGACACTTTTTTAGACTACTATTAATTATTATGTTTGTTGTTCAGATAATTTCTGTGAAACGTGCAATTTGTTACTATTCACACCTTTATATCAATTAAATAGAGTTGATTATTGATGGAAAACAATATATATCATTACATAAAATTGATATTCGTGTACTTATTCGGGAGAGTGTGGTGTGTAAATTCTTTCGTATTTCTTAGTCCCTGTTGCATAATAATAATAACTGGATTACAATTTTGTTAATTAATCAACAATGAAGAAGTCTGGTGAATTCTAGATTTTGGGGAAATGAAGTTTAGTAATTCCATAATAAATATAACATTTAAAAAAATGTACTGAGAACTTTTGTGCATAATACGAGCGATTTTATCTTCTACCTTGGTAACCAAAGCATTTGATATGGATAGATAAACAACATTTATTTATGACTTTGCGGTTTCACCTCTACGAATTACCAGAACCGGTTCCGATCAAACTAGGGTATTAAACATCATAACAATAATAGCAAGTCTCGTTTGTAATAATACATGGACTATTTATTTTTGAATAGACAGATAGTTTAATCAATTTTATCTCAACAAAATCAAATACAACTCCCGTAAAATAATTTATAGCTGGCCTCAGAGGAAAATGGTGATGATTCAAACTTAAGCTTTGACGAAAAGATTTATTTGATGTAAATTCATTTAATATAATATCTTTACGTTTATATTACTATTATGACTAATTTTTGTCTTCATATTAAACAATAATATTTTAAGCAAATCAACTATTTAAACTATCATTATATTGCTTGGAGCAAAAACAAAATGTACAGAAAAAATAATGTGAGAAAAAACGAGGGTCTAATTAAAAGTAAACAGAAAAGATATCTAGAACATTTATTAATTTATCTTTTTCATCTATTAATGTAATTTTAAAAAACTTGTTAATTTAATCGTGAAAACCTTAATTTTTTTTTTTTAAATAAATCAGGATTATGAAATCTTTAAAATATCTAATTACTGACGTATTACACGGAAAAGCAGTATAGTAAAGTTGTTAGCGAGAATTGAATAAGCCATGAAAATATAACGAGTTTATCTCGTAGGCTTAAGTTATAGAAAAATGTTTAGTCATATAAACCTGCCTATTTTTTTATAATTGTTAACAGAAACAAAACGGTTTGTTTATTTATGCTGAGCAAAAACGTTTTAACTCAAAAGCAATCACATGACATTATAAAATCATTGTATATTTCATTTGTTAAAGGTTAGTAGCATACATTCAATATGATATCCTCATTCTTTATTGCTCTTAAAGACATGGAACCGACTTCTGCCAAACATGAATGAGATGGCATTTTTGCAAATTACAGATTATTTATGTTTCGAATCGAACGCGTTACAGATAATCCCAATATTTTTATGTTTCCTTACGAGGAGTTAGGGCAATTTACTTTTTGGCTGACAGCATAAAACGTGTTTACACAGCTTGTGTTTTATTATTATAATTTTGTGGATTGACGAAAAAACTGCATCGATACTCAACGAAAATAATCATTGTCTATGGATCGAATAATATCAGTGGTCGTTGAATTAAATGCAAATCTTTAATTTGATTTAATTTATATGCCACGCGAATAGTGGCAGTGGCAGTGTCATGAAATGAATATTAATTTTATGACATTGATCAACTATCAGATTGTTAAAGTTTTAATTTATTCTATCGTCATATTTTTGATTGAAATATAATATTTGATTCTTGATTAAAAATGTGGTTTAAACCACGTCCACTCTCAATTTGGAGCGTATGATATTAATATATTTCATAAATAGGTTTTTTTAAAACATGTAATAGAATTATCTATTTTTTGGTGAATGTACTTACTTACTTACGTTTAAACTGTATATTTATAACACTAGTTTGGTAGACACGTCTTACTAGTGTTGAAAACGTATATATTTCCGCAAACATCGACTGCCTAGCCAATCATTACTAATTGTAAAGATATCAAGAATAATAAAAAAAAGAAGTTTAAATATTTACAAAAAATGTGTTGGTTGAAAAGATATAAATTTCCAAATTATTTTCGCGATTGCAAATGTTTATTATGAATTTATGATACGCGAAAACGTTTGGAAACGTCGAACTGACGAATTGAACTATTTTTTTTTATTCATTTTGATATACCTACCAGATTTGAATAGAAAAAAAGGATAATTGTGTTTAAAACTGGCAAGATTGCCAATTGCATTCATTATTAAATATTGGAACGATATTTTGACAGGAAAAAAAGCGGGAGAATTGTATTCATTACTGACAGTTTATTTGTGTTACCGCTATTTAAAATAAGAGTTTAAATAACATTATGTTTTTAATTTCATAGACAAAAATAACACACGATAAATTGACGCTTTTAATTTCATATATAGAACTATTATTTTATGACAGCTAAGTAAAATAAATTGAAGTTTGGCACTTATTTAAATATAATGCGTTGTGTTGTCATTTAATTTTAGTTGACGAAATAATGTTTTATTCGTATAACAAAAATACCATGCATAATCAAAACGCTGCAACTTTTTCAGAAATTGAGTTGGGAAGTCAATTGTTTGCAAGCGATAGAAAACTCATAAACATTTCAGATGTCAAATGTTTATTTTCTGATTATTTTACTCAATTCAAAACAAAACTGGCCGTGATGATTCATTTGGAAATCTTTTTAGAAAATCTAATTTATTTGAAAAATATACTACAAAGTAGATAATATATGAATTCAGAGAACTGTTTGTATATACATTTCATTGGAATCGTTATAAAACCACAAAAATACTGAATATTAAATAAAGCATTGTTTTTTTATTAGGTTTATTTTATTTAATACTACGACGAATTGATAGCGTTGCGTAGGTAAGTAGGAATATTTGTATCAGTAAGAATATAATTCGTCATCGATACGTCAATCTGAGCTATTTAGTTCCGTTCTCTAATACTGTAATCAGTTAAACCGCAAACTTATTATTGTAATGCGAAAAAAACAAAATATGCGGACTTCGACAATTATAATCTATGAAATAATATTTTTTATGACATGTAATAATAATAATTGTTACAGTAAGTACTTGTAAGTAATTATTGTTTTTGTCACTGTTTCTTACGTCTGGTCTTAACAATTATTAATTACTATTTACTGAGTTCCAATTTATCGTTTTAAATGTGATATTTTATTGATTATCAATGGCAAGGTTATATATAATTGAATTTTGAATTCTTTGTTTGGAAAACTAAGCCACGACCGACGGCTTGGCTATTTATTTAAAAAAAAAGAGCACGTTCGCAAATTAAAACTTTTAGGAGCTTCGAATCATAACTTGATATTTTTTACAATAAACATTTTAATTAAATTGTTTTGACTTTATATTGACTTTCTCTAAATAAAAATATCGTAATAGAATTTTTAATTGACGATTAAATTTAAATAAAATATTTTGTCTCTATAAATCTCGTTGTAGATAACTCTATGAAAAAAGTTGCTACGTTTGTTTATTTTTAATGTCGATTGCTTGGTCGAGTGGATAAAGTTATTGGCTTCGGTTACGAACAGTCTTATAAATTGATTTTTCAATATATTTATGAATTTCTGTTCGAAATGATGGGTGTATCTGATGTCTTAAATTACTCTCTTCTACCCATCCTATCCTAAAAACAGGGCGTAGCGAGAGCGATTAGCTAACCACTAGTCCTGTCTTAGCCCTATCCTTCTATTTCCATCTCTTTAAAAAAAAGATAGGCTGAGAAACAAGCATTTCTCGTAGATAAAATTCTGTTGAGATAAACTCCATAATATGCTCCATATTCGGAGCGGACACGGTAAAAAAATAAAAAAAGTTAGCCATTGTCATGTTTAAAAAAAATGTTCACTGTGATTTCAATTTCAGTTCAATACTGATAGTCATAATTTTACAAATGCACATCGAAATTAAATTTTGTACTTCGCTCAACAAAAATAAAATGGTCATAAAATATTATTCTCGATGAGAGGATATTATTTATATTGACATTGAATGATCAGTACTTTTATGTGATTAGAACCGGTTGCGTTCGGTCAGGTAGTATTTTCGATTAATAAGAATTTTCAGTTCAATATGTAAATGCATTGAATTTTAATACATTCTTAATCTAAACATAGGTTGTGTATTTTATTTAACTCATACCCGCTCCCAACGTGAGGCTTATGTAATTTAAATAGAGCATTTCAACAAAAATATAATTTTATAACAACGACTTGCTATTCAGTTGTTCAATGCCTATTATTAAAAGTTTATATAGATTTTAAAAAAAAGTGTTTAAAAAAGGCTATAAGTTAATTTATTGCTTTCCAGATCAGAAAATTGGGGGAAAATTTAGACTTCCACGTCTCAACAAAAATCAATGTATTAAAAAGTTTGGAAAATAATAATTAGTAAAATATCAATAAACAAAAAGGGTAAAAATAGCAACGTATTTAGTTCTACAGTTTTCTGTTCTGAAAACTATATAACTAAATACGTTACTATTTTTATCCTATTACAATGGAATTCTACCAAGTAAACGCCAATTCTATCAATATATTAATATAAACATTTTTTCCTTTTTTTTCAATCCGTTAAATAAATATGACATCATTGTTTTTATTAATTTATTCATACGATCTTCGTTTGTTAAATTTCTAAAAAATAAGTAGTACTAATCATTGGTTGAATGTCATTTTAAAATATACCAAAACTGTATTGCGAATTGTATTTACACACCACGATGTGTATGTTCTCAATAAAATTCCGTAGGCTTAAATTATTACTAAATGCATTTAAAAATATTGTTTTGAAAATATAATATTTTGTTTATAAGATCGATATTAAAGATGCGTGTATGCCTCTTAAATTGATTAATACATATCCATGGAAAAAATTCTACAAATTTTTATTATCAAAACCAGATTTACTCAGTCAGTGAATATTTTTATCAGTTATATAAAAATCAAAAATTGATAGAGTTTTTTCGTTGAATTGATGGTTTACACCACTTACATTTAAATAAAATCACGTGAAATCTTGCCGTTCAATTTATTTTATCGCATAGCAAATATATGTTATTGAATACAATCTACAATCTTCAATATGTATTGAATTTAACTGACTGTACGAAGATTTTTCAAATAGAAGATTTTTTTTATTGTTGACAATACACTAATTTAAAAGTATTTTTATTGCTATATTATTGAATAGAATAAAACAAGATTTCTTCGACAATACTGAAAACTTTGAAAATTAACTTAGCAATAACTAAAGGTACAATTGAATGCAATTTTGAAACACTTATCTTTGACAAGTGAGTAGTAATGATAGAATATTTTGTGAAAATAAATAAGACAAGAGTTATAAATCATTAAATAATAAGGTTTTTTTTAATAACTTTTGTTTGAATTGGGTATGATTGTATAGTATTAATAAGTTTTCATAAAATATGAGTTATTAAATTACAAAATCTAAACAGATATAGAAAGTAACATCAATAAAAATGTCCCTTATAATAATTGTGCACAAATATTAAGTAAACAATAAATCAATGTTGATTAAAAAACATACCGTATACTGAAGGAACCGCTCATTTTCATCAAAGTTGATATTCTTAGACCCGATCATCAGGGAAGAATCGTGAAGAGCCATTTTTGATAATTTGTTTTTTTTTTAAATCACGTAAGAAAATTATTATTTACAACTGATATCCGTTTCCGCGCACAATTTTACACCACAACAAACACAGTGATGAATCTACAACTGTTTAAATATTTACGTGTTCTACAGTAATTAGTATTAGTTAATCTTTTTCGATCGCGTCTGATTAGTTTGGTAGATATTTTTTTTTATTAACGGTGATATGCAACCTCCCTCTGCGATGCTTAATACCAGAATGAACCCTTCGTAATTTTCCAACGCGAATTTATACGCGCGCGACTTTCCAAACGGTTTTGAATAAAGAACACCCGGGAACGTATTTTTTTCTCTCAAACGGCGATTGTTTTAGCAGTAATGCTTTTTGCGGTCGGCCGTAAGCAAGTATTGATACTTAATAATATATCCGTAATGTTCGCAATGCAGAATATATTGTCGCGGGTTTGTTGACAACTGGTTTGCATAACAATAAAGACAGCGATACGACACGGTTGTAAAATAATAGCAAGATGTATGTTTCAACGCAAGTGAATTGTAAAGTATTGTACAAAAGATGTTAGTGACACCATTATACGGTCAAAAAATATTCTTCTAAATTGCATTATAAGTGACAATCATTGTGTTATTCGCTAACAAACTACCGAACCATGTGCGAAAATAAAATACAGTCAAAATTTTTCATATAGATAGTTTGACGTTGTCTTACGTGAACAGATTTAGTGTCATGGAATAAAATTTGAATTTAGAATTATCAATTAGGCAATGGCGAGTTAAGCACGTTGGAGGCCCCAGGCGCAATACATTTTGGAGGCCCTGTTTTTCGAATAACATAAAAGTGTTATTCGGCCAAAGATTCCCTAGTCAATTTTTACTGCGGCCTTATGTCGAATCAGAAAAATGAATGCGGCCTTTAGAGAAGAAAAGGTTCCCCACCCCTGGGTTAGACCACTCAAAAAATATTATTGTAAAATAAAATTTTTCAAAAATAATCAACTTCCACTTCCACAGTAAAAGCCCACTTTAACTATTCACATGTAAATATCTTCACTCACTTTTTCGAGTACGCTATGTAAATTGTATAATATTCTACAGATGTGTTATTGAGCACAAAAATTACGCTGCCAAGGTTTTATAACAAATTAAGTGTTTTTGTTAAAAATAATCAAAACATACAATTCCATAAAAAAGTTTAAGAATTACATAAAACAACCAGCAAATAACGAGAATTTTTGAAGAGGTTAGGAGCCTTGATATGAATGAGTAACAATTGAAAAATTATTATTTAAGTGATTTTTTTCATAATTCGACTGTGAAAAGGAAAAAGGACGTAGCCCACAAAAAAGTGTTTTGATGATATTGGGCCATATGCAAATTATAAAATATACACAACCTAGAAGTGCACGTAGACTTCTAAGCTGGTGTTTAATTAACATACACTTATATTAATTAAAGAAATTGTCCAGGAAAAACCTTTTTTTTCAGTCTTTTTTCTTGGTTAAAATTTTTACAAACTCATCTTTTTTCAAACTTAAAAGCTAAATTTAGATACTAATTAGGGATTTACAGCTTATACCCTTGATAGAAGGTGTATCATGTTTGATACATAGTGATTATAAAAAAAAGCTGTTTTGAAAAAACTGTGAGTTACGTCCTTTTTCCTTTCCACACTCGATATATTATATGAGCCCCTGAGAGGTGAAGTAGGCCAAGTGATATTTCAGGAAGTTATAAAGTTGTAAATGTCTTAAAGTATCATAAAAGTGAAGTGATCTCAATAAAAACACCCTGCAATAGCTTTATCTCCCTAAAATAGAAATTTAATATGCAATCCATCTAACACAGACTTGACTGTAAGTAGAACAATTTTACCATTTTACTACTCCATAAATCGATTAAAAAATCAATCTCTAAAAACTGTCCGTACTGGGATTCGAACCCGTGACCAGCATGTTATAAGTCAACGACGTTAACACTAGGCCGCGCAGCCCATAATACATCAATGACAACACTCATTATATTATATTTAAGCCATCGAAACAGGACAGTAAAAAAGAGTAAAAGTTTGTTCGTCGGAATTACAAATAAGGTATATTAATGGTTTTAAATTTACTTGGCATTATTCGGCTTCATGGCGTCCAATTGTGGGGTTATAATGCAAAACGTACTATTTCCAAAATCAGCGATATTGAGATGCAGATAGGGTAATTCAAGCCTAAGGAATCGACTGGTCATATTAGTTTCATTATAAAATGTCGAAAAGACTGTCGTTTTCAAATTGGAAATCATATTTTTATGCAATTTTTTATTTGTTTGTGTCATTTGTTATAGTATTTGACTCTATTGAAAAGTTTTGGAAATAGTAACTTTTGCATTATAACCCCACAATTATGGTTCCCGAAAATTGGTTAAGGATAAGATTATCTTAATTTAGAAAATCATCGAATGTCATATTTGTAATTTAAGATTAACAGATACAAATTTGAATCGTTCAACTTATGTACATTCACACAGATTTTGTCACTAACGACCATGATTTCGTCTTTCGGCATCTTAAGGCGTTAACCCTCCAGAGACGAGAGTTTTTATGCGATAAAAAAATATTTTTAAAGCCATATTGAAGTCACGGATAACTTTTATTCCTAACAAAAATTAAAAAAAAAAAAAAACGCAAATTCGTTGTATAGAAACCCCGCAAGACTATATGGTCATGCTCATCCTTTTATTACCGTGTAATATTACGTGCGGACAGTAGTATGGACGAGCGTGACCGTATTTGCACGCAAACGTTCGGGGTTGAAATACACTTGAAACATTTACACTGGGGTACAATTTGACCTCTTTAGATCAACATAATTTCAATACAAATATATTACCAAAAAAACTGTGAATAATTTGATGTTTTGATAAAAAAAAATAACTAACAGTCTCGAAAAGTCCATTAAAAAAAACGGAAATTAAAAAAATCGCATGTGCTTTTGGTGGCCGTTTCTGTCGCCGCGGCTGATGACTAACTGAAGTCTGTACCCTTCTTAACCAAATATGAGTGAACGCAACGATATTCAGGTAGAAATATGATGAATAGTGGGATCAATAGACAACGGTGTTTACTGTGACCATATGGTCACGCTAGTCTTTGTAGGGTTTAAGTTCATCTGTGCACTTGAAAGGCAAAACCCGGGTCGTTAGTGAAAAAATCTGTGTGGATGTACATAAGTGGAACGATTCAAATTTAATATTGAAATTCCACCAAGCACCTTCAGTCGAAATCTTAGATTAGCAGATAGTTTTACATATCCATGGTCTTGCTTTTTTCTAAATACATACTGCTTCATTTAAGATTTCGACTGAAGGTGCTTGATGGAATTTCAATATTAAATTTGAATCGTTCAAATTATGTACACTCCCACAGATTTTGTCACTAATGACCCGGGTTTCGCCTTTCGGCATCTTCGGGCGTTCAAGTGCACGGATGAAGATGCCGAAAGGCGAAACCCGGGTCGTTAGTGACAAAATCTGTGGGAGTGTACATAATTTGAACGATTCAAATTTTACATACTGCTTCAATTTATTTTACAATGGATTTTGTTTGCTTACATATTTATCGGACATCAAATTGAAGAGGACTTTATCAACTCAGCAACGTTGGTAACTAATGTTCAGCATATTATAATATTAAATAAGTTGTTTTGTTTACAATTTGATGCCTAAAAAACACTACCACTTTTAAATTATCCAACAATAATACAAAATAACATTTATTTTCCTTCACGTTTATAAACATTAACACATGACTATGACGAAAAAATTATTAAGTTTATCAATTTTAAATCAATGCAAATTTGTAGCACAGAAGCGACGTGACAGTCGCAAAACGTAACAAACAGATGACTGGTAAACTCAGTACCTGTATGATGTAGATTTATGTTGAAAATATTTCCTTCAATTACAGGAAAAATATTTTTATGACATATTTCCTTACCGAGATTATGAATTAACCACAAACAATTCGATATAAAAGTACGCTTAGTAATTAAAATTAATCATCTTTATTGTATTAAATCGATTAACTTCAGGTCTAGTAAACCAGTTATATGCATAATGGTACTAATAAAATATAAGGAGTCGAAGAAAGGTAAGTTTATAATATAATATTTTGAATAAATGTGTTAGATTTGTGGTTGCTGCTGTTGACAAAATCAAGAGCAATAACTGACAGTGGACTGGTCTGTGACAGTGAAACATAGCAATGAGAGTTATGTGGAGCATATGGCCGCCACGCGGCACCTCCATGTTTCCCTGTCTCCCGCCAATTGCTTTGCTTCCTCCCATGACATGCCAGCATCCCTCAGTTCCGCCGAGTACATCCTACATCCGGGACGCCGGAATCCCACCAATCAAAAGAAAAGGCAGGCAGGATTGAGGCTTTCCGGAGGCATCCGCAGCACGTGACCCAGCCAGTTCCAACGTCTCTCCATAACCACTGACGTCACGGGACGCTGTCTTGTACGCTCCCTTATCTCTGAATTCCTTACAATATCAAACCACCTCACCCCCATTATCCGACGCAAGCATCTGTTCTCGAAGCTCAATATACGGTTACGGATAAATAGATTACATCATTTTAATGTGTTATAATCTAATATATAAAAATGAATGTTTGTTTGTTGGTACTTTATGCGTTGCCACACCCCTCATCGGTGAATGTTTGTTTTTTCGTATTTTACGCGTTGCCACAACGCTCATCCGATTGCAATAAAACTTTGACAAACTTTTTGCTTGCACTTCCGGTAAGGTTATAGGTTTAGTAAAATGAACTTACAGTAGGTATTATTTATGAAAGATAATGTTTGTTGAAGGTTATAGTACAATTAAATTACAGTAGGTGGCGCGTGTTTTGTATCATAGACAATCGACAGCAAACGTCAAACAGACGGAAAAATAAAACATGCACTTCAATAAACACAATTAAAAAACAAACACTTTCTTTCTTTAAGTGGCATTGCAACGCTTGCCGGGAACCGGCTAGTAGTAACAAAATAAACAAAATATAATACTAGTCTATGGAAGATTACTGTTTGACAAAAATCATGTTTTGATCTTTAATTAAATGTCATTTTAGAAAATTTATAATGACGAATCAAATGCGATTGTAGGTAAGATTTCATCTTACAGTGACACTCAATATAACAATAATGCAAGAGTAACACAAAGCACTATAGTTAATACCCAAATATGATACTGTTTTTAATTCGATTGATATAATACGGTCTCTTTGTCCTGGTGAGGTACAACATAACTACACAAATACCAGTCAGAAATTACTGTCTGTAATAAACACTAAAATATCTTTATCTGAAAACTAAAATTTTTTACTTAACTACTAGAAAAATATGAATACGAGTATACTATATTTATCTTTAATTACCAAGGAAAATTCTAATGTCTGAATATTATGTAACATTGTATGTGATATTATGTTTGTTTTAGTATCTAGACTGTATCGTCCATCGTTGTATTATTCATCAGCAAGTTTTGACCTCCACGTGACTAAGCGCAAACGATGTTTCTGACATTGCTTTTAAAATTTATTGGTGAATTATATACAAGGCAATGTCTTATCTAAACACTCCCCTTAGTTACAAAGTGATGAAGGTAATCAGATATTTTGAGATCATGTAAAGCGGGTATGGTGAATTGTTATGGGGTATTGTTAAGTAATAAACAAACATCTCTTTCTGTTGTGCACCGTAAGAAGCAAACCATTTCTGTGTCATTTCAATCTTAACTTATACTTAAAAATGATTGTTAATTAATTATACATTGGAACCCTCAATTACACTATCCCGAATTACGCGCTGGCTTGAAATATTCGCCGCAAATCCTTCAATTGCACTGTCGAATTCCATTGTCGCTGCTACGAGACGGTCGTCTGCGAGACGCATACAGTTAAATGTTGGCTAGCGTCTGTGTTTTCAAAACGTGCCAGACTATACACTTATACCTGGGCGACTGTCTATGTTTTGGATTTTGGCGCGCTTTGCATTTTATCACTTAGTAACTAAATATTTCGTCCATATTTTTGTTTTTGCAAAACTAAGGGAAATCTTAGTTTTGCATTTTTTGCGGAAAAAACCAAATCCTTAATTTTGTATGAGATTCACTCCTTCAAATATACTTCCCCGATTTACACTGTCCCGATTTTAGTGCAAATGGGGGGTTTCACTGTTCTGTTGATAAAAACGTCGTCACTGCATATTTTATTGCATTTAAATGCACATTGTATTTTTATTACGTTTTTTTTTGGATGCCACACCTTCTAATTGTTATTCAACACACGATTTCAAGAATATTCTAGAAAGATTGTAAGATCGTATTGTAAACAAATATTCGAAGTATGTTTCTTCGTTGATGCTTTGTCAACATTTTAAGTTATCAGTTGTTTTTGTAGCAAATGATAAAACCAGTATTGTAAAATAAACAAAAACGTTTTCCAAGAATATTCTCTTTTGATATAGAAAGTGTTTTCTCCGAAATCCGCCCATAAATAGAAAGTCATCTGACAAATATATATTCTCTGAGTGAACCATAATATTAAAATCTACGTACATCTTCCAAGTTAAATAATCTAATGTAATATAGTCTTACTTATATCCTTTAAATCAGTGGCTTCCAACCTTTATGTTACTACACCTCCCTTTGAATAAAACAATATCTTCGCGCCTCCCCATCTTTTATTTCATATAGTAATAAAGACACGTTTTAAAGGGTAAATAAATATTTTGGACTGTTTGCGCCTCCCTTTGTATTGTCCACAGCTCTCAGGTTGGAAATCGCTGGTTTTAAGAGATTGGGACGGGGTTATAAAAATCATTTGGAAAGATACATGTAACGAAAACGTCATTTCGTAGTTTGATCGAATGTGTATTAAAAATAACGCTGAGATTATCAGTGTTCTTTCTAATATTATCTTCGCGTGGAATTCCTCGGAAACAACTTTATATTTTTTAACCTAAAGTTAGCGTAATAAAAAAGTATCTCTTTTGAAAAAAAGATTGAGCAGCCCTGGTATGCGTAAAACATTCTACCATCAGGAAAATCCAATAAATACGACTAAAACATAATTGTATATTTTCCCTAGATGTTTATTATAAATAATGTATCATTGACGATTATTTGTGTTTAATTGTGTTTGAAAAAAAGGCTACGTATTTTTTTATTTAACATCGGAAAATGTTGTAATTGCTTTAATATAATAAACAATAAGACATCGAGTAAACATTATATTATTAGGTAAAACGGGAAAAAATATAATTTTTTCAATGCCACAATTTGTTTTTAAAAAAAACCATTCAATAGTATTCCGTGAAATAGTTTCTGTTATTAGGTATGATCTTCGTCCACAAAATAGGCCGTTTTTTAATACCTCTTTCGTAAAATTCTGGCGGTTTATTATTAAAATATGAATCCAGGTGATTTTCACCTATATTTTTTTTGCTTGATTAAGGATTAAATAAGACGACTGGATTTGGAACATCTGCAACACCCACCATATTCACTTGATATAACACCTTCAGATTATCACTTATTTAAGTCGATAAAACATTCACTTTGTGATAAAAAAAAATCAAACATTGAATAGGACCCGGCAAGACAATATACAATAATGTAAAAAATATAATAACGTATTCAATTAAAAGGATACGACTAGACGAATATCCAATCCCGGAGCCTTTTTGTGATCCCGGGATTGGGCACTCGACGAGAAATCGTGTACTTTTTTCTCAAAATATCTGCGTGACCCGTTTTTTTTAGCTCTACCAAATCCAAAATCCTATAAATTTTCGGGATTTGCCAAAAAATTCTCAATTTCGAAAACCCGGGATCGCGACCATACCAATCCCGGGATTTGGGGATACGGGATTCGGGATCCCGGGATTAAAGACCCTAGATACGACGAGTCATGGATACAGACAGCGGAACTGCCTCAGGATATTTGAGCAACCATCACTTTACGCAGGGGTTGAATACAAATACTCATTGTTTTGCATTTGCATTAATTAAATGCTTATTTTTTTATTTGAACTAAATTAAATATAATAAATTTAATAGGAACAAAGGCACGCTATTCCCAATGGAAAGACATAATTAGAACATTGTTTACTATTCAATTATAATGAAGGACTAGCTGTAAGCCCGTTGACCTCAACGGGGGGATTTTTATTGCATTTTTAAGTAGTCAGAAAATTTACAGGCGTCAAAAATAAATTACTAACCTATTTATTGAATAATTCAGAAATTCTGATAGTAAAAGAAATATATCTGGGGGCGTATATCGACAGCCCTGCCCTGCAGTATTTAAATTGTAAATTATTTATTTTTGGAATCATGTTCTAGTTTGCCAACAACTATTTTTCGTAATAGCAGAAATTTCGTAAGTTATTGAATTTTTGGAATAATGTTTAAGTTTGTTAACTATTTTTCGTAGTAACAAAAAAAGTCCTTGTAATTTATTTAATTTTTGAAATAATATTTAAGTTTGCTAACAACCATTTTTCGTAGAAGCAGAAATAGACCTCGTAAATTATTTAATTTTTGGAATAATGTTTAAGTTTGCTAACAACCATTTTTCATAGTAGCAAAAATAGTCCTTGTAAATTACTTAATTTTTGGAATAATGTTTAAGTTTGCTAACAATTATTTTTCCTATTAGCAGAAATAGACCTCGTAAATTATTGAATTTTTGGAATAATGTTTAAGTTTGCTAACAACCATTTTTCATAGTAGCAAAAATAGTCCTTGTAAATTACTTAATTTTTGGAACAATGTTTAAGTTTGCTAACAACCATTTTTCTTAGAAGCAGAAATTTCGTAAATTATTTTATTTTTGGTATAATTTTTAAGTTTGCTAACAATTATTTTTCATAGTAGCAAAAATAGTCCTTGTAAATTACTTAATTTTTGGAATAATGTTTAAGTTTGCTAACAATTATTTTTCCTATTAGCAGAAATAGACCTCGTAAATTATTGAATTTTTGGAATAATGTTTAAGTTTGCTAACAACCATTTTTCATAGTAGCAAAAATAGTCCTTGTAAATTACTTAATTTTTGGAATAATGTTTAAGTTTGCTAACAATTATTTTTCGTATTAGCAGAAATAGACCTCGTAAATTATTGAATTTTTGGAATAATGTTTAAGTTTGCTAACAACCATTTTTCATAGTAGCAAAAATAGTCCTTGTAAATTACTTAATTTTTGGAATAATGTTTGAGTTTGCTAACAATTATTTTTCCTATTAGCAGAAATAGACCTCGTAAATTATTTAATTTTTGGAATAATGTTTAAGTTTGCTAACAACCATTTTTCATAGTAGCAAAAATAGTCCTTGTAAATTACTTAATTTTTGGAATAATGTTTAAGTTTGCTAACAATTATTTTTCTTATTAGCAGAAATAGACCTCGTAAATTATTGAATTTTTTAAATAATGTTTAAGTTTGCTAACAACCATTTTTCATAGTAGCAAAAATAGTCCTTGTAAATTACTCAATTTTTGGAATAATGTTTAAGTTTGCTAACAATTATTTTTCCTATTAGCAGAAAAAGACCTCGTAAATTATTTAATTTTTGGAATAATGTTTAAGTTTGCTAACAACCATTTTTCATAGTAGCAAAAATAGTCCTTGTAAATTACTTAATTTTTGGAATAATGTTTAAGTTTGCTAACAATTAATTTCCTATTAGCAGAAATAGACCTCGTAAATTATTTAATATTTGGAATAATGTTTAAGCTTGCTAACAACCATTTTTCGTATATATATAAATAAATAGTTAATTAAATTATTATATATTAAATTATTATATATAATTGAGCAGCCTTATATAGCCTCTCACAACGCTGCAGAACGGTTAAAATTCGTTTAGTGCAAGATTTCACCCACAGATGTCATTATTAGTTAACTAAAACTTTAAATAGAGTTTTTTTTTCGTAACCATCAAGTGCACTTGTGGAGCAGTGCGTTGGGTGGCCGAACGTCGCGCATGAAAATTGGGGCATGGTATCGAATCCCACAGCTTGAGAGAATATTTTTTGAAAATTAATTGTTTTTACACATAATAAAATAAAAATGTCATGATTTCAAAAATTCACTCATGACGTCAGAGAAAAATGAAGAAATGAATTAATGACGACAGCGGGGCAGGATGGGGGGAGGGGGACCGTCTTTCTTGACGTCATCGAAAAGGCGAAATCGCGACCATAATATACAAACGAAAAAAGTATGTATTTGGTATGAATAAAAAAATGGTGACAGCGGGGCTGGGGCGGAGGAGGGGGAGGGAAAATCGCGGACAATCATTCAGACGGACGGACATTAACGACTATTAATATATAGACTAGCTGTAAGCCCGTTGACCTCAACGGAGGGATTTTTGTTGCATTTTTAAGTAGTCAGAAAAGTTACTGGCGTGAAAAATAAATTACTAACCTATTTATTGAATAATCCAGAAATTCTGATAGTAAAAGAAATATCTCGGGGCGTATATCGACAACTCTACCCTGCAGTATATAAATTGTAAATTATTTATTTTTGGAATAATGTTCTAGTTTGCTAACAACTATTTTTCGTAATAGCAGAAATTTCGTAAGTTATTGAATTTTTGGAATAATGTTTAAGTTTGCTAACAACCATTTTTCATAATAGCAACAATAGTCCTTGTAAATTACTTAATTTTTGGAATAATGTTTAAGTTTGCTAACAACCATTTTTCATAGTAGCAACAATAGTCCTTGTAAATTATTTAATTTTTGGAATAATGTTTAAGTTTGCTAACAACCATTTTTCATAGTAGCAACAATAGTCCTTGTAAATTACTTAATTTTGGGAATAATGTTTAAGTTTGCTAACAATTATTTTTCCTATTAGCAGAAATAGACCTCGTAAATTATTTAATTTTTGGAATAATGTTTAAGTTTGCTAACAACCATTTTTCATAGTTGCAAAAATAGTCCTTGTAAATTACTTAATTTTTGGAATAATGTTTAAGTTTGCTAACAATTATTTTTCCTATTAGCAGAAATAGACCTCGTAAATTATTTAATTTTTGGAATAATGTTTAAGTTTGCTAACAACCATTTTTCATAGTAGCAACAATAGTCCTTGTAAATTACTTAATTTTTGGAATAATGTTTAAGTTTGCTAACAACCATTTTTCATAGTAGCAACAATAGTCCTTGTAAATTACTTAATTTTTGGAATAATGTTTAAGTTTGCTAACAATTATTTTTCCTATTAGCAGAAATAGACCTCGTAAATTATTTAATTTTTGGAATAATGTTTAAGTTTGCTAACAACCATTTTTCATAGTAGCAACAATAGTCCTTGTAAATTACTTAATTTTTGGAATAATGTTTAAGTTTGCTAACAATTATTTTTCCTATTAGCAGAAATAGACCTCGTAAATTATTTAATTTTTGGAATAATGTTTAAGTTTGCTAACAACCATTTTTCATAGTTGCAAAAATAGTCCTTGTAAATTACTTAATTTTTGGAATAATGTTTAAGTTTGCTAACAATTATTTTTCCTATTAGCAGAAATAGACCTCGTAAATTATTTAATTTTTGGAATAATGTTTAAGTTTGCTAACAACCATTTTTCATAGTAGCAACAATAGTCCTTGTAAATTACTTAATTTTTGGAATAATGTTTAAGTTTGCTAACAATTATTTTTCCTATTAGCAGAAATAGACCTCGTAAATTATTTAATTTTTGGAATAATGTTTAAGTTTGCTAACAACCATTTTTCATAGTAGCAACAATAGTCCTTGTAAATTACTTAATTTTTGGAATAATGTTTAAGTTTGCTAACAACCATTTTTCATAGTAGCAACAATAGTCCTTGTAAATTACTTAATTTTTGGAATAATGTTTAAGTTTGCTAACAATTAATTTCCTATTAGCAGAAATAGACCTCGTAAATTATTTAATTTTTGGAATAATGTTTAAGTTTGCTAACAACCATTTTTCATAGTAGCAACAATAGTCCTTGTATAAATTACTTAATTTTTGGAATAATGTTTAAGTTTGCTAACAACCATTTTTCATAGTAGCAACAATAGTCCTTGTAAATTACTTAATTTTTGGAATAATGTTTAAGTTTGCTAACAATTATTTTTCCTATTAGCAGAAATAGACCTCGTAAATTATTTAATTTTTGGAATAATGTTTAAGTTTGCTAACAACCATTTTTCATAGTTGCAAAAATAGTCCTTGTAAATTACTTAATTTTTGGAATAATGTTTAAGTTTGCTAACAATTATTTTTCCTATTAGCAGAAATAGACCTCGTAAATTATTTAATTTTTGGAATAATGTTTAAGTTTGCTAACAACCATTTTTCATAGTAGCAACAATAGTCCTTGTAAATTACTTAATTTTTGGAATAATGTTTAAGTTTGCTAACAACCATTTTTCATAGTAGCAACAATAGTCCTTGTAAATTACTTAATTTTTGGAATAATGTTTAAGTTTGCTAACAATTAATTTCCTATTAGCAAAAATAGACCTCGTAAATTATTTAATTTTTGGAATAATGTTTAAGTTTGCTAACAACCATTTTTCATAGTAGCAAAAATAGTCCTTGTAAATTACTTAATTTTTGGAACAATGTTTAAGTTTGCTAACAACTATTTTTCGAATTAGCGGAAATTTCGTAAATTATTTAATATTTGGAATAATGTTTAAGTTTGCTAACAACCATTTTTCTTAGAAGCAGAAATTTCGTAAATTATTTTATTTTTGGTATAATATTTAAGTTTGCTAACAACCATTTTTCATAGTAGCAAAAATAGTCCTTGTAAATTGCTTAATTTTTGGAATAATGTTTAAGTTTGCTAACAACCATTTTTCGTATATATATAAATAAATAGTTAATTAAATTATTATATATAATTGAGCAGCCCTACAACTCTGCAGTTTGAAATCTTGGAATTTCAAATTCGTTTAGTGCAAGATTTCACCCACAGATGTCATTATTAGTTCACTAAAAACGCGTTTTTTTTTTTTGCTTTGTATTATTTAAATTATATAGAGTTTTTATATCGCTTTTCTCAATTAGATCGTGGATCAGTGCGTTATCCGTCCGAACGTCGCGCATGAAAATTGGGGCATGGTATCGAATCCCACAGCTTGAGAGAATATTTTTGGTTAGTACGATAATTTTGTTTGACTTCAAAAATTCAAACATAGACGTCAGAGAAAAATGAAGAAATGAATTATTGGCGACAGCGGGGCAGGATGGGGGGGGGGAGGAGGACCGTCTTTCTTGACGTCATCGAAAAGGCGAAATCGCGACCATATACAAACGAAAAAAGTATGTATTTGGTATGAATAAAAAAATGGTGACAGCGGGGCTGGGGCGGAGGAGGGGGAGGGAAAATCGCGGACAATCATTCAGACGGACGGACATTATCGAGTATTAATATATAGATGCTTGTAACAGCACGCGTTTATATTATAATCTAAATAAATGATTTCACCTGGGATTAACTGTCAACAATATTAAACGAAATATTATGGTGTTACTGGGAAATTGAATCGAATGTATTAAAAATCGCATCTGATTTTTAACATATAATATATTACGGAATGAACGTAATACTGTAGGCAGGAAACGTCAATAATGGTATAAAATAAAAAATATTTGATATGAAGCCTACATTTTTAAGAAAGCTGTATATTAATTGTTTGTGGTAAACAACTTTTTTTTATAAATGCTTTAATGTTACGATACTTTCTTGTAATAAATCATTTACACAGCGTTTTAGTAATTATATACTCCTCCAATCTGATAACGATTTGAAAATAAATAACAATATACTACATGTTAATGTAATTATAAAATACTTAAACTTTTTTTACAACTGCGCTAAAATTTTTACGGTAATATTTAAATACATTATAGTTTCGAATGTGTTCTTATTCAGATATATATATATATAAACTGCATATATGAAAACGTATTATTAAAAAATACTCTTTTTATCATCGATTGCTTGATATAAGAAGTATTACTTTATCATTTGTGAATTATTTTAATTTATTCAACAAAATGTAGCAGTTTTGATTGATCTTTTTGTTATGAAAAATAACTTTTTAAGAGTTAATTTATTTAATTTTATAGAATTTACTAATGTATTATAAATAACTATCAGTATACAGATAAAGTATTTGATGATAGATTTATACTATTAATTGAATTGTCATTTACTTGGTAGAACTCCATTATAATTAAGTAAAAAAATCAATGTATTTAATTCTACATTTTTTTATAAGATGAGTTAATAGCTATTTCGGCCGGCGCCATCATTAGAACTATGTTTAAACTTGCATATATACTGACTTAGAAGAGACATCTTGTTATTTGCTCTAACATCCTACTTTATATTTCAATTATTACATTGTTAATTATTAATTGTAATAGTATAATTAAAAGTCATTAACTGTTAATCTATTTCGCCAGCACTGGCTTTGAACTTAGTGATACATTTATTTATTACATAACACGATACATTTATTTACTAAACGTCAGTTCAAGTTCATCCGTGCACTTAAACGCCTAAAGATGGCGGAAGGTACCCGGGTCGTTAGTGACAAAGCTTGTGTGAATGTACATAATTTGAACGATTCAAGTTTACTCAAATGACCTTATTTCACCGGCTAATGCTTTGCTGAAAAAATATTCCGATTTAAAAAAAAATGTATTTATAAGGCGCCAATTTCTTTCCTGTGTATGTAACTTGATTGTAATTATATCAAGAAATTTGATACATATTGGACGCTGTGAATAACTCATTTCTGACAACTCATGCATACGGTAATTGCTTGGTGTCATGACAACCATATCTCCAACAAAAACTTAATTGGCTGGGTGATAGAAATATGAAGACAAATAAATGCGGTATATTATTATAATATGAAGGCTGTGGAATTAAAGTCGGAGTCGTGAAAAACGAGCAACTTAAACCCATTTAAAAATATATATTTAATGATCTATATTCAAACCACAATAGTCTATAGTGTTGACAATGCGAGCTTAGCTGACTAAAGATGATGTGACGAAATACATATCGACTGTGAAAAGGAAAAAAGACAGTTATAAATGACAAGAAATAAATGTATCATTGAGTTTAAAGCCATTGAGCTTATCCTTTTCGCCAGCAATGGCTTTAAGCTCAATGATACATTTGTTTCTTATATAAACACGAAACATTCATTTACTAAGCGCCAGTTCAAGTTCATCCGTGCACTTGAACGCCTGAAGATGCCGAAAGACGAAACCCGGGTCGTTAGTGACAAAATCTGTGAGAATGTACATAGTTTGAACGATTCAAATTTAACATTGAAAATGCTGTTAAAAAGCTATAGGAAAACCGTTCCGCCACGTTACATGGGAAAAAATTCCCTACCCATAGGAAACAAAATCCAGATCCATTATAAATCAGACTCCAATGTGGAAAAGCGGACAAACAATTAAAAAACGTGCTGTAAATAATTATATTTTATAATTGAATAAATAGTGTGTGATTCAGTTGGGTAAATATTTTGAATTGTTTTCAATTATTGAAATATATTGATACGGATCATTTTATAATTATTAATCTAAATTTATTGTTTATTGAATTTTTATTATCATTAAATACATCTGTTTTAAAAACCAGTTATTAGCGGATTGTAATTTTGTAATAATGCGATCAATTATTAATAGAGTGAATGGGTAATTATTAGCCTGGTGAACACATCTGTAATCGTTTTATATATTTTTATATTCGATAAACAGCAAATAGAAGATACATTTTTCGAGGTATCATAAAAAAATGTGCAGTATATAATGTTATAGATGTCTTTTTTTAATATTGAATAAATATACATAGTTTTATGCATATCGGTCTCATAGCCAAGTGATTTATGAATTTCGGTACTATTAAGGTTTGGAAAGCAAAAACGACATAACCCACAGCCTTTTTCGATAATCACAATGTATCAAACTTGATGCACGTTCTATCATAAGGATGTAAGCTGCAAAAGCCAAATAAGTATCTAAATATAGCTTTTAAATTTGAAAAAAGATGAGCTTGTGAAAATTGAAACCAAGAAAAAAGACTGAAAAAAATGTTTTTCTTAGACAATTTCTTTAATCAGTATTAAATAATGTCAATTAAACACCAGTTTAGAAATCTCCGTGCACGTGTGAATATTTCATAATACCAAGGTTGTGAATATTTCATAATTTGCATATGGCTCAAAATCATCAAAACACGTTTTTTGTGCTTCCTGTAAAATTTGCGGGTTACGTCTTTTTCCTTTTCCACAGTCGATATAATTATTATTTTTAAAAACATGTCATGTTAAATTAATATGATCTTTGGTTTTTTAGGAGACGGAAAATAATTGTCGGTGGTTAAAATCAGCTCACATTACCCGTTCAGACGCACAGTAGACTTGGGATTTCCTATGAAACATGCGAGGAAAGAATTTTTGTAATGATTTATTGCTGTGTATACGTTGTAACCTTCAGAATTTAATCGTGCACTACGAACGACCCAGAGTAAGTTTATATTTAAATAAACAAAAAAATAGTATATAAAAGAATCTTAGCTTCTTTGATTAAAAATAAATAAACATAAAAAAATCAAATGTCATAAATTATATGCATATGGGCTGAAATGACATTGAACAATTTAATGTATTTTATTTGTTTTGTAGTTTTTCGTTAAGTAACACTAAATAAATTATTTACATAGTATATATTTCAATATTTGTTTCCTTGCACTTTAATTTTCACTACTGGATATCCAAATAGAATTATTTTTAGATACTTGTGTATTAAAAAGTGTAAATAAAATATTTAAACAAAAAATCTTTTACAAATGAAAATTAGATTAATAAGAAATGCTCATTGTTTGTGACGAAGAACATAAAAACATTCGTTATATTTGATTCAATAATTTTCTTCCACTCCAACCGCCTGTGTGGGCGAGTGATCAACGTCGTTGGCTTCGGTTACGGAGGTTACGGGCTCTAATCCCAGTACGGACAGTTTTATAAATTGATTTTTCAATCGATTTATGGATTTCTGTTCGAATGCATGGATGTATGTGATGTCTTGAATTCCTCCCTCCCACACATTCTATCCTATGAACGAGGCGTATCGAGAGCAATTAGCTAACCACTAGTCCTGTCTTAGCCCTATTCGTGTATCCCTACTCTCTTTTGAAAAAGAGAGGTTGAGCAACTGAGTAACAAGTAGTTCTCGAAGAAAATCTTCTGTTGAGATAAACTCTATTATACGCTCTACATTGGAAGCGGACATGGGGAACAAAAGCTAAATAGTTCAGCTACGAGACTAACAAACGATACTTTGTAACTTTATTCGGACTTAAAAATATAGAAGAGGTAAACAGTATATGTACATACATTGTAAACAAGATAAAAACTACCATTTTTTTTTCAATATTGAAGGCATATTAAACAGTTATAACATCGAGTTTGTATTTATTATTAATATTCGATAAAAAAAATCTTTACAGTTAAAATAAATATAACGGTGAATAATTGCTTGTCTCTTTTTGCATAAATTTAACTTAAATTAAATCATGTAGCCGAATTAAAACGTAGTTACATGGTCAATTTTCCTCGCTTGTCTATGATTATATGTTTTTTTTAGATTGGTACACGTGGTGAATATTTTATTCAAATATCGAATGTCCTCTTCCTCAATCATGACGACCACGAATCTATTGCAGTGCTGTAACTGCCTGCATTCAATTGAAGGCATTCAAGTTTCTAGCGGCCAAGGCTAGACCCAATAATTGTAAGACTGACCATAGAAAGATATTACACACGACAAAAACGGTGTACGGATTGATTGTTATATTAGATATTACGTTTGAATTAATTAAATTGGACAAGAATATTTGAGGTTATTTGAATAAATTATCGGTAATTATGTATATCGATGACAACTAATAAATATTGCAATTTATTTGCTATACTTCAAACTCGATTTTGAGCATTGAAAAATAAAGTATTTGATCTAATCTCCCAACTAACGTTCCCTCGAAGACGAGAGGTTAGCTGTGCGGAAAATTCAAAGGCTGAGAAGGCCAATCCAATAAACGTGCGGCATAATTTCAATCTTTTTGCAAACATCAATAGATTACATTTGATATAAAAAATAATAAAAGTCATTCAATATCAAAAGTTATTAACATGTTTTAAACGTTTACCTGACATTAAATAGTTATATTACCAACTTAATTAATCTTAGTCCATTTCTTGTGCTGATAAAAGGTAAATTTAATTATAATTATACTATCTTAGTGTTCAATTTATTTTTGGTAATTAGCGATTCTTAATAACTGGGAGTAGCGAAAGGGATTAGTTTACCACTAGTCCTCTCCTAGCCATATCCTTCTATACCTACTACTCTCTTTCTTCTCTCTTCATTTAAGCCCTTCTCAGACATTCCAATTTCAAAACACAACCATTTACGGATTTCGCTAAATTCGCCTGTGGCCCCCAAAAACTCGCTGTGGCTGCCTTGGAACATGATGTGCCCCCCCCGTTATGAAACACTGATTTAAATAATAGAATAATACAATACACAAACAAAATATATAGCCCATTTTATGTTTTAATCTTTAATTAATTGAAGGCCTTGCAAATCATCTGGCAAACGATCGATCGATTGAAGGACGTATTAATATAGTACAATAAGTAATACGCGCTTTCGTGGATAAATTATGGTACCTGCTAAGGTTATAGTGCCTCCATTCATAATATAAATTAACATAGTACACAAATGGCTATATGACAATGCAAATACACACTTGTAAACATAATATATTAAGTAAAACGTCATATATTTGCACAGAATACTAAATTTGTATCGCCTTCGAAAACAAATGCCTCTACAACGGTTTGAATTAATTATTACGGTTTGAAAATAGAATAGCGAATTGACAGAAAACAAGTCAGTTTTTGTTTTTGTTCTGAAACAGATTTACAGCATTGGAATAAAAATATACACTTCATTATTTACGGAGGAAAACGATCCTTTACAGTTAGGCTTTACAATTCCGGGATCCCGTTCAATTTTGTAATCCCGAAATCCCGGGATTGGTATGGTCACGATCCCGGGATTTTGGGATTGAGAATTTTTTAGCAAATCCCGGTTAATTTATAGGATTTTGGATTTGGAAGAGCCAAAAAAAAAAACGCTGGAATTTTTGGCAAATCGGCAAATTCCTGGGTTTTTGAAATTCCGACACTGAAACTTTTCTCAAATTATACACGAGTGTTGAGTCCAACGTTCCCTCTAAACTGCGCGCGTGCGCGGCCGCGCAGCAGTTGGGAAACCCCCGCGCACTCATTCCGGGTTGGCGCACACTACAAGACAGTTGTTCAATTAATATTTGATCGGTTCGCGCAGCCTTTGAAATTTTCGCGCAGCTAACCTCTGCCTTAGTAGCCCATTAGTGTTGACATGACAGATCATGTTGAGTGCCCAACCCCGGGATTCGGGAAAGCCAAGGGATACCCTATTCACAGTGTCACGAAATATTCAATATTTCTTGGATTATCTGAAATACTCTTTAGAAAATATCTCTGCTGAAAGTATTATTTTCAGTTTGAATAATCAATCCCGAAATCCCAGGATCACAAAAAGGCTCCGGGATTGGATACCTTATTTAACCGGATGGCTGCCACAAGCGTCTTAAGGCGCGAACATTTCCGTGAACAGTACGCCAATCATACATAAAATGACGTCTTCGGACGCACGCTTTGAACGGGATTTTACTAACGTAAATCAATTATGTTAAACATACAACTGTGTCGAACACACAACGACATCTATTGGGAATATCGTCCTATACTCACAATTGAAACAGTTTTCGTTTTTACTACTTGAAATGTAATTTGAAATAAGTCTGTCTCCGAGTATGAAGATGGCGCAAAATTCAGGGGTGGCAGTCATATTATCACAGTTTATACTACGGGCTTCCTCAAATAAACTCAAATAAACAATTACTTTTGAAATAATATTTAGTTCGCGTATTTTCTATGACAAAATTTGTGACAACCCTGATGTGTCATAAACATTTTAACATTGTTATTATGTATAAATGGCGGCACAATCGCATCGTCATCGGCGCACTCTTCATTTATTTGCTAAGTTTTAACAAATAAACTTTAAAACATTTTCAAAAACGATAAATTAAAAAATATATATAATTGCAATTAAACTCGTGGCGTGCGAGGTACCGCCATACATACACCTGCTGGCAGTTAAAAGGTTAAAGTATCACGAAATATCCAATATTTCTTGGATTATCTGAAATACTGTTTAGAAAATATCATCATTTATACTGAAAGTATTATTTTCAGTTCGATGTTTGTTTTCAAATGTTTTCAATTTGTTAACATCGTTTCTAAAACATTCGTTTTGTTTTTTTACGACTTAGTGTTATCAAGTTGAAATGTTAGAAAAATTATTTTGTTAATAGCATGACTAATTCGATTGATTGGCATGTGCCATTTTGGATTGAATAATTAAGAGATTACGTTTTATTGATTTGTTTTGTATTTTATCACACTTTCATCGCAGTTTATAATACTATGCAACAGTCAATTACAACGGAGAATTCATCTCAATTATCGTATGTTGTATTTTGTATTATATTATTATAATTGTAAGAATCAATAATCTGCTCATGTATTATGTAAGCGTTAGTGGAATTAAGATCGTTATAACCATAGCAATCTTACGTAAGTATCTTAAAGAATTATAGAGAGCTTCGGAACACATTCTCAGAGACGTATCTTGGGCATAGGCAAATCAGGTAGTGCCAAAGAGTGACGGATTCTAGGGGCGGCAAATTAATGATGGCAGGTTGAAATTATGTAATCTATCTATCTTCTACTATATGAATAAATATATAAATGTTTGTTTGTCCCGTATGCGTTTCTATACCGTTCATCCGATTGCGATAAAACTTTGATAAGTCGTTGTGCGGACGCCTGCAAAGGTTTTTGAATAAGTAGAGCCAGTGATGGGCTGCCAATACGTTAACAATGGGCTTCGCTTTATATAAAAGCAATTCTCGGTGTTCTGGGTATTTTTTTTTTTTATCAATCCTATGCAATACTATATTGCGTATCCAAAAGCACTTTAATAAACACAATTAAAACAAGAACATTTTCTTTCTTTGAGTGGCACTGCAACGCATGCCGGGAAACCAGCTTGTTTTAATTAAAATTAGCAAACATTATTATTCTCAGTTACAATGGTAAATAATCGTAACCTGGATATTTTTATAATTATAAAAAATCATGCAAATGTATAGTTTAAAATATACAAATTACTAGTAGGGGTTATATTTTGATTCTCTTTTAAAGGTGGCAATTTGTCTAGGGATATCACTAAACACATTAGTCTTATATGAGGGCAAACCACCTGTAGCAAATGTAAATAATGAAGACAGAACCAAATAATCTGATCGATAATTGATCATAAAACTTTTAAATTCAGCTGTTTATATTTCGAGTGGATCTAGTTCTTTAAAAAAATCGAGTACATGGAATTGGGACAGTTTGAAAATAGCTGTTCACCCACAAGTCCGTTATCCGGTGGGAGTTTCTGATTACGGAGCTGCCAATATTATAATACTTTTATTTATTACAGCTATTAATTATTTGTAGCAATAAAAAATAGCAGTAAATTCCTGGAATCATTAACGAAATGAAATTATTCGTAGAACAACTAACTAGTTCATCACATGATTTTGATCATCACATGATCGGTTGAATTCTAAAAAGTTTATTTACCCCTTCCAAATTAAATATTTTACATGGCAACAGGAGGCTGTTGGGAAATCCCGTAACTGGTTCTTAACAATAATATTTATATATGAATAATTACTTGAACCTGTTTTAAAAAAAAAACTATAGTTTAAATATAGGTGCGATTTGAATTATGTACGTACTACGTAGGCTATTATGTCAACCAGGCTGAACCAATAGTGTCAATCAAAATTAATTTCGATGGATATTTAACTTTCTGTTGGTTAATAATTTAGATTAAAAGCTTTTTGGTGCGATAGAATATATATCGACTGTGGAAAGGAAAAAGAACGTAACCCACAGTTTTTTTTTGATAATCACAATGTATCAAACTTGATACACGTTCTATCAAAAGGATGCAAGCTGCAAATCCCGAATAAGTATCTAAATTTAGCTTTTAAGTTTGAAAAAGATGACCTTGTAAAAATAAAAACCAAGAAAAAAGACTGAAATAAAGGTTTTTTCTAGACAACATCTTTAATTAATTAATATTATATTATGTCAATTAAAGACCAATTTTAGTCGCCTGCTGTGGCCCAGTTGGTTAGGAGCTTGCTCTACTGATCACCCAGGTCTGAGTTTGATTCCTGGTCAGATCATAGTGAATTTGAGAATTATTCAATTCAAAGTTGTGATCGAAGACTGGGTGTTTGTGATGTCAATTCACATCATTTCCTCTACTCCCATCCTTCTGATTCTTTAATAACTGGGTGTAGCAATAGCGATTAGCCAACCACTAGTCCTGTTCTAGTCTTATCCTTCTTTTCTTACTACTCCTTTCCACAGTCGATATATATTTTTAAATGTACAAATTTCAAACAGTTGCTTTTAAAATGTATGCATTACTCAATTATTATTTTTTTGTTGTAAAAAGCAATTGTCTTTTTGTAAAATGGTATGAACTAAACGAAATTATCATACATTACGTTATTTAACACTTCGCTCTTCTTTAAAAACGAATTGAATCTCACATCATATTTGCTTTGGTGAAAAAGCCTCATGCTTGTACATATATATTATATTATCTTGACAACTTTCCATATTTGTCGCCTGCTGTGGTCTAGTTGGTTGGAGCTTGCTTTACCGATCAGATGGGTCTGGGTTCGATTCCCGGTAAGGTCAATGTCAAATTGGATTTTTCAATTTTAATTTGAGATCTAAGACATGAGTGTTCGTGAAGTTAATTCTCATCGAGTATATCTCGAATGATCTTTCAACTTCAAAATATTTGACGCATTGGCATAAGCTGTAATGTCAAATATTCTTATTAAAAATTAAAAAAAAAAACTTTAATTTTTTTTAAAATAATATTGCCATTCACATATTTATTAAATTTCTTGTATTTCAAAACTCTTCTTCTTTTAAGCATTATTTGCTAATTAAAATCTT
The DNA here is from genome assembly GCA_031772345.1 of Himalopsyche anomala. Classification (NCBI taxonomy): domain Eukaryota; kingdom Metazoa; phylum Arthropoda; class Insecta; order Trichoptera; family Rhyacophilidae; genus Himalopsyche; species Himalopsyche anomala. Next base: position 23,607,196 of record CM062837.1, on the reverse strand, counting down.
CGACTGCAGAGCTGAAGATGTATTCAGCTTCGCACGAAGGAGGTATAACTATTAAAATTCCGTATTTCCGACATGATTTTGATACCAATAATTCTTTATGGGTTCAACAGCCGACGAAGAATCAAAAAAAAGTCGATCGGCCATTTTAAAACAATCTTCTTTTGGTTCGGTCAACGAAATATAATACGTACGATTTCAACCAATTTAGTCCCAATATAACTATTTATATTTTGAAGCCGAAGAGACTCAGTCTGGGTCGGTCGAGTTGACATATGTGATGAATCTGTAGCTCTTCGAAATGAGAAGTTTATTTGAAGCAAACCCTGTAACCTGTTCTCGTAGAAGATAGATGGACAGCATCAAGAGCTGATACATTTGCTGAGGATTGCATTGTACGATGAATATATTTATTGACTGTGGAAATAAAAAAAGGACGTAACACACACATATCAAATTCTACAGGAGGCGCATAAAACGTGTTTTGATGATTTTGGGCCATATGCAAATTATGAATTAAGCACAACCTTGAAGTGCACGGAGACTTCTAAACTGGTGTTTAACTGACATGATCTAATATTAATTAAAGAAATTGTCTAGCAAAAACCTTTATTTCAGTCTTTTTTCTTGGTTTCAATTTTTTACAAGGTCATCTTTGTCAAACTTTTTAAATTTATATACTAATTCGGCATTTGCAGCTTGCATCCTTTTGATCGTGTATCAAGTTTGATACATTGTGATTATCGAAAAAAAACTGTTTTAAAAAAGTTGTGGGTTACGTCCCTTTTCCTTTCCACATCAATATGATGTCGGTATTTTTAAAATAGAATTAATTATTACGTCCAATTAATATATATGAACCAAAGAATAAATCTATATCGGTAATTCTTTATTTCATTTTCCCTACCGTTACAAAAAAAGTCTTATCATATTGTGGTTCAAAATACTGATTTTCGAATATATGTACATTCTTTGAATTAAAATATTACATTTAACTATATTCGAATCCACGATTTTTAGATAAACAACACGAGTCTACAATTTGACGTTCTGAATAATGACACAATTAGTGGTAAAAATATTCGCAAAAAGAATTTCTCCATTTATAAATGTTTGTTAAACTATTCAAAATGGCTACTTATTTTTTAATTTCCTTTCAGTGACTAAGCGTTTACTGTATCGTGAAAAAACGTATGAGATAAATCTCTAGTAAATAAGGCCTGACTCGAATTGCCAAAGGCGTAAAAATGATTAGAATAATTACTCATTACTTTATTATTTTAAATTGCACAGATACCAAAAAAAAAATGTAAACGGCTAATAAGTGTTATTAAAGCCATAATCAGGAAATATCAAATCTAGAAATGCCATACAATGGGATTCTTTACAGATATAAAAAAAATCATCGATAGTAAATTGGTTCAGCTGTCGCCAACAGTGTTTAGTAATCTTGCCAAAACATGTAAAGAAAAACTTTATTAAGAAAATAATTTCGAGTACACGTTAACGTATACAGCGTTTTAGGAAAGAAATATATGAGAGGATTGATATCAAAACTAATATATAAAAATGAATGTTTGTTTGTTCGTACTTTATGCGTTTCCACACCGCTCATCCGGTTGCAATAAAACTTTGACAACATTTTTACTTGTACTTCCGGGACGGTTATAGGCATAGTAAAATTAACTTACAGTAGGTCTATATAAAAATCAATGTTTGTATGCCTGTAATACAGTTCATTTTGACAACGTATGCTTGCACTTGCGCGGACGTGTAGTACAATTAACTTACTGTCGGTGGCGAGTGTGTCGTACCATAGAAAATCAGCAGCAAACGTCAAACGTCAAACAGACAGAAAAATAAAATATGCACTTCAATAACCACAATTAAAACACAAACATTTTTTTTCTTTGAGTGGCATTGCAACGCTTGCTGGGGAACCGGCTCAAACAACCACAATTTTTCGTAATTATAAGAAATTAAATTACTACGAATATTTTTCGCCAGTGAAAAATAGAAGTTATTAAGTTAATTAAGAAGAATAAAAAAGTGACAACCGTAATTTTTTTCATTCCATCTTAATATATTTAAAATTGATTCAGGTCTCAGCGAGGTAATATAATCTTACTATATATTAGTCTTATATAGTTACTATGTATTAACGGTTTATTTACTTCACAATAAATTTGTTGCCTACTTCATAAAGAGAAAATATTGATAGTACTTGGGATGAATTTTAGAATTAAATTGGAGGTAGAATAAAGTAGGCATGAAAGTATCTCGCGTGCCACAGATTCGCCATCCAGTCCAATGACCAATCGAAAACAAAACTTGAAATTAGAGCATAAACTTCTTGTTGTCTATCGGCGCCGATGTTTTTTTTTAACCATAACTTTAATCTAGAATTACAAAAAAAAATATATCTTTAAGGTCATGTTGTATCTGCTTCAACTGTTCATTGTCTAACGATTTTCTTGTTTGTAATTGAAATTTATGCCAGCGTTGATTATTGTTATATTTATTGATGAATGCACTGGTTCAGAGAAAAAAGTGTTACCATTATTTAAAAAATACTGTTACCTCTACGTCAGTCTTGTCGGTTGTCAATAATTTTGATGATATGATATGGTTTGCCTTGACAAAATGACAACAATAATACCATAAACAAAAAATAAGTTGAATGACGCGCGTTTATTTTTTTGAACAAATTCAAAAATGGAACAATTGCTTTCTTTTTTGTCATTGTTTTTCAAATGTCAAATTAAATACTGCGAATTAGTGTTTGGTGAAGCGGTTTGCGAATTAAACACAAATAGAGAGTTTTGCGTATGAGCGGTAATGTTGGCTTATTACAGTTATCATTAAAGGTATCTTATTGGACAGATAAAACAAGAAGGTGCTGTAGAATAGTATCATGTCACTGATGATCACGTATTTTCACAGAACGTCTTTCAATCTTCAATACTGTAAATCCTATATCTTAATATTGTGGGATTTACAAAACTATATCTACTGTAGAAAGCAGGACTGTGGAGTCGATGAGTCGAGTGTTTTTTTGGAAAAAAAAGAAGTCAAAGATATCTAAAAGTTATAAGTTTATTCATGACATTATTGGTGAAATGTTCTAAAATTATACTAGTAACTAGAATGATCTTATTGTATATATACATATGTAATATAAGTTAAACGGAAATAATTGAAACGATCAATTCGAAGTCGGAGTCGTATTTTTTACCAGACTCTACAGCCGTCTTAAAAGCTAAAAGGATGTTTCAAGTAGTTTTTTTTTCGATAATCACAATGTATACAACTTAATATACGTTCTATCAAAAGGATATAAGCTGAAAGTGCCTAATTATTATCTAAATTTAGCTTTTATGTTTGAAAAAAGAAGGACATGTGAAAATGGCGACCTGGAAAAAGGACTTACAAAAAGGTTTTTATTATTAGGCCATATGCTCCACATTTGAAGCGGACATAGAAAGTATATTCGCCATTCGGTCGCGGCTCTAAATGATAAAGAAACGTTATTTTAGTATATTAAAGATTCTTGTTCATAATGAACTTTACGTTATACTAATAAACGTCTCATGAGCGAACCTCGAATTATGTTTTTTCTTAATTAAATTGTAATTCGATCTGATAATAAAAGAAAAAGAAGAAAAAAACTAGTGCGTTCACTTCCTAACAATGATTGACAAACGCCGACTGAATAGTTTTCGTAAGGTGTGCCCAATCACACGGAACTCTGCGTAATACATGCAATATTATATTACATTGAAGTAACATATATACGTCATTACAATGGAAAAAAACTTTATTTTTCAATTACTTATATCACTTATTAAAAACCTGATTTAGTGTTGAAGAATGATCGAGAAATACCAGAGTGTCCCGCCAAATTCTAGACAAGAACAGACTAACCTTTTTTATTGATTTGGAGAACCACTTTTTGATAATTGATCAACAGTAGAGGTTGAACAGAATGATGTTTGTTACCATTTTTTGCTGAAGTTAAATAATATATACAGACTGTGGAAAGGAAAAAGGACGTAACCCACACATATCAAATTTTACAGGTGGCGCAAAAAACGTGTTTTGATGATTTTGGGCCATATGCAAATTATGAATTATACACATCCTTGAAGTGCACGGAGACTTCTAAACTGGTGTTTAATTGACATAATCTAATATTTATTAAAGAAATTGTCTAGGAAAAATATTTATTTAAGTCTTTTTTCTTGGTTTTAATTTTTTAGAAGAATTCATCTTTTTCAAATCATGTGTTCCCAAATATCAAACAATAGTTATGTGCATTCAAACATACTATTGCATTTACAGTTAAAATGCAGATACAGTAGAACCCCCAATTACGCTACCTCGAATTACGCGCCGAAAACAAATATTCTCCGCAAATCCCCCAATTGCGCGGTCGCATTCTGTTTTCGTTGCTGCTGTACACACAGCCGGATTGTTGTATGTGTTGTGCATACAGCCAAAAGTTAGCGAGGGTCTGTGTAATCGACACGTGCCAGGCAATACACACAGCGGGCGGCTGTCTGTGTGGTGCATACTGTCAAACGTTGGGTAGCGCTACGCATTTTACCAACCTATAAATTAAATATTTCGACCATATATTTTTTTCATTTATTCTTAGTTTTGGCAGTTTTGCATTTTTCGCGAAAAAAACTTAACCCCTAATTTTTGTATGAGATTCACTCCCCCAATTACGCGACTCCCAATCACGCGGTTCCAACTTTCGCGTAAATGGGGGTTTACTGTTCAACTTCAAATGACTCTCCTGTAAAATTGAAAATTTAGATTTGAGAGTGTATTTTACTGGGAGTTTAAATACATATTTATAAAAAAAAACAGATCAAAAAAAAAGTGATCAGATAAGCATATCCCCAATTAATTGCAGCTCGAGGTTACTGAATCAACCACCAGTGTCACATGTAATGCCTACGAATGAGAACTAATACCACCACAAAACCAAAGACCGCGCACCCGCCTACGCCCAGGTAAATCCAGGACGCTACGCGGGAAAAGCAACATCAAAATACACCAGATGAAATGGAAATTGGAGCTCAGCTCCACCAGCCCCAGAATTTGATGTATAGATATCAATCAATTAGGTCGCGTCTCTCGCAAGAAACAATAAGTTTGGTTCATTCTTCTCGTTAATCGCTCATAAATAAGCTTTAGTTAGAAACACCTTTTTTAATTGTCCATTGCTTTTAAATTTTGATCATTGTTCAAAGTATGTGCAATTATTTGCACACGAATAAAACGCAATAAGTAACTGAAGTTATTCAACATCGACAAAAAACATTACAACCGCCCTTGAATTTTATTATTCACTACCCAGTAACATTATTAATATTTTAAATTGTCATTGTTTTCGCTTAGCGAGACTATTCATTTGTCCGTTTAAGCCCACACATTTAATTGGAGTACTCAAAAAAATCTAATTATTTTTCAAACTGGATTTCGACACACACATGTGGAAAGAAAAAAAGAAATGCAAATTTGGTAATGCATATGTTTATGATAACAACTCTCAGTTGCATTTTTTATCCATCGAATAATTATCATGCATGTTTAAAATACAATTTTATCTGTCTAGCTCAGTGTCTGCCAAACTTTTTTACTTCACGGCACACAGGTGAATGGAACAAGTACCGCGGCACACCAAACAAAAATGTTTTAAAAAAGGAAATGTGGAAAATGTGTCGCGTTGACCACTTTGTATGTATTGTACGTGACAAATATTTGTTTGATTGAGTGGATTTGAATTTATTAAAAATTGAAGAAAATTTAAATGAATACACATTATTTAGAATTAACATTTTTAAGGTTTCTTCCACCGCGGCACACCTGAGACTTCTTGCGGCACACAGTTTGGCAGACACTGGTCTAACTGAAATTATATCTAGTATTATACATGGACAAATGAGTAGGTGTATTATCTAACAAATTATTTTATTAAAAAAAACCCAAAATCCTGGTTAGAAATTACATACCAAAGGTCTTGTTCATTTTTTTTTTTTTATTATTACTTATTTCAACCTGGTTTTGATATTTTTTGGACGGTATTTATTTATTATAGGAAAGGAAAATATATGGAATTACCTGACAGATACAATGTCGAGTATAAAAAAAAAACAAATACAAAAAAACAGAACCGAATGGGTTGAATATGTTGAATATGAAAATGTTGTTGGATTTGACCGTCGAGCTCACAGCCAGGACCTGCTTCCCGCACTAAGGTTTTAGCACTGAACTCATTTAGATATAGTTTTTCGAAGCGCTTAAGGCGCCTCTATTCTCGAGGCGGCCCTGCCCACAGCTTCTAATATTAGTTCGGACAGTCATAGATTGATTTTTTAAAAAATATTCCTGTTTAAAGGCACGAATGTATGTGAAACTCCCTGTAACCATCCAATCATAAAAACAGCGATAGCGATTAGCTTACCACTAGTTCTTTCTTAACCCTAACCTTACATCCCTTCTCTATTTGAGATCCTGGTCAACTGAGTAACAAACGGTTCACGTAGAAACACTTGTACAAAGGTACACTCCATTAAGAGTCTATATGCTTCAAATTAGGAGAGACAAAGTTACTTTTGAATAAAATAGTATATCTTATAGGCTAGTGGTTAACTAATCGCTATTGCTACACCCAGTTATTAAAGGATCAGAAGGATGGGAGGAGAGGAAATAATGTGAATTGACATCACAAACACCCAGTCTTCGATCACAAGTTTGAATTGAATAATTTTCAAATTCACTTTGATCTTTCTGGGAATCGAGAACCCAGACCTGCGTGATCGTTAGAGCGAGCTCTTACCAACTGGGCCACAGCAGGCGATATATATAATTATTCATGTTAAATGATACCTATCGCAGTAAAAAATATCACTTTGTTTTTTGTTTCCCAAGTCCAAGGGTATCAACTCTTGACAATTCAATAATAATAACGAAAAAAATATGTCAATCAAATCAACATTACATATTATAAAACGTCAAAGCAATGATACTAAAATGACACCTGTGTTTTAATTTTATAAGTTGTGACAGTATTTTTGAATTTGGAAAACACACAAATTTTCCGTTTTTGACAGCTGAATTGGTTTTTGTTGAATATATCTTTAGTTAACATGTGATGTTTTCTTAACTCGATGGCTGCCACATACGAGATATCTCGTAAAAATTTTCATGCTCAATACGCCAGAGACGAATTATCTCGTCAATAACTAATTAAATTAATAGTTGCAAATTATAGCCGGCGTGCTAGGTAATTTAGTTTTAATTATCTGCGGCAGCTTAGAGGCTGATCATATAATATTCAGTTTTGCTTGAATAAATTTACATTATAGCCATGTCCTTGATCTTGAATATATCAATAAATTAAGATGAATATTTATGAATAACAAATCGATGTAAAAATTTGTTTGTTCATATTAAAATATGAACTATAAAATAGGGGTTTATTGTAATCTGTGTTTAAAGAATTGATTAAATAAAGAAATGTGTATACCTATTTTTGCTATCGAGATGGATATTAATGTTTTTTTTATAATAGAATGAACAATATCAACTGTGGAAAGGAAAAAGAACGTAACTCACACATATGAAATTTTTCAGGAGGCACAAAAACGTGTTTTGATGATTTTGGGACATATGCAAATTATGAATTATACATAACCTTGAAGTTCACGGAGACTTCTAAGCTGGTATTCAATTGACATAATCTAAAAAATATTTATTTCAATCTTTTTCCTTGATTTAAATTTTTTAGAAGGCCATCTTTTTCAAACTTAAAAACTAAATTTAGATACTAATTCGGCATTTGCAGCTTGCATCTTTTAGATAGAACGTGTATCAAGTTTGATACATTGTGATTATCGAAAAAAAGTACGTCTTTTTTCCTTTCTGCAATCGATATAATATATGCATCAATTTTGTCAATATTAGTTGTGCAATTATTTAAGGGTTAAGTGAAATGGAAATAGTCACGAAATAAAAAATATTATTATAATGCATATATCCAGCTGGCAAAGTAAAATGTTTTTAAAAAAAAAGAATTATAGTGTTTATTTTCCTATCCACACTACAATGGCATATCTAAAATCCTGTTCATTCGTCAGACAACTTCAAAAAAGGAAAATTGGAATAAATGGTAATGGTGATTAACTAATAATTAATTACATGTATTTATTGTCTATAAAAAATATTTTAGAAGTCGATAACTAATTAACACACTTCGACAATAAATACATGAAGAATTTAAAATGAGTGAATGGTATAAATGTTATGTTTGAATATTATTTCATAAAATAAAACCGCCCCTCCATATACAAGGGGTGATTGATCCAATGCCACATTGACCGTCCGCCACCGAATCGGATGAGCGGTGTGACAACGCATAAAATACGAACAAACAAACATTCATTTTTATGTATTAGATTAAATCATAAGTGGCTAATAAACATATTGTTTGGAGTAGTGGGTAATTTCAATGCTAAATACCAGACCAAATGGCGAAATTATACGTCAGAAATAATTTAGCTGGAAGAATGCCACCTCAATAAGTATTGAGTGGTTTTTTTAATTTTAATTTTGTTCTTATTAAAAAAAAATCAATCGACATTACCTAATACATATTTTAAGCTTTTCTTTGGTATAAATTATGCACGAATCTTAATATTATTCAACCATCAAGGCTTGAAAAAAAAATCGATTTCTGTAGAAATTTTTTCATTAAATGTATCAAAAAATACTCGTGTCAAAATAAAGGTGTGCAATAAGAGGCGTTTCCGACTGGTTTTGATAAATTGATTTAAAAAAGTAACAACAAAAAATACCGTTAAAAAATATTATGTATTCAAATTGAATATTTTTCAACAAAAAAAAAATGTTACATTTAAAAAGGAATGTTCCGCATTGTAAATAAAAGTAACCATTTAATTTCTATAATAACATATTGTCCTCGCATATTAGTTGAATTATTTATATTGTTAACTTGCTTAGCGTGGCTCAGGCGAGGGGAACCTGCGGCCTTTTGGCTACTCTGGTGCGGCCTTCGGACAATTCTGTAAATTTTTGTAAATTCCTGAGATTTTGGATTTGAAAATTTCTGGAAGACCTAAAAAAAACAGGCCACGCTGCTAATTTGGACAAATCCGTAAATTCTAGGGATTTTCGATGTCAAAATCCTTGGAAGAAAAAACATCTCACGATGGTAAATTTAAAAAAAAAACACGCAAATTTCTAGGCTTTAGAAATTGTCATGAAATTATTATTTGAAAGAAAAATCTATGTATAAAAGCTATACTTGCTATAATAACCCAAGAGTTGTTGCCTTTTTGTTGAATAGAGAATTTTTCTGCTTCTGCCCACTCTTTGATTTTTAAGATGAGAATTGTTTAATCTATACATTAAATATTGAAAGTAGTATATTTTTTTTCTTAAATTTTAATTCTTTAAATTTCGTCACGCATTGCTGAAGAAAAGTTCTAATAAGGGTTCTATATCTGGGGTACCAGCACCAGATTTGTTCAACTCACAACTTCTTCAACTTCGTGATGATTAGTGATCCTGTGACAAATTCTTTAAAAAACCTAGTGTTTTAATATACGTATTTTAATTAATTTTGAAATATATCTGAAGGTTTGTATTCACTTATATCTGTTGAAAAGTCTTTTATGGATTCTTCTACCATCTTATTTACTTCAGCCATTTTTATGCAGAATAGACATTTCAGTATGGTACTGAAAATGGATCATTTTCATTGATTGCAAGAAATTACTATAGATGGCCTTTGCATAAATCTACAATTATTGAACGCAGGCGAAAAATGAATTAACAGTGGTGACATTTCGAACTCAGTATTTTCCTTCTTGTTGGTTGAACAAGTCAAATGATGAAAATGTTAAAAGACAACGATGATATCCAATGTTACAGGAATTAAATAGATAAATTGCAATTTAAGACTAGCTAGTCAATTACAATTCAACCAATAGAATGATATCGTTGAAAACGAACGTAAAAACATGTTTTATTCTGTAATTTATTTTATGTGGTGAGACTATTTTTCCTTAACAACAGAAATTTTGTGTAATAATAACGATTGAATAACTATAATCAGTTATTAACGTATTTATACATTATTTACAACCATTGCATAATTGTCTATTGAATATCAAAACGTATTTAAAAAAATCTAATATCAATCTCTAGCGTACACCATTTATCGAATAAACTTTTTTTGGGCAAGGATCAAAGATTAATTTAAGTCAGTAGATAGGTAGGTTATTATTAAATCTAGTTTAAGTACATATATGTATGTGGAAGCTTACATTTTTTGCACACATTCAATTTTCACCACGCATTAGATGTATGATTTCAACTCAGCAAGATGATTTTTTACACGATTAACCATAATAATACATACCAGTATTCGTTTGAAGTTAACTTCAACGTATTATGCAAATGAATTAAGAGCTAATTATTTTGTATATGCAGATTTTAAGCTGATTCATTAAAAAAGTTATTAATTATCAATGTAGACGTTAAAGAAAACCTTATAGTATAAAAAAAATGTTCAAATCTAGTTATTTTGTTTTGTTGTTAGCATATATTTTTTTAAATTGTAAATTGAAATACTAGATTAATTATTCGTTCAAATAATTATACAACATTCCATTCGTCTGTTTTTTTTTTTGGATAAATACTAATGGTTAGTCTAATTAATGTCATTTATGGTAATTTTATGTGTATTTGAAAATTTCACAAATTGTAATATTGTCATTTATAAACTCCATTGCATTATACTTTGAAAGATGTTCGCTCGTCACGAGCAGCGCTGGGCTGCCAATACTTTAACAAGGAGCTCGCTGAATCTCAAAGCTATTCGTGATATTCCGTAAAAGGGGTGTTTTTTTATTACAATTATGCAATCGTAAGTAATAATTATTAAAGCTATCGAAAGTTATTACATATACTAATAGTATGTAACAATCATATTTAATTAATATCAAAAGATGAAAAATGTATTAATCTACATACACTAGATCAGTGTTTCTCAATCTTTTTGGGAGCTTGGCCCCTTTTGAGTGTCTTTATTTTTCTGTGGCCCCCATACCTTTTTTATTTTCTTTAGCTCACCGAGGAATTTGAAATCTCCGATTTGGTATACTTTTTCCCAGAATATCTCCAAAACACCTTATTTTTTTTAGCTCACCGAGGAATTTGAAATCCTCAATTTGCCCGTGCCCCCCCCTGAACTGTGTTGTGGCTCCCCAAAACAAAAATAAATCTCTGTGGCCCCCTAGGAGGCCACATGGCCCACCGTTGAGAAACCCTGCACTAGATTGCAAAAGTGAAGATTAACACAGAAGTAAGTTCTACTGTTTTCGCTCGAATTGCATGTTTTATATATGTCAGAAACACTTAATGATTCGTTCTTAAAGTTAATTAAAATACATATTTAAACATTATAATATGTTATATGACGCATCGATCTAAGAATCTTGTCTTTCTTAATTCAACAAGGGCTCGTCGGTCTTAATAAAATTTAACAAGAGAAAAGCCCCGCCAGCTCTCTCTAGTTTTTAATACCCCTGGTCGTGAGTATTATCAACTGATATGCATTATAAGTTGAAGATGCTCGTAATGAGCGAAACCGATCCTGATATTTAGTAAAAAAATGTGGAATTAGTAAACAAATACATATGTTTTAAATATAATGCCGTTCCATTGGTGGAATTCTTGGGAATTGACAATGAACACACTTAAAATAAGTTAAGTAAGAATACGATCTAAATTGACAGCGGACATGGTTGAAAAAAATATCATGAACACTTTATAGTGAACTATGATACTTATTGATTGATTGAGTACTTTTGTAACTAACGATGGAATGTTATGAATCAACATAGTGTAGTTTACAGAGTCATTATTTTAAAATACAATTGCTTCAAAGATTATTATATCATATAATATTATCATACTTGGAATGCAATGCGAGGGTCATGATATTTGCAGAGAATAAATTATCGCTGTTTAAACTATTGAAAAATTACAACAATAATAACATTTATAAATCTTGTTTTTGGTATCACTGTGTTTCCCAGGGCCGGTGCCACCATACAGGCGGAATAGGCAACCGCCTAGGGCGCAAATCATTGGGGGGCGCATAAATGGAATATTCAAATTATTTTTATATACTCTAATAATAAGGTTTATTTTATTGTGACGTTGTAATTATATATCGTATTCTATATAATTTTTAAAAATATATCTCGAGTGACTGAGTAACACACAGTTCACGTAGAAAAACTTTAGTTGAGATACTTCAATTAAAAGACCATATGCTTCACGTTGGGAGCGGACATGGATATATAAACAATATTTCTAGGATACGAAGTTTTTTTCATTATTTCGAAAAAGAATGGGACGATTTGTTAAAAGAGGTCGCGTCAATAATCGTTGCCTGGGGCGTCAAATAACCTCGCGCCGGCGCTGATGTTTCCAGATAGTTGATTTATGTGGTTGTGATCTTTTAATTTCATCCATGATTCCCTTTATTGTATCAAACTTTGTGCAGTAAGATAAACCAAATAATGGTGCATCAGTACAAACGCCAAACTCTTCGCCTTTTTCAAGCACCATCCAGAGACTTTATGAACTGTTATCATTCATATGCTATTATATTCAATACTTAAGCAAGCAATCAATTTTTACTTAATACACTTATAATACGTAACAATATGAAATTTATCTTAAACTTATCAATCTAAATGGCTAAAAATGTACTATTGTGTATACTGAAGCTGTCGTAGATAATATATTATACGAGTCAGAAATTACAGTTATATATAATACTTATTTGATCTAAGAATATTTTTTCTCTTGAATTTACAAGAGGCTGGCCGGCCTTAGTCTAATTTAACAAGGGGCTCGCGCGAGCTCCTTCGAGCCCACCCCTGTGTTTACCTCAGTTACTAGTAGTTAATTGGCCCTGTGCTTAAATCCCAACATAGATTTGTTCATTTAAATTTTAGATAGATTTTGACAAATGTATTTGTAATGTCTTTTATGGTCGAATTAACTTACAAATAAAATGATTTTAAAATTTACAAATATTTGACGATTATCTGCTATTTTTGTTTTTGCTTCACATATTTTAACGGATATATCGATTGGATTTTAAAATATTGAAACAATAATTGATAGTAAACAATATTCAATATATTAATAGTGCAGTTGTTTTATTTTTATTTTTATTTAAACCACTAATAGACGTATCGACTATAGCTTATAATGATTTGGATTTTCCTAGTATCTAACCGCAATCAAGATGTTTCTTTATATTGCTTGCTATATTTAAAGATATAATTTTTCTTAGTATTTCAAAACCAGTTTTAATAAGGAAAAATATTGACTTAATACTTAATACTTAAGTAAAAGTGTGTGTACTATGAAAATCAGATACAGTTTAAAAGATATCTTAACCGTATAATTTAGGGAAGCAAAACCTTTTTCTTCTGTCGGGCCTCATAAATAAAATATGATTTCAGGCCGCAAAAAATAATGAAATTTAAACAACGCTTAATCTTCTTTTTATACTAGAGATACGTGAAACGAAAAGCAGTCGTGCAAAAAACTTTGTGACGGTGCTCGGAGCATTTATCGATGTTAATGTAAGCTTTTTCAAATTGAATAATCATAATAATATATTGTCACTGTTTTTTTTCAATTTAAATGTAATTTTGTAGACGCTAACGATATCTCCTATTTATTATATCATTTTTTCGATTTTACAAAAAAGGCTAGCGAAAGTTTTTTCTATCCCCTAAAAATCATGTTTAGACAGATGTCCTTTTTGTAAGCAACTTGTCAATTTATTTTTTATTGTTTTGTCATAAAAGGAGATCTAAAAACAAACAACTGCGTGTGCATGACGGGCGGCTGACCTTCATACAACTTGCATAGAAATAAGTGCAAAATAATGCAACAAGGTGCTTATCTTTTATGTTTGAAAACAGAAGAAAGTTTTCATGATTTTTTATGTGCTTTGTAACGGTAAAAAACTGTTGATTTTTGCGGTTAAAGTAAATGTATAAATTAACTAGTCAACTAACATAAGTCATAAACAAGAGAAAAAATAAATATTTTAACGTCTTGTGCTCCGATAGCCAGTGTACTGCCATCGGGGCAACGTATAGCCTACTCGCTTAGCCACTATAGCGTCATTGGTAGTCGGTCTCATTTAAGCTTTATTTTTTGTATTTATCGACTATATTTCCGGAGTTTAATTTTGGAATAGTGCACTTAAGGGGTTAAAATATGCAAATTTCAGTAGATAGCTCTCTTTAATGTTGTTTTTAATCATATTTGACGTCTTTACCTGTGTAATGTGTGGGGTGATTGTGTACATTAACTACACATACGTTTTACAAACTATTTTATAAACTAACGAGTACACTCAAAGCTCATAGTGTTGTCAGTCACTTTCTAGTCTCCACTCTCCACTGTTGTGCGCGCACAATAACGTATGTAGTTGTTGTGTTTTGCTGTCATCTGACATTCCTCGTACCTCATAAATGTCAACGTCTTGTTGTCATTCTCGCTTTTTTTCTATTCAACATATTTAACTTAACCTAACATAAACTAAGCTGTGATGTCATTTATACTCTGTCAAGTACTCGTAAATGAGCATACACAGTCGTAATTTCATGATGCCTCGAAAACACTATTGATTTTGCATTGATTTTTTTCTTGCCGTGTTACAATTGTGGGGCTATAATGCAAAACGTACTATTTCCAAAAAGAGCGATATTGAGTTAGGTATGCATTGGGGCAGGGGTCGGCAACCCGCGGCTTACGAGGCTTTGTGGTGCGGCCCGCAAGGTTCTCTAGATTAAAATATTTGCTTACACATTTCATTACAGTGTAATGACAGGATTTTGAAATCCTAAATTCGCTATACTATTCCACCATATTTTTTTCAGGATTTGCTCAAAATTTCTCAATCCCGGGATTAAAATGGTCGCGATCCCGGATATCATTTACAATTTAATTAAGAATTTAAAGAATTAACAATAAATACATGAAGAATTTAAAACGAGTGAATGATATAAACGTTATGTTTGAATATTATTTCATGAAATATAACCACCCCTGCATATACAAAGGCTGCATGGATCCAATGCCACATTGACCGGCCGCCACTGATTATAACCCCACAATTATTATGATATATATTCACCGCTGTACATTGCCGATAGTTTTAGGCATACTTCCATCACAATTCAATCGTGTAGTCCAGTTTATCAATTATAACAATCACAATTGCAAAAGTCACGGCCGTTCTCTCTTGCAACGTTGCTTGAAAAACAATAAACAAAAACTTACAATATGGCGAGATAAGAGTGACAACCCTGTCACAAAATGTTATTCCGATTTACTGATTTGGACAAAGACATTCTCCTGATTCTCATTGTGCACATTTTGTTACGCACCATTTGATTTACCGGCTCTCAGGGCCGTTGTAAATATTATAGCACCTTCAACTTGGCTGCGAGTTGATACCACAAGCAGCCTTCAACTAGACCTTATCGAAGGGACTTTGGCATTCAATTTTATGTTATACCGACCATTGTTTCCGCCATTTAATTTTTATTCTGGTCTCTTAATTATATTTTGAGTATTTATCGATCGTAATTACATGACGCAACACACGCAACCCCTTTTCGGAGCACATTACAGGCAGACCTCTACTTTCGCACATTTTTAGAAAATCGTTGTTTTTAGATTTTTTGGCGATAATGCAAAAATATTTTGTTTCGGCAAGCGACGACTGGTTTGCCAAATTTAAAACGAGGTATTATTATTATTATTTTTCTACCATGTCCGCTTCCAATGTGGAGCAAATGGACTCCTAATGGAGTTTATCTCAACAGAAGTGTTTCTACGAGAACTGCTTGTTACTCAGTTGCTCAACCTCTTTTTTTCCAAAGAGAGTAGGAATAGAAGGAAAGGGCTAGAACAGGACTAGTGGTTGGCTAATCGCTCTCAATACGCTCCGTTCGTAGGATAGAATGGTTGGGAGTTAAGAATTCAAGACATCATATACATCCATGCCTTTGAACAGAAATTCATAAATCGATTGAAAAATCAATTTATAAAACTGCTCGTACTGGGATTTTAACCCGTGACCTCCGTAACTGAAGCCAATGACGTTGACCACTCGACCACATAGGCAGTATTATTATTATTTACATAAAATTAAATTCATTGGAGAATCGGCTAATGCGGATAGAGATGCTGGAAAAGACTTTATTTCCTCTTTGTCCAAAATTATTGAAGATGGTGAATATACCCCATGTCAAATATTCAATTTAGATGAGACTGGTTTATTTTGGAAGAAAATACTTAATCGCACATTCTTATAAAAGAAAAAATCAGTTTTGCCCTGGGCACAAACCTTCTAAAAACCGATTGACATTGATTCTTGGTGTAAATTTGGCTGGTGATTTAAAATTGATGCTAATGTTAGTTTATCAAGCAGATAATCCTAGAACATTGAAAGGGTAAAAATAAATAATACTAACTCTTGACAAGTTTATAACAAAATATTTTTTATCAAATACATAAGTAAATTTTGATAAAAAAAAATTTTAAAGGACAATTTTCAGTGTTCTTTTACATCCCTCTACTTTCAAACATTCAACATTCGCACACGTTTTCAGGAACCAATTGTGTGCGGAACTGGAGGTCCGCCTGTATTTTATCATCATAGTTTTATGACATATATCTTTGATTAAAGAAAAATAGTAATATTTAGGTTCCTTTAAAAAAAATCAGCCCGTTTAGAATGTTAAGCAAAGTTTAGCTATGGAGTTTCATCGTTCTACGAGTACTGCTCGTTATTGTATCAAACTCATTTTTTCAAAGAGATCAAGTAAAGAAAGGCCAGACCAGTGACGTTCTTAGGTTATGTGCTACCCGTAGGCAGAGCCTTAACCACATGACAGTTTTGCCCGAGCGTGACTCGGGCGTGGATTTGCTTCGCACACTGACAAGCCCGAGTCTCGATCGGGCGTTTTTATTTTCGACTTGCCAGGAATGTTTAACACGAGTCCCGTTCGGGTAGATAATATTTCAACTTGTCCTAGGTGTAGTCCTAGTGTAGGTCAAATATCCTAAATCGAAATGGGGACCCCCCCCCATTTCGATTTAGGATATTTAGCCCTGTGCGGTTAGAATTATAATTAATTTTGGTTTAATCAACATAAATATGTAATAAAGAAATGATTAGATATTCATAAGCTATTCAATGAAAGTTGTTTTGTTCAACTCAATTATCAACAAATGAATCTAATCAAATGAATAATTATTTATACAGTGAAACGTCAATTGTTGTATATGTCCATGACTAACGTGCCGACATTGTATTTTTTATTATCAAATTATATGCTAACTGAGACATATTACTGTCCGTTTTTTTTCTTAAATTTTAAACGGCTATTAAAAATAATATCATTTGGGCGTTGGTTACCGGGACCCAGAAATATTTTCATGAAATAATTTCGACCAGTAGAAAACAAGAAAACCGGTCTCAAATGTAATACGTCTTTCTTGACAGTTTTATTATCGAGGAAGTTTGGTGAAATTTCATATGATAAGGCAGGTTCTGTGCGCATAATTAATGATAGTATCGATGAAATGTGCGCGTTGTTTGTCCTCTATAATATTCATATTGTCTTGTGACACGGTAGGGTTTATTGCCACCCGCTCCCACTACCACTTTTGCGATGAATACTGGCAGAATTTAAAAATGTGTGGCTAAATTAATTATATTTAAATTTTGTTATCAGGTAACCCGTAATATCAATTGTTTTAGTGTTTATGGCCGTAAATGGCAACATTCTTTTCGATTCCGATGTGATTTTTGTGTTTTTCCTCCTTGTTATGCGGACACGAACCGGACACAACGTGTGTGGGGGACACTTCCCGGTCTCTGGAACGTGGTTCCAGAGACATTTAGTTATAAATTCACTTGCAGTTCTTTTTCTTTTGAAAGAACTGATATTTTTTACATTTCAACAAAAAAAAACATATTTAGTTCCCGCGCGGGTGGTAGCTTCAATTTTTGTTATTTTTTTTAACATTTATAAAATCGCGTGAGCAAGCTAGGTTGTATAATAATTATTGTGTTTTGTGTTAATTCAAAATTTTGTCTCTTAAAAATCGTATGTAATTAATTCGGTGATTGCGAGTTCTTAAATAAACGTTTCCGTGATAGTAGAGCGATGCATTTTATTTCATTTCTACCTACCTGTTTACGTCAAGTTTATACCAAACGGTATCAGTCTTAATGACTTTTATTAGTGGGGATTTATTCTTGGGGTTTAACATCGTGAACAATAGTAGAAATTTCTCACAATAAATGAAACTAGCTCTAAAATAAATTACGAGTATTAACGTTAGTAACGTTGATTAACCTGATCTGTGCCGTGCGGTATTAATACGGCCGTGCATCGAGTGCCGTGATTTTCTTTCAAAAAATAAAACCTAATAAATATGTACTTTTTGGACACATACTAATAGTACATCACAAACACTTGCAAAATAAATACACCATGGGTTATTTCTGCCATCATTTATCGAAAAACGTTTCAAAAACAGAAACTACCGCCACGTTAGCGTAGCCCTGCTAGCAACAAATTTGAACACAACAAAAAAGCTTTTTTTAAATCGATGTACATATTATAGATTACAGAACAATATCTTTAAAATTTAAGAATCACACTATGATTCCAAGAGATGTCACTATATGCATGATATTTTAAAATTATTAAATACGTTTTTTGTGGCCTTTAAGTCGCGTCCCAAGTACTGCGTGTAAACACGCACATTTTGTATGGCTGGCCCTACGAGCACAAAATTTTATGGCGTGTTAACACGTCCGTGGCAGAGAACCGGTTAACTATAAATATCAATAAAGGTTTATAATAAACTTCATAAAAAAATCGATGAATTCGCGATAACATTGCGAAAGTTCATTTATAATATAAAATTAAATTAAAAAAAAAATAATAGAAATGAATTATTATTCAATAAGAAAGGTCAACATTGTTTAGCTTACTGTTTCTAATATGATAAATTAATTTGATTAACATCAACGTTTAATCTTACCCCTTTCCTGCTTCCAGTAGAAAAGGAAAAAAACCCGACCTTCAAATTGTAGTAATATATTTAATTTATTCGTAAAACTTGCGATATTCTGTCTGATGATGCTTCTCAGAAAAGGAAAACACTGGGAATAACAAAGCTATCATTTTTTTTTATTATTAGAAAAATAGTCTATATATTAATAGTCGATAATGTCCGTCCGTCCGTCCGTCCGTCCGTCCGTCCGTCCGTCTGTAAATTGTCCCCGATTTTCCCTCCCCTCCTCCGCCCCAACCCCGCTGTCAACCATTTTTTTATTCATACTAAATACATACTTTTTTCGTTTGTATATGGTCGCGATTCCGCCTTTTCGATGACGTCAAGAAAGACGGTCCTCCTCCCCCCCATCCTGCCCCGCTGTCGTCATTAATTCATTTCTTCATTTTTCTCTGACGTCATGAGTGAATTTTTGAAATCATGACATTTTTATTTTATTATGTGTAAAAACAATTAATTTTCAAAAAATATTCTCTCAAGCTGTGGGATTCGATACCATGCCCCAATTTTCATGCGCGACGTTCGGACGGCTTACACACTGGTCTACGAATCCACTTGAGAAAAGCGATATAAAAACTTTATATAATTTAAATAATACAAAGCAAAAAAAAAGAACGCGTTTTAAGTGAACTAATAATGACATCTGTGGGTGAAATCTTGCACTAAACGATGTTGATTTCCAAGATTTCCACCTGCAGGGTTGTGAACGGCTATATAGGGCTGCTCAATTATATATAATAATTTAATTAACTATTTATTAATATATATACGAAAAATGGTTGTTAGCAAACTTAAACATTATTCCAAAAATTAAATAATTTACGAGGTCTATTTCTGCTAATAGGAAAAATAATTGTTAGCAAACTTAAACATTATTCCAAAAATTAAGTAATTTACAAGGACTATTTTTGCTACTATGAAAAATAATTGTTAGCAAACTTAAAAATTATACCAAAAATAAAATAATTTACGAAATTTCTGCTTCTAAGAAAAATGGTTGTTAGCAAACTTAAACATTGTTCCAAAAATTAAGTAATTTACAAGGACTATTTTTGCTACTATGAAAAATGGTTGTTAGCAAACTTAAACATTATTCCAAATATTAAATAATTTACGAGGTCTATTTCTGCTAATAGGAAAAATAATTGTTAGCAAACTTAAACATTATTCCAAAAATTAAGTAATTTACAAGGACTATTTTTGCTACTATGAAAAATAATTGTTAGCAAACTTAAAAATTATACCAAAAATAAAATAATTAACGAAATTTCTGCTTCTAAGAAAAATGGTTGTTAGCAAACTTAAACATTATTCCAAAAATTAAATAATTTACGAGGTCTATTTCTGCTAATAGGAAAAATAATTGTTAGCAAACTTAAACATTATTCCAAAAATTAAGTAATTTACAAGGACTATTTTTGCTACTATGAAAAATAATTGTTAGCAAACTTAAAAACTATACCAAAAACAAAATAACTAACGAAATTTCTGCTTCTAAGAAAAATGGTTGTTAGCAAACTTAAACATTATTCCAAATATTAAATAATTTACGAGGTCTATTTCTGCTAATAGGAAAAATAATTGTTAGCAAACTTAAACATTATTCCAAAAATTCAATAATTTACGAGGTCTATTTCTGCTAATAGGAAAAATAATTGTTAGCAAACTTAAACATTATTCCAAAAATTAAGTAATTTACAAGGACTATTTTTGCTACTATGAAAAATGGTTGTTAGCAAACTTAAACATTATACCAAAAATAAAATAATTTACGAAATTTCTGCTTCTAAGAAAAATGGTTGTTAGCAAACTTAAACATTGTTCCAAAAATTAAGTAATTTACAAGGACTATTTTTGCTACTATGAAAAATGGTTGTTAGCAAACTTAAACATTAATCCAAAAATTCAATAATTTACGAGGTCTATTTCTGCTAATAGGAAAAATAATTGTTAGCAAACTTAAACATTATTCCAAAAATTAAGTAATTTACAAGGACTATTTTTGCTACTATGAAAAATAATTGTTAGCAAACTTAAAAATTATACCAAAAATAAAATAATTTACGAAATTTCTGCTTCTAAGAAAAATGGTTGTTAGCAAACTTAAACATTATTCCAAAAATTCAATAATTTACGAGGTCTATTTCTGCTAATAGGAAAAATAATTGTTAGCAAACTTAAACATTGTTCCAAAAATTAAGCAATTTACAAGGACTATTTTTGCTACTATGAAAAATGGTTGTTAGCAAACTTAAACATTATTCCAAAAATTCAATAATTTACGAGGTCTATTTCTGCTAATAGGAAAAATAATTGTTAGCAAACTTAAACATTATTCCAAAAATTAAGTAATTTACAAGGACTATTTTTGCTACTATGAAAAATGGTTGTTAGCAAACTTAAACATTATTCCAAAAATTCAATAATTTACGAGGTCTATTTCTGCTAATAGGAAAAATAATTGTTAGCAAACTTAAACATTATACCAAAAATAAAATAATTTACGAAATTTCTGCTTCTAAGAAAAATGGTTGTTAGCAAACTTAAACATTGTTCCAAAAATTAAGTAATTTACAAGGACTATTTTTGCTACTATGAAAAATGGTTGTTAGCAAACTTAAACATTATTCCAAAAATTAAGTAATTTACAAGGACTATTTTTGCTACTATGAAAAATGGTTGTTAGCAAACTTAAACATTATACCAAAAATAAAATAATTTACGAAATTTCTGCTTCTAAGAAAAATGGTTGTTAGCAAACTTAAACATTATTCCAAAAATTAAGTAATTTACAAGGACTATTTTTGCTACTATGAAAAATGGTTGTTAGCAAACTTAAACATTATTCCAAAAATTCAATAATTTACGAGGTCTATTTCTGCTAATAGGAAAAATAATTGTTAGCAAACTTAAACATTATACCAAAAATAAAATAATTTACGAAATTTCTGCTTCTAAGAAAAATGGTTGTTAGCAAACTTAAACATTGTTCCAAAAATTAAGTAATTTACAAGGACTATTTTTGCTACTATGAAAAATGGTTGTTAGCAAACTTAAACATTATTCCAAAAATTCAATAATTTACGAGGTCTATTTCTGCTAATAGGAAAAATAATTGTTAGCAAACTTAAACATTATTCCAAAAATTAAGTAATTTACAAGGACTATTTTTGCTACTATGAAAAATGGTTGTTAGCAAACTTAAACATTATACCAAAAATAAAATAATTTACGAAATTTCTGCTTCTAAGAAAAATGGTTGTTAGCAAACTTAAACATTGTTCCAAAAATTAAGTAATTTACAAGGACTATTTTTGCTACTATAAAAAATGTTTGTTAGCAAACTTAAATATTATACCAAAAATAAAATAATTTACGAAATTTCTGCTTCTAAGAAAAATGGTTGTTAGCAAACATAAACATTATTCCAAAGATTAAATAATTTACAAAATTTCTGCTTCTAGGAAAAATGATTGTTAGCAAACTTAAACATTATTCCAAAAATTCAATAACTTACGAAATTTCTGCTATTACGAAAAATAGTTGTTAGCAAACTAGAAAATTATTCCAAAAATAAATAATTTACAATTTAAATACTGCAGGGCAGGGCTGTCGATATACGCCCCGAGATATTTCTTTTACTGTCAGAATTTTTGGATTATTCAATAAATAGGTTAGTAATTTATTTTTCACGCCAGTAACTTTTCTGAATACTTAAAAATGCAACAAAAATCCCTCCGTTGAGGTCAACGGGCTTACAGCTAGTATGTTATTATATGTAATTGGAAAAAAAAATTACCCCGCATAAATGAGTTCCATTCGTTTGAAAGGTTTGATTGGAATAACCCAATTGATTAAGATACTATTTAATAAAATATGTTGATTCGACTGCCTTAGTATTTATTGCATGGTAAAATTTATGTTGCACATAATTTATATAAATCCGACACAAATAAATAGGATTTTATAAATGTCGACTGTTCTTTATATTTGTCATATTTATAAGCTGTGCAAATGAGCTTTGAGTTCACTAGTGTATTATTGGGGGTGCGCTGAATATATATGTCATATTTATCTTTTTGACATGCATAAATAAATGCGAAAGAAATAATTCTGACATATGACATTGCATATGATATTTATCAACGATGCTTTATGTTTGACGTATTTATGTCTCACAAGTATAGTGTGTGGAAGATTCTCTTTAAACAAGAGTATCCAAACATAGTCCCGCCAGTTTCATAGAAATGTCAGTATTTCTTTTATAGTCGGTAGGGATTCTGAAGTCCCGGAATTTTTAAAATCCCGGGACTCGAGGCGTGATAAAGTCAAAGTCCCGGGACTTCCCGGGACTCGAGACTTTTATTTCCCTTCCATAAAATTATAAATTTATTAAAATTAAATATTTGTATATATGTATTACATACACTCGGCGCCTTTGGAAAGTACGCACTAGTAAAAATCACGTTTTTTTAATACAGTGTTTAATAATTGTTATTTTTCTTACGTTATGGATATATGAAATCCTTACGGTTGATTTTCACTTATAGAAGGGATGATAACA
Organism: Himalopsyche anomala; assembly: GCA_031772345.1. Lineage (NCBI taxonomy): Eukaryota > Metazoa > Arthropoda > Insecta > Trichoptera > Rhyacophilidae > Himalopsyche > Himalopsyche anomala. The sequence goes on along the minus strand of CM062837.1, from coordinate 23,583,396 downwards.
TGGGTACATGTGTTGAAAAAATATCAATGAATTTGGCCGCAGTCAAGAGTAAATTTATGACTGTAACTTCACAATACATCTTATTGACCGTTTTTGTTCTATTGAGACATTGGTACCTTTGCATAATAGTGTAAAAACATTTGCTAATAAAACAACATCCGGTTTAAACATTTAATTTCAATATTTTGTAATTTGCTTTTGCTACAGTCATATTTTGTAAACAGTTACCTTTTTCTTGGGGCTCACGTCTTATAACTGTTTTCATTCAATACACATCAGTACTTTTGAAGTTTTCTCAACCACAAGAATTGTTTTTTTTAAATCAAAATGTACAATTTAAATCACAGTATCGATTCCCGGGACATTTTACAACAAAGTCCCGGAAAGTCTCGACACAGAATCCCTAAATTATTTGGTATAACCGTGGTTATACCAAAATGGTTTGGTTGGGTTTGATTTGGTTTTCAGCATAAAACTGAATATCTGATTTACACTCTGACCAGATAAATACATGACTGTTAGGAAGCTCACAGCCATTAATTACAGCATACTGTGTACGCAATACATTAAGGTGGGTATTCATTGGCCGTAGGCTTTGTTGTTTGTTAATCAATTAAATTCATATGTTGGTTTTAACTGCCTTGAGAATTTTCATAAACAATTAGATAACGCGGTAGCGAAACACGAGTGCTATTAATGTCGATAGTGGGCGCAGCGTGTGATGATTTATCTGTTATTAAGAGACTTTTATGTTAACTAAATTCGATTTAAATTTGAGAATATCAGTTATTGATCATTGAAAATTAAATAAAATATAAATTTATTAATATTATATTCAGGACCGCATCGTGGGCAGGGCCGGCGCCACCATACAGGCGAAATAGGCAATCGCCTAGGGCGCAAATCATTAGGGGGCGCATAAATTGAGTAATCAAATTATTTTTTATAATTTAATAACAAATAATAAAAAAAATAGTACTTTTTCCACATGAAAATTATTTGATCAGGACCGGTTTCACTCATCTCGAGCATTATCAACTGATAAGAAAAATATATAAACAGTGCTATTTATACAAATTTAAATAGAAATTTAAAGTTGAAGCAACTATTAACAAGGAAAGAATTTACAAATTACATTATAATTACACAAAATTAAATTAATAATTAAATTAAATTAATAATAATAATTAATAATTAATAACAAATAATGGTACTTTTTTGAGCTTGTATCTGTTCGGTTGAGCGACTGAGTAACAAACAGTTCTCGTAAAAAACTTATGTTGGGATACCTTCATTAGGAGGCCATATGATCCACATTGAGAGCGGACATATAAAAAATATATTCCACGGTTTTTTTCGTTTAGTTTTAATAATGTCGCCTTCTGTGGCCCAGTTGGTTAAAGCTTGCTCTACCGATCACGCAGGTCTGCGTTCGATTCCCGGTAAGACCACAGTGAATTTGATAATTATTCAATTCAAACTAGTGACTGAAGACTGGGTGTTTATGATGTTAATTCACATTATTTCCTCTCATCCCATCCTTCTGATCCTTTATTAACCGGGTGTAGCAATGGTGATTAGTTAACCACTAGTCCTGTTCTAGCCTTATCTTTCTTTCCCTATTACTCACTTTTAAAAAAGTGAGGTTGAGCGACTGACTTACAAAAAGTTTTTGTAGAAAAACTTGTATTGAGAGAATTCCATTAGGAGGCCATATGATCAACATTGGGAGCGGACATGAATTTAAAAAAAGTTTGAATTTCATTATTCTTTGCGGCATGAAATCAAAAAAAAACCTTCTTCCACCTTGATTATGGTTTCTACTTAAATATTGTTTCGTGCGCATTTGGACCTTACGTAATAAAACATTTCCTATTTGACCCTTTATGAAAAATATTAAAGGTCTGTGATTTCCAAGTTTCCGCATTGTGGAAAATATTATATGATTTTAAAATTAATAACGACAGCTAGTTGTCGTAAATATCTTAAAGGAAGAAATAAACAACACATTATGCCTTGATCGTTCACGAAGGCCCTTGCCTTGCTAACCTTTCGAAACGTGTGGCCACCTTGTGACAACGTTAATTTTTATAATTGTATGCTAAATTTACAGTGTTTAAACAATGAAAATTATAAAAAAGTAACATATTTCTTTTCGTGGTGTCGAAAATTATTAAAATCCGCCCCTGTTAAATTCAATAAAGATTTAGCACATAATTAATCAATTTAGTTGTTGGACATCTTTTATTGCACGTATATACTAAGTTTCCTGATTAAATTTAAATATCATATGATTTATTTATTCGCTTATTTTTATATGTACCACAGTTGGAACTGTTAATAACAAATAATAAATCTCACAAGGCAGTCCACTTCCACTTGCGTCACTTCAAGTTTCAAGTTATTGCTTAGTGTACACATCCGATTATCTTTTTTTACAAAGGATACGTACCAGGTAAGTCATCCTATCCCGGAGCCTTTTTTCTTTTCCCGGGATTAATCAATCCCGGTATTGAACACTCAACATAAAATCGTGTATAAATTGGGATTCGGGTTTGAGAAAATTTTTGGTCGGCGATTTTTCAAACAATTTCATGGAAATTTCAAAAACTCAGAAATTTGCGTAATTCCCAAAATTACCAGCGTGGGACCCACTTTTTTTAGCTCTTCTAAGAATTTTTGAATCTAAAATCCCAGGAATTTACGGATTTAACAAACGACATCTTTTCGCGACACCTGTTTTCTCAATCCCGAAATCCCGGGATATGTACTGTCAAAATCCCGGGATTCCGGGATTGGATACTCTACACACCACTATTAACTGCGTAAAACGATTACTATTTCATAAAATATCATGTGATAGTTGTCCGCGCCCAATGTGAAGCATATGGCCTCCAATTGAAGCTATCTCAACGGAAGTTTTTCTACTTTCAAGTGCTTGCTACCCAGTTGCTTTACTTCTCTCTTTTTCGAAGAGTGTGGATATATAGGATTGGGTTAGGGCAGGACTAGTGATTTACCAATCGCTCTCGCTACGTTCCGTTATTTTAGAATAGCAAGGATATGAGGGAATTTCAAGACATCACAAACATCCATGTATTCGAACAGAAATCGATAAATCGATTTACAAAATGTTGTTGAAGACTTTGACCATTGCGCTACGGACCCAAAATCTCAAAAAAATACCACGTGGAAAATGATAATGGGCTTCGAAAAAGCGTGTCAAAAAACATGATAATTGTATTTTAAATTAATATAAAAAACATATTTAGCATAACAGCTAGGTGTGCGCAAAGTATTTCGAAAATTGGAAAATAATAAAGCTTAATTCGATGTGGATTTTTATAAATCAGTTAAGATAACCATAATAAAGACCAACATCAGTAATCAATTTTAGAAGGAAAATAATATTTCATTATAATCTTTCTAGCTTAGAGCTTTCGCCATTAGAAGACAGCAGCTTGCAAATAATGATATAAATTTTACAGGACACACAAAAAAACGTTTTTTGATGATTTTGGACCAAAGGCAAATAATGCAATGTACTCAAACTTTAAGTGCATGGAAACTGATAAACTGGTTTTAAATTGACTTTATCTGATATTAATATTTTTTTTTTTTCAAAAAATACTTTTATTAGTTTTTTTTCTTGATCGCAATTTCCACAATCCCTTCTTTTTAAAGTTTAAAAGCTTAATTTAGATACTAATTTGGCATTTTCAGCTTACATCCTTTTGATAGAATGTGTATTCAGTTGTATAAATTGTGATTATCGAAAACAAACTGTTTTGAAAAAACTGTGGGTTACGTCCTTTTTGCTTTCCACAGTCGATATATAAAATAATATAAAGTATGTGAATAGTATAATACATTCCACCGGCGTCCATATATAACAGGGATAGCGAACCTTTTGGGTCCGAGTGCCAAAAATCCTCAAATATTATTTTTCGATTGTGTGGCGTGCCCAAACAGTAAAAATAAAAATAAAAAAAAGAAACAATAAAAAATGTTTTTTTTCTGAATTTTATTTACAAGCTTAAAAATTAAAATTCAAAGTTTCTTAAAATAGATTCATAATCAATAAAATAAAAAAAAGTTATTTATCAATTTAATTTTTAAAACTTGAAAACCGTTCGCGTGCCATCCAAATTCCCAAACGTGACACCTTGGGTACGCATGTTCTAGGTTCGCCATCCTGATATATAAGAACATTTTATACAAAGTAAATACACGTACTCAACAATTTTATCAATATGATCGAAGTAATACAATATTGAAAACAGCTTTTTACTCGTTTTTTTTATCAAGCTTGTATTATTTTTGTAAAAAGCTCTTGGACTTGTTTCAAGGCTGTGCGGACAATGGCTCTACAAGATAAAAGCACGTGAAGTGTGGAATTGGTTCTACTCTCCGTAAGCCACGTGTGATACATAAGCTCTGCTTGTTGTCTCCGAGCTAGCCCTTAACGCATAACCGGTTAATAAAATTGAACATAAATAAACAATATTATAAAATATAACAAAATGTATACCTCCCTTTGAATGATGGTCTTCTTATTATATACAAATTATGGAGATCGAAACAAATTAACCAAATCATCTAAAAAATTTACCGGAACTCACTTTTTTTCCAGCTTCATACTATTTATTTTTTTCTACTCCATGTTTTTTCCCAATGTATAGCATATGGTTTTATTACGAGAACTACTTGTTACTCAATTGTTCAAAATCTCTTTTTTCGAACACAGTGTAGATATAAGGATAAGGCTAGGATAAGACCAACGTTCTCTCTAAGCTACGCGCGTGTGCGGCCGCGCAGCAGTTGACAAGCCCCCGCGCACTCATTCCAGTTTGGCGCGCACTACAATACAGTTGGTCAATTAATATTTGATCGGTCCGCGCAGCCTTTGAAATTTCCGTGCAGCTAACTTCTTGGATAGGACTAGTGGTTAACTAATCGCTCTCGCTTTGCTTCTTTTATTTAAGAATTGGGACGGCGGAAGGATTTTTTTTAGATAATACATTCACCCATTCCTTCGAATAGTGGAATTATTCAAGCTGTTCTGGTCACAGAGTAAGTCTATGGACCTGGTATTGTTTTGTATTATAACATTGATTTATGAGTGTTACACATTAAATTAAAAAATAATAAACAGCCAATGCTTTCTGAGAGTAAAATTAAAAGTTTTCAAAGCAATTTTTTTTTTTTTGCAAAAATATTTGAAACATGAAATGATGCCATGAAAAAAGGTGATGAAACGCCGTTCCAACGCGTAACATGAGAAAAAAGCACTGCATCTATTTAAATGGAATTTGTACACTTTATCCACTATGTATTAACTTAAAAATGGTATTATATTGGGGAGGCATGGATGTTTTTTAACGTTTACGATGTATTATTGGTCCAATCGGATTAAAGTATCAGCATATAATTACATCATTAAAAGCAATTTTTATTAGTTTTAGCTGTGGATTAACTGCATTTTCAAAAAAATAATTCAGAGGTCGTCGCTCGAAGTCGATTGTAAAACCGTGTTATAGATTCTATAATATATTATATTTTTGCAACATTGCAAATTATTATGTTCGAACAATAATAATAGTTTCTACTCAATAAATACTGCTACCAACCATTCTTTCAATCGGTTAAAATAAATATATTATCTACTGTTTCTAGTTTCGCCATCACAGGCGTTTACTTTTTCATAATAATACAAGACAATAATGAAAATATATAGCTTCTATAAAAGATATTTTATGGAATTTATGATTTGCATATTGTTTAAAATACATATTATATCGGTTAATAATTTTCAATGACATTACTAATCTAAATAAATGGTTTTGTTGTATAATTGCAAATTAAAATAACGCACAGTGCACACCTTATTTAATAATGGGCCATAAAATTTTATTAACTTCTAAGTGACACACAAAGTCAATACTAAGGATTGTCGGTTTTCAAAAACCGGTTTTTTAAACTTTTTAATCGTTTTTAATATTTATTTTATTATTTAAATAAAAACGTTAATATTTTGTCATGGTTTCAAATAAAACGAGATGAAATACATATGTAGGTAAATAGTTTAATATTCAGTATACAATGTAAACAAACTTCTATATTTTAAAAACCATGGATGAATCAATAAATTTATTTCTTGAAGAACCACAACAAAAAACTGTAAATTTAATAACAATTTAGGCCGAATTTTCCATAAACGAGTCTACAAACAAAAGGACAAAAAATTTGGATCATTTATTTGACGGCTTCAAGTCCATAAGCCCCACATCATTACACAGCAAAAGGGTATTTTCGATATCAGGAAATTTTGAACCACAAATTAGATCATCAATAAGTGATCGATCAGTGGACGCTTTGTTTTCTTAAATCATATTTTCTGAAGAGTAACACCAAATAATTTCTTGTTGTGTATTATTATGTGTATAAATAAACAAAATTAAAAAAAAAACAACATTTTTAGCTATTTTAATTTAATCAAACCGCCTTAATTATAAATATAATTGTTAAACTTGCAGTATTTGCATCTTATCTGATACTGTCCTTCTACTTAAGATTTTTAATCGATCAAATGTGTTATATTAGATTAATGTAACCATTTTATTCAAGTGGATGCATTATATAGGATAACGGTAAACTGTGTCAGTTGATGTAATTACAGGCACTAATAAAAATCAAAACAATTAATACAATTACTTCAATAAATAATAGATAACGTTTATCGAAAAAAAACTTGATTAAACGCCACTCACTGTATTGCTTAGATCGCATGGCTATTTTAATTAAATACATATTTAATGTTTCTCAGCCTGTTTAAATGACAAAGTGATAATTATTGGCAATAACTGTTATTGCCCATAATTAATTAAGTTTACGGTTGATAAAAATTGTGAAGACATGGTAGTAGAGGTCTGCACGGGCCGAAATTTTACAAAATTATCCGGCCCGAGCCCGAAATACTCAGACCCGACCCGGCCCGTGCCCGAATCTAATACCACATTTGTTACTCGAACCCGACCCAAAGCCAGGATTTATACTCCACAGCCCGAAAAAAACTAGTTTTTTTACAATTTTACAATAATTTATGATTCTCTATAGAACTGGTAATAATTAAAATCATCATGGCTGACTTATGACACAAACATAGTCTGAAATATTTTTCTGGATAATAAATTCCTTACCTGGGCCCGGCCCGAGCCCGAGTCTCAATTGCGCTTACCCGCCCGAACCCGACCTGCGGGCTGGGCCGGGTAATGGCCCGAGGGCCATGCCAGGGCCCGTGCAAACCTCTACATGGTAGTAACAGTAATTTTAAGAGAAATCCATATTTTTTTTCGTGATACTATAAACCAGCGTTTCCCAAATGATAGGTCGCGACCCGGTACCGGGTCGCCAATTTCCTAAAATAAATCCGTATATTTACTATGTATATAATTTCGTAATACCTCTCATTAATAAATTATTGGTACATTTGATTTCTATATAGGTTTATCAGAGTAAATTATTTTGTATTATATGTTACTTATAAAGACTGTATGTCCGGACATAAATATACTGTTTTATTTTACCAATAGGCCGGTAGGTCATAACAAATTTAGTGGGTCGCGGGGAAAAGTTTGGGAAACGCTAATATAAAAAAATAGTTTTCTTAAATAAAAAGACCACTTCTAAGGCATTCACTGTCAATTATTGGTGATTTTGCTATGATATTATATATTAAAAAATATAATAACAAAAAAATCCCATTTTGTTTGGTGTGCTAATCATTATTTAAAAAAATACTTATCGACTCATTATAGGTACTTTTCGAACTAAATTAATGTTTATTTTCAAATTATTCTTTTATAATCTTTCATTATATTTCATTTCGCCGCCTGTGTGCTCGAGTGGTCAACGTCGTTGGCTTCGGTTACGGAGGTCACGGGTTCGAATCCCAGTACGGATAGTTTTATAAATTGATTTTTCAATCGATTTAATAATTTATGTTCGAAAGCATTGATGTATGTGATGTCTTGAACTCCCCTCTCCCACCTATCCTATCCTATGAACAGGGCGTATCGAGAGCGATTGGCTAATCGCTAGTCCTGTCCTATCCCTATCCTTCTTTTCCTACTCTCTTTGGAAAAAGAGAGGTTGAGCAACTGAGTAACAAGCAGTTCTCGTAGAAACACTTCTGTTGAGATAAACTCCATTATAATTCCATGGTTATAAAAAAAATCTTTCGTTTATAATTTTTATAAACTTTTTAATATTTCTTTTTCCAATAAAACTAATTATCACCTTTTAATAAGCCTTACTTGTTTATTTTTTTTAATAGACATGTACCGTGTCATATTTAATTAGTTGATAATATTCACGGTGAGTTTATCCGGTACTGATATATTATAAGTATGGTGGATTTAGTACAAAAGGAGTTTTTTTTTTAATGATAACAATGTGGTTATCTTCTTTGACAAACGTCAAATCCAAATACCACTCGCTTTAAGACGATATCTGTTTATATATATTTTACCTATATAATTAATATACATTTTTTATTTCTTATTCCATAAATTAAAGTTTGATTATAACTGAAGTTTTTCAACCGAGATTTAACGCTTTAAGGAGCCGAATATTATTCACACATTGTTATGATAAAAACGATGATAATATATTCTGTTATTGTATTACTTTGAAAATAAATCTTACATATTGTATACATATTTAAAGTAAAATATCTAAGAAAATACACCCTCCGTTATCTGCAGTAGTAATATTCCGATTTTATGTGAACCGGTTCGGTTTTAAAATGACAAAATTCACACTACACATTTTTCAGCGCAGGGCTCTAAACATACAATTGCTTCTTCGAGAATATAAAACAATTTCATTTAAGTGTAAAAATATTTTCCATTACCTGTTGGAATACTTGGTCCGCTCGAGTCGCTTATCTGAAACAGGGAAATAAAAAAACATGAAAATTCATTATTTAATAAAATTATAAAAAAATAATTTACTTAAATAACAACGCCACTTCTAAGACATTCATTCACTGTCAAATATATCATATATTCAAAAAAATCTCATTTACTTAGCGTGCCAATCATTATTAAAAAAATACTTATCAACTCATTTTTGGTAATGTTCGAACTTAATTAATATTTATTTGCAAATTATTCTTTTATAATCTTTCATAATATTTCATTTCGCCGCCTGTGTCGGTCGAGTGGTCAACGTCGTTGGCTTGGGTTACGGAGGTCACGGGTTCGAATCCCAGTACGGACAGTTTTACAAAATGATTTTTCAATAAATTTATGAATTTCTGTTCGAAGGCATGGATGTATGTGATGTCTTGAATTCACCCCCTCCCAACTCTCCTAACCCTCCCACGCATAAACAGGGCGTATCGAGAACGATTAGCCAACCACTAGTCCTGTCCTAGCCCCATCTTTCTATTCTTACTCTCTTTAGAAAAAGAGACTGAGTAACAAGCAGTTCTTCTAAAAATACTTATGTTGAGATAAACTCCATTAGGAGTCCATATGCTCCACATTGGGAGCGGACATGGTAACAAAAAAGTCTAATATTAAATACTGTTCAAATGTTGATTTTAATACTGACCAGATAAATATAATATGTCACGAGGTATATTTCTTTTCCTACGAAATATATTTGTTAGCAAACTTCTAAATTATTCTAAAAATTATATGATATACAATTTAAATACTGCAGGGCAAGGCTGTGGATATATGCCCCGAGATATATTTCTTTTACTTTTAGAATTTCTGGCTTATTCAATAAATACGTTTGTAACTTATTTTTCAGGCCAGTAAAATTTCTGACTGCTTAAAAATGCAACAAAAATCCCCTCGTTGAGGTCAACGGGCTTACAGCTGGTTTTAATTAAATTAAATCAATTGTGATATGTAAGCCTACTCTTTTATTGCCAATTTACGCTTAGGGTCATTAAAAATATTTTATTGCGTTTTACGGCGTTGTGTCTATAATTCAATCCACACTGCGACACAATGACCTTAATGATGACATTAATGTTCGTGGTTTTGCGAGAAATTATGTTGGACATTAATTACTCACTCATTTTGTTTATAAGGACCAAACGAGTGACACGGAACTGTGAGTACATACTATTTCCCATCACTTATTGATTCGCATTCAAGGACACTATCATATTTCAGTGACAGAGCAAAGTAACGAAGCGTTAATTTCCAGGTGTCGGCGACCTCGCATTTTCACTGTAAAAGAAAACCACTTTAAATTACGAAAATGTGTGAAAATCCCCGAAAGAATGATGTCTTAAGAATCGCCAATAAGTTAAACAGGCAATGTTCTTTTCTTGTGCGATTGTTCTATTAAGTTGTTGGGTCATTGTTTGTACGCTTAGTTTGTCTGTGAAATTAACACTCGCGTCTCGGAGACTAGAAAAATACCTCTCTTCCGATGGGGCGTCGTTTAAGGAACCCAGTGGTTTCCTCATTATTGGCCTTATTCTTATGAATTTTAAAAAAATAGTCTAAGGTCTTTAAAATATCTCTATATATATAAAACACGGTTTTTTTGAGTCCTTCTCAATTTTCGCAATAAGCTTTTTTTGTAATAAAAAAAAACTGTTGATTACAGCAGTGTTTCTTAAACTGTTAAAAGCGATCGTCTCCTCTGATGTTAATCTTCGTCTTTAATATTATTATTCAATGCCGCCCCCTAATACGAATGAAGTTTTAAAAAATGTACAACCCTCACACTATTATTTATATATGTTTCAGAAACTAAGTTTACTGAAGTAATAACAGCCAGTTCATATTGATTTTAATGCAGAAGAAATCGAATTTTCTCATGAAAAGAAATGGATGCTCAGACAAGATACTAATCACTGGAATATGTAATGACCCACTCAGATTTCAGTAGTGACACTGAAGTGCTAGATTAAATAAAATTTTCTCCATGCGATAAATAGTAATGGCAAGTTAGTGTCAGGTGAAGTTCATAAAACTCGCCTTCCGAGTCTTTCGAGCCCTGCAACTAGACGCGCATGTAGCAAAAAAGCAACAGTCCTCTCGCGTTGCAATTGATATTGCTGTAGCAGTTTCCATGGCAACGGCATGCTACCAATCAATTCAGTGCGAGTTTGAACAGCAAAATACGCTTTGTGTACTTGGATAGATTTGTCGAGTCGTTGTTTGCTTTTTACTATACATAATATGTATAGTAAAGAACAGTATATGAAATCAATACGTGATACGTAGCGATTGATTCACTTTAGTATATCAAATTCCGTTCGTAAAATCCAGCTTTTTCCATCTCTTGGTGAAACAAAAAGAAAAGCTTTTCATATTAATGTGAAATGACATTTAAATAAAGTTATTTTATGTCACGTAAAAGGTAAAATCTCGTTACAAAGAAGATTAACACATGCTATACTGATCAACAATTGACATTGAAAAGAAATTACAAATTACAGTAAAAGTTATAACACAAATATGAAATAGATTTACACAAAATTAAAGAAATAAATATAAGGACAATACCTTCGTTTGTTCTTCGCGGATTCAGATATTTCCGGAACCGTTTTGACAATATTTTTTAAATTTTCCCAACAATTGCCTCGGATTTTCCGAGCATTTTTTTTAATGTTGCTTAGGGTTGAAGATTTCTCCACTCAAATTTGAAAATATATTTAAGATTTTGACATAATTAAGGTCACTATTTACACTGGCTTGAATTACTGCGATTTTGATGGGTGGTAAGAAAATTAAAGCATACAAATATACACAAATTAGACGGTATAAAAAGATTGATGACATCTGTGCTAGTCAGTGGATGTAAGTATTCTCATGTTTGTATGATTGACAAAGCTCGAATAAGACTGGTATGTAGGCTAAAAATTGCTTCGGTTAAGGGTGAAGTTAAGGCTAAAATTTTTGTGACAGCAACAATACTGAAATAAATTTAATTGGTAAATAATTTCTTTACGTGCATTCGTTTAATTGAAAAAATCTAGCTAGGATGAGTTAAAAGAAACCTTTAAATCACAATGACAAATGATAGTTATTAGGGATGGGATAAAATTGGTTTAACGATTTTATATTTAATTCGGACTTACATTTCATAGTTCGAGTAGATCTAAATACAGTAAGACCTCGACTTACGCGATTTCACTACTACTCACGTTTTTCAAAGTGAGTAGTAGGGAAAGAAGGATAAGGCTAGAACAGGACTAGTGATTGGCTAATCGCTATTACTACACCCAGTTATTAAAGGATCAAAAGGATGGGAGGAGAAGAAATAATGTGAATTGACATCACAAACAGCCAGTCTTCGATCACAACTTTGAATTGAATAATTCTCAAATTCACTGTGATCTTACAGCGAATCGAACCGAGAACTGCGTGATCGGTAGAGCAAGCTCTTACCAACTGGGCTACAGCAGGCGATATAATATTCTTTTTATGTTCTCTATATAATAATACCAAAACAACAAAAAAATACTTACGTACAGTTTATCAGCATCAATTAATAGGTAATTATGCATTGCACATTACACGAGTTCATCATAAAAATATCACACAAACTATAAATGACTTTTTTACATAAATACAGTCTCAATAATCATATTCCACTATATTAAATTTATTAATCAATCTACTGCGACTTTATTTAAAATATCAGAATGAGGATGGTATCACAGAAAAAAATAACATTTAACAATATTATTAATGGTTTGAATTTTAGAACTGAAAATGTTAATTTACAGTATTTTTTGTATAAAAGACGCGATTTAATAAGAATATTTTTGAGATATTACATATGCTCTCACTTATATACATAATGTGTCGTCGAAAGGAGCCATGGCACCGATGTCCCCCTCTTTTGGTACGTCTATGCTTGGAGGTGGATACTTAAAGGATAAGATCACTTTACACAGGGTTTCCTAACCTTTTTAAGCATTTTACCAAAGCCTTATTTATATTACATCGGATAATTGATTATTCGCGTCATGGTTAAGGTATAATAAACGTTTTTTACAACAATATTACGAATAATTTTAATAACCTACAAGATCGATTTCTGTTCGAAGGCGTTGGTATTTGTGATATCTTTCCCTACCATTCTTCCAATCTTAAAATCAATATGACAAATCGAAAGCGATTGGTTAACTATAAGTCCTGTACCAGTCTTATCTTTCTATCATTACTCTTTTTAAAAAACGCAGGTTGAGCAACTGACTAACAATCAGTTCTCGTAAAAAAACTCTGCTAAGTTACTTCCATTAGAAAACCATATCCTCCAAATTGAGAACGGACATGAATAACGTATATTATCTCACAGTCAAAGTATGCAACTAGTCAATACATACATTGTTCATTTGAGCAGGTTACAGTATACACGAGATAACAAATAAACAATGGGTACATTAACTACTCATACGTAGTTAAATTGTTCACAAACTACACCCAGTTCTCTTTTTGCACGGGGGATACGTCAAATGTAAAAAGAATTTAAAAAAATAAAGTGTTCATACGTTCCATTACACTGGTCCGTACAATTTCGAAACCGTGTAAAAAAAAAACATTGCAAATAAAGAATTAGGTGTATAATATAGTCACGCGTGCATTGATAATGTTGTCAGTTACTGTGCGCGCGCAATCACGCAGTTGCTTTATTTTACTACCATTTGTTAATTAATATAACCTCAAAAACGTCAACGTCTTGTTGTCATTCATCCACTTCTTCTATTCAGTTTATCTAACCTAACCTTACTTGTGATGTCACTTCTTCTTTGACTAGCACTTGTCACTGTATTAACATAACAGTCATCTCATTTAAGCTATAATATATGCCTGCTGCGGCCCAGTTGGTTAGAGCTTGCTCTACCAATACAGGTCTCAGGATCACAGTGAATTTGAAAATTATTCAATTCAAAGTTGTGATCGAAGACTGGGTGTTTGTGATGTCAATTCACATCATTTTCTCTCCTCCCATCCTTCTGATCCTTTAATAATTGGGTATAACAACAGCGATTAGCCAACCACTTCTAGCCTCATCCTTCTTCTATTCCTTCTATTCCGGCGTGCGTCATCATCAGAACTATGTTTAAACTTGCATATATACTGACTTAGAAGAGACATCTTGTTATTTTCTCTAACCTCTTAATTTATATTACAATTATTACATTATTAATTATTAATTGTAATAGTATTCTTCCCTTTGAAAAAAATGAGTTTGAGTGACTGAGTAACAAACAGTTCTCGTAGAAAAACTTATGTTAAGATACTTCCATTAGGGGGGCATATTCTCCACATTGGGAGCGGACACGGATAAAAAAATAAAATATGTCAGTGATTCTTTACGCGTTAATTCATACATTGACTTGTTAAAGTTAAAATCAATTGTCATGATCTAAGCTTCAGCTTAAACTGTAGTAAAATGTATACATTTACGAGATTGTACACATTATCTGTGGCATATACCAAAATATAGGTGTTTATTAAATTATTAATTTCTATAAATCAAACAGCCCGTTTAGGTAATGGTTGACGGATATGTCAATCTAATGAGATTTATATCAATATAATTATATATATACTGAAAATCTATCAGTGGACTACGTGCTGCAAAGCCTCGAAGTTTATGTTTGTATTGTAATTATTTAACCTGTAGGGCTTTATAGTTAATCAATTGATCCGTTTAATAAATAATTATGTTATGTTTTCTATACAAATCGTGAAAATACGTCTACGATGTCAGTTAACAGTATCCTATACAAGATTTATTGCAGCGAGTGACTATTGTAATGTAAAATGCATTAAGATATTATAATTTAATATATTGACATTGTTTTCAATGACAAAATGAGTCATTTTCATAAAGATCTATTAATAAAACATTACTTGTGTTAAAATATTTATCGTTACTTCAAACACACCAGAGACGAGAGAATTTTTTCGATAAAAAAATATTTTTTAAGCCATATTGAAGTCATGGATAATTTTTGTTTCTAATAAAAATAATAAAAAGAAAAAAAACGCAAAGTCGTTGTATGGAAACCCCGCATGACTATATGGCCATGCTCATCCTTATATTACCGTGTAATATTGTGTACGGACAGCAGTAAGGACGAGAGTGACCGTACGGACACACAAACATTCGGGGTTGAAATATACCTAAACGTGATTTTTTTTTAAATATTTACAATTTTACCTCCTTAGACTATATTTGTAAAACAACTGTAAGTAATTGTATGTGTTGATAAAATAATAACTAACAGTTTCAAAAACTCCATTAAAAATAAACGGAAATTCAAAAAATCGTATGTGCTTTTGGTGATCGTTTCCGTCCCTGCGGCTGATGACTTACTGAAGCCTGTATCCTTTTTGATCAAATTTGATTGAACGCAACGATATTCAGGTAGAAAAGGAATAAATAGTGTGATCAATAGAAAACGGTGTTTACTGTGACCATATGGTCACGTTCGTCCTTGGAAGGTTAAACATTTTCCTATACACAATTGTTATCTGTCCGGACGCTCTTTTTTAAGTTTGACAAGAATCCATGAAAGGGAATGGCCAATTTGACCTTACATGTCACAACTAGGGCCTCTAATCTCGGGATCAAAGATCCTGACGTATTTCGCGATCCCGTAATCTTGATTCATAAAAACACGTAAAAATCCCTAAATAGAGCTAAAAAAAACGCTCAACAGAATCTGTCAATTAGTCACTTCGACTTCTGGAAGAAAAAATCTTTAATATTTTAACCCCTAACCAGGCTAGGGGATATATACTTCCCAGGCGATTTTTTGTGATTTCTAATAAGACATGGGTTTTAAAATTTCCTAAAACTAAATGACGTTTTGACAAACAGATAAATTGTCTATCGTTTGTATTTATCTGCCTACCTTTCCGTGTTGGGAAAATTTCCACAAACCAGAACTTTTGAGTTTTTAAAGTTATTTCCATATTTTTATAGTTACATTAAGTTCATGCTTTTTTTTCGAAACGGGCATAGGGATAATTGTTTCCCACAAAAAATGTTGTTATGTGGGCATAGGGAATATGTTTCTCCACATTTTTTTACTATAATAAAGATATGATTTTAGAAAAACTTGTTCTATGTTTCATTTATAATCCTTTCATAAGTACAAATGACTAATTGGAATCACTTTACTATTTCCAATTTCTCGCGGCCTGGTTAAGGGTTAACTACCCATTTTTTTCGGTAATGATCTCAAGCAATGTGTGGTCATATTGTGGTGAATGATCGATCCCAGGATCACAAAAAGAGTCCAGAATTGGATGCAGTAGTCACCACTGACATATAAATTAACTTATATTTCAAAAACCTATAAACGGTTTTTGTAAAATTTATTGAAAGACGTTATCTTATTTATAAAACAAGAATTTCACTGATAACTTTGTTATTATATTGATTTTTTTTTTAAATTCCCTAGGGTACTCAACATTGTACCCACCACCACCCGCTACGGCTTTACACTCTTTATATAGGGTGTATTCCGTAGCGTAACAACGTTAGTCGTGTTCAAAATATTGCCAGAAATGTCCCGAGAAGAAATTCCTCAAGACTTGGTTGCATGCACTACAGTGTGCGGAAATAAAAAGTTAATAATAAATGCATTTGAAAATGTTAGATTTTATCTATTTATATTATATTGATTGTGTTACTTCATATTAAACATGTTTCGTTTCCCAACTAGGGTTGCCAGATATCTTGCGAGTGAATCCGGGACATTTGTCCGATTCGCTGACTTTCGAATCCAAAAACACAGGAATTTATCGATTTTCCCAAAATACCAGCGTGGCTCGTTTTTTTTTAGCTCTTCCGAGAGTTTCGAATCGAAGTTAAATAGTTTTCTCTAAATTTCCGGGAAAATTTATTACTCATCCGGGATACGGGACAGCGATTTAAATTCCGGGACACCTGGCAACCCTACTCCCAACATAATTTCAAGAAAAATCTTCACACTTATTTAAGTATACGATGTTAAAAATTCATCAGGACTTTGACTCCAGTTGTTTTATTATTCTGCATATCAGAAAAAGAGGATAGTTTAAGATTATTCAGTGACGAGTAAACTTTAAAATATTGAATAATCTGAAACAACGAGTGACAAATGTTGCCCACACAATCATAATGAGGTGGAATAAAATGCTCCTTATTATATAATATTAACTGAAATACCTCTACGAAATGTTGATAAGAAGCTTTGATCGTGTCAAATTAAACATGATTGATCACGCACTTGTAATTTGATTGTATTAAGGATTTACAATATTGTATACGATAATTTGATTTCCAGAATCAGACTTGTCAATTTTATTCAAGACAGGTGCCATATTGAAGTTATTATGATCAACTTTACAAAACAGACATGTTTATAAGTTCATTTAAATAATAATGATTGTATTTATGTTATGCTTTACATTTACAGATAGCTTGACTTTCAAATTCAAAATGGCCAATAACAAAACCAAGAAGGCTTATACTTGTTCTCTGTTCCGTTGACATCATGTTCACTCAAGTCAGGAATAATTATATTTTTAGATTATTAACGAGTCACGTCAGTATATCGGAATTCAATTAAATAAAACTTATAAATGGTATTTAACTAATTTCCAGGTGACCAGAATAAACATGGTTCGAAGAGAATTGACAAAGAGCTATCAGCGAAAAGAAAAACTTGGTACAGATATGCTTGGAGGACTGTTGTAAGTTGTAATTTGCAATGTCATGGACCGCTGCATTAGCCGTAAAAACATAAATGACAGGTCAGAGCTCTTCTGAAGCATCCGCATCATATGGAAGAATTAGAACAAACTTCATATCTTAACTTCTTGAATCACAGTTGACTACGAGCTCCGTTTCCGTCACACTTCGAAATTTGTAAAATTATATCTTTTTAATATAATACAGTGGAACCCCCAGTAACACTACTCCAAATTACGCGCTGGCTTCAAATATTCGCCGCAAATCCCCCAATCGCATTTCGTTGTCGAGATGACCGTCTGTGCGGTGCATACAGTCAAATGTTGGCTAGCGTCTGTATTCAACACGTGCCAGGCTATACACGCATAGCTGGACGACTGTCTGTGTACTGAATTTTGCGCGCGCTCTTCATGTTATCACTTAGTAACTAAATATTTCGTCCATATTTTTTTTTTTGCAAAACTTAGGGAAATCTTTGTTTTGCATTTTTGCGGAAAAAACAAAGTTCCTAATTTTGTATGAGATTCACTCCCCCAATTACACTATTCCAAATTACACGGTCCCGACTTAAGTGTAAATGGGAGTTTTACTGTACTAGCATTAGCCTCAAGCTTGTGTCTTCTAAGCAACATATAAACATAATATGAGCAGCCAAGGGGTTATGTGAACCAACTAGTAAAAGGGGCAAAACATTCTTCTTGAACTTTTAAATACAATCACATCTTTACTTGGTGTTTTGGTGGATTGCATATTTTTATTTTAGAGAGATAATATATACTATTTTTATGTGTTTTAACTGAGTTTACTTCACTTTTACGATATTTTGAGGTGTGTAGATTACAACATTTACAACGCATCTTACTTTTTTTTTTTCTAAAATACCACTTGGCTCAATACTTAAGGATGAATATTTCGTATTACTATTTTTTTTATCGATTAAATCTGTTTTTCTCTTGGCTCACTTCCCTTTTCACTACTTTTAAGAAGTATATTACTTTTTATTTATTTATTGATCGAATTATAATTTACTTCTTGCGACCCCATTCAGTGACGTTCCTAGGCTATGTGCCGCCTAAAATAGCACCCATTTTTGGGTGGGATGAGTCAAAAATGGGATTCTTTCTCACCTACGAACTCAAACAAATGTTTTATCATTTATTTCGTTTAGCTTTCAGATGATTCATAATATATGTGTACCTTATTTATAAAGATCCTCACGAGTAAATTTGATCCAAAAACCCATATTATTGTTCAATAATCATGAAAAAATAACTATTACCATCATAAAAAATAATATAAATTTAAAATGCACTTACATATATAAGTATTGATTTTTTTATTTGGTATTCTGTTTATCAAATACATACATTGAGGCATCTTATTTATTCTTAACCAAATACGTGTCCAAAATATTAAGTCATTAAAAAAAATCTGTGATCATTTCCCGCTCCCTAGGACTTGCCGCCTTTAGACAACTGCCTACTCGCCTATGCCATCGAGACGTCCCTGACTCCATTGCTTAATACAAAAGCAATATATTTACTTCTAAAAGACTATTTTGACTATTTTGACCGATATTTGCAGGTTTGAAATAAATACTATACAATATATCAACTTTACATATCATGTTCGTCGTTATCTGATGTGGTAACAAATGATTACTTGAACGTGTTATAATTAGGCATAATAGCTATAATGCAGTTCACTTAATTATATCTAATAATCTCCTCTGATAACGAACCCCCTGCACTTATTTAATTGAACGTAACAAATGGAGCGTTTATGATTTAGGAACATACACTTAGATACATTAGTATGCAAATTCTACCAACTCTGGCGGTAAAGCGATGTTTCTCATAACATTGACACAATAATTGAATGAAATTGTCCTTTTTATACCGTTGGTCTACTCGCAGAAGGCCATAAGTCAAAAAATATTGTCTCAAGATAATCTTCGTTTTCGATAATCATGAAATTTTGGGACTCGCGGCTGTACTCAGTCAAAACCAAGTGCCTCTTGTTTAACGCATCATGACACCTTACAAAATCACATAGTAACCGTCTACTGTTCTTTGAAAACAGATACCTGCAACGAATACTGGGAGTGCGGTGGTTTGACTTTACTAGAAACACGGAGAATAGGGAACGGACTAAACAACCGTTTGGAGCTTCAAGTACCAGGACGCGCCAGCGTCAAGGTTCTTCCAGTCTCCTTCATCGATAAAGATTTTGAAAAATTGAAAATTGCATCCCCTTACCGTCGTTTGCAGACGGAAGGGCGCGATCACTACAGAGATAAGAAGTTCACGGGAACTCCATATGCATTATTTTGCAAATCACATTCCATATGCTTCTTCCATACTATATCCGTACGTGTTCACACACATGCGGATACATACATACACACATACAGTATACAAATTGTTTTTAAACAAAGAGAGTCATTTTCGTGATGCTAAGTTCGTTCTAAAATTGACAATTTTATACGACATAAGATCTATGGAGGGTCGTCGAGCAGGACTGCTCTGGGTCTAAAACGATTCTCAGGCAGTGTCTCGTCATAGTTGTGGAGATCAGAGATCGTTGGGTTAGAATGTTTTCCTACCTCGCTGTGAAACTTTTGTGATATTTCACGAACGAACTCGCGGATGGTAGGTATTTTCAAGTCTCTGTGAAGCAGCGAGTTACGCACGTACCACGGGGCGTTACACATCTGTCTCAGTGATTTATTTTGGACAATCTGGAGAGTCTTCATATGTTTACGGTGAGCATACGTCCATATTGGAGCAGCGTACACCATGATTGGTCGAGTAATTGCTGTGTAGAGGAGCAGCTTGCTTTTGAGAGTAAGTTTGCTTCTCGCGTTAAGCATAAAGTACAACCTTGCCTTTGTAGCATTAGCTTGACGTTTTTTAATCGCGACGTGTTCATTAAATTTAAGTCGACTGTCCAAGATACTTAACCGAATTGGACCACTTGATCTCTGCGTAGTGCATGCGTATGCAAGCAAAATTAGGTTTTCTAATAAAACCCTTTGAAAACATTATTGCCGCGCTTTTTTCGGTATTAATTTTGATTCGCCATTTGTCGCACCAGTCTGCTATTGTATCGGCAGCTGATTGAACCTGCGTGACAGCGCCTTGTCGATTTCGAGATTTAGCTAAAATAGCCGTATCATCTGCATATTGTGCTATAATTGCGTCGTTTTCTCCGCCGGAAGGAATGTCATAGGTGTATATATTGTATAGTATGGGTCCCAAAACAGAGCCTTGCGGAACTCCCGCCCGAGTTGACCTTGATGAGGATCGAATTCCATCCATTTTAACGTTGAAACATCTGCCTGTCATGAATGAGTTGAGAATTTTTACCAGCGGTGACCCTATACCAGCCTTCGACATTTTGAATACAAGCCCTTCGGTCCATACTCTGTCGAAGGCTTTTGCGATATCTAAAAAGAGGCCAGCCGTGACTTCTTTAAGAATGAATCCACTTGTGATAAACTCCGTTACTCGGAGGAGTTGGTGGTTTGTCGAGTGGCTAGCACAATTACGTCCAAAGTGAAAAAGCGACGATGGACCTGGCTTGTGCTGAGGATGCCACAAGAAAGCTTGAATTCTGTTTGTCTCTTCTACCAACCGTATGGATTCCGCCGTCGTGGAAGGTCACTGATGACCATCTATAGGATGTACTCGGTGGAGCTACGGGACGCTGGAATGACATGGGAGGAAGCAAGAAGACTGGCGGGGGACAGAGTAACATGGATGAATCATGTGGTGGCCATATGCTCCGACTACGGGAATACTGATACGGGAAAAAAATATAATTTTACATCTCTATTTATGCACTTTAACTATTACTTACCGTTCTAAAAACTTCACGAAATTCTATAATGATTAACGAATTCGATTCACGTGTGCAAAATCTTTCAGTTATTAATAATTTACTTGTTGGGAAAAAATACTTCAATTGAGATTGATCTGATGTTTAAATTATATAAAAAAATACATCAAATATTTTTTCAGAAGATTAAGAAAGTTAAAATAAATATATATTGTTCAGTTTTTTGACTTAGCGTCTACTGCCAGTGTATCGAAGATATGGTCTCGATTCCACTTTGCAGCTAGCTAGTAAAGTGTAAATTTATTTCAAAGCGATTATCTTGGGACGTGTTCGCTAATCAATACAAAAAAAACTATGTAGGAATATTTTAACGCGCGGTCATTCTATTATACTAGTCAGGGATATGGCGATTCCCATAGGTAAAAAGAATACCTATGGGGATTGCTGTTCGGAGAAGTGATTACTGAGCATGTTTGGTCATTTAATGGAAACGAGGTTGGCTTAGAGGTCGATTGATCTAAGTTATGTCTAAGCTTAGAAAGAATTTAAGGTTGTATTTATCCAGCAGTAAGCCACTGCAAAATGAAAACAGATACTTTTATTTACACTTAACAATATTAATGATGGATGGTTTTAACTTAATCAACGGCTGCTAATCTTTCAAAAATATACATTTTCTTTTTTAAAGTATTTTTATTTGGTGTGCCGCGGTATTAGTCCCATTTACCAGTGTGCCGTGAAGTAAAAAAGTTTGGTAGACACTGATCTAAATTTTGAATTTATTTAAAATTAAAAAAAAATGAATAGGCAATATTTAAATATTTGTCGCCTGCTGTGGCCCAGTTGATTAGAGCTTGCTCTACCGAGCACGCGGGTCTGGGTTCGATTCCCGGTCAGATCACAGTGAATTTGAGAATTATTCAACTCAAAGTTGTGATCAAAGACTGGGTGTTTGTGATGTCAATTCACATTATTTCTTCTTCTCCCATCCTTCTGATCATTTAATAACTGGGTGTAGCAATAGCGATTAATCAACCACTAGTCCTGTTCTAGCCTTATCTTTCTTTCCCTACTACTCACTTTGAAAAAAGTGAGGTTGAGTGACTGAGTAACAAACAGTTCTCGTAGAAAAACTTCTGTTGAGATACCTCCATTAGAAGGCCATACCTCCACACTGGGAGCGGACATGGATTTTTAAAAAAATGTATTTAAAATGAACTTTTTTTTGGGCTTCTTTTTCCGCGGTTCATCTGAGACTACTTGCGGTACACTAGTGTGCCACAGCTCACAGTTTGGCAGACACTGATCTACATATATACATTATTTGTAGAACTAAAATACTTTACGTATTTTTTTCACCTAATTAAATGTACGTGTTTTAATTCTAGTTTTATCCAAAACCATCGTTGAAATATCGCTGAAGTTTTCTATGATTATACCAAACAACCTTAAAAGGGGTCCAGTAAAGACTTATGTAAGTTTATTACAAAGCTCTTGTTTGTTGTCTTATTTATTAGGAATTTATACAATATAAAAGGCAACAGTGTCCTTACAGTTTAATAGATACACGATTACGAGCTGCAAGTTCAACGTTTATAAATTACCAATAATCAGTTCAGAAATCTATGGGATTTTTCTGCTTTTCAGCTGTGCACGACCTACGGTATATTAATTATTACATGACAATGCTACTTCAATACTAACAAGGCATAGAATTAAATCAGCATTGTAAATCTGTTTCAAACACTATGTACAAGTAATTGAAAACTTGTGTAGGTGGTATTTCAATGGAACTTTTTACTTTTTATTACAAACTGTTTTAACCACGTAGCTGCCAGCGATTTTAGAAACAATAGAAACTTAATAAAAAGTGGTTTGAATTACATAATTTAAGCTTAAGATGATCTTGTGTAGGCGTAGGGAACCTGCGGCTTTTTGGCTACTCTGGTGCTGGCCAATTCTGTAAGTCTGTAAATGTTTGTAAATTCGTAAATTCCTGAGATTTTGGATTTGAAAACTCCTGGAAGACCTAAAACAAAAGAAAATGGTCCCACGCTGGTAATTTTGGGAAATCCGCAAATTTCTAGGCATGAAATTGTTTTCGGCTTAAGATTGCCTAGTCAATGTTTACTGCGGTCTTATGTCGAATCAGAAAAACGAATGTGGCCTTTAGAGAAGAAAGGTTCCCTTCCCCTGTTCTAGTGTGTCCTGGCATATCGACTGTGGAATGGAAAAAGGACGTACCTCCCAGTTTTTTTCAAAATAGTTTATTTTGGATAATCAAAATGATACTACTTGATACACGTTCTATCAAAAGGATGTAAACTGAAAATGCCGAATTAGTATCTAAATTGAGGTTATAAGTATGGAAAAAGAAGGGCTGTTGAAATTGCAATCAGAAAAAAGACTTTAAAAAGGGTTTTTTATTAAAATATATTAAATTAATTATAAAACACAATATTCCTTTGTACTTTATTCCACTTTATTTAAAAGGTCAGTACCGGTTTCGCTCATTGCGAGCATTGTCCACTGATTTATACAAAAATAAAATAAAAATAAATTACAAATTAAATTAAATTAAACAATATCAAATTAATATCAGATAAAGGCAATTAATAAACTGTTAATCTGTCTCCACTCACTTCAAGGTTGTGTATATTTTATAATTTAACCTTATCCTAAAATCATCGAAAAACGTTATTTTGTCTCCTGTAAAATTTGTTATCTGTGAGTTACTTCACATGTTGAGTTAGGAATTGTGACACATGTTTCACCTCTTTAAGAAACATCCTCAGACAGAATATAACAAGGTTTACTAATAAAGTTAATTGCAAATTAATATAAATTGCAAAATTATTAGTTGCTCTCAATGCTTGTTACACATTTGAACACCAAATGGGAGGGATACTCACTTTTCGAAGAGATTCATTTTTTGAGGGATGAGTAAGAGGGAATTTCAAACATCATGGATATGTTCTTGAACAGAAATCTATAGGTCAACTGAAAAATCTTTTTATAAACCAACCTTACTGAGATTCAAACTCGTGTTCACAGGGATCGAAGCTAACGACGCCAGTCAACCATGGACGCGTAAAATAAAATAACTTAAATAAAATAGTCATCAGCAAACGGACCACGAAAATTTTATAAATTATAATTAAATCTCTATTTCCTGTATGCCATTTCGGGCTGTGCGTATCGACAATCTGATAAAACAGTTAATTTATATTGTGTTATATGGAATTCGTTAAAAGACCAATGGCTTGATATTGTGTCTCAGTAACAATGATACCAACCTCTGAACACTACGTGAGATATTCAAAGAATATTAATAATTATACATAATTTCAATCAAATAAACACGTGGACAAATATGTTAATGACAGTTATTAAATATTTAAATGTAAATATAAATATATTTCATTTAATAACACAAAGGTATTCGTCAAACCTGCAATCAACGAATGATTTTTTATATAATACGGTGGTTCTCTGTCTCACGTCTAATTAATATTTATCAACAATAATTACAGACATGTAATAGATCTGTATTACATTAATACCAATTATTATAGATTATTGTTTATATTATTGCATAATTAAGACTTGCGTTAAACATTCAATTAACATTACGTCAAAGCGTTATTTAAAATATTTCAGTTGATTTTTTTAAAAAAGAATAAAATAAAAATATTTTGAATTATATTCGATAGTAAACAAGGCGTCAGATATTTTTATTTTTTTAAATTAATTAGTATCAACTTTATGAGAAATTACATCTCAAAAATCCATGCACATGACCTCTAATATTTTATTTAAATACATAGTTTAAATGTGATATTGACCTATGAGAACATCGCTAGAAAACATCTTTTCCAGTAGATCACAGACAGGGTTTTAAATAATGGTATTGCCGAAATGGAAATCCCGATACGCATAGTGTTTTTAAATGCATAAATACCAGGAAAATATATAATCATTAGAAAACATCACATGTTTTAATAAAATTGTTCATGGTTAATTTTTTTTTTTAATCTGCCAAGAGTTCTACCAATATTGACTATTTAGAGAATTGAAAAGTCTTTTAATTATTAATATAAACGTCGGAAAAGGGATCGACGAGCGATGGGGTGCAAAGCGACCCTAGATAAATTTGCGTAATATTTGGATTGCATTTATTGAGGTATCATTGAAGATTACAATCAATATCAGCTAGATACTGTTTTATTTAGCGAATGGTTGAAATAAGAAGAATTTTGTCATGTGATTGCACCCCATATGAATTTACCGGCTTAAAACCCTCCAAGGACGAGCGTGACCATATGGTCACAGTAAATACCGTTGTCTATTGATCCCACTATTCATCCTTTTTCTACCTGAATATCGTTGCTTTAAGTCATATTTGGTTAAGAAGGGTACAGACTTGAGTTAGTCATCATAATTTTTGTTAGGAATAAAAGTTATCTGTGATTTCAATATGGCCTAAAAAATATTTTTTTTATCGAAAAAAAGCTCTCGTCTCTGGAGGGTTAAGAAAAACACTTGCTTATTATTTTGATATACTAGCTGGTTCTCGGCAAGCGTTGCAATGCCACTCAAAGAAAGAAAGTGTTTGTGTTTTAACTGTATTTATTGTGGTGCATGTTTTCTTGTTCTATCTGTTTGACGTATGACGTTTGCTGCAGATTATCTATGATACAACACACGCGCCACCTACAGTAAGATAATTGTACCATAACCTTTGCGCAATTACAAGCATACGTTGTCAAAATGAACTATATGGCAGACATACAAACGTTGATTTTTATACATAAGACCTACTGTAAGTTAATTTTAATATGCCTATAACCTTCTCGGAAGTGCAAGGAAAATTTTTGTCAAAGTTTTATTGCAATTGGATGAGCGGTGTGGCAACGCATAAAAAACGAAAAAACAAACATTCATTTTTTATATATTAGAAGATTATTTAACGACATGATATTTTTATTTCTTTCGAGTTTTATTTAATTTTTAGTTTCTTTTTGGATTCATTATCATGTATCAGCTATGATTATTTTTTATACACCTTCAATAGATAGAAACCTTCGCATGTTTACACAAGTAACTCTATACTTAGTTAAAACGTATATATTTCAATTCCCTTACGTGTTCTCATAATTTAACTCGGCTAATGTAACAAAGATGTTTCCATTCACAGAATGGCGTGCCATTTGACATGACTTATCACGTTTCTGAAGACCTTCGTGGTACACCATTGAAGCAATAATCGTAAGTTGCTATATTAAATCGCTTGCTGAAATACTACAGAAAATCTTTCGTAAGCGACAGAAAAAAAATAAGTCATTGATTGTTTAATCTTTGGCACTGGTTTTAAACATTTTTATAAAAGTGAAATTGAACACGACCCCGCAACAATTTAGTGAGAAAGGTTTTATATAAGTTGACAAAAACATGTTTGAATATGTTTGAAAACGTTGAATAGAAGTTTTTTATTTACTACTAGCCGGTTCCCGGCAAGCGTTGCAATGTCACTCAAAGAAAGAAAGTGTTTGTGATTTAATTGTGTTTATTCAAGTGAATGTTTTCTTTTTCTGTATGTTTGACGTTTGCTGCCGATTTTCCATGGTACAACACACGCGCCACGTACTGTAAGTTAATTGTACTAAAACCTTATCGCAAGTGCAAGCAAACGTTGTCAAAATGAACTATATGGCTGACATACAAACAGTGATTTTTAAATATATGACCTACTGTAAGCTAATTTAACTAAGCCTATAACCTTCCCGAAAGTGCAAGCAAAAAGTTTGTCTAAGTTTTATTCCAATCGTATGAGCGGTGTGGCAACGCTTAAAATAAGAACAAACAAACATTCGTTTTTATATACTAGATTATTATTATATTTACAGTGGACAAATTACAGAGCCACACATACCGCAATGGTCTTAAGGTCAATGCGAGTAAAACCAATGTGCTCTGCAACAATACCTGCCCGGACCCAGACTACCCCCTAACGACCGCGGTGAAAAACATCGAGAGAGTCGATGACTTCAGGTATCTGGGGGTACATATCACGGGAGATGGCAATCCGCGTTAAGAGCTCGCAATCCGGTTGGGGATAGCTGGAGCAGCTTTCAATTCAATGCGGAAAGTCTGGGACTCAAAAACAAGTGCTTCTTGTTTATCGCGTGCATTCTGACAGTGCTGCTTTACGGTAGTGAGTCATGGCACCTTACAAAATCACAGAGTTAACGTATACTGTGCTTTAATAACAGATGCCTGTGCCAAATACTGGGAGCACGGTGGTTTGACTTTGTCAGAAACACGGAGATAAGGGAACGAACTAAACAGCCGCTAATTACGTCCAAAGTGAAAAAGCGACGATGGACCTAGCCTGCGCTGAGGATACCACAAGAAAGCTTGAATTCTGCTTGTGTCTTCTACCAACCGGATGGATTCCGCTGCCATGAAAGGCCACTGATGACCATCTATAGAATGTACTCGGCGAATTTACGGGACGCTGGAATGACATGGGAGGAAGCAAGAAGACTGGCGGGGGACAGAGAATCTTGGGGGAATCATGTGGTGGCCATATGTTCCGACTAGGGAGCGGATATGGAAAAAAAGTATTGAATTTTACGGTAATTAGTTACCTAATGATTTGACATGCACTGTTTGCCGACAGCAAGAAAAAAAAACTAGAATTAACCTTAAAACTTGGCGTGTTTGAATTATTTATCTTTTTATTGTTTAATCTAATCAAACTAAGCTAATAGGTTCTTAGAAAATCAATAATTTATTTATTATATTACGGATGAATTGAAACGTTTTTAATTAAAATATCAACTCTCACGATACAGCGAATGGTTTACGTAATTGCTATTAATTTTAATCGAGCTTAAGAATCTAAAGACTTTTTTATTAAGAGATTTTTTTTGTAAATCAGCGTATTTCTAATGTTTCTAATTATTTGACGACTCCTACATTTGTCATGTTAAAATGACAACCCTTGATAAAGGAACCTGGAAATGGTTCAATACTGTATGTTAAGAAATTATATAATGCACCCCTAAACTAATACACTGAACTCCCTTTTATCACATTTTTTTACACGATTTCGATACAACACGATGCAAAAAAAAGAGAAAAAAACATTCGTTTAACAATGCGTAACAGTAATTTAGAATAACCTACATACCTCGTATGTACTTACTACTCAGTACTACTTAGTAAGTGATGAAAGCGATGTCGGACCAAACGTGCGTAAACTGATTCATCTATTGTCTTGCGGTGATAGTGAATAATTTTTGTTACCTATTGATTTTTTAAATACAATTTAGATACAATAAGTAATAATGAATTTTATTTTTTGATATCCTAAATTGTTTTTTATACATGGAAATCCACCATATTTTTTTTATTTTAGGGTAATTTTTTTACACGTTTTTAACGGTATCGCGTGGAACGTATCTACCGTGTTGATAGGAAGTTCAGTGTACAGCAATTCTAATCATTGTCAGTAGTAAATAACTCCTGTAATGCCATAAATACTGCTACAAAATTTTTGGAGTAAAACAAGAAAACAACGTAAAAAAATGAATTTCTATTTTTAAATTGATTTTGTTATTCAAAATGGCCGCCTCGTGTTTTTACTCAAGCCTTTAATCCAGCGATTTCCAACCTGGGAGGTGTGGACTATTGCAAAGGGAGGTGCGAATACTCCAAAACATTTATTTACTCTCTAAAACAGCCATACTCAACCTTTTTTTCCTCCGGGCCTTATTCAGATATTTGCTTCTCTAAGTGGGCCGCAACATATACATTATTTTTAGCTCACCGAGGAATTTTAAATCCTCGATTTGGTATACTTTTCCCCACATATCTCCGAAACTCCTTTTGTTTTTTAGCTCACCGAGAAATTTGAAATCCACGATTTGGTAAGAGCTTACTAGGCCGCACGTTAGGGTTTACTGGGCCGCAGGTTGAGTATGGCTGCTCTAAAACGTGTCTTTATTACTATATGAAATAACGGCGCGAAGATATTTTCTTCTTCAAAGGGTGGCGCAGTAAAATAAAGGTTGGAAACCACTGCTTTAATCCGACGAGCCAATCGTCTATCGTGGTACGTAAAATATCCATGGGAAAATTGGTCACTATTTTTTTCAGGGCATTTCTTAAACATTTAATGTTGGTTTTTGCTACAGGCTATCCGCTCCAACTCTGTCAACAACTTTTACTTCATAGGTTTTTAAAAGGGGCTTCCAGAAGGCCAATCTTGAGCTCTGATAAACTGCATATAGAGCAGATTTAACAACTGGTCCTTTTAAGCTGCCTACATAACTGTAAAACAACATTCTTGAACATATCAACCGTTACTAAAATAAGATTACTATAGTGAAATAGTTGTTAAAATCGTGACTCTATTTATTGCTATTGTTTATTGCGAGTAATGTTTCTAAGACTATTGCCACGGTTAATAACTCAATTTAAGTTTAAAGTGACCATTGGCGGATCCAAGGGGGGGCTATGGGGGCCATGCCCCCCCCTGAGAAGATTTTTTTTACCATTTTTATATTTTATAAAAATTTTATTGTGAAATGGGCTTTTTAATTGTTAAGTTAACTATGTTTTATATAATACATACTTAATTATGTATAAACTATTTTTATACAGATATAATATTTTTAAAACATCTATTTTCTAATGTATTATTTATGTATCACGTTTATTTTCAACTTGAATGGCCCCCTCCTGGGACAGTTTCTGGATCCGCCAATGAAAGTGACTATCATTTAAGATCGTTTTTTTAATGTAATTAATATTATCAACGAATATGTATACACTCAACATTTCGTTACACGGTAGATATGTTTCACAAAAACTGTCCAAACCAGTGGCTCCTAAACTTATTATGCTCATGGACCCCTTTGAAAGCAAAAACCTGACGATGAACCCCCAAGTGAAATAATAAATTTAATTTGAATGTCTTGAATGGTACTTTTTCTATCCATGTCCGCTTCCAATGTGGAACATATGACCTCTTAAAAGAGTTATCTCTACAGAAGTTTTACTGCGAGAACTGCTACTCAGTTGATTGCCGATGATGATGAATCGGGAGATAATAATTGTCATTACTTTTGTTTTTATGTACGATAATTATATTTTACTTAGGTCGTAAAAATCGTTACCATTTTATTTATTTTACTTTTCATAATAATAAAAAATCTGTCCGGAATATTTTATATATCTATTCTACCGCGGAACCTCTGACGGTGTGCGCGCAGCCCCAAATGATTTTTAATTTGTCACGGACCACCTCAGCAGTCTCACGGACCCCTGGGGGTCTCTATGAACCACTTTGGGAACCACTGGTGTAAACTAATGAAATGTAACATTGTCCTAAAAATGATTCGATTGATCAAATTCTTGAGTATTAAATGAGAATATATTATGATCAATATTTCATCGGAGAATTTAAGAATATATAATATATATACTGTACAATTAACCTGTTTTAATGCAATACTATGATTTTATTAATGAAAATATTATGCTAATGAAACCATGTAATTCTACATTAACGGTATAACGATAAAAACAATTAAATAATGATTGGCACTGGCTATAAGAAAAGTTACTATACTTCTGATAAACACTTCTTAATCAAATGACTGCATTAAATCCTCGATATAACGTACTAATACAGGGTGTGTTCGTTATATAAAATTTCAGTTTCTTTTAAATAAACGAGACACAGAAACTCCAAACTTAATCTTTTTTAAATTTGTAGTTTTTAAATTAAAGTCAATTTAATAATTTAGGATTACGACGATGTATTTTATTGTAATTTACAATTTAAGCTTATTGAACGGAGGAATAAATGTTTCCATTCACTTTGAGTAAATTACTTAGACTGATATGCAGATTTGTGAACTAGTGGTCAGCGTTGCAAGTGTCAGAGTTACGTTTAGTATACTAGTATTATGATACGAGGATATGAAATGATTTTCATTGAAATGAAAATTGAATTGAAATGAGAATCGCCAGACAATAAAATGTAAACGTAAAAAATAAATGATTTTTTTTAAAAAAAACGACATATTATTAGAATTAATTGATAAATTATTTAAAGGGGTATAACAATGGCGAATTTGGGAGATTTAACTGTTCATTTAAAATTGGAAAACTGGAAAGCTGTGCCCTATTTATTTCCAATATTTCCTGATAAAACAATTTATGTTCACATGTGTTCTTGTGTAACAATTTCAACCCTACATCTGCAGCGAACGAGTTCTTTCGAGAACAAATCTTTAAATAATTTATCAATTAATTTAAATAATGTCGTTTTTTAAAAAAATATTTCATTTTGTTTTATTTTATTATCGTATTTATTTTTTACGTTTACATTTTATCGTCTGGCAATTCATTATGCCCAATATTATAATCTGCCCACTTAACTCACAACAATAATTCTTATCGTAAATTCTCGCTATCAATTAGGTTAACAATACGTTTAGAGCGAATATACTTGTGTGTTTGTATATAGACAATACAAAACTTCCGCTACCTGTCAGTTCGATTGCATTCGCGCAATGAATAGCACCGGAAGATGCCGAGAGGCGAAACCCGGGTCGTGTTTGGCCAAAATTATAATGGAAACGTACACTATGAAAATAGTTATAATCTAATATATTTGTATTGAAATTATGTTG
Source organism: Himalopsyche anomala (assembly GCA_031772345.1). Lineage (NCBI taxonomy): Eukaryota > Metazoa > Arthropoda > Insecta > Trichoptera > Rhyacophilidae > Himalopsyche > Himalopsyche anomala. The sequence goes on along the minus strand of CM062837.1, from coordinate 23,551,111 downwards.
ATCTAAAGAGGTCAAATTGTAAATGTTTTAAAAAATTTCACGTTTAGCTATATTTCAACCCCGAAATGATGAGCATGACCATATAGTCATGCGGCATTTCTATACGACGACTTTGCACTTTTTTTTTTAGGAATAAAAGTTATCCGAGTTATTCAATATGGCTTAAATAATATTTTTTTATCGGAAAAAGCTCTCGTCTCTGGTGGGTTAAGTGTGGAATTTAATCATAGTTATTCTCTTTCTGAATAGGTCTGCTGATTGAATCACATCGTTAGTCGTTCTTTTGACATACAATTGCGTTTATTTGTACTTCTAGTGTCCTTTTATTTTGCAATCAGGCTTCGCTTGTTGTAAAGCGAACGTGCAACTGTCAAAATAATAAAAAAGAAGTTTTGCGACGACATTACAATGTTTGTTTTTATCATTTTTATATTTCATTAAAATATAATTAAATTAGTTAATCAACTAGGTCGTGACTCCGCGGCACGTATCTGATATAATTGTTTACTGGTATTATCACACCATTACTGAAATATAATGTACCTTGAAGAAGAATTTTATCAGAGGATAGAAAGCTAATTGCAGAGTATCTCTTTAGTCTTTACCCTGAGCCAGTTGTAATAGATCACTGAATCCTTTTCAGAAATTGAGCAACACCAGATTCGTGTGAGACTCGTTTTACGATGTTTCAATTTACCGCGGTCATGAAACGTACATTTTGTTCAATAACAATTCAATTAAACAAAAAAATCAATAACAGATTATTTAACAAGGGTAAACCCGGAAGTCACCTGCTGTGGCCCAGTTGGTTAGAGCTTGCTCTACCGATCACGCAGGTCTGTGTTCGATTCCCAGTAAGTACACAGAGAATTTGAGAATTATACAATTCAAAGTTGTGATCGAAAAATGGGTGTTTGTAATGTCAACTCACATCATTTCATCTCCTCCCATCCTTCTGATCCTTCAATAACTGGGTGTAGCAATAGCGATTAGTGAACTACTAGTCCTGTTCTAGCCTTATCCTTTTTTCCCTACTACTCACTTTGAAAAAAAAAATGAGGTTGAGCGACTTAGTAACAAACATTTCTCGTAGAAAATACTTCTGTTGAGACACCTTCATTATTAGGACATATGCTCCTCACTGGGAGCGGGCTTGAATAAAAAAAAGAATATTAGTACGCATCTATCTTTTTTTCTAAAATACTACTTGACTCACTTCAACTCTTCTTCTTTCTTCTTTGGCCATGTTCGCTCCCTATGTGGAGCATATGGCCACCACGCGGCACCTCCATGTTTCCCTGTCTTCCGCCAATTGCTTTGCTTCCTCCCATGACATGCCAGCATCCCTCAGTTCCGCCGAGTACATCCTATGGATAGTACCCGACGGACGTCCGGGACGCTGGAATCCCACCGGTCGAAAGAAGAGGCGGGCAGGATTGAGGCTTTCCGGAGGCATCCGCAGCACGTGACCCATCCAGTTTCAACGTCTCTCCATAACCACTGACGTGACGGGACGCTGTCTTGTACGCTCCCTTATCTCTGAATTCCTCACAATCTTCACCTCTAATAGGCCCTTAATGACGGTATTTTATATTAAATACCAGTATTGCAAGCTGTAATTTCAACAACATTTAACATGCAAAAAATGTGTTTGAATTAGATGTTCTCACAATATAATATCTTGGCACTTAGCCATCGATTTATTAAATAAAAATAAAATATGAAAATTTTGTATTGAATAAAAACCTTTGTTATGACAATTTTATTTTTATCGAAGAAATATAAACACTTCCTATAAATTTATATTGTTAGTTTATGAGTAATGAATTGTACAACTGTGTCATAAAAAATGACATCAAGCCATAATAAAATATGTTACAATTACTATGATTGTTTTATTAGACAAGTACGCGGTTTTTATTACGATTCGTTATTCTCCTTAACCTTGTATCTGTGTCAATATCATTCGCAGTCTAACCAATCCTTATATCCAAAATGACACCCTTGTAAAATTATATCACTTTATAGCCCAATCAAAATATATTATTTCCTAACCATTAAAATTCGTATTTACTGTCATATCCTGTCGCTCGTATGACAATTATTTGCATACATGTCATACAACGATTCTAAATTCAAAAACAATAAACATTGTCTATGCACAGTAATATGAGCGAGCAATATCAGTTCTTTATTTAAAACTATTTTTACTTACAAATTTGAACGAAAAGAAAATTATTGGAAATTCATAACATAATATTTAGTTTTTAAGATTTAATAATAAAAGTTTCCTATATTGGTGACAAAAACTGTTTTAAAATGTTATGATTGAAACGGGTCCTTATCATTTTATTAAATTGTAGATATAGTAAAGAATAACGATTTTTCTATATCCGTTCCCTGTACGGAGCATATGATCACCACACAGTTCATCCAAGATTCTCTATCCTCCGCCAGTCTTTTTGCTTCCTCCCAGGTCATATCAGCGTCCCGTAGCTCCACTGAGCACATTCTGTGGATTGTTATTAGTGGCCTTTCACGACGCCGGGATCCATCTGGTTGGTAGAAAAGACAGGCAGGGTTCAAGCTCTCTTGAGGCATCCGCAGCACACGTTCAAGCCAGATCCATCTTCGCTTATTATTTTGGACGTAATAAGACGCTGGTTACTGCATTCTCTAATCTCTATGTTCCTGGCAATGTCAGACCACCATACTTCTAGCATTCGCTGCAGGCACCTGTTTCCAAAGCACAGTAAACGGTACTCTGCGCTTTCGTAAGGTTCCATGATTCGCAACCGTTAAGCAACAACGTCAAGATGCATACGTTGAACATATTTTCACAAGAAAACAATTTTGGACACCATTATTTCAGTTTATCCCTAAATTTTCAATTAAGGTATGTTAATTAATTAATAACGTGTTTTTTGTTGTATACCTACTTATTTAAATTTATTTTGAGATTCGTAGATTGACTGGTGTTACCGTTCATTTTTCGTGAGCCGTCCTACAATAAAAATCAATCAGATTTGAATTGCACTTTTGACCCAGCCTTGTATCAATAAAACAGTATATTTCGGACCTTCCTGTTCATAAAAAAATCTTTCCTAAGCCAATTATTTTATAAATACATATAGTTACTATAAAACATTTATTGCATTTGTAAAATTTTATTGATGTATGCAAATAAGTATATTGCAATTATTATCCAGATTGCCGGTTGTATATTTTTTTATGTGGTAATATAAAATATTATGACAGTCTGTGAGGTCGAGCTCTAGCGAAATTTCGTTGACATTCAATGTTTAAAAAATTAGGGCATACCAACTTGATCATTTGATTTTCGGTACGCTAAAACGTTACGGATCTCATTTATAGAAATTAATTTGCACAATCTCAACGTTGACAGACAAACTGCATGTCCGGACATTATCAATCTGTAATCTAAATATTATCAGGGGCGTCGAGTTGTTTTTGGAAGATTCAGAATCGGCGTAAAAACCCACTCCCAATGTGGAGCATATGGCCTCCTAATAAATTTATCTCAACAGAAGTTTTTCTACGAGAACTGTTTGTTACTCAGTCGCTCAACCTCACTTTTTTCAAAGTGAGTAGTAGGGAAAGACTAGGCTAGAACAGGACTAATGGTTAACTAATCACTTTTGCTACACCCAGTTAATAAAGGATCAGAGGGATGTGAGGAGAGGAAGTGATGTGAATTGACATCACAAACACCCAGTCTTCGATCACGACTTTGAATTGAATAGTTTTCAAATTCACTGTGATCTTACCGGGAATCGAACCCAGACCTGCGTGATCGATAGAGCAAGCTCTAACCAAATGGGCCACAGCAGGCGACGAAATATTTACTTTTAATTTTTAAAAAAATGCATATTATATCCTAAAATATTGAATGTGAACTTGTGCAAAGCAGGGATGGGAAAAATTCGATATATTTGTCTATTTCTCGCGTTTTTTTTTAAATCCTCACAAAATCTCAATGCATTTGTTTCATTTTCAAGAAGAAGATAAAATGTATTGCGTGGATACATCAAATGTATTTTTTTAGGTGGATTCGAAAGTAACTTTGTAGAAGCTATTTTTTAATACATATAATATTAGATTTACTCCATTTATTGTGCTACAAAATGTGACACGTGTTTCGTTTTATTTTGATTTATAACTAAAGAATTAGAATCAATTTTTAATTTATTCGTAAACCTTGCGATGCTACGTCTGATGATGCTTCTTTAAGAGGCAAACACGTGTCACATTTTGTAACACACCATGTTTACTTTTAGGGAGTTCACTGTCAATACTTGGTGGAAAGGCATTATGTTAATAAAACCACAATATTCCTTTATATTTTGTTTCCACTTTATTTAAAAAGATCAGTTGACAATGCTCACCATGAGCGAAACCGGTTCTGACCTTTTTAAATGAAGTACAAAACAATATTGTGTTTTTATTAATACAAGTTTAATTACAAACTATCAAAAAACAATATTATGCTTTTTTTATTTAAAAAAATATTTGGCATAACAGCTAATACTAATGCGCCAAATATTTTTAAGTTGTTATAAAGGCCATCTGTAATAAATTTGATGAGAATTGATATCACAAACATACAAGTCTTGGATCTCGAAATTAAATTGTAAAACTCTAAATTGAATATTGAACTTGGCGGGAATTGAATCCAGACCCACCAGATGAGGAGAGCCAATCTCTTACCAGCTGACAACTTCATATGGTATGATATAGTTTACTGGATCGTTATTTTATTATTAAACTAAAAATATAAAATCTAACGAATTAAAAAATATATTCATAGCGACTGAAAACATATCTATTTATCGCCGTATACTTCGTAAAAAAAGTTACGTTTAAATTATATATCTTCAGTAATTTTAAATATAGAATTTTTTTTATAAAACCATAGAGCAAGGAAATGCACACAATTAATCTGAGTCGCGCACGATAAGCCATCAAATACAATAAATAAATAGTTTGAATTCCGAACATTTTGTGTCTATAGAGATAAAACAAATTGAATTATTGTCTTATCTGTCAGTCGGAAATCGAGGTCAAACTCTGCCGATAAAATTCTGCTAAAAACAAAACTAGGCCATGTTTATACATCATGTGTTTTTGTACACATCTATGAAAACTTTGAACGAAAGCGTTTAATCGATTTAATCCGATATTATGATTCTCAAAACTTATTGATACTGGATATTCTTATGTTTGATTGTGTAGTAGTGAATTCTTTTACTTCAAGCCTTCTCTGGAAAAATGTAAACATTGTTATACCATGTGATCTAATCCGGTGTTCTTCAACCTATGGTCCGCGGACCGACACCGGTCCGCGAAGATTTTTATGTTTCGAAAAATTTTCGACTTTATTATCTCCTCGATGTTGATGCAAAATGGTTAATAAACTGCCTTCTGATATCTGCAAGGTGTCATTTATCTTACGGAACTTCAATTTAAGATCGGTCAAAACTATCCCACTATACTACTTCTCTACCATTTGTCTCGATGCAACAGAGTCAAGCCATTGCTTGCTTGAACGGTATTTTTTCCCATTAAAAAGTAATGCTTTATCAACACACGAAATTCTGATTTTTCCATTGTTTTGAAAAATACAAAAGTAGCGTCACTAAAACCACTGTACTGTAACTTGTGAACTGAACCTCAATTGTTATGAAATTTTGACACGTATTATTTGAAGGTTGGTACTTCGTTCTAAAAATCATATGAATTTGTCAATAGTGGCACGATCTATATGTCATCGTACGAACTTATTGAGTGATGTTGGTTGACGCCGGTCCGCGAGATATTTTTTCTAATTTTTACCGGTCCGCCGATGTAAAAAGGTTGAAGAACACTGGTCTAGACGACAAGAGCTTGGCTCTACCGATCAGGCGGATCTAGCTTCAAGCTCCGGAAAGGTTAATATCAAATTTACATATTTTTTTTTTAAATCAAAATTTGAGATAATAATATAAGAAATTAGTGTTTGTTAAGTAAGTTATTCTCGAGTTTATCTCGAGTGCGGTACAAAACAAAATAACGTATGATCTTTCAACTTCAAAATATTTTGTGAATGCCGATACAAGATCTGTAATTCCAAATTTTGTTTAAAACTGTCGGAAAAATATTACTATTTTTTTTTTCTTTGATATTAATGAATTTCGCTTGATGGTTCAATTTTATTTTGTTGTATTGAAATTAACCGATTGACAGCCTAAGCAGTCGTTACGGAACTTTTAATAAATAGTGCTAAATGCTAACATTTTAACCTGGTGAGAACAGAAAGGTTGAGTGAGAAAAGAACTAGTAGTTAGCCCATATGGATTGTGGAATAACATTACCTTTTGGCTAATGTGCTTATAGATCATTATTAATTCGTCCGAAACCGTTAAAACATTTTAAGAAGTTTATGAAACAAATAAAAAGATAATGATTTTTTTTAGATTGCTTATCGCAACAAAAATTTGCATGTAATAATTATTTACTGCTTAATCTTGGATATAAATAAAGACACGACAAAGATCATTTTTAATGAAAAAATACATATTTAATTAAAAATGGCAATTAATTAGTTCTTATCATCAGACATAATACATTTATTGTGTTTAATTAATTCTAATCCATGAAATTATTTTTTACTGATAAGACCGACAACCTTGCCAGAATCTTTTCCGCAAAATATGATCATTTAATGATTTCAATGAAAAATGTATAAAACGTTGGTTTTTTTTAAATTATACAACAAGAAAATGATTGTTATGTAATATATATCTAAAATTTAAAAAACGGAAGCCATCTTATTTATAAATACTTCATTGAATAATTAATAACTGATGTTGAAAAAACTATATAATACCAGCCGGTTCCTAGCAAGCTATGCAATGCCACTAACGAAAGAAAGTGTTTGTGTTTTCTTTTTCTGTCTGTTTGACGTTTGCTGCCGATTGTCTATGGTACGATACACGCACCATCTACTGTAAGTTAATTGTACTATAATATCCGGGCAACTGCAAGCAAACGTTATCAAAAATTAAGTATATAGGAGATATACAAACATTGATTTTTATATATAAGACCTACTGCAAGTTAATTTTACTATGCCTATAACCTTTCCGGAAGTGCAAGCAAACATTTTGTCAAAGTTTTATTGCAGTCGGATGAGTGGTGTGGCAACACATAAAGTACGAACAAACAAACATTTATTTTTATATATGTATTGGATTATAATGTTTTAATGCCTATCGGTTACAAGCAAGCTTACCATTTATTTAAATTGAAATTAATATTTTACGAACACGATAAGAAAAAATTTCACACAAACAATCTGAGGATTATTCTTAAGACGACGACATACGTTTCACGTAATATTGCTGAACTGGTGAAAAAAGCTATCAATTTTCAATTAAAGGTATTTTACTCAATCGTGTCTCTCAACGGTTTTATTTTACAGAAGGAAATGATAGAATAGCTGATTGATCGTAAGACGATCAGTTTACCATCTGATTCAAGACTGAAACTATTATGAATACAATGCCGTTGTCGAGATATTGAAACACATTTGGACATGGTCGTCTAAGTCTGCGACAAATGTAGAAAAACTTATGTTGATATACTTCCATTAGGAGGCCATATGCTCCACACTGGGAGGATAACAGACACACGGATATGGATAAAAAAAATTAATCATTTAATCATTGCTTAAAATTTAAATGAAAATGCTGTTTTGTATAATTTATTAGTAACAATTAAATAATGTACGATTGAGTTTTGTAGAAAGAAACATAAAAGCATATTCAAAAGATATTGTATGTTATATCGAGTTGTAGTACACTTGGGCCTCGAATAACACGGTTATATAGTTCCACAAAAACGTCGTGTAATACAAATCCGTGTTATACAAAGTTTGAAGTTCATACAAAATTGGGGATTGCGTTACAAAAAAAAATATCGGAGATGGTTTATATAAATATGTACTTTATTTTTTTAAATAAGAAAATATACATTTACATATCTATTGAAAGAAACTTTAACAACATTATATAGCATTCATTCATCATCGCTATCACTTAAAATTATAACATGTTTTATTCTTTTTCGAGATCGGTTGTAAGTTTTCATCATCATCGGGGGACTCTGGATTTCTTGTGGTTTTAACCTTCAAGAATTCGGTAATAAGCGATTGTCTGCTTTAAGCGTATAAACCTTTGCGTATTTCTTTATAAGGTTCCAAAATTTGTTGTAATTCCCTCTTAAATTTTGAACTTCTTTCTATTATAGGATCCTTTTCAATATATATATATATATTTAATTTGAAGCCGTGTTATGTAAAGCGTGTTGTATGAAAAATATGCCACAATTTATACAACCGTGTTATATAAAACCGTGTTATACGAGATCCACGTGTATTAAGATGTCGATATGTCAGGCGCTATGCTTGTGAAAATGTAGTCACTTAAATTAAAAAATATTATTGAAACAACTTGCATTAGTTATTTTAACTGATATATAATATAAGGTTTGGTTTTTTGTAAGTGAATTTATACAAACAGAAAAATAAATGTTTTTATTGATTCCGATTTGAAAATTTCGAATTGATCAATAAACTGAAATGAGACATATTTTACAGAAAATAGTTGCTGAAAAAATTGTTATAAGGTTAGTAAGTAGTCAAGATAAACAGCAAAGACGGCTACAGACGGATTAATGAGATAATCAAATCGGTAAGTATATTGGAACCCCGATCTACCGTTCTCGCATTGTTCCTTTTCCCGCATGGATCGTTTATTATTCACAGTCTCGGCCAAACACCCATAAGAACAATGTTAAATAATCTCGCATTATTTTTTTACCGTTTTAATATTTTGGTCCCGTCACAAATATTATCCCGATTAACCGTTTAATATTTTTCATAAATAGCCACGGATCTCGTTTCGCGTTTTTTTTTCAGTGGAACCCCGATCTACCGTTCTCGCTATCATAGTTTTTTTGCAAAGATCGTTTATTTTTTACTCGACCAATGTAATAACAATGTTTAATAATTCCACGTTAATCATTCCCCGATTTACCGATTTCCTCGATCTATCATCTAATTATTATCGTCCCGTCTCAATTATTTTTTTAATATTTATTTTTTCGCTCATTGCATCGCATCTGGTTGCGTGAATTTTTCTTACTCAAAAATCAAAACTAAAATGCCTAAATAAAGAAAACTTGAACTCTAGCTGAGAAACTGAAAAAAATTCAAGGCGTTGAAAAAGATCTAAAAGAAAAACTAGTCGACATAGCAAAAAAAGTTAACTTAGAAAAGTACGCAAGTTTGAAGGGTGTCTGTCAAAATTTAAGTTCCAAACTACAAATAGGTAATATAGAATGTATTTAACAATTAAAGAATAAATTTGTATATTATTTAATAAAAAAAGTGAAATAAATAAATAGGTTAGTTGAAAATGAAACACTTTTTGATATTATTTGAAGATTTTCCTGCATTATCGGTTTTTCGCATTATTCGTTGTTTTATTACGGTCCCTTGGAAAACGTAAAATCGAGGTTTCACTTGTACACCACCCCGAATTACGCGCTGGCTTGAAATATTCGCCGCAAATCCCCAAATTGAACGGTCGCATTCCATTGTCGTTGCTACGAGACGGTCGTCTGTGCAGTGAATACAGTCAAATGTTGGCTAGCGTCTGTGTATTCAACACGTGCCAGGCTATACACGCATAGCCGGGCGACTGTCTATGCGTTGGATTTTGTCGCGATTTGCAATTTATCACTTAGTAACTAAATATTTCGTCCGTTTTTTTGCCTAGCTGAGGGAAATCTTAGTTTTGCATTTTTCGTGGAAAAAAACCAAATCCTCCAATTACACTACTCCCAATCACACGGTCTCGACTTTAGTGTAAATGGGTGTCTTACTTTATATTGATTGCTACTGGCTACACAATATAAACATTGAATAATACTGGAAAGATTACATGAATAGTGTAACGATGATAAAGAAGGTATTAAATAATATAAATTAAAAAAATATATATCTACTCACCAATAATTAAAAAAAATCTTTTGATATATTTTCTGTTTTTCACTTAAATTCGCGCACAAAAATAATTATTGCTGCGAAAATAACACAAATCAATAAAACATGTGAAACAATTTTATTTTTTAATCAACCATTCAGTGATTCCCTAGTTCACTAACTGAATTTGAAGCACTGCCATGCTCGCAATATTTGTTATCACTTGACATTTTATTACTAACGATAAGAGAATTTCTTTCAGGAGACTCTCAATAAAATTATAATTGTGTAATTATTGATTATTTTTTTTTACAAAATTTTCCAGTCGTAAATACCAATTCACAGGAACAGCGAAAATATTAATCGTTTCTCAGCTCAACGAGGTAAATACCACGTTTTCTTTGCGAAAAATGTACTATTAACGTACATTTAAATGATGTGTCACAACTCACAAGTAGATTTGTCACAGCCAGCGGTGGGCTGCCAATACGTTAACATATGGCTCGCTTAATCTCACAGCATTTCTCGATGTTCTGTTGAAGGAGTGAATTTTTTTATTACTCTTATGTGATTATATGCAATAAGCAATCGATTGTTACTAAATACACAATTAATACGTAGCAATATGCGATTTACCGTAAATTTATCATTCTAAATAGTTAAAAATGTACCATAGATAATATGTAGATAATATATAAGTCAGAAATTGCAGTTATATACTAATTTGATGTGATAATATTGTTTTCTATTAAATTAACAAGGGGCTCGCCGGCCTTAGCCAAATTTAGCAAGGGGCTCGCGCAATTTCAATATGCAATTTACCGTAAATGTATCAATGTAAATAGTTAAAAATGTACTACTGTGTATACTGAAGCTGTCGTAGATAATATATAAGTCAGAAATTGCAATTATATACAAGATTGATCTGAGAATATTGTTTTTTTTTTAATTAACAAGGGGCTCGTCGGTCTTATTAATATTTAACAAGAGGCTCGCACGAGCCCCTCTGAGCCAATTTAGCCAGTTGCAGTATACACAAGAGAACAAATGAAAACGTTAACCAGTCAATATGTATATTAATTGGACATACATTTTTGTGTCCATGTCCGCTCCCAATGTGTAGCTAGTGGAGGTATCTCAACAGAATTTTTTTTCTACCAGAACTGTTTGTTACTCAGTCGCTCAACCTCACTTTTTTTCCAAAGTGAGTAGTGAGGAAAGAAGGATAAGGCTAGAACAAGACTAGTGGTAAACTAATCGCTATTGCTACACTCAGTTATTAAAGGATCAGAAGAATGGGAGGTGAGGAAAATAATGTGAAAACAAACACCCAATCTTCGATCAAAACATTGAATTGAATAGTTCTTAAATACACTGTGATCTTACCGTCGAACGCAGATCTGCGTGATCGGTAGAGCAAGCTCTAACCAAGTGGCCCACATCAGGCGACAATTACACATACATAGTATAACAATAATCACGCGTGCACTCATAGTTTTGTCACTTGCCAGCAACTCTCCACTGCTGTGCTTAACTGACATTTGACATTTCACATAACCTCAAAAATGTTAACGTCTTGTTGTCATTATCATGTAATTTAAGCAAAGCTAAACCATAAATTCATTTCTACTTTGGCTAGCGCTTATCGGTGTACTGACATAACCGAAAGCGTAATGTCACTACTACTGTGCCTAGCAGTCGTCAGTGAGTTTATACACTTACTGTTAATTCATAATTTGACTAGTTAGGGTTAACATTAATTTTAATTATGTAACCTCAGTTAAAACTGTAAGGTAATGTACGCATTGACTATTGAATGTATACCACATGTTTCAAAGCTGCTGCAGGCTTTATTTTCAAGGGATTCAGAATACTGACATATAGGAAAAAATGGTAATTTATTGGTTTATTTCTTTTGACATACGCATTGCATGCAATGCTCCTAAGACAAGATGTTAGCTGCGCTGAAATTTCAAAGGCTGCGCGCGCCGATAAAATACTAATTGAATAACTGTCTTGTAGTGCGCGCCAACGAGTGCGTAGAGGCTTCCCAACTACTGCGCGGCCACGCCCGCGCGCAGCTTATTGCATGTTAGTTTAATGATTCTTTCACAAATAAATATTCGTCAATTTCGGTACTTTTGAATACCTTCCTTTTTTCTTCAGATGCAACAATTCGACGCAAAATATTTTTCTCACATTTTGAATGCAGTTATTATTTTTCAAAATACGTTGTGGTCAGAGGTGGGCTGCAGGGGGCTCGGGGGGGGGGGTCGCGCGAGCCCCTCAATAAATTTCGGTGCGGCCGAAGAGCCCCTTGTTAAGATAAAAAAAGTCATTTGTCTCAAATAAAATCAGCACCTAACTGCAATTTCTGTAGATGATTAAATTTTATTATTTAACAAGACTTGGTTGCCCCTTTATTTATTTAAAAAATACATTAACTTCGGTTGCATAATAAAAGAGACCCTAGCTGACCGTAAGTGGCTCGCGGGCCACGGTTAATGCATCATCTATATTCCATGACTTGGAGGCATTATGGATAAGATTTACCGAGCCCCTTGTTAAGATATTGGCAGCCCACCACTGGTTGTGGTTCTTTTATACACCTACCCCCTCGCCCCAACTTTTTCGTCACATTTTAAAGACCGTTTATCTTCTCAAATATGAAATATTAAATGGCCAGTCCTAAAACATATACCATATGTATGTTTATATAAGTGCATCTAAAACTGTTTTATTATTTACTTTGGCGAGATATTCTTACCGCAGAGTAACATATTAGGATACATGTGTCTTATCCCAATATGTTATTCAATTGCAACAATATGTCACTAAAGTAAATAATGAAAAAGTTGGTGAAGCACTAAAATAAACAAGCTCTGTTGACCAATCGTTATCTTAAAATTATTGACTGTGGTAGAAAAAATATATCATGTGTAGTGTTCGAGTTCTCTAGAAATTTTCAGTAAATTTAAATCCTTCAAATAATACAAAATACGTATACAGTAAAACCCCCATTTAAACTATAGTCGAGACCGTGTAATTGGGGGTGTGAATCTCATACAAAATTAGGGATTTGGTTTTTTTCCGCGGAAAACACAAAACTAAGATTTCCCTTAGTTTTGCAAAAAAAAAAAATATGGACGAAATATTTGGTTTTTATAATAGTAAATATCCCGCACACAGACAGACGCCCAGCTATGCGTGTATAGCCTGGCACGTGTTGAATACACAGACGCTAGCCAACATTTGACTGTATGCGCGGCACAGACGACCGTCTCTTAGTAACGACAATGGAATGCGACCGTGCAATTGGGGGATTTGCGGCGAATATTTCAAGCCAGCGTGTAATTCGGGGTAGTGTAATTGGGGGTTCCACTGTATTGCCAGAAAAAATATACACATAAACTGAGAGTTTTTTTTTAAATTTAAAATAACCTTTTTGAAAACATAACTCATCCAACGCCTACTCGATCATTCGAGTTCGTTTTTTCATTTACTGGAAAATGTTGAGTTGAGTTTTGAGTTGACATTTGCTTAATTATTGTAGACAGCGCTTCCTTTAACTGTTGCAAATTTTTCGTCTTACGCCAGTAATTTCAAATATATTAAATTCTGTAGTGAGAGCATTGAAAGCATCATTACCATCATCAGATTCCTTTGCACTATCTGCGATAGATAAATTTAATTAATATTGAAGAGGCAATTGTTTTTCTGACATATAATATAGTAGTAGTTCAACAGTCGAACCGTAGAAGCAGTAGTGTGGTGGGGCCAGGTTGGCGACCTGACGCTTAAAAATGAGCCAGGACACCGCCCTGCCACCTTTTTGAAATGTAACTTAATTTTCAAGTCCATACATATATTCAAAATACTGTTCATAATATCAAAATTGATCTAGCCGACGGATTTGGCGACTTTATCTGTTATTAATTTAATATTAAAAAAGAAAACCTCATTCTGCTTATTCGACACTTCGTCTTATTCGTCTTATATTATTTTTATAAAGTTGTTATTAACTGTGGGTTACGTCTTTTTTTCTTTCCACAGTCGATATACATCCTTGTTAGCCACGGCTATTGACTGGCAAAATTACTAAATTTGGTATACCAATCATAGTTCTAAATTACTATAAGTACTTTACTATTACTATACTTTGTCGCCTGCTGTGGCCCAGTTGGTTAGAGCTTGCTCTACCGATCGCGGAGGTCTGGGTTCGATACCCGGCAAGATCACAGTGAATTTGAGAATCATTCAATTCAAAGTTGTGATCGAAGACTGGGTGTTTGTGATGTCAATTCACATCATTTCATATCCTCCTATCCTTCTGATCCTTTAATAACTTGGTGTAGCAATAGCGATTAGCCAACCAGTAGTCCTGTTCTAGCCTTATCCTTTTTTTTTAAACCATGTCCGCTCACAATGTGGAGCATATGGACTCCTAATGGAGTTTATCTCAACAGAACTGTTTCTACGAGAACTGCTTGTTACTCAGTTGCTCAACCTCTCTTTCCAAAGAGAGTAGGGATAGAAGGATAGAGCTAGGACAGGACTAGTGGTAAGCTAATCGCTCTCGATACGCCCCGTTCATAGGATAGGATAGGTGGGAGAGGGGAATTCAAGACATCACATACATCCATGCTTTCGAACAGAAATTCATAAATCGATTAAAAAATCAATTTATAAAACTGTCCGTACCGGGATTTGAACCCGTGCCCTCCGTAACCGAAGCCAACAACGCTGACCACTCGGCCACACAATAGCGATTAGCCAACCACTATTCCTGTTCTAGCCTTATCCTTCTTTACCTACTACTCACTTTGAAAAAAGTGACGTTGAGCGACTGATTAACAAACAGTTCACGTAGAAAAAACTTCTGTTGAGATAACTTCATTAGGAGGCAATATGCTCCACATTGGAAGCGGACATGGATTTTTAAAAAAATAAGCATAAAAGTATGTATGCACATTAAAAAATGCTTACATAAATAAAATTATACTGTAAGAGTTGCGGCCCCTAGTTTGAGAAATGTTTAAGTAGATGATTTTAATATGGCGTATTTCAAATGATTTATTTTAATTTTGTCGAATGAATTAAGTACGCATGTGCTAAGTTTTAAAAACATTATTATCATATACGCAAAAACTAGGCCGATGCTATTTTGACTTGCGATGTTATCACTCTGTATCTTTAACAACCTTGGATAGTATGGTGATACGACAATTTAATTTTACACTATCATTTATCTGTGTACTAGCTGGCCCGGCGAACTTCGTACCGCCTCAGAATAAATAAATGTTGTGTTAATTTATTGGATGAGTTAAATTCAGTTTGAATGAATACTCAAAATGAATTAAGTTCAATAAATGTGCAAAATTAAAAATGAAAAGTATTTTAATTACATTGAAATGATGTTATTCACGTGGCACAGTCGATAGATTTAAAGGAATGCAGTGGACCAACGATTTGATTTTGAATTGTGAAGTTGAAATGATCCACATCTTTGTTATTTGCTGCAAGAATTGCTCGTTCACTCAACCAATTATGATGTTTGTGATTAGCAATGATATTCAGGAACACTTTGTTGATTGTCCTTCGATGAGACGAAATTTCAAAAATTCGGCAAAAACGAAATCAATCCATTCGATTCGTCGACAGGAACACGGCCGTTACAGATAGTCAGCAAATGCTTGGAGAAATCTGCGGCAGATGGTCGTTTAGAAATGCAACTCGCATGTTTGTCGTTAGCTGAAGTTTCTTAACATAGCGCCACAGAGTCGATGTTTTAAGTCAAGCGTTTATTTCATCGGCAGCGGTCGATCTTGGAATAACTGGTAGTGTTTGGCGAAAATCGCCAGATAGTAGAATCATTGCGCCTCCAAAACATTTTGAGTCATTGCGCTGATCTTTCATAGTTCGGTTGAGTGCTTCCAATGCGGAGGAAAAATAAGCCACCATTTCCCTCATCAATTGCCTTCATTAAAGTATCGTACACTTTCTGTTGGGGGTTCAACAGTGGTACATTCGTTCGAAGTGATTGGTTCAATGCATCTCGATCATATTCACGTTTACGTTCCGATTCTCGATTGAAAGCGTCGTTCATTCCTCGATCTGGCGACGCATCATGCAGCGCATGAGGTAACACATATCTTCGATCAAAAGCAACGCCTGGTTATGTATCTCCTCATTCACCTCGAGATCGGGATTCTCTGAACTGACGCGAATTCGGTGTAAAGTGTCTTCGGACATGTCATCCTTGTACTTTTTCCACAATTCACGTGGATTCGATGGGAAGCATGTCAAAAAAATGATAGCAAATAATGTGCGTATCTGACTTGGAGACGCAGAAACAATTGCTTCAGCGATTGTCATGTCCCAATGAGTTTAGTTTTCAAGCAAATTGAGCTATTGACATGCGGCACGAAATGTTAGGCATACGACGCCATTGACAGTTCGAAATGATTCGAAATGTCGACCCGAAGGGAATTATTGGTTGTTTTTCAGATTTTTCATGTTCACAGAACTGAAAGACTCTTAGAAAACCATTCCGAGCACTCTTACTGATTGGTTTAGAAGTACTTGGCATAGCTAATACCTCTTTATTTCACTGTATTTTAAATAATAAAATTACATCTTCACAATGTTGACAAACGACTACTTTTGTATGACAGTAACTGTCAAACAAAGACTGTTGCTAAGAAATGTGTTGGTCTAGGATAAATTTGTTCTCAATGCTTGTCACCAACATAATGACAGGGATCTTTTCAAAATTATTCAAATAATACTTTTTTATAATTTTACGAAAGTTCATTCTAAATTTTCTTATTTTTTATATTACGAAATGACATAAATTCTCATTATAACAAAGAACGCAACATTTTCCAAATCTTCAATATTATATTTATGAGATTATCTTTCATTAGAAAAAAATATATATTTTGGTTTAATGTTCCACACATACAAACAGTTATACAGTCAATCCTGTTTTTATGCGGTAGATGTGTTCCACGAAATATCGCAAAAAAAATCGCATAAAAAAACTTGACTTCCATAGAAATAGTGGGGTGCGTTACTTACATTTTAAAATCCGCATAACTTTGAAACAGCGAGTTAAAATATACACTAAATCGCAAAGTATAAGAAAATTAGGGGAAAACCACGGCGTAAAAATATTAAAAAATAGTCACTGTATGACAATTCTATGTGTGTTTTAAAGCATGTGGTTCTAAATCACTCTTTTTCAGAAGAAATAGTATGCGCATCAATTTCATAAAACTATGGTTGTTTTCTAACAATAAAATTAGTGATCAGAGTTTGTTCAGATTTTCTTTTTCGATAATTAATTGTTTATGCAGTTTGTTATACCCATATATATAATATATTCTAAAGTTATCGTTGAAACTTGAATGCGCAATCAGAATTTGAATCATTTAGAAAGAAATGATCTTCTAATTTACTGAAAAGTTGGATACCTTCTTCAATTATTTTCGCAGTGAAGGAACTGGAATTTCTTTCAGTTCGTCATTGTTTTCTGGTTTTTTGTCAATAATTAAATTTAAATTATGAACATCTTCGTCACTTATAGCTTTATCTGTAAGTAATTCGTCGATATAATTTTCAAGGTATCAAACCTTTCTTCGCCAAGTTCAGGTGCTAAAGTAATCATTTCAGCTGATATTACCGATGCTTCAATGGTTTCATCGACTGTAACACACCTAATTAGGTGGACTTAATTCAGCGATGGCAGATGCAACATGATTTAAACAGTCCGAAATCGTATTTTTTTTTCAAATGTCGGTTGTGTTTATGATTCTCTCTATTCTATCCAAAATACAACAATATATGCTCTCGATGTAATATTTAACATTTTTATATATCGTAAAATATGGTACATTTAAAAAAATGCATTTCTAAAAAACCGCATTACTTCGAAATTGCATAAAAAAAACCGCATAAAAACAGGATTGACTGTATATAGGGATCAAAAATA
Source organism: Himalopsyche anomala (assembly GCA_031772345.1). NCBI lineage: Eukaryota > Metazoa > Arthropoda > Insecta > Trichoptera > Rhyacophilidae > Himalopsyche > Himalopsyche anomala. The sequence continues at coordinate 23,533,073 of CM062837.1, read as the reverse complement.
AAATAATGATTTGATAGTATTCTATAACAATATAATATACATGAAAAGTATTCTGATTTTTTTTTACATACCTTCTGATTTTATGTACTTTCATTCGTCTTTTCACATTTCAGTATATATTTTAGCGACGGTGATGAACATGAGACATAAATTCCTAAAAGTTTTTTTTTTAAATGGATATTGAAGATTTAGTTTCAATTTAGTTTAAAGTTGGCATTCCTAACTTGATTAACAAAATGCCTCACATGAGGTAACACATGTCTTCGATCTAAATCAAAGCCTGGTTATTTATCTCTTCATACACCTCGAGATCGGGATTCCTTGAACTGACACGAATTCGATGTAAAATGTCCACAGCTCACATGGATTCGATGTGAAGCATGTCAAAATAATGATAGATAGATTATTTTTTCAATTAAACACCAGTTTAGACGTTTCCGTGCATTTCAAGTTTTTGTATAATTCATAATTTGCATATGGCCCAAAATCATCAAAACACTTTTTTGCGCATGTGTGGGTTACGCCCTTTTTCCTTTCCACAGTCGATATAATTGTTGAGAAAACATAAAAAAGAAGTTGTACAATTTTCGTTGAACTTCATAAAAATAGTCAATTGAAACTTTCTTTGTTAATAATTTCGCATTCGACATTATATAAGAGAAAAACCGTTTAATTAAATATAGAATGCTTTTCCATCAAGTATTGACAGCGGACACAGGAATTACGTACGTAGCAGTTTACGCATCTTTATCTTTATTCACATCCATTTAAAAATAACCATAAAGTAATGGCTTACTAACGTTATGTAATATAATTCGCAATGTACTTTTGCTGTCAAATATCACGAAATATTTTTTTGACGTTCTATATATAAATAGTATAGTATTAATTGAAGTGAAAAGAGTACAGTTTCTAATTCCAAATAAAACTAATCCAAGAACATTGAATAAATAACAAACAAACAATCACACCTAATGCACGAAACACATTTAAATGTAATGTCAATATTTAGACCATAGATTTGACAGATATGAAATCGAAACAATCGAACACAATCGAACATTAAATTTAAATTGTCAATTCGATACAAACGTTCGTGCAAACATCGTAATATTGTTGTCAAAAAATGTATCATACCTAATTATAAACATAACCTCATTTCAATATTATTCGATTTTCTTTCGTTTTCATTTCATATCATCGATTATATTCTAAATTTAAAATTATTTAAAAGCCGATCGTATAAATACAGTGCCATCTATTGTCATCTACTTGAACCCAGCATAAAACAACATGCCATTATTTGACCTGTTCCTTGTTTAAAAATCTTCTTCTGTATGAAGATATTAATTTTCTTTATAATTTCTTTTCCGTGATATTTTTCCGATGTTTTAATGCTTATTCTGCTATTCTAGCCAAAGACCAATTTAATAAATCAAAGATCATTGAAATCCATTCTATAATTCTCGAGATATACGTGGTGTAAATAACCCCACTTTGTTTTATATATATAGATTATGTTTGCTACATATTGTGCTGTATTTTTTTTTTTGTTTATTTTATACGAAGTCTTATTCATTTATTTTACACTGTCGCCCTTTGCTGGTTTTAAGTCAATGTATAAAAATAGTCTCTTGATGTTTTTACTAATCCGTTTTGAAAATAGGTACGACTTAAAACACGAATTGAACAAAGCCAATATCTGGCGACAAAATATCGGATACCACATACATATGTATGTCGAATGATAATTTTGTGTATAGAACTTACAGCAATGTTACCCAAGAAACAAGCATGTAAAAATGTTGACCGCATCTGTCGCCGAGTGGTAACGCTCTTTGGCGATCGTCATATTCGGCGGGCAGGAATTCGAGACGCAGAACGGACTTTCATATATTGTTTGAGGCATTCGATAAATATGCAACATCATATTTATTTTATTTTTTTAAACCATGTCCGCTCCCTATGTGGAGCATATTTCTATTTCTAAAGAAAAGCGTTTCAAACAAGTAGCACTTAATTCTCCTTAGTGTTTACGATAAAACTAGCACAATGATTGTTTTTTGTTATGCTATTGTATATACAATAATCATACAAGGCATTTTATGTTTTTCTTCTGAAAGGAAAACAAGCAATACATTGAAATTTTAAATAAACATTAACTGGAAAATTGATCATTGAATTTTTCTAATGTTTATATTAACCATCCAGGGACACTGTTGTCTATTGATCCCACTATTCATTATTTTTCTACCTGAATATCGTTGCTTTCACTCATATTTGGTTAAAAAGGGTACAGACTTCAGTTAGTCATCAACCACGGGGACAGAAACGGCCACCAAAATCACATGCGATTTTTTGAATTTTCGTTTTTTTTAATGGACTTTTTGAAACTGTTAGTTATTTTTTTTATCAAAACATCAAATTATTTACAGTTCTTTTGCTAATATATTTGTATCTAAATAGGTCAAATTGTAAATATTTTAAAAAATTTTACGTTTAGCTATATTTCAACCCCGAACGTTTGCGAGCCCATACGGTCACATTCGTCCTTACTACTGTCCCTACACAATATTACACTGTAATAAAAGAATGAGCATGACCATGTTATGCAGGGTTTCTATACAACGACTTTGCGTTTTTATTTTAAAAGTTATCCGTGACTTCAATACGGCTTAAAAAAATATAAATCGAAAAAAAGCTCTCGTCTCTGAAGACGTATCTTTTCCCAGAGTCTAAAAATTACAAAACCGATTTCCACCTACGTACAACGTCTGATGTCTTGAAAACAAGAATTCCTTCGTTACGAATCATTAATTTTCCATTGAGTAATTTGTATGAATAAATTATTATAATTTGCATTATTATGTAATTATGAAATGATTTATTTATAATGTATAAAACGCAAAAGGTTTTTCTCTATAAATATGTATACTTGATGCTATAAAAATAATATTGTAGTTCGATCAAACAATATCAATTAAAAAAAATGTTATTAAGTTCTTGAAAAAGGATAACATATTTAAAAGTGAATAAGATTTTTAAATAATCAATTTTGAATTACATTTTGGCCTTTTATAAATCTTGTCTACGCCTACATTTTATAACGAGTATTTCAGTTAAAGGTATGTATCGAAGATAAATTATATGACAGTTGCTTCACCTTTTTCTTGAAGGTTGTAGTATGGGGTTATAAAATAAGTTAATCGTTCCTTTTCAAAGAATCGGATAAGGGTTAGGGAGGGAAAAGTTAAAACATCACAGTCTTCTATACTTTTGGTACAAATCCATTTGTTTACTGAGTAGTCAATGTTTTAAACTTCCTTTTCAGAGATTCAACGAAAAAAACAGTAAACAAAGCTTGTCATTGAATATTTACAATACTTTTTTATGTATATTACGGATTTTTTAATTTAAGATTTCGACTGAAGGTGCTTGGTGAAATTTCAATATTAAATTTGAATCGTTCAAATTATGTACATTTTCACAGATTTTGTCACTAACGACCCGGGTTTCGGCTTTTGGCATCTTCATGGTTTTGCTAATCACTTAATTTCGGAAGGACACGTGTTCAATCAGGAACAAGGGATAAAAATGTCGCACCCAAATACGGATGGTCATAAGTTTTTTTACCAGGAAATTTTGGAAATAAACAGAGCACAACTGCATCGCCTTCCGATTTTAAGTGAAATATTGAATATGCCGGGATCTCCACTGCTGTACACTATATAAATATAGTCATAAAACCTTTTCCGACAAACAAATAAATATAATTCTTAAAACCACTCCCTACTCAAATCTGTGGGCATTCCCATGAGCTTATCCTTTTCGCCAGCAATGGCTTTAAGCTCAATGATACATTTATTTCTTATATAAGCACGAACCATTCATTTACTGAGTGTCAGTCCAAGTTCATCCTTGCGCTTGAACGCCTGAAGATGCCGAAAGGCGAAACCCGTGTCGTTAGTGACAAAATCTATGAAAATGTACATAATTTTATATTACGGACGCACATAAACTATTTTTCCAAGAAATTTCAGAGATAAACAGAGCACAACTGAAAAGCGCACTAAATTTGAATGGGCAGGTATATCTGCCGAATTCCCCACTCTTATACTCAAGTATATCTAAGCAAATATAATCATATTTTTTTTCCGATAAACAAAAATAAATTTAATTCTTAAAATTATCCACCATTCAAATTTGTAGGCATGTAGGCAATAAACCATGGGTTAATCCTTTTCGCCAGCAATGGCTTTGAACCTAGTGATACATTTATTTCTTATTTAAACACGATACACTCATTTACTAAGCGTCAGTTTAAGTTCATCCGTGCACTTGAACGCCTGAAGATGCCGAAAGCCGAAACCCGGGTCGTTAGTGACAAAACTTGTGTGAATTTTCACAATTTGAACGATTCAAATTTAAGCACCTTAATGTTGTATTTTTATTTTGAGAAACCGTAAACAATTTTAGAAAGTCACGTTTATGATCACGGGATATTTTTAATACTGTATTTTATATGAAATATCGAAATACCAATTTTGATTTTTTCAACCGGTATTGAGATCCCAATTGATAGTATTTTTTTTTATTTAAACTTTTTTTTGTAACATAAATATTGATGAACTTATAACTTATTAATATGCACGTATGTAATTAATTTAATTATGTAACTTATGCACTTATGATTAACTTAAAAATATGCACTTATGTAGCTAATGAAAAAAATAAACTTTTTTTTGTAACATCAATATTGATATTTGCAATACCGGAATTTAATATGAAACACCAACCTATCAGTATTTCAATCCTTATTATTTTACGAAATATGTTTAAGTTAATTCACTTTTCATTTATTATCAGCCGCAATAATAGAGTCTCTATTGCTTATTAGGAAAAAAATAAATGGTCAGAGTTTAAATCAATTTTTGGTCAGAATTAAAATAAACTTTTGGTCAGAAATAAAATAAGCTTTCGGTATGAGTAAAATTCAATTTTTGGTCAGAATAAAAATATTATAAGGCCAGATTTTATAACCACTTTGGTTAGGTTAGATTAGGTTTTCCGTTTAAAGTATGACTATTTTATATAAATTCTGACCATTAATTATTTATTCTGCCCTTTGTACGCTGACCAATATAGTATAACCATTTAATATAAATTCTGATCAATATGATAAAAATTATCACCGAAATTGTATTAAAATTCAGACTGGTTAAATACGAGTCTTGCCTATTTATTATATTCGTTATTAAAACGTCAGAATGTTGAATGTAAACGTTTATTTTTCTGTTACCATAAAAAACAATGAAGTTTAAACATGGATAGATTTTTGTCACAGTAATTATGGTCCAAATTAAATACATTCTTACATTATGGCTGGGATATATTTTCCACGTATATTTTAGTATGAATAAGTTGAATTCAATTATTGTTTACCTGTCAGTATCAACTTTTTCACTCCGCGAAATGCGTTTCAGCAGACTATCCTGTTACAACATACGTTTGGAACAGCGCAGTTGGTACTGAACTTATTTTTAGTTCCTTATGATTCCCCTCGCACTTGTTCACTCTGGTGATGTTGGCAGGCATAATAAAAATATGTATTTCAAACAATTTATTCTTCGCACATATCGCATTGATTTCCTGTCAATACAATAGGATTTAATATTTACTGTCATGCATTAAAACATTTATAGGCGATAGTGCAGTAACAGTACTTTTTATGCAACCAGTACTTTTTTATGCGATTTACTCGTTGCAATGCGATTTTTTTTTCAAAAGAGAGGTGAGAGGAGAATTGGTGACCCTTCGTTTAAGCAAGCGTAACATCATGTGATTGAATTCTGCTCTGAAACTTGTTTAAATACAATGCACTTATTAAATTCGTTGAATAGCACGTTTTCCGGTCATAAATTTTAATTTTGATTAAATAATCCGTGAATTATTAATTTATTCCGTTTTATTAATTTTCAAATGTTTCCCAATATAAGCGACAATCGTTTAATTTTTTTAATTATTTTTTTACTGCTAGGGTACGCCACACAATCGAGAAATAATATTTGAGGATTTTTGACACGCGGATCCAAAAAGGTTCGCCATCCCTGGGATAGATAATCAAAAATCCGGATAATCGAGGTTCTAATGTATATAAAAATCAGCCGCCTGTGTGTTTGAGTGTTCAACGTCGTTGGCTTCGGATACGGAGGTCACGAGTTCAAATCCCAGTACGGACAGTTTTATAAATTGAATTTTCAATTGATTTATGAATTTCTGTTCGAAGGCATGAATGTATGTATGTGATGTATTGAATTCCCCCCTCCCATCCATCCTATTCCATGAACGGGGCGTATTGATAACGATTACCCAACCACTAGTCCTGTTCTAGCCCTATCTTTATATTCTTACTCTCTTAAAAAGAGACTGAGTATCAAGCAGTTCTTGTAAAAAAACTTATGTTGAGATAAACTCCATTAGGAGTCCATATGCTCCAAATTGGCAGAGAACATGGTAAAAAAATACATAAAAACAATTTTAATACTCCATTTATGCGCCCCCTAATGTTTGGCGCCCTAGGCGGTTGCCTATTTCTCCTGAATGATGGCGCCAACCCTGATTATAAAGTTATATAAACGTATTTCATGATTTTCCATTGTACGACGTAACAACAGTCGAAAGGAAACTGCACAAATTTTGCATGCTTTTTCAAATCAATTATACAGTTATTTTATAGTACCAAAAGCAATAATTCGCTTACGTCAGTAATAGCCATAAACTTTACCAGCGGCCATATCAAGTTTATTTGGAATATTGCCAACTTACCCACCGGTACAGAAATACCTGAATGTTTCTATAGACATTAATTAATATCCACGCCTTGTGCTGTGGTTTTTTTTTTTTTTAAATAAGTACAATATACGAATGAGCGTTCATTTTTAAGAGTGAAAACAATTATGATAAATTTAAAGTCATTGGCTAAAGTTCGTTTATTTTGAATATGCAAAAATTGTCAAGCTTCTAAAAAATACCGCATTTTTTTTTCTTAGACTGAAGCTTTATTCGAATAGCTTGATGCAAATAAAGATTATTTCACTCATCTGGCCAGGATTCATTTCGACTGTGGAAAGGAAAAAGGACGTAACCCACACATATCAAATTTTACAGGAGGCGCTAAAAACGTGTTTTGATGATTTTGTGACATATGCAAATTATGAACTATACACAACCTTGAAGTGCACGGAGACTTCTAAACTGGTGTTTAATTGACACAACCTAATATTAATTAGAGAAATTGTCTCGGAAAAACCTTTATTTCAGTGTTTTTTCTTGGTTTTAATTTTTTACAAGGTCATCTTTTTCAAACTTAAAAGGTAAATTTAGATACTTATTCGGCATTTTTAACTTCCATCCTTTTGATAGAATGTTGAGATTGAACATTGTGACTATCGAAAAAAAAGCTGTTTTGAAAAATTGAGGGTTACGTCCTTTTTCCTTTCCACAGTCGATTTATTTCGTTTTAAAATCCACGTATTTTTAAAACAATTGAAATAGTCAAATCAAACAGAGAGTAGTAGTTAAGTCTTAAGAGTAACTGTAAAGCTAAACCTTTGGTTATATACACAAATATTGATAATAATAATAGATTGAAATATACATGAGTCGATAGAATTCATTGAACTATTGGGAGATCTACCTACCACTTACAATGATATTTCATACAAAGTATCTCTTCAACCCAAAAAATATTACGTTAAAAAAATGAATCGTGTTTTTTTAAAAAATTAGTAAAGCTCTGTGTCGCCTGTGTGGTCGAGTGGTCAACGTCTTTGTCTTCGGCTACGGAGGTCACGGGTTCGAATCCCAATACGGACAGTTTTATAAATTGATTTTTCAATCGATTTATGAGTTTCTCTTCGAATGCATGGATGTATGTGATGTCTTGAATTCCACCTTCCACCCATCCTATCCTATAAACGGGGCGTATCGAGAACGATTAGCCAGTCCTGTCCTAGCCATATCTTTCTATTACTACCCTCTTTGAAAAAAGAGAGATTGAACAACTGAGTAACAAGCAGTTCTCGTAGAAATACTTCTGTTGAGATAAACTCCATTAGGAGTCCATATGCTCCACATTAGGAGCGGATATGGTAAAAAAGCTCGATCTGTGTTTTGTCGATATAGCTCGATTTGTATCGGATCCGTGGCGCAGTGGGCAATATCATTGGCTTCCGTGATGGATCTCACGAGTTCAAGTCCCAGTAAGAACAGCATTGTTTCCAATCGATTTATATTTAAAGGCATGGGTGTTTGTGATGTCTAAAAATTCTCTCCCACCCTTACATTTCTAATATAAAGGTACGCAATGAAAGCGATTGACTTACCACTAATCCTGTCCTAGCCATATGTTTTATATCCTTACTATCTTCGAAAAAAATAACATGTTGAGTAACGGAGTAACAAGCAGTTTTCGTAAAAATACCTACGTCATAAGGTCATTTCCTCCTCATTGAAAGCAGACATGGATTAAAAATAAGCTCGATTTGATAGAAGCTCAATCATTATACAAAAAATATATATATAGGACCAGTATAAAATATCGGGTGTCATACGAAAGATATATTTATTCGCTCCCTAATATATACCAAAATTCACCTCTAGAAGGGCAAAAGGACGTAACCTACACATTAAAAAATACAGGAGGTACAAAAACGATTTTTTATGATATTGGGCCAAAGTCAAAATATGAAATATACAGAACCTTGAAGTGCATAATAAGCTAATAAGCTAGAGTTCTATCGACTCAATTTAATATTTATTCAATACATCTTTTTATTAAAAACCTTTTTGTAAGTCCTTTTACTTGGTAGTAATTTTCACAAGCCCTTCATTCTTCAAACTTAAAAGCTAAATTTTGATACTTATTCGGCATTTGAATTTGCAGCTTACAACCTTTTAATAGGGCGTGTATTAAGTTGTATACATTTTGATTATCGACATAAATTATAAATACAAGGCTTTTTTACATGTACGCGATAGAACGGCGTTCCGACCCTCTTTTCTCGGCATTTTTTATGCTTCAAATCAATATTCGCAAAATTTTATTTTTATTAGAAACCATTGGCTCTTTTTTCCCATCTTAGGTTCCTTTTGAATGTAATGTACCGGGTACCGTAACACTCATCAATTAATGTCATAATAAAAAACAATACCAGGTCCAGACTTACTCTGCAACCAGAACCAAATGTCTAATACTTGATATATTGATTAAAGACAGAATTTGAGCTACTCAGTAACAAGAAGTTCTAGTCAAATAATTACTTACGATGAGATAAATTAGGAAGCCATATGCCGCATCTCAGTGGTGGGCTGCCAATGTGTTGACAATGGATTCGCTTAATCTCAAAGCAATTCTCGGTGTTCCATCCCCAGGGAAGGAGTGAATTATTTTTATCACTCGTACGTAATTATATGAAATACTTAAGCATTTATTAATAAGCCATCGATTGATACTTAAAACACTTATAGTATGTAATAATATGCAATTTACCGTAAACTTTATCAATGTATATGGCTAAAAAATTATTACTGTGTATTCTGAAACTGTCGTAGATAATATAAAAGTCAGAAATTGCAGTTATGTACTAATTTTATCTGAGAATTTTTTTTTTATTTGACATTGTAGCTTACGCCAATGCGTAAATATTTTGAAGTTGAAAGATCATACGAGATATACTCGATGAGAATTTTTTGTACGCCACATGAGATTAACTCAAGGAGAATTAACTCCACAAACACCCATGTCTTTGATCTCAAATCAAAATTGAAAAAATCCAATTTGACATTGACCTTACCGGGAATCGAGCCCAAACCCACCTGATCCGTAGAGCAAGCTCCAACCAACTAGACCACAGCGGGCGGATATTGTTTTCTCTTAAATTAACTAGGGGCTCGCCAGCCTTAATAAAAAAATAACAATAAGCTCGCGTGAGCCCCCTCCAGCCCAGACTCTCCTTCACCTTGGAAACGGATTAGGATTAAAGAAAAAAGCTTGACACCTATTATCTTTTAAAAAAGCACTATATAACAAGCTGTTTTAAATAAACTGTAGGTTACGTCCTTTTGCCACTCCATATTCGATGTAAACACATCGGTTACCAACGTCCGCTCAATTCCAATTTCCTAAATGCATATTTCCTGTTCCGCTTGTGTCGCTGGAGAGTAGATATATATAAAAATGTTAATATAGTTCATCCGATATTCACAACGCAGATGTCACACAAATGTACATACATATGTATATTATAATCGCCAGCTGTTATTTTTTCATCATTCAACATTTACGAAACGTAATTATAAAAAAATAATTGTTTTCGATCGGGTTCATTTTTAAGTTTCTTTAATAAAGATTTTTTTCCATATCGGCTTCCCTAGTTGGAACATATGGCCACCACATGATTCCTCCAAGATTCTCTGTCCTCTGCCAGTCTTCTTGCTTCCTCCAGCGTCCCGCCGAGTACATCCTATAGAATGTAGATGGTCATCAGTGGCCTTCCACGACGGCAAAATCCATCCGATTGGTAGAAGAGACAAGTAGAATTCAGGCTTTTTTGTGGCATCCGCAGCACATGTCCAAGCCAGGTCCATCGTCGTTTTTTTACTTTAGACGTAATTAACGTCTGTTTAGTCCGTTCCTTTATCTCCGTGTTTCTGATAAAATCAAACCATATATTGTTTTTTTTTTAATTTAGAATAAATATGGTTTTTTAAAATAAATTAGCCACGGCACATAGCAATTCGATGCAGCTATGACAAAAAGCTCTGTAACGATTTTGCGATTTAAACAAATTCCTTTCCTCGAAATCAAAAATCAAACGAGATAGATAGTATAATACATACATTATGTTGAAATGTGAAGTATATTCACGGCTCCAAATATTTATCCTCGCCCGAGTCTCCAATAGAGCTCTTCGTGCCCTTTCGGCAATTAAAATGTACTTTTGCTTCTCCAACCCTTACTTATTCAGTTGCCAACCACACACTACAGAAATCATACGCCTTTTCCTCAGTATCACACCCTTAATTTACTCGCGGCGTTTAATTATTGTGTTAATTTTTAATTGTGTTGCAAAGCAAATACCAATTTGATGAGGAGGGCCGCGGATTATTTTTTTCAGATTTAAGGGGATTTTGGAAAAAGGTTGGGAAGCACTGGATCAGATCATCACTAATTGATCGATTAGTGGACGCTTTTTGTTTTCTTATCATCATATTTTCTGAAGAGTAATACGAAATAATTTCTTGTAGTGTATTATTATGTGTATAAATAAACAAAATAAAAAAGAATTTTAAACTTTTTTTCGCTATTCAAATTGCATTATTTATTTTTTGTAAAACTTCTAAAACCGGATAAAACCAGTTTTCAAGCAATATTGACATTCGAAAACCGGTTTTTTTAAAAGTCGGTTTTTTTATAAGCTCTAGTCGCAATATTAATGCATTCATTAATTTGAGTCTGTATAAAGCAAACATCGCTGTATGCTTTTTTTTCCAACGATCACGTAGTAACAGAATTGTCTACGCATTCTACTCTTTACTACTCTTGCTTTTAATGCACTTAGTTGAACAAAACTGTGTGCGTTGTTAAATTGCTCAAATTCTTTAGACTTAGACATTGTTATTCCAAAAACTCAACGAATATGAATGTACACATTACAATTTAGAAGTTTTCGACTCGGTTCAAAGCTCGTTTTATGTCTTTGTCAGTGAGAATAAGTTTAGCTTTATGCAGGGACGTCCCGAGGGCATAGACGAGCAGGCAGCTGCCTAGGGGCGGCAAGTCCTGGGAAGCGGCAAATGGTTACAGATTGTTAAAAATGACTAATTATTTTTGACACGAATTTTATTTAGAATAAATATGATGCTTCAATGTCTTTGATAAACAAAATACCAAATCAAGAGTTGATACTTATATAATATAAGTGCATTTTAAAGTAACATTATTTTTTGTGATGTGTAGGAAAGATAATAGTTATTTTGTTCATAATTGTTGAACAATAATATGGGCTTTTGGATCATATTTATTCGTGAGGAACTTTGTTAATAAGGTACAAATATGTTATGAATCATCTGAAAACAAAACGGAATAAGTGACAATAGATTTGTTTGAGTACGTAAGTGAGTAGAGGATTCGAACATCCATATTTTTATATGTTTTCCTAGAATAATGGGAAGTAATGAAAGAAAATGGGCGCTATTTTAGGAATCTGCCTAGGGGTGGCACATAGCCTAGGAACGTCACTGGTTTCATGAATATATTGTCTTTGCAGGCAAAAAGTATAAAAAAATCGTTTGTTTTATTGTAAAAAGTTTATATATTTGAATAAACAAAAGATTTTTTTGTTATACGAATGAAAATAATTTAGTAATTCTTAGAAAAGTAAATCGGTTTGATTATAAATGTTTCTTATTATTTTTCAAAACAACCATTGTTTCTTGTTTTGAAAAATCTGAATAATATTGTGTTTTAAATGTTTGAATACACCGTTCTGATATCATTGTCAAAAATCATTAAATTGAATGGTTAATGATATTTGTTTGATTCGTTGACTCTCATTTTAGATTTTTGTTTCTTACCAACACTGTGACATACGATGTAATTAGTAACGCAACCTTTATCGTCAACCTAAATAGGAACACTCTCAAATTACTTAAAATTATATATTACTATAAAACTTATTATGTGATATGAATTCTTTCTAAATCTTGTAATAACAATATCTCGATGAAGTTGATTTATGTGACGTACAATTAAATCACATGTACATATGTCCGTACATACCACGAATTTAAGAGAAAATACAAATTATAAATAAACTCTATATGAAAACAGCGATGTGGATATTTTTTATAGAAACAGACGATATGTCAATTATGCGTATATGCTCTAGAGCAGTGTTTCTCAACCTTTTTGGGCCCGTGGCCCCTTTTGAGTGTCTTTATTTTTCTGTGGCCCCCGTACCATTGCTTTGTCTTCTCATAAAAAATTGAATTTCAAAAACCAAGGAATTTGCGTATTTCAAAACAAAAATAAATCTCTGTGGCCCCTGGGAGGGGTGCACAGGGCCCACCGTTGAGAAACTTTGCTCTAGAGCAAGGAGGGGAACCTGCGGCCTCTTGACTAGTTGACCTTTGAAACTGACGATTACTAGTTGGCCATCTTGATTATATTACTGACAACTGACAACAGTTGGTTAGAGCTTGCTCTACCAATCACGCAGATCATAGTGAATTTGAGAATTATTCAATTCAAAGTTGTGATTGATGACTGGTTGTCTGTGATGTCAATTCACATTATTTCCTCTCCTCCAATCTTTCTGATCCTTTAATAACTGGGTGTAGCAATAGCGATTAGTCAACCACTAGTCCTGTTAAGCTTTATCCTTCTTTACCCTACTACTCACTTTGAACTGAGTAACAAACAGTTCTCGTAGAAAAAACTCTCTCTTCTATATGCTCGACATTGGGAGCGGACATGGATTAAAAAAAAATACTTACCGATCAACAAGTTAGATAAGGCATTGGCTGAATGTAAAGCTATATAAATTGATCCCACAGTATTTATTATTTTCAGTTTTAAGTCGCGCAATGAGCTAAAAGTGTGTCCATTCCAGACGTAAAGAATTTAGTTGTTAGATAAAACGATCGATAAATACTCGGCGTAATATAGTATTTTATGAAAACTTAGAACAATTGAAAAGCTCTTGAAAGCTCCAGAGGATATCCTTTGAAAGTTCTTTCTTCATATCCGTCACTACTTACCCTCCCATCAGTGGCGGATTAAGCACTGGCGAGGCCCCAGGCGCAATACAATTTAGAGGCCCCTTTTTCAAAGTGCACAACACGTTGTAAAAAAAATCGTGCAAACTAGTGACAGGATGCCCCATCAGAGATCGAAATACCGGTATTACAGAAACCGGTATCCCGGTATTTGTGGTGTTTTTCAAAACCAAGTATATTCGTCGTTTCCATACCAAAATTGCAAACCTGCAAAAACTAAATAAAAAAAGATAAAAATTATCCGCATTTGAGTGTAAAATTATACATACATATTTTCATTGAATTAACCATTTTTTGTAAAACCGGATAAAACCGGTTTTCGGACAATATTGACATTAGAGAACCGGTTTTTTCAAAAGTAGGTTTTTGTATAAGCCCTAGTCGACACCTTTTGCTTCCGTGGCAGACATTACGGGTTCAAATCCCGGTATAAACAGAACTTTTAGAAAGAAGATTTTAAATTGATTATTGTTAGAATGCATGCGTGTTTATAATGTCTAAAAAAAATCTGTCAAGCCTCCAACGAAAAATAACAAGAGGTATTGGTTAACTTCTTGTCATATTCGTGTTCTACTCTTTTCTTTTCTTATTGTACGTAGGCCGTCATATATTTCTTATTTTTTTCATTATGTATAAATGTTACTTTTAAATAATACTGAGAGCATAAATATTAAGCATTCTCTATTGAAAAAATAGGCACAAGATCATTGTAATGTTATTTTTATTTAAAATCGTTCATCAATCAAACAAAAAGTATTATCTATAAATAATAGCAACATAACAAAGTTACGAAGTATACAACACTGTCATTATTAATTGAAACATAATTCGCACCAGCGGTGGGCTGCCAGTATCTTAATAAGGAGCTCGGTAAATGTTATTCATTTTTTTATCCATGTCCGCTCCCAATGTCGAGCATATGGCCTCCTAATGAAGGTATCTCAACAAAAGTTATTTTTGAACTGCTTGTTATTTAGTCGCTCAACCTCTCTTTTCCAAAGAGGGTAATAGGAATAAAATGATAAGGATAAGACAGGACTAGTGATTTATTAATAGTAGCGCCCAGTTGAATTGAAGGATTGGAAGAGTGGGAGGCAATATAAAGACGTCACAAACACCCATGCCTTCGAACAGAAAATAGATAAATCGATCGAAAAATGCTGTTTCGTACTGGGACTCGAACCCGTGAGGTCCGACACGGTAGCCCACAACGCTGAATGAAAAAATGAAGGGACAATTAATTTTCAAATTTAACCATCTACAGAAATTGCAGTTATGTGATGATTTGATCTAAGACGAATGATTTTCTTATCTTAACAAGGGGCTCGCCGGCCGCGCCGAAATTTTACAAGGGGCTCGCGCGAGCCCCCCCCCCCCAGCCCCCTCTAGCCCATCCCTGATTCGCACCACAAAAAAAAACTAAATTAACGTTTTTGCTCTTACAATTCTTATATTGATGCTAGGGAATCACAAAGAGGGTGATGATCTTTTTACATGTTTAAATTCATGCAAATGTCTGAATTTGGAGTCAGACAAGGCAAGAAGTCTGTCATACTGAAACAACGGGGACAATCCCTCGACTGATCTAATTTTTTAAAAAATATCCCCCGATGGTAAATATTTTATAGCCTTTAAATCTGTGACAACAGGATCCTTTACGTTGTTTACTGGTCTCAGAGATGTTAAATTCGTATTTAAGATTCTATAATTTAAACAAATCTAAATGAATATTTTCAATACTCTACGGCTGTTGGTGTCGAGCCATTTGCATGCATCATGTATAATCACTTGGAGAGTACATGGGGGGGCTGGAAGTAATGCTTCAGCACCACAAGGACATTATCGGCTTCCACTATTGTATGGCCGTTCTTCAAAAATATCTGTTCCACAGTGACTGATTTTATTTTTAAGGAAAACACTTGTCAGTATTCGATTACGATTATGTCAATTGCAACGATCAAAAATTAGCATGATCTCATTAAATGATCACTGTCATTAATAGTAATGTGTTGCTGATTACTTCATATTGTGTAAGTGCTTTGTGTGATACTAAAAATATGAATGATGATTTTGCGGCACAGTTTATGTTTATCCTCGTCCTTAGTAAAAAATATATTTATATCGTGTTCTTGACACTTCTTCAAGATAGCCGTGCTTTCCAGCAGACGCTTTCTTATAGCACGCGTTGCTACAGAGCCCAGGAAATGTGGTGTTTTATCAAGTTTTCAACTTCCAAAAACTGTGAAATATGTGCAGAAGGTTCTTTCCTGCTATTTTCTGACTACGTAAAGAATTTGTATGCATCACTTTTAATTTGTGTGGACATCTTACAGGCATATATACTCACTCATTAGAGTTGATAAAAATAATTACACACTATACTTGATATAATTATACACTATACTATATTGATTATACACTTTATTGGCGGTCTAATTTCTCACATGCAATAAGCGTAACGAAGGCAAATTATTAAATTGCTTATATACAAAAAATCGTTTAGTTGATATAATCTAGCTTAATAGATTTTCAGATCATCCCAGTTGAGTAAATCATTCCTTATTATCATATTGTAATAAAAGTTATCTGAAAAAAATGAACAAGGAGCTAGTGGCGTGCTCAGGCAAGGAACTCTTATTTTTTGAATAAAAATCTTATTTCAACCAAAATGCACTATTTATTTTGGAAAAAAACTGAACATTAGCAAAATTAAAGACTTCAATAATCACATTCAGTTTAAAAAAACAGCTTTCATGAACATTCATACCTAATTAAATTTTGAAATAGTATCTGTCAAATAAAGAATTGTAAAAAAATAAAAACTTTATGTAATTGTCGACATATTTGATTTTGTAAAAGCTTATTATTTTTTTTTACAAATAAAATTGATTACAATATAATAAATAATACGGAATGCTTATCTCAACTGTGACAATTTGAAATTCTTATTAATCTATCAATTACATGATATTTTTGTATACAGTGGAACCTCGATTCTACGTTTTTCAAGGGACCGTAATAAATGAACGAATAATGCGGGAAACCGATAATGCGGGAAATCTTCAAATAATATATTTAAAAAAGTTTAATTTTCAAAAAACTTATTTATTTATGTAACTAAATGTGATGTAAAACTATTTGAGCGAAAAAAATATTCTACAAAAACGGTCAATCGGGATAATAATTGGGACGGGACGATAATATTTGGATGATAGATCGAGGAAATCAGTAAATCGGGGAATGCTAAACGTGGAATTATTAAATATTGTTATGACGGGGTCTTGGTCGAGTAAAAAATAAACGATCCATGCAAAAAAACAAGGATAGTGAGAGTAGATCAGGGTTCCACTGAAAAAAACGCGAAACGAAATGCGAGGCAAAACTATTTATGAAAAATATTCAACGAAAACGGTCAATCGGGATAATATTCGTGACGCGACCAAAATATTTAAACGATAGATCGAGGAAAACGGTAAATCGGGGAACGATTAATGCGGGATTCTTTTACATTGTTCTTATGGGTGTTTGGCCGGGACTATGAAAAATAAACGATCCATGCGGGAAAACGAACAATGCGAGAACGATAGATCGGGGTTCCACTGTATAAGCAATTAATTATTTTGTCCTAATTAAAGGTGTATCTGTAGACTGTGACTCTTACACTAAAACCGCGTTTAAATCGTGTTCGCAGTGACTTCACCTACGTAATAAGTAACGTAAGTCTATCAGTATTAGCGATTTACGTAAATGTTCTGAATTTTATGCAATATGTCAATGATATTTTTTTTATCTTACATTGCATTATTATGCAAATGCATTGAGCTGAAAAAATAGATTTATTATGTTTAGTTTTGTTTTCGTGAAATAAGGAACATTGATTTTTTAATAGGAAAATGTAAATATTTTGTATAAAATTAAATATCTAGAATAAATAAGTTATGTGTAATACTTATTTTGTTTTTTCATTGAAAATATTTGGAAGATTGGTATATTTTTTAAAGAATGCAATGAATCGATTTTTTTTCTTTAGAAAAATTGGTTTGAGCGTTACAGCGTATACTTTTATAAAATCTTTGGGGTTCACGAGATTTCCATACGACTGTTGGCGTTAATAATATGGCCAAAGTAAATTTTTACGTGAGAACCACTCCTCTACTCGTAATTTAAAAAAAAAAAATAGTTGCTCTGTACGCCTTATGAGAGTCGTTTGTTTTAGGTCGCAAATCAGATTTCAAGCTAGTTTCTAACACATAAAAATCCCATTGCCAATTATGACCTTGTATGGATGAATGAAAATAGCTTAAATTATGTATCATATATAAAAAAATGTATTTGGTGAATATTTTTAGTTGGCTTGCGATGTTTAAAAAATGACTACCAAAAGTAGAATCAAATATTAGGGCCTCACTCCTTGCAATAAATATTCTTTATTAAAAGGGTTAAATGATAAATAAATAAACATTCACATCTAAAAAATATATAGAAACAAAAAGATATGTTGAGGCCCCTAAAATTCGGAGCCCCCAAGCAAGCGCCTCTTGCGCTTATGGGATAATCCGCCACTGCCTCCCATTCGTCCAAGTCAAGCCAGCTTTCCGGCTCCTCTAAAGGCTTTCGAAGTGCTGCCTTTGACGTAAAAGCTTCACTTAACAATACGCCGCATAAAAATATTATATTTTCACACGTATTGTACTAAATTAAGAGTAGAAAATAGTTTATGATCTCAGTCAATGTAAAGATATTTTCTTTAGTATAAAATTCGCATTAAATTATTTTAATCAATGTTTTTTTTTAAATAAATACTTGAAAAGATAATAGTAAGTGAAAACTGCCGCTCCAATTCCTTTGATCGTACAAAATCATCCATGGTGATTGTAATAATAATATATATCCGTGAAAGGAATCGATTAAAAAAACTCAAATTTAAATTATTATTTTTTTTTTACAATGATATTGATATCGACTGTGGAAAGGAAAAAGGATGTAGCCCACAGTTTTTTCAAAACGGCTTTTTTCGATAATCAAAATGTATACAACTTGATACACGTTCCATCAAAAGGATGCAGGCTGCAAATGCCGAATTAGTATCTAAATTTAACTTTTATGTTTGAAACAATTGGGCCTGTCAAAATTGCAAACAGTAAAATAGACGTAAAAAAATGTTATTCTTAAACAATTTATTAAATTATTATTAGATTATGGCAATTAAACACCAGTTTACAAGTCTTCGTGCACTTTAAGTTTGTGTATATTTTATAATTTGCCTATGACCCAAAATCATCATAACACGTTTTTTGCGCCTCCTGTAAAATTTGCAATGTGTGGGTTACTTCCTTTTTCCTTTCCACGGTCGATATTTTAAAATATTTCTGAATGTTGAAAAAATAAAAATCTTGTGTATTCAGTACAATTTCCATTCAAATCAAATGATTAAAACCACCCCATTTAACGAAATAAAAAAGTATAATTTTTGCTGGAATATTTGAACAGAAAATATTTTCACTTATCTATAATGTGCTTTATAAATGAGCCCCCGCACTCGAGAGGGTTGGGGATACCTTCGTCAAAGCGTAAAATGACAGCAGCTGATGAATAGCGATAATTAATTTAATCTGAGCTCACACTCCATCTAAATAACAAAGCCAGTCTTAATGATTAATAGTTGATTTTGTAATTTAATGCGAGTTTTGTTTACTATTATTGTCATTCAAGATTTTTTAATTAACGAAAAATAATACAATATCAACTGTGTAAAGGAAAAAGGATGTAACCCATACATATAAAATTTTACAGAAGGCACAAAAAATGTGTTTTAATGATTTTGGGCCATATGCAAATTATGAATTATACACAACCTTAAAGTGCACGAAGACTTCTTAACTAGTGTTTAATTGGCATAATCTAATATAAATAAAAAAAATTGTTTAGGAAAAACTTTTTTTTCAATCTTTTTTCTCGATTTAAATTTTTTAAAAGCTTATCTTTTTCAAACTTAAAAGCTAAATTTAGATACTAATTCGCCATTTGCAGCTTGCATCCTTTTGATAGAACGTGTATCAAGTTCGATACATTGTGATTAGCAAAAAAACCCTGTTACGTCCATTTTCCTTTCCACTGTCGATATGTTTTACTTTCCGTTCTTACTTTTTCTCTCAGGTAAGAAGTAAATGCTCATGCGTCTTGTCCTATTCGGTAATGGCTCGACTTCTTCAAAGTATGCTATAATATTTTCATAATATATTGTCATGGATTCATCGTAAAGGTTAGAACTATTCTTCCAATAGCGTTGCAATTTAGCGAAGAGCTTTATCGTCAATCAATGACATTACTTCGAAAATCGACACATTATTTTGCGTGAGTCTAGATTTCTAGTCTAGACTCGGGCTAGAGTCTACATTAGTTAAATATTTGAATGATTTAATTCCGATTTATTTACGACTGTTAAGATGCTCACTGTCAATACTTGATGGAATGTCATAACATTCAAAAATAATAAAACACTCCTTTGTTCTTATTATAATATGAGGATCAGGGCCGGGTTCTCTCACCACCAGTGGTGTAGTGAGATGGGAAAAATACATTTTTGAAGTATTTTTCCTGATCGAAATTTTCACAGGTCCATCTTTTTTGCATACTTAAAAGGTGAATTTAGATATTAATTTGACATTTTACATCATTTCGATAAAACGTGAATCAAGTTGTGATTATCGAAGAAAGCTGTTTTGAAAAAACTATTTTCCTTTCCACAGTCGATATACATATATGTCATTTTAAAATGCTCGTGATAAGCGGAACCGGTCCTGATCCTTATAAATAAGTATGGAATAAATACAAATTAGTGTTTTATTGTTTTTTTTTCATAAATTTATGTTCATAAATTGAATGTAATTACTCACTTGGTGGACCAAATTGATTTAAAATTTAAATAGAAAAAAAAATGTCTAGCCAACAGTTGAATATATGAAGCGCATATCAAATTGTTTTTGAACAATGTGTTCTCATAAAATCATGTATACAAGTTTACAACAGTGAGAAAAGAAAAGACAACTACAATATGTATTAAATTGAAATTAATACTCACTAGGTATAATAACTTTACCTTATGAAGTTTACCTTTGAATGACTGCGCTTATCCAATTGTTTTTGTATTCATTTTTTTGATTTGATAAAAAACACATTTAATACAAAGAATAAAGTTAAACAAAGAAAACACTCTACGTATTTCAAAAAGTTCTTCCAGTATAAAACGTATTCACTCGAAAATTATAGGAAAAATGTGTTCAGATTATTTTATATGGCACAATAGTTATAAAAATGCAAAGCTCGGAGGGAAACTAACAAAACAAAAGCTCGCTGCACTGTACTTCCGGCGGCGAAGGCTTTCCCGCAGGCTGTTTCCGAACTCGCGGGAGCGCTACAACCTACTGAATTTCACGCAGCATCCCTGCGCCATGGATAAACCACCCTATACGCCCCGTACCCAGTTCTCCTGAGGGTGTGGGCGGCTCGTGTATTCGCTACTATCAAATTGAAAATGCGATGAATTATGTGGATCATCACTCATTGTCTACTGCTTGCGGTCTAAAATAATTGATTGTGTAACCAAGACTTACATGATGATTGATTGAAGTTATATTATTAATGTTATTTTACTAGAAAAGAATGCTTAAATTGTTTAAAAAATAAATAACATAGAATTATTGTGTATATAGATACCAATATTATTTTTACAACTAAGCTCCTTAGAAATTGAATTATTTTTTGTAAGAAAATTAGAGGTTGGTACTTAAGCATGCCACTAACTCCATGTTCATTCATTAAATACAGCAAACTGTTGGTGGAATAGTATAATAAGAAATGATTTTACCAACTGGGATGTTTTAATTTTTTTATTAATAACACGATTTTTTGCACATAATTTAGTTGACAATTTTTCCTATTAATAAATGTCGCTCTTTCACTCATCATTAATAATATATTACTCATAATAACGCATACTTATTTAGATTAATACAATAAATCAAAACGATATGCCACAGTTTGTTTTCTGAAATACGAAGAGTACATAATTTTGACATTTATTTCATTCGAATTGATTGGTAAAGTAATGACTGTATGTACTAGAAAAATAAGAAATGATTTATTAACTATTTCATTGCAGGAAAAAAACCTTTTTGTTTTTTTTAAGCCGAATTCGGCGTCGGAGTCGTGTTTTTAATTGATAGTCGGAGTCACAGTCGTTTTATTTATTGACGACTCCACAGCCTTGGTGTAAGCCGGCTGAAAAGTTCAGTCAATAATACAAACTGATCGTGATGTTTAACAATAGATGCTTAAGTAAAAAAGAAAAAAATAAAATACAGTGAAACTCCCAATTACACTACTCCGAATTACGCTCTGGCTTGAAATATTCGCCGCAAATCCTCCGATTGAACTTTCGCATTCCATTTTCGTTGCTACGAGACGGCCGTCTGTGCGGTTCATATAGTCAAATGTTGGCTAGCGTCTGTGTATTCAACACGTGCTAGGCTATACACGCATAGCCGGCGACTGTCTGTATTGGATTATGCACGCGCTTTGCATTTTATAACTTTTTTTTTTAACCATGTCCGCTCCCAATGTGGATCATATGGACTCCTAATGGAGTTTATCTCAAAATAAGTGTTTCTACGAGAACTGCTTGTTACTCAGTTGCTCAATCTCTCTTTTTCCAAATAGAGTAGGAATCGAAGGATACGCCTAGGACAGGACTAGTAGTTAGCTAGTCGCTCTCCATACCGTTCATAGGACAAGATGGGAGGGGGGAATTCAAGACATCACATACATCCATGCCATCGAACAGAAATTCATAAATCGATTGAAAAATCAATTTATAAAACTGTCCGTACTGGGATTCGAACCCGTGACCACCGTAACCGAAGCCAACGATGTTGACCACTCGACCACACAGGCGCCATTTTACGTATACTAAATATTTCGTCCATATTTGTTTTTTTTGCAAAACTAAGCGAAATCTTTCGTGGAAAAAAACAAATCCCTAATTTTGTACGAGATTCACTCCCCCTATTTCACTACTCTCAATTACAGTGTAAATGGGGGTTTTACTGTATTGATAACAAAGAAATATTTTCTATTTAGAAACGTATTCTTCTCGACACTCTCAGAATAAAAATCTTTTTTATGAGTTGTAAATATATGTGTATTATATACTATAGTATCGAATGGATAGTATGCATTTTTGTCCACTATTCCAACGCAAAACCTTTCCACTATCGATAAATTAATTCAATTTGAAGCTTTAGTCCTCGGAGTCCAACCCGGAACAGTGATAGGCAACTTGGCCAAATAATTTCTCTTTATATAATAATAGTACCCTATTTAATGGCATGGAAAAAGGAATTTATTTAATTTCACAACAATTTATAAAGAGGTGATTTAAAATCAAGCCTTCGTACCAACGATAATTAAGAGAGTTTGTTTTAATTTTTGTATATTTCTATATGTTTTGCCACTTACGACCCAGGTTTTGACTAGGGAAGTGGTCGGCAAACTGCGGCTCTTTGGCTCCTTGAGTGTGGCTCTTCTACACAATATCACATACAGTGCGATTGAAACTTCGTGTTCCACGCACAGAAAAACGGTTTTTGGTCTTAAAACTTGATCTCAGTGAACGTACCTCAATCAAATTGAGAACCTTTTAAGCAAAAGCCAGCATAAGAGTACCCTAAGTTAAAAACAATGTACCTATCTATATAGTTTAAGTAAATATATATATATATATTGACATGGTACCAGTTGTATAAGCAGAAGCTCTGACTATCCCTTTTGTAATGACAACAGGCGACAGTAAAAAGTTTAGTTTAATTAATGACTTTAAAAAAATAATATGTAATAATTTCCAGATATTGCGATTTGCTTGCAGCACTATTTTGGCAACGTTGTCTAAAGGCAACGATGTATTTTTTTTGACGCTCAACAGTCAGCCGAGGGAGGGAGTAGTTGTAAATCGACAAGGATCTTCCTTCTTTTGTGAGCCGTCGATTTGAAAAGACGTATTTCGATTTCGACGGGCGACATAATTTTGTTAAAATTAGTTTGTTTTTTTTGTAATGTCACTCTCTATTAATTTCGGCGATGTTGATTGTTGTAATTTAAATCCCATTTATAAATTTTTTGTATGATTTTAACCAAATGTTTGTGAATCCCTAAATAAACGCATAATTTCGTAAAGCTGAATTTCTTTTCTAATCCCTACCATCGCTGGCTTGCCTTTCGGTGAGTACGGCAGTGTGTTTCATTTACTTATTTCACACAAATTAGTTAAGTGCATTCAGAGAAAAATTACGAGTCATGTCAATATATAAATTAAATCATTATACAGTTGGCATTTGGCTTAGTTGACTAATAAGTTTGCCGACCACTGTCTTAGGGCATTCAAATGCACAGATGAACTTGAACTGAGTTACAAAAGTGTGGATATATAAAAAATATTAAAATTCAATCAAGCACCTCTAGTCGAAATATTAGATTTATTTTTATGGCAAGTTAACAAGTTGTCACTTCTCTTACCCTTCAGTTCATAATACTGATAAGTAATTTGTCAATTTATTTACTCTGCCATATTAAGTTTTATTTTAATACTTTATAATGTATCTATTACGAACACTATATTTTATGTTATTGTGAAAAAAAATTAGCTGGAGCTATCATCAAGTTGACAAATGTAAATATGGTCAGGAACAAAAATCTGCTTAAGCAGTAATGGAGAACTATTTAATTATCACAGTCCTGGCAATGGCAAAAGCGTGGTATCGTAATGGCCAAGCAATATGTATGCTTTCTTGTAAAACCAAACACAACGAGGTACGATCAATTTTATTTTTTTCGTTGTCCGAAAACATTTTAAGATATTGATAACACGAATACTACAAAAACAAAAAAGTTTTGATTATTTTTCAGTAAAAAAATATATACATTTTATTAAAAGCTTGAATTTGAATCGTTCAAATTATGTACACTCCCACAGATTTTGTCACTAACGACCCGGGTTTCGCCTTTCGGCATCTTCAGGCGTTCGAGTGCACGGATGAACTTGAACTGACGCTTAGTAAATGAATGTTTCGTGTTTATATAATAAATAAATGTATCACTGAGTCTAAAGCCATTGCTGGCGAAAAGGATTAGCTCATGGGAATGTCCAAAGATTTGAGTAGTGAGTGGTTTTAAGAATTATATTTATTTGTTTGTCGGCAAAGGTTTTATGATTATATTTATATAGGTGTGGGAGTGTACATAATTTGAACGATTCAAATTTAATATTGAAATCCCACCAAGCACCTTCAGTCGAAATATTAAATTATAAAAGCTTGAAGTACATATGTATAAATTCATCTGTTATTTTGATTTTTTTCTTCATATCTGCTTAAATTATATTTAATTTGTGACGCTGGTTCTCAGTTTCCTAACTATTTTTACTTCAAGACACACAAAATCATTCAATATCTTTGTCGCATGTACATATTCTTGTTTCAACCATCATAATAAAGATTCTGTCAACTGAAATATGTACTTGAAAGGATAAACAATCACTGATAAGCCTTTGGTGTTCAGCAAATAACGTGATTGTGTTCTTAATTTAAAAATAAATGACATTTCAAAAAATAAAATAATGTTTCTTTGTTATTCAATTTTACGAACATGAAAACAAAAGACAAACGCAAAATCACAGAGACAATGCTGTGCGAAATATTAATGATGTACCTATTTCGTATTATAACATTTAGATAGTTAAAAGTTTTTATATTTTTTTGATACCATACTCATCGCTAAAAAGGTTTGATATCATTGAAGCAGGGAATAAAAGGGAGTGTTATCCAACCTACACTGTAGCATACATTATTGGGATGGAACGAGGTGACCCTCCGTTGTGATTTATCGGTCAAACTCTGAATACTTTCCCACCCTTCTCCTTTTCAAACACTAAAATTACACGTGTTTTAAATGCCTTCTCTATTGATTGCATGATGTTACAATGTCAATATTTAGGGTCGAGGTCGTAACCTAGACATTCAAAATCCTATTCTTTTATATATCCAGACAAACAAAATTCTGACAGTTAGATTTACTTTTAATCTTTTAAAAAAATTTACTTAAAATACCGACAGTAATTTCATTCTTATTTTGAAATTTTGTAATTTTCAATTATTGATAATTTTACTATCGCCATCTCATTTATTTTGTAAATTAAATACAATATTTTATTTTGTGAATAATGACATCTGTGTATAAATTTGAGAAGTAAAACTATTAAAAACAAAATAATATTCATATTTTTAATGGGATAGGATTTTTTTCCACTCTAGGGAAATTTCATCTTGCAGTATAGACAACGTTCCTTCTAAGCTGCGCGCGCGCGCGGCCGCGTAGCTGTTGGGAAACCCCCGCACACTCATTCTGGGTTGGTGTGCATTACAAGACAGTTATTCAATTAATATTTGATCAGTACGCGCAGCCTTTGAAATTTACGCGCAGGTAATCTCTTGTTTTAGAGGAAGCATTGAGTATAGATAGCTATAGTATAGATGTCCAACTTTTTAATACTGACAAAAAACAAATACTCTGCACTGCTTTTTTACACGGTTTCGAAATGACACTGTGCTACAACTCTTAAATGTACTTACTTGGGAACATGAAATTTAAACTTTATTTAAATATCACATATCTATTCCAGAGATGCACAACCTTTTTCTTCCAGCGGGCTCCATAAAATTAAATTCTAATGGTTTCGAACCGCAAATCAAAGTGGAATGTAAATTACGCTCAATCCTCTTTTGACACATCGATACGTTCCACGTAAAACAGCTTCGCAAAAAAACCGTGTAAAAAGATAAAGTAATGATAATGTAAACGAACGAACGAAAGGTTTCATTACATTACATTCATATAACTAAGGTTGTCAGACGGCCCGATTAATCGGGACTGTCACCGGTTTTGAGTCTCGTGTTCCGGTGTCCCGAACAAACCTTTCGGGACGCCCAAAAGCCCCGGTTTACAAAATTTTATCTTTTTCAATTACCCTCTTCGTGAAGTCCACCTTCATTCACATAATTTAAAAATAGAAGAGCAAAAAAGACGAGTCAGCTGATCATTTGGTCAAATCGGTAATCAAAATAAATTTTGGAGAGGGTGTCCCGGTTTGACTTAAGGTATTCAATCCCGGAGCCTTCTTCTAATCCCGGGATTTCGGGATTGATTAATTTTCAATCCTGGACCCTGGGATTGGGCACTCAGCGTGAAATTGTGTATAATTTGAAAGTTTTGGCGAGTCGTTTTTTTTTTTTAGCTCACCGAGGGATTTGAAATCCTCGATTCGCCATACTTTTTACCCAGATTATCTCCGAAACTCGTTTTTTTTAGCTCACCGACGAAATTTAAATCCTCAATTCATTACACTTTTTCGCCAATTTTCGTGGTTTACTCAAAATTTCTCAATCCCTAAATCCCGTGATCGCGACCATGTATATCCCGGGATTTCGGGATCAGACAATTGGACGGGATTGGATGCCCCAGTTTGACTGTGAGTTTTTTTTTTTTTTTGAGTTTGAAGAAATCTGACAACCCTATCAGTAGTGACATTACTTTGTAAATGAGAAAAAATCTTAAAAATACAATACATACATAATCTTCAAAAAATAATATGTATGAGTAGGTACCACACGAGCAAATCGCGTCCAACTTTTAGGGCAGCTACATGAGCCCTCCCACCAACGATCATTCCACGTTGAAAGCACCGGTTCTCGTTCAATCACCGAAATTGAGCAACATTGGGCGCGGATAGTACTTGACTGGGTGACCGCTTAGGAAAACCGCATGCTGTTGGTCTCTTTTTGGCCATTTTGAAGATTGCGATGAAGCACTCCCCTCGTATCCTCAGCCGTTCGAACGGCGGGCCCACAATACTTACGGCGCGGATAGTACTTGGATGGGTGACCGCTTGGGAACACCGCGTGCCGTTGACCACTATTTTACCATTTTAAAAAAATTGAAGTACTCCCTGACACCCTTAACCGTTTGAGCAGCGTAGAGTGTAACAAGGGGGGGTGCTCCTTTGACACTTTTATATCCTTTCAATTTAAAATACGTTGATCGGTGTTCACTCAGAGGAAGACAAGGTTTCCGTGACAGATCTTACATATTCGAGTCTTAGTATCAGTGGTTCCCAAAGTGGTTCCTACAGACCCCCAGGGGTCCCTGAGACCGCTCAGGGGTTCCGTGGCCGTTCAAAATTAATTTGGGGGTGTTATTTCCCTTGGGACTTATTTCACTTGGTGGTCCGTGGTCAAATTTTTCTCCATGAAGGGGTCCGTGAGCATAATAAGTTTGGGAATCACTGCTTAGTACGAACAGCACTTTCTTCAATCGATTTATCGTTTTCTGTTCGAAGGCATGGGTGTTTACGATATCTAAAAAAGTCCTCCCCCCCCCTTCAAATCCTGAAATAAACGGGGCAAAGCGAGAGCGATTAGTTAACTACTAATCCTGTCTTAATCTTATCATTATATTCTTATTATCTTTTCAATAAACAGTTAAGCAACTGAGTAACAAGAAATTCTTGTAAATAAACTTCTGTCAAGATAACTTCTTTGGGAAGCCATATGCTCCACATTGAGAACGGATATGGGATATGGATTATAAAAAAAGGCTTGACAAGAAGTGAGCTCCGTTACCTATTTCTTTCGAAAAAAGCACTGCCAATGCGAATATGTTTTTTCTCAGTTATATACGACTCTTACAAACAAAAAGATTGCATGAATAATAATTTTTGCGTTGAGCCAAGTAAACTACATATGTATCGCAGTGGTGATTCACTAAAAGCCTCATTTTTATTCCAGAATTCATTATTCCGAAGCGCTACTTTTATTATACGGTAAAATATTATGTAGTCCTCTATCTTAGAAACGGCGATTCGTGTTGCTTTTATTCGGTCGGCAATCATTGTGCCTTTTTTCCTGAACTGTCAATTTATTACTTTGTTTTTTAAACTCTCATGACTACAAAAATTTTGAGAAAGGAAAGATTTTATTATTCCATTCACAGTATACAAAATATTTAGTGTTTAAATCTGTTGATGGCGTTACATTCGGTGTTGCCCGACTATCAATAATGTTCTCATTTATTAAAATTCTTATTATTCGTCTGCTCTAAAATGATTTTTAAACAATTTGTTACAAAGCTGGCAACCATCCAAAATTTCAATAATGAAAGTACTTAATGGAGGGAAATTTTAATTTCAGTGGAATTTGTTTTTTATCTTATACCTAAATCATCAATATTTTTTTAATTTAAGATTTAATCTTGTATTCAGTCTGACGTTTAATGGGGCGGTATTAATCATTTTCTAATACTACTGATACTTAGTGGTCATGACTATTTTGTTGAAAGCCTTACTCAGATTTTTAATTTATATATATATATTTGCAAATTACTTGGATGCTATCATCATTTTATTTATATTCGAATAAATTAACCAATAATCTTAGCAGGAATGGAATAAATTCGTTTCATTAGGGTAGACAACATTTAAAATATGTAATATAAGGAAACAAAATATTATTGCTCTGGTAGCCCCGGTTGACGCTTAATTTTAAATTGCTGTCAGCAGTGTTGTATGGTGTAAATCTATTCTTTTTATATAATTACATTAGCGTTCAAAGCCTTGACATTGAAAATGAATCTCGGATCAAATAAATTTGCTTTGTTTTTATCAATTTTATTGTTTTCCATATTAAATTGCGATGGAAGAGGTGTGAATGGAGGCTTAAGCTGCGCAGGTAAGCTGTGCTTAAAAATTGTCATCATCTGCTAAATGAAGACATCCCTAATTACATTTTTTTTTAAATTGAAATACATCAGAAAAAAATCAGACAGCCATCATAAGTGGATTAAAGAAACACTCTTTTACCACAAACAAATTTCTTTTTTCTAATGTTCCATATTCAAATAAATTTGAACAAATTCTAAACTGATGCTCTTTTGGCTGTTACACTTTTTTTGATTTACACGAACATCGTCTGCTTACTATGTAATGACACACAACGAAAGTTATTAAATAATTCCAATTTACTAGTGTAACCTTAACAAAATAAATAATATATAGGTATATTTTCACATTGATAATTCTATGAAGTAAATAATATTATCTCCATCAAACCTAAACAAAAATACGATACAGTATATATTCTACTTCTTGTTTTTACTCAAATTAATATAATATTTACATTACTGTAATTATCTAGGTTTACCTTTTGATTAACAATAATAAATAATTAATTAATTGGAAAAATAATCACTATCTCAAGTTACAGACGCCATTGGTATACAAGAAATGTGTTTGCAAATAAAATAAAACTTGTTTGTAAATAGTCTTTCAGTTTTCCTAAAGGTTATTGATTATTTTATTTTATACCATTATCAATAGTTTTTAATAAATTTATAAATACACAATACAGATATCGCTATACGTCCTTTCACAAGAGTTGAAAAATATTGTCCACATTTGAAGGTCTATTGTTTTCATTGTTAAATTTCTACTACCAGTCTGCAGAATTTTTAAATACCAATTGCAATTCATTCACAATATAAATATTAAGTGATGTGCATGAGCTTTTTTTATCAATGATGAGGATTGAGGAAAACAGGACTAGCTGGTAGCTAATCGCTCTTGTTAGCCTTCGTTCTCAGGATCGGATGGATGGGAGGGAATTTTAGATATCACAAACATCCATGCATTGAATGGAAATACAAATCAATTAAAAATTCAATTTATGAAATTGTCTGTATCCTGATTTGAACCTTTGAAAGATGCAGCCTAAGAGAATGAATAAATTTTTCATTTTTAATAACGATCAAAATTTTTTCGAAACAAAAACACATTGAAATCTAATTTATAAATAAAATTCAGAGTTTCTTGAAAACTCTTCACCAATCTTAAGGCTTATTAGCCTTAATGACTGCTAGCTTTCATTGATGATTTTTCAAAAAATTGGAATAGCTATTAGAAATGTTATTCAACCACAAATATATATTGAGTAGTATAAGTATGATGATGTCATAATCATGTGATGATTAGTAAATAATGAGTATGATAACAAAGTAAAAAAATACCAAATTATTGAAATAGTTAAAAGGGAATTCCTTGTTTTTTTTATTATCACAGTAACAAGGGGTCATATTGAAAGAAACAAATTACAGGCGGCCCTCGACTTTCTCACATAATTGCTTCTTGAAAATGAGTGCTAATGTTGAATGTGAGAAAGTAGAGAAGTGTAAAAAAAACGTATTAACGAGGCGTGTTTAGGCGCTTTCAACTGTTTTCTTCATTAACTTATCAAGTGTTACTGAGTGCAACATTTTTTGTTTTCTTGATAAAGAGTTCTATGACATGCCATGTCTTTCTCAATCACCCTACGTACTTGAGATATACGTTCTTTATTGAGATAGCAATTTTCCATGATAGTAAAAATATTGTCAAGATGCATGAAGACTTCATTCATATTTTTGATTGTCAAAATCTTGATGAATTTATCAGCTTCTTCCTAAATTAAATATTCATTTGATAGAGGTACTGACTGAGATTCAATCAACTCATTAACATCTCGTTGGTGACATCCAAGATTAGCTCATTCATTAAGCAAACTATTTCATGTGTCATAGTTTCCAGAGTTTTTTTCAATATCATCATCACTAATCATTTGTAGGCATAACTGTTTCCAGGAACGTTTCATTGTTTACTCTTTTATTTCAGCCCACGCATCATCTATATTGTTTATTACATTCCATATATTATAGTTCTTCCAAAAATCTCTTAATGTAAACCCACCTTATCTGTCAGTTGTTTTGATGCCCTGCTTTATTATTTTCTTTATATAATATTGTTTCAACATAACTATTACTGTTTGGAGCATGTGCTGTATGAGGCAAGTAGTATTGGTAGGAAGAAACACAACATTAATTTCCAGGAATAAATTCAGATCAAAAAATCTTTAAATAATTGTTTTTTTATAAATGTGTGAAATATCGAATTGTGCGAAAGCAGTTGGCAGCTTGTATAACTGGATTGTTATGCAAATTTTACAAATATATTTTTAGGCATCAAGTTTTTGCTTATAAAATATTTGTTGTTTTCTGCGTTAACACATTAAGGAAAAATTTGAATAATTAATATTGATTTCTAAAATAGATTTGTATTCAAAAATATAGCAGTAAGTTTATGCTAACATCCCTCCCACAAGCTATTTGAATTAACATTCAACAATGTAATAGATGGTCATGTTACACTAGAAACAGTTAATGACACATATAACAAATAAATTAAACAATTCTGTAATCAGTGACACAATCACAGTCATTGCATAATATATTTTCCTGGTATATAATTGAATAATAAACTACACTGGGAAAAAATTGTCAACTTAATGATAAGATAAAGGAATACATTCACCAAACCATGAGCATTGTTCATAACTTATTATGTCATGAATTATTTACACGTATGACAATTTTTTTAAATCATAAAAGGTTTCGTACTTAAGCAAACATTTGCGAAAGTAGTTGTCTGAGGATGCTTCTGAAAGAGGCGAAACACGTGTCACATTTTGATACACAATACGTGGAATAATCAAAGTTATTTTTATTTTATATTATCATAAAAGGTATTTATCAAAAATATTGAATCCAATATTATTTTCTTTTGTTTCAAATATTTTTTTAAAAAACACAAGATATGTGTTGTCAAATATTCTTTGCATCAAATATTTATAAACATCCCGATATTCATCATTAAAGTTCTATAAAAAAAAACACATTTTTAGCCAAAATTAATAAATACAAAAGAACGATTTTTTGAAACAATACTTTTTAAGGATCATTTTTTTTTTTTCAAGACTCATAATTAGATGTCTCACGTAGGAAATAAGGTGTAAAATATATGCGTTGGCTATTATTTGATCAAATCCAAGATTCACACATTGTAAACAATTTTTTGCCTGTATGAATTTAATATGTTTACTTACTCACACAATCCTACCCTATAATAATGAAAAAGAACATGTTCGATGTAT
Organism: Himalopsyche anomala; assembly: GCA_031772345.1. NCBI lineage: Eukaryota > Metazoa > Arthropoda > Insecta > Trichoptera > Rhyacophilidae > Himalopsyche > Himalopsyche anomala. The sequence continues at coordinate 23,500,116 of CM062837.1, read as the reverse complement.
TCAGTGGTAACTTTGTTATTCCACTTGTTAACAATAACAAAGTTATCAAATTGAACTTATTTAACATTTAAAAAAATATGTGTTGTACAAAATTGAAGAGTCTGTATCTCATGTCTCTATAAAACCTTCTTTAATATATGACGAACTTCAACATTAGTCTCTTATATCAAGGTTTTCAGGTCATCATAGTCATAATGCTTTTTTATATTTTTTTCAGTTTGTACTGTTGTCACTGGATTGGTGCAACAAGAAGCTTACTTGAAGGGTGTCTCTATTTACAATGCGGCTAGAAACCTTTGCAAGAAATTGCCAATCAAAATTCAACAGCCGTGTTATAGGGCAGTAGAAAAGCTTGCCCCATTCCTACACGATAAGTAAACACATTAAAATACATCATTCTTTCTATATGAACAGATTTCCATTAGAATTTTTTTAGGTCCATGGCCAACATCACAACTGTGCTCAGGCGTTTTGTCTCTTCATCTCCAGTCATACACACCAAGCTTCTCTTTATCTCTCTTGTTGTTTTCTGCCCATCTCCTCTGGGGACAGAACACTTTAGTTAAATTCTTGCATAAAATATTAGAATTATTTATCCACACAGGTCACTAACTGACATCCAAACCGTATAATGTTCAGGTTTTCCTAAAATTAAAAAAAGAGAGAAATACACATTATGACTGTTTTTCTAGGTAATGCATCGGTCAGCCACATTTAAAGAAAAAACAATTAACTATAGTCAGTGCTTTTTTTTGAAAAAAAAAGGTGCCGGAACGTACTTTTTTCGAGCATTTTCTAAGAAGGTATATTATTTATTATATATTCGAATATCATTTTGATAGAATTAATGACGGCTTTTCATATAATGCATAGAAAATAAAACAAACTATACATATTTTAAAATAGAAAAAATTAAATTAAACATTTATTAAAATTTCGAGAAAAAAAGGTGCCGGAACGCCGTTCCGCCGCGTTACAGGGTAAAAAAAGCCCTGACTATAGTCAACATTCCCTCTAAGCTGCGCACGTGTGCGGCCACGCAGCAATTGGAAACCCCCCGCGCACACATTCCGGGTTGGCGCACACTACAAGACAGTTATTCAATTAATATTTGATTGGTCTGCATAGCCTTTGAAATTTCCGCGCAGCTAACCTCTTGTCTTAGAGGGAGCATGCCTATAGTATCCGTTGACATATATTATGACTGTCGTCTCGTTGAAAACTGAATCCATTTTTTTTTTATAATCTAATGTGCATATCTTTCTTCAGTTTTTAATTGATTAATCAATTTAAATTCGAAGGCCTCCTGAAAAAAAAAACAACTGGGTTACTGTGACTGTTCTCGTTTGAACAAAGCTAAATTTTTTTTTGCACAAGTGGCATAATTTGAATCTGGGTAAATGTTTCTATTTGGATAAAATACAAGATTTTATTCTATCGCCAAACCAACCATCTGTTAACAAAAATTTAAAGTAACGCGAAATGCTGATCGTAGAATGTTTGTTTACGAAGCATGCAATACTGACAGTTCTTACGATGTCAAATCAAAAGGGTTAAAGATTTTTTAAGATTATATTGTATTTCAGACAAGTTTTGGACCTCTTCACTCCCGATGCTTTCTGTTACGCCTCCCGAGCATGTTTCGTTCCAGACGGAGGATCATTTTGTCATCTTTTCCCGCTGCCGCACACTTCATTTTTGAAGACTCAAATTAAACTGTCGGTATGTACTACATGTATGTATGTCGCCTGCTGTGGCCCAGTTGGTTAGAGCTTGCTCTACCGATCACACAGGTCTGGGTTCGATTACCGGCAAGATCACAGTGAATTTGAGAATTTTTCAATACACTTTTTCTACAAATTTAGCAGAGCGCACACTGCATATACCCATATACCTCCTACTACAGCAATGTATAGTATCTATTTTAGATATTATACCCTATTCACACCATTTGTATTATGATATATGCTTAAATTGATACGCTTTGAACGGGCTAACATCTATTACACGAGAATAGTTCACCTCCAATAAGTAAACCAATTACTTTGATAATTCAATTTTAGTAATACATTTATTTCCTTTATTTTCAGCTATTGATGGAGGAATACAGTGTTGATGATTTACTTCATAGGATAAACAAACGACAATTCAACGACAAATTTGCTACCTCAAACAATGAAGTGAACTCGGAATCTGATGTAAAATATTCGCACTCACCTCTACCAAATACCTTTTCATCGGATGAAAGCTCTCGGACGCTTAAGGATAGCATAGAACCGACTTTCAATTACTGTGATCTGCCATTGCTTAAAGAGCTCTGCAGTATCCTCAGTGGAACATTCGAAGATCTATTACCAGCTGTGGATTTAGACAGAGATGGATTCAGTATATTCAACTCGGCAAGGTAAAATATTGAGAGCAAGAATAAAACCATCCAATCTATGATACTGTATGCTTTTTTAAATGTAGCGAACACCTACGTAGGTATCGGTGATAAAGATTGCCTATTGAAGGAAGATAAATTTTTAATCTAGTGAGTTATTTACAATTTTCGGATCTCATCGCAAACTTTTCGTAGAGTTAATATTTCAAAAATATCAATCGAAGTATCAAAATTATGATTCATAGTCAAATCAGTTACATCCAGCAGACAATTAAGGCAATGGCATTATTAGTAATACCTTAACCAACTGAGGTGTGTAAAATTTTCTATGGTTTTTATGAAATGTTACTTTCGTAGATATTTCTTTTGAAGGGTACATATTAAAATCTGTTTGTAAAATTCACTTTCAAACTTGGCAACTACAACTGAGGGCTATTGGGAAATATCTGAATATTCGCCATTCTTTCAGAGGATCAAATTGGCGAGGTAAAGATTGCAACGACGTTGATGCTAATATTTATCCCGGAGCGCAGACGCGTTTACTAGACTCGCAATTGGACAGTAGGTAGCATTCCACATTATTCATTCACCATTATAAACCACATGCTTTTTCGAAATACCAATTTATTAAATTAAATTTTTAAATTTATTAATTTAAGCGGACTTAATTATCTAATTATCTATTATAATTATATAAGGCTCATCGCCACTAGAGCACTAGCTTTGGAAGCGGTGCTCATGTGTTGGAATCCCAGTACAACCAATTTCTTTAAATGATATTTTAATCGATATATGGATTTCTGTCGGAAGATGTGGATGTCTTTAATATCTGAAATTCCCTTCTACGATTCCAATCCTATAAACAGTGTGTTGCGAGAACGATTAGCCAACCACTAACCCTGTCTTAACAATATCCTTCTATCTGTAATGTTTTCAGAAAAAAAGGTTGGTTATTGATTGGTATCAAAATCTCAAAAAACAGTTTACGGTGGACTTAGGTGCTTATGATATTTATTGACTCGTATAGATCAAGTACGTAGGGCAATTGATGAAGACACATCACGTTAACTCTTTATCGAGAAAAGAAAACAAAGGACTGTATTCAACTTAATAACATTATAAAAAAAATACCTGAAAATGAATATGCCTCATTAGCTTTATTATATAATAGATATGGTTCTATCAAAAAGTATTTAGTGCTTCACTCATTCAAAGTTTGTATATGTTTTCATATGTTGTATACGTTGTAGACAACTGTAATGGAATCAGAGGAGTTGACCCAGAATCAGGGCGCCCATGGGAAGACATTCTGTGCGGAGCGACCAACTCAAAGGGTCTCATCTTCATCGGAGATTCCGTCGGAGCCCATTTTCACTTCCCTGAAGTATGGATGAATCCGAATGAGCCGTCAAAGGTAGGAATGCTGTGCGGCTGTGTTTACAGTTTGATATAAAAAAACATATATTTTTATTGTGTTATTTTGATATTTTTCAGAGCGGCTTCAGAATGATCCTCAACACATTGTTGAACAGTATGGACTGGCCTGAGCTTGGCTTCGTCACCGGTTATGAGAATTCTACATATCCCGATCTGATTCAGGTACTTGTTAAATCAATATTTTTAAACCGATATGGACATAGAAACATTTAACGGATGTGACGGGATTATTAATTATTAATGAAGTTAAGTTCAGATGGATGTTTGATATAATTTTTCTCCTATATAAAACTAAAGGTACATAAAGTCCTAATATCACCAACGACTTAGACGACCACTTAACCTGGCATACAGAAGAAAGTCACCAAGTATAAGATAGTAAAATTAGTAAAAACACAATATTCTTTTGTACTTCATTTCACTTTATTGAATATGTCAGGACCGGTTTTGTAATGAGCGAAACCGGTCCTGACATATTAAATAAAGTGAAATGAAGTACAAAGGAATATTGTGTTTTTACTAATATAATGCCTTTCCACCAAGTATTGACAGTGAGCACCCTAAAAGAGATAGTAAAATGTTTAAGAGAACCTAAAAACTCATACTGAATTCAATCTTCAGATTTAGTTTTTTGTTACTGTTATTTCTATATGTGGTTGTGTTGGAAATTTTATCCACGTAACTTTTGCGTTCGTAAGACATTTTATATTTCATTAGTGGTTTTATGTACATACACGCAAAAATGATTAAATAAAAAGTTTTCAGTCTCAGTTGATTTCTGGGGACTCGTAAAAATCATAGCTCACGTATCCGACACGGACTTCCCAGCTCTGCTTTTATTCATTAAATTTTTAATTTGTTTCATGGCTTTTTCTATTAGACATTATTTATTAACAGTTTGTGTGAATGATTAATGTTTGAAATTTTGTAAATAAAATCATCATGTAGATCAGTAATTTCCTACCTTTATGTTACTGCACCTTCTTTTGGAAAAAAATATCTTCGCGCCTCCCCATCCTTTATTTCATATATGTAATAATAAACGTTTTAAAGAGTAATTTTTTTTTTTTGGACTGTTCGTACCTCCCAGGTTGGAAATATTCGATGTAGATTGACTCTGTATTATTATTGATAAGTATGCATGCTATGATACCAATTATACATTTGAGATACATCAATTGAGATGGTGTGGCATTTGCTGAAGGCAGTACAGCGGATTGAATGAAACCTTGTGTGCATGGTCAAAAATACCATGACCTCATAATACAATAAGAAGTTATGCTTCTCCTCCAAGATAGTAAGTAGAACAACGGTACTCGCATTGTTGCAATAAAATATACAATCGACTATTTGAATTCCAATCTATTTATCCATTCACGTTTTCATAGATTTTATAAATTGTTTTTGTCGCCGTTAAAACAGTGGAGTCGTTTTCTGTTCAGGGCAAAACTGATTCAATTTATCTTCGCCTTCGAGATCACAACCGTTGCATGCACAGAGACTACCAGAATATGGCACAGAACGGAGCAAACTCTTCAGTTGGCATGCAGCAGGTCAACGCGATATCCCGTATTCCTTCCGATAAACCAGTTATCGTTATGTATGGCATGATGGGAAATGATGTTTGCAATTGGTAATGATTTTTTTAGCAGATATCAGCATTGTGCCGGTTGAAACACTATATGACATTGAATCATCCATTACAGGGGTCACAAAATTGTTAAAAAGGCCAAAATTACGGAAGTTTTCTTAGAGCCATAAATATAGTATGTTCGACCGAATTTATAACATATTTTATTCATTCATTAAGTGGAGAAAGCATAAAAACTCAATGTAGATTTTAAGAAAATGTATTACAAAAAAACCTTGCATTTCAACCGTGAATAATATTTTGCTTCTTAATGTACTCTTTATATGATTCAGAAAATATTATACTAACAGATGGTGGTGGGTAACAAATTGATAGTTGAGAAAAGCCTATTTATGTTACCTATGTACTATAGATCTGCCCGGACCCAGGGCGGGTAAGCGCAATTGAGATTCAGGCTTAGACTGGGCCCGGGTAAGGAATTCATTTCTTCAGAAAAATATTTCAGACTATGTTCGTATCATAAGTCAGCTATGATTATTTTAATTATTACCAGTTTTATAGAGAATCGTAGCGTGCGGTGACTTTTGAAACGGGGTATGCGGTCAGGAGGGGGGGAAAAACTATATTTTTCTTTCATTTCATTTTCTTTATTTAATAAACATGTATTTAGTTTTTGAAGATTTATTTTATTCGATGCTCTTTCTTACAAGTCATCAATAACTGCAGTGTATAATATATTTGTCTAAAAGTTTTTTTTCGATTGATATAAATCTGTCGTATGGATTCAAAACGTTAACCGCATGGTCTGCCGTATAGAGACAAACCGTCGTTAATGGTGGGCGACTGTAAACACGGGCACGACTAATGGCTGAAGTTCTCATTATGTACTTCAAACTTTGTATGGAAGTTTGCAGAGTCTAACGAATTTGCCGTAAGGTCATAGCCCTTGGGTACCACAAAAGACACAACCAGCTGTAGCTGCTCACTCGGTGTGGTTGCTTATAGCTGATTTTCTGAGCGATTTCGTTTCATAATTGCATAATTAAAAAATTAATAAATGATAAAAATATTTAATTTTTAGAATCGTTTTACAGTCACATGGCATGTGCCGCATGTATGGATCACAAGCCGCCGGTATAAAGATATTTACAATAACAAAATGTAGACTCCGATCTGACACAATTAAAGTTATGGATTAATAGCCAAGGCTTAATAATCACTTGCCCTTTTAATTTGCTTTATTATACTTACTGATGCAGTAAATTAAGGTTTTTCTGCCAAACTGGTATAGTAAATATATATTACTGAGTTATTTCAGACAAAGAATTGGTATCCAAAAATCTCATTGAGTACTTACCTAACTTTTTCTCTAATCAATTTTGTCACTTACCAATTGCTGACAGTACGATGACATTATGCTAGTTTTCTTTTTTTTTACATTCAATATTATTTAAGTCACAAGCAGGGCCAGCTCGTGGAGTGTGCAAAGTGTGCAGAACACACAGGGGCACAGGTGCCGCACTAAGATTTTAGTATTATCCACTCACTTAATTTTAATTTAAGTAGCCTTCAACGCCTCGCCTCGCACGCAGGTGGAGAAATCCTCAAACCAGCCCTGGTCGCAAGCATCTTGTCAACCACGGTTTGAAAAAAAATATACTTACTTTCTGAATGATATTGTTCAATTGCAGCCAATACAACGTCTCGACGCCACCGGAAAAATTCCAGCAGTCTGTGATTGAGGTACTCGCAGCACTCGATAAAAAACTTCCTCGGTACAGCCATGTGGTCCTTATATCATTGGTAGACGGCGGCTTTATATATCCAGCGATGGCCGACAGGATTCACCCACTCGGTAAATTGTGGCCACCCTTTTTAACTGTTTCATCAGAGTCGACGTACATTTATTGCACTGACAACTCCCTTCTTTCGCATGCATAAAAAATTCTAAGCTGATAATAAATTAAGTCTCGCAGAAACAACTGATTTGAAACGCTCGTCATTATTTAAATATTTGGGGATTTTTTTATAATTCCTTATGGTTGAGCAAAAGCTTTAAAATACTTCATAATTGAAAACTGGCATTTTGTTTAGTCTTAATTAATACTTTTTATATTGCTGCAAACATTTTATACCTATAATTATCATTTATTTATATCATAACTATATCGACTGTGGAAAGGAAAAAGGACGTAACTTACTTTTACTGAAGTCATAAAAACGTGATTTGACGATTTTGAGCTAAAAGCAAATTATGAAATATACATAACCTTCAAGTGCACGGAGACTGATAAAGTGGTTTTTCATTGATTTTACCTAGTATTATTTTAATATTTTTTTTTAAAAAACCTTTTTTTAAGTCTTTTTTCGTGATAGCAACTTAAAGATTAAATTAAGATACCAATTCGGCATTTTCAGCCAACATCCTTTTGATAAAACGTCTATCAAGTTGTATACATTGTGATTGTGGGTTACGTCCTTTTTCCTTTCCAGAATCGATATATTGAACAGTTATCAGTGAACCAATCAAATAAATTGTCATTTTATCAGGCATTTATTATTACAACTTATTGAAAATACAAAATAATGATGCAGACATCTTTTTGAAATGACTACATTTCTCATTTTATTAAATGTTTTACTTCTCTTGTGGCAAAATGGGAAATTCTCCAAGAATTTTGTCCACTTTCATACACCAATTTGTAGGTCCCATTTTGACCAAGATGTCTAATGGTTTTATCTCTTTCGATCCACTGTATTGAACCATGATCATGAGTTCATCATGAGATCAGTTCAAGTTCATCCATGCGCTTGGACGCCTGAAGATACCGAAAGGCGAAACCCAGGCCGTTAGTGACAAAATCTGTGGGAGTGTACATAATTTGAACGATTCAAATTTAATATTGAAATTCCACCAAGCACCTTCAGTCGAAATCTTAAATCATGATCATGAGGACTAGTTAGCCACTGTTCCTTAACTCGATGGCTGTCACAGATGAGATATCTCAACAAATTTTTCGTACTCAACACGCCAGAGACGAGTTATCTCATCAACAAATAATTAAATTAATTGCAAATTATAGCCGGCGTGCTAGGTAAAAACATACTGTTTTCTACGGCAGCCAAAAGGCTAATTCTGTGTTCCATTAATGAATTTTCATAGTTTTCTTCCTTTGTGCTCTTATTTAAATTTTTTTTTAACTTTTTTATATTTCACATTCAGTGTAAAAAGGAGTAATATTTATATATTTGGCATTACACCTAATGCCAATGCGCCAAATACTTTAAAATTGAAATATCATACGAGAAAAACTCTATGAGAATTTATTGTAAGTCACCCGAGATCATCTCGAGATAAATTGACATCACAAACACCCATGTCTTAGGTCTCAAATTAAAATTGAAAACATCTCAAATTTGACATTGACCTTACCGGGTATCGAACCCAGACCTAAATGGTCGGTAGAGCAAGCTCTAACCAACTAGACCAGTGGTTTCCAACCTTTTAGTTACTGCGCCTCCCTTTGAAGAAAAAAATATCTTCACGCCTCCCCATCCTTTATTTCATATAGTAATAAAGACACGTTTTAAAGAGTAAATAAATATTTTGGACTCTTCGTGCCTCCCTTTGCAATAGTCCACGCCTCCCAGGTTGGAAATCGCTGGACTAAACCACAGCGGTTGACGTAATTTTATTTTAATTGTCTTTTCAGGATCGGTGCTGAACAATATTCGGTACAAGGACATGTATTCTTGGTTCAATTGCATGGAAATAGGACCCTGCGTCGGATGGATGAACAGTAATGCCACCCTTAGAAATATTACATCGCAGGTAATGGCGACGAGAATTGCTTTAGTCTGCAATAGCACTATAGGCAAACGAAGTATGTCAATGATAAAAACTTCCTTTATAAATGTTTCAAGATTCCTAACTTGAGTTTTCTTAAAACTATCACGACGCTTATTATTGAAGTTTCAGGTGCTACGAACTACATCATGTGTGCACACCTGTGTTGGGTTAACACTCCATAAAAGAGATTTATTACTAAAGCAATTCAGATTAACCAGCAGTATAAGCAAATGACATTAGCATAATCAATTTAATTCTTTTCTCAAATTGTCCAAGGAAAAAATGTATAGATTCACAATTCATCATCGATTGTTTTTTTCTTTTTTGTTTCTTAGCATGGCAGGATGGCTAGCCTCATGTTTAATTTTGAAAAATTATAAATATGCAAACATTTAACTTACTTATTCAAATTACTTACATATCATCGCTTCTATTCTTCTCTGGACATAGATTCTCCTGCAGGATACAAATTCTTACAATTTATAACTTGTATTTTTAAATAATAAATGACAGAACAACTAAAGATTTCTCTTATGAGCCACAATAAAATAATTTTATTTTGATTTATTTTAAGAAAGCAACCGAGTTGTCATTGATACTGAAGGATATCGCTGCAAACAACTCGTTTGAATCGTTTCAACTTCACTTTCTACAAAATCCTTTTAATACAATCTTGAAGAAATGGGTGGAAGCCGGAGGGCAAGTCTACGAGATCATTGATGCTGTTGACAGCCTTCACCCAAATCAGGTACAAAACTAGACCATGTTGTCTTATTATCGGTATTGTATAAAATGAAAATAACATTTTAATTCATTTTGACATAAAATTTGGAATAAGAAATCTTCATTGAAACCTGAACAAATCTATTCCTCAGTTGGCCCAGCCGTTCATCGCTGCGGAGTTATGGGATTCATTGAAAGGCACCGGGGTATTTGGAGAGGAAAATCCCCATAACGAAAGGATAGTTGAACTTTTCGGAGATCAAGGCGGACATTAATGAATTGCGTTATGTATAAATAACTATGCAATAAAAATGGTTGTCAATGTATTAAATATAAGTGAAGTCGTGAATTAATAAATAAAAGATTACTTTTCATATGTACACGAGTTTTCCTACCAGTGCAACAAAATAATTGATTATGGATTTTTTTTATCTGGATTATGTCTACGTATCACTTACCTAAGCTGCAGCGTCAAAAGAAAAAAGCAAATTGCAAAACGTGTAAAAAAAGCTAACCAAAATTTATTATGCTTTCAATTACATATATGTCAAAGAAACTCCTCTCCACATAAATGTGAAAAAACATTTAAATGATAACATGATGCATAAAAATAAAAATTACGCATGCAATTACGTTTCATATATAATTACGTTCGCAAAATTTCTGACAAATGTTAGCACAAACAACATACTGTAGATTAACTTGGTAAATCTTTATGATATACTTTCAATATATTTATTACGTTTCATTTTTTGAAGAAATTCATGGCCTGCTGGGTACCTCACTAATACCTCGCAGTACTCGAATTAACTTTAATTAAATTAAATAATAAGGAATATTTGTGTTTCATTTTTGATGTTTTCACATGGAATTGACAGTGTACACTTAAAGTGACCTTGAGCATAACAACAGAATAAATAAGAACAAACGGTTTATTTTTTTCATTAAAGTTTATTCAAGAAAATTAAAAAAAAACCAGTAAAATATTATTTCATAACCTATGAAGTTAACGGATGGATACCAGTTATTGCAATTCTATACAAGTTAATTCTTTATATAAATAAAATTTATATAAATCATATCTGCCATTATATTACAACAATAATTTGTCAATATTACAATATATTATTTACATGGTTTGTTTACTGGGATACTAAATAAGGAATAAAATTACACTGGATGCGTTTAGATATAACACGGAAAAAGTACTGAATCAATACTTTGGAATCTCATTCTGTCATTAAATATGTGATGTGTATTCAGATCAAATCTTAAAATTATTCCAACTTTTACACGGATTGATCGTGGTTACAGTGAAACCCAAACGAAATACTAACAAAATTAGCCAAGGTTTTTACTTATAAGTAAAGTAGTGCTTCTGCGAAATTTACTATGTTGATTTACATAGTGAAATTTAAATGACTGTTTAAGTTAGAATGATACCCAGAGCCTGACCGCTCTTCAAAGACGGATGAAATGAAGCAGGCAGAATTGGAATACTTTTAAGAGAGTGGAAGTTAAAGAGTTCACTCGTACACATTTCTTATAGACCAATAAAAACCACATAAAATTCAGTAATTAAACAATATCTCCTACGTGCCTTCATAGCTTTCGTATCACGCCGATTCAGCAAATCTGCCTGCAAAATCACGGTTTCATGATATTCAACAGTTTATTTGTAAATATTTACTAGAAAATTATATTTTTTTTACATTTTAGCTACAATGTTTTTACACTTGGTGATATATATTACAGATTGAGAATCCGCTGTAAAAAAAAATTGTTATTAACCATCCTAACAGTGAAAAGCTTCCATATTCAATACACATCACTCCTAAGCTGGTAGAGTTAAACCACATTTTGATAATAATTTTTACAATAACATTTTTATAAACATTCAGTAATCTATTTAAAATCTATCCATCCTCCATCTCCATAGGTTGTGAATCCATAATTAAGAGCATTTTAATATTTTATACATAAAATTGTGTATGAAAGAAAAACGCAAAAAACGTTTTTATTCTTAAAACCTATCAAATTGAAAAACAAGATAAATTAAATTTACTGGTTACCTTACTAAGTATCTCAATATTCACTAATTAATCATTACCATAATTAATATTTTTACATATAAATTCAGATTAGGCTTTATTTGCATACATACAATATAACATTTCAGCAGTGAACATTTTTCTATTAACATCTTTACCAAAATTATTATACAAATTGAATCTCACAAAAGAGGAGATTAGACTGCCGATTGATACTCCTTTAATTTAATATTTTCAAACATCTGAATCTTCCTGTTCCTACTCATCAAAATAAACTTCAAATCACACATTGAAATATGTAGCTACTTACAAACCTAAAGTAATACTTACTAAGAATAATATATATAATAATAAAAAAAAACTACCAATAGCATAATTTAAAACAAATCAATTACATGATATTTTGCTCTGTTGTGAATTTAATATCATTCGGTCGCATCATTCTCGTGTTTGGTAGAATTTTTCTCCACCAAACAAGAACGAGCGACAGATTCAAAGAGTTTCGCGATTTCGGGGGCGCAATGTACAAATTCGTGATCCCAAAACTTGTAAATGGGATTCTTGATCAGTTCGATGAAAGTGATCAGAAGTCCCCAAGGATGGGGTCGATTGACGATGAGCCTCTCCAAGAGCATTCGGGTGATCTGCTCCTGGATGGCTTCGGTGTTGGCCTCGGCGAAAAGGTACAACAGAGCGCAACTGAAGTAGTGGGTGTGACTGTTGGGGTATCGCAGTTGATTTGCGATCGCGTTCAAAAATATATATCTGCCCTCGTGATCCAAGTCCACGGCGAAATTTTGGAAAATATCCATATGGGCCGAGTGAGCTATGGTGGACATGTTAGGAGTCAAACCTTTCGCTCTGATATAAACGATAGCCTGAGTTCCGACGTACAGAACGACGGCGTTCATCAGTTGTGTGTTGTACCTTTTTCCGGGTTCGTTGGATATTTGCATAATCGTTCGTAATTCTGCCAGGAAAGTGACGGGAGCCCTAGCTTTCAAATAGGAATCTAAATCTTTTTTAAAGGGAGGCTGAATCACGGCCGTATAATTGGTGAGCACCCGAGGGGCGTGAGTGATCTCCGTCAACAGATCCACTTTTAAATTGGGGGTGAATGGGTCAGGCAAGCGCATGTTGCGGGGGAAAGCTGACAGAATAAGATTGCGCATCTGAATGCAGTTAGGCGGTATCTCATCGCAAAAAGCGTAATGGTAATCGCACAAAAATTCAGGGAAATCGTGTAGGAGTACCAAGAGGACTTTCAAAATGCCTTTGTACGTCAGAGTGACCGGCTTCGCCAGTTCAGTGTTTCGAAGGAAGGGACCGATGTACTTAAACAAGGCGACCAACAATTGCGAATACATGCTCCATCCCTTCTGTTGAGGGGTAACGGCGAGCATCCGGCTTATGAAAGCCCTGTGCGAGACGAAATCGATCCAGGCGTAGGTGAAGGCCGGAGCGACGCTCGGTCTTATCATGTGAAGCGTGTGACAGAAAGCTGTCAACACTTGAAAGTTTATCGATTCCAAAACGGGTTCGGGCTGATTGAGCTCCAAGAACAAGATCAGAAGGATTCGAATGTAAGGTAGCTGTTGGAATCCGGCCCCGTGATCGTCGTGGTCTTGCAGAAGGCACCCTGCAGTTATACCCAAAACTTTATTGAGAAGGTTTATTTTTGGAGAGGTGTTGCCGGTCTCACCGGAGTTCTTTATCAGCAAAGCGACCAGTCTCACGTAAGCATCGGTCATTTGATAATATCTATTTCGAGACATGCTCTCTGGTGTGCTCATTCGTTCGTCTTCAAAGATCGCGTATATATTATTTATACAAATCCGAGTGGCGATGCGGAAAAAGCGAGTGATGAGGTCGTCCGTCTTCAAAATACCTTGAGCGCTCATCTGCTGCACGAACACGTTGAAATTTTTCATGGGTTCAGTACTAGTAGGCGGATTGTGGTACAAGTTCACCCACTCGCGTAGTAAATATTCGGTTTTTTCCGTCAAACCGGGAGGATCGTCGCCAAATTCGCGCACTCTACCCAAATGTATGCCAGAGTGGATGTAAGAGGTGGGTCCTATCTGAGGCCTGTCTCCCAAGATGTTGGACGGATCTTGGTTGATGCGAAGAATCTCTACGAGAGAAGCCAAGCCGTCGGGAGGAGGCTGTCGCGAGTGTGAAACAATTCGAACCAACGCCTCAACAGTATTAAACAAATCCGAGTCCGCCATGAGGAGAGATTCCCGTTCGTCTACAAGGTACAGTTGCACGAGTCTCATTGCAAAAGACACGGCCATATGATTGTTTCCGTTATCCATAAATTGCACCAGCGCTGCGTCATAAAGTTGAATATTCACCAAATCTGATCGTATCAAGCAATCGATAGCCTCCAAATTATACTTTAAGTCTTCTCTGCACTCTGTCAGGCACCTGACCACTTGCTTGTTGGTCCAGAGGTGGCCGTAAGCGGGAGTCTCCTGAAGAAGCTTGAGACCTCTAATGTAAATCTCTTTGTACCTGTCCATTATTTCAGCAAGTTCGCCTGAATCACCGATCGGTACGGCGGTCACCCCGTCGAGCAGGCCATCCATCGTTTTCTGCAGCAGATTAAAAGCAGTGCTGTGATCTTGCGCACGCCGAATGACGAACAAGCAATCCAGAAAGATGAGGATGTTATTATACTGCACATGAAAGACGGGATTGCCTTTAATGTTTCCCAAAAGCTGTTCAGCGTCAGTTATCAAAAGTCCCAGTTCATCATTTCCATAATACATTCGGTTGGGATTCACCCCTTCGTTAAAATTGGTGAGAGGTACAACGTCCTGAATGACCGGTTTCGGTACGATTAATGCTGCATCCCTTTCCTTCACGGGTGCAAAACCCGGAATGTTCCTGGCGAACTCTTCATAGACAGAGATCTGAGCTTCGTTGATGACTCCCACTTTGCGTTTCACTCTATCGTGCATTCTTTCCGTTTGATAGTTCAACGCGGCGGGATCATAATACACGCGGCCGTCCTGACGCGCAATCTTTCTCACCTCAAAGTCTTTTATCAATCGCTTGTCTAATTCGGGTAACGCTTTCTCCACCGCTTTCTTCTGGATGATGGTGCATGCAAGTTCCATATTGTCTGCGGCGATAACTCCGGCTGCAGATTCGATAATGTCTTTTTGCTGTTGGTTAGCGCCCATCATAGACGCCAGGAATGCAGTTTTGATGTTGGCAGCAATGGTGTTGAGCAATTGTTCTCGACACGTTATCATGGCCATGCCGGCTGTTAGATTTCTCATCATGTGATGGGCAGAAGTCCTCATGCGGATTTCGTCAGGGTCCAGGGCAAAATCCTTCCTTACGATTTGCTCGCACGTTGTCAGCGCATACTTAATTGACCGATCCACAACTGGATGAATCCACTCTTGGATGGACCGCTCGATTGCCGACTTGATAAAGTGTGTCAAATGTGGATTCGATTGAAATAGAGTGTGGATAACGTTTGGACTGATTGTAATATTTTGGCCAAAAGTAGCATTGGACGATACATTGACATCGGTATAATTGAATTTCGGGGGTCCAGGAATAGCCGCAGGCCCAGCCTCGGTCGGCATTGCCCCTCCGGTGGGCGTGACCGATGCCCCAACTGTCTCTTCTGGCGGAGGCACCGAAGTAGGAATGATGGCCGACGGAGTTGTGGCGCTTACATTTTGCAAAACAGGCGTTGGCGTGGTGTTTTTCTTGCCCATGTGAGACAACTGATATTCTATCTTATGCGCTCTTTCTGGATCTCGCAAATAATGTGCGGGCTTCAGTTCAGTCACATCGATGTTCAAATTCTTACAAAGGACTTCTATTTCAAATTTAAGATTGAGCTTAAGATCAGGTTCTTGATGCAGTTCGGCCAAAACGTTCATGATACTCATGGTCCAGGGATTAGGCGGCTTGAATACCTTGCTCTTTTCGCAGGACTCCAAAACTTTGGCCACAAACGGTACCACGTACAAGAGTTCCTGTTGGCCTTTGTGATAAGCCTCCAAAATAAGACTCTTCAGATCTATGTCAATCTGTAAGATCGGTCGGTTTCTACCAAGGGTGAGCATGCCCAACCAGTGTCCGAGATTCTTGAGCAGAGACCTATCAGAAAAATTAGCGATTCCCTTGTCAGAGCGTAGCAAGACTTTTATATTTCGGAATGTCTCCTTCGTAACCATTTCGTTGACCTCTTTAACCTTCAACACGTCCAAGAAATTCGAGTACAGCGTGTGAAAGTTCAGTTCTATGGAAGCTCTTTTCAAAACAAGATATTGAGACAGCCAAGGCCAGTATTCTTCTGTGATAATATCCCTTAACTCATCACACTTTGACTGCAAATTGAGCTGACTCAGATTGTTGAAGATGAATGCAGATTTATCCTGCACGGAATCTGGTGGTGATGTTATCTTTTCATCACGATCAGTCGCTACCAAAAGAGTGTCTATGTTTGTAGCATTAGCGATGGAGGGTCTAGAATTAGCGTGCGCGGTGGATATTTTAGGAATGAAGCACACCGCAGCTGATGATGCGGCAATTTCCGGTTTATATAGAGACATTGGAGTACCGGGAGCAGGAATGGCTGCCGTTCCTGGTAAGACCGTCGGAAAAGCAGTTCCCTGCGGTTTTGTTGGCGGATCTTGCTTTAGTAAACCGTATTCCACGTATTCCCTGAGATGAAGGGGGAAATCATAGAAATTATCCACAGTTTTGATGTGTTCACAATACTGATGATAATCCTTGAGGCGGGATTTGAACCGATCGAGTGCAGCAATTCCGAAGTAGTACATCTTCGTACCGGCCGGCTTCTTCAAAGCGTCCAAGACAAACCTGAATGCTAGTCCTAACGCCTTGTAACTTGTTACCAGACTTCTTTCAATCAGCCCACCGAAAAGCTGAGCAGTTATATGAAGTTCCTTATCGGGATATTGTGGAAAGAATCTATATTCCTCAAATAGATTTCGCAGCATACAGCTGTACACTTCTCTCTCTCTTTTAATGGGGGAATCTTGGAACTTCTTGAGCATATCCAAAACTTCGTCAATTGAAAGTGTGGGATGAGGGGGATGATTATAGATCCTTTGGAAATAGCCATTGGCTTCATCTTCAATATCTTTAGTCACATTCAGATTTATTTCAGGTATAGCAGAAGCCATATTATCTTGGGACGTTCTCTTATCCATGGACATTCTAGTTAAGATATTGGGAATATTAGCACTGTGTTGAAGTGACAGCAGAGCGAAGGGACTACCTGAAGGTCCGGCGGCCATCAGACGAGACGGGGAACCGGGGGCAGGTAATAATGGGCCCAAAGTTGTTGGTAGAGAGAAGGCCGCACTTGATTGCGGCCCAAGAGTCAAATTTGCAAAGTTGGGACCCAGGGAAGATATGGGATCAATGGCAGGGGTATTGAACATTTGGCCAGCAGAAGGGTTAAACGGGGTCTCGATGACTCTATGTGGTCTTGTAACATTTGTCAGGCCTTGTCTAGGTTTGATAAGAGAATTACAACTATTGTGCAACTCGAGTATCATGTTCGAGAGACGCGGTTCGACATTATTCATATACATCTGCAAGCAAGC
The DNA here is from genome assembly GCA_031772345.1 of Himalopsyche anomala. Lineage (NCBI taxonomy): Eukaryota > Metazoa > Arthropoda > Insecta > Trichoptera > Rhyacophilidae > Himalopsyche > Himalopsyche anomala. Next base: position 23,482,475 of record CM062837.1, on the reverse strand, counting down.
CAGCATAGCGGTGACGGTCTCCGGAGGAAGTTGAGCAGCCTTGGGCAACTGCTCATCAACCAGCTTACCCCCGATGACTTGTGGACAGCGCAGCTGTAAAAACTTTACCATGCTTCCGAGAAAGTTTTCTCCGTGCTCCCTGACTTTGTCTGAGAGCCATTTGTCCAGCTTTAAATACTCCCTTCTCGAAGCCAGGCATGCTAGATCTATCACAAATAGGAACGACTTAATGTTGAGGAGCATAGACAGAGCTTTTAAGTCCTGAGCAACATCCAAGATTCGGGAAAGTCTCGACTGATCGTTCTCCCCTAGCATATACCAATCAGACATCACACTCATAATTATCTGTTTCACACCGGGAGCTTGGTTGTGCCAAGCGTGATGAAGAATAATAGCTGAATTAGGATGGTTGCCGAGAAATATTGGAATGAGATTCAACATTAAGTCATGGCGCATAGCAGAATCTTTCAGACCACTCTGCAAGAGCGCAAGAAGGAGTACGTCGGGACAATGCTGAACGGCAATCCTAAACAACTCTTTGACATCTGAATGAAATCCTCTCTCGCCTAAGTGCAAGAGTAGCTCGACAAGATGGAGTGATCTCCAATTAGCAATCTCTTTGTTGTCAGATTCAGGTAAAGATTTCAATATATCGACTGAGACAGGATGGCAAACATGGTCTGCAAAACAGAATATGTCAGGGTTTTTCAAAATTTGGCTAACTAGACTCATCTGCCCTTCAGCATTTATCCAATGACGATAGATGCACTCAACTGGAAATACATAAACTGGATAGCCTGAAACGGTCTGCAGACCAAGACGCAAAATAGAAAACAAAATACCTAAGCCCTGACGATCCTTGATAGAGAATTCAGGATGGTCCAGCTGTGCGACCACATCTTTCCAATTGAGACCCGGAGACAGCTCCTTCACAGTTTGGACAAAAATTTCTACATCCCAGGAATCCGGGGTGGTTCGGGAAGGATTTTCTTTTTTGAGGTCACGGCCGGCTAACCAGAAGTCACCAGCAGTCTGCAGGGTTGGTCCACCAGATAGGCCCGTGGGGGTCCGAGCCATCGCCGCAGCAATTCTTGCGACATCAGCGGCTGTGGGCTCTCGGCCTCCCAAATTCACCAAGTCTAACTTGCATTCTTCGACGGTTGATGTGAAAGAGTATCCCACCTCGAGAACAAGATCAGCGATTGAGTTTTCCATGACGGCGCCGGCCGCGTCGTCTGCGGATGTCATCTCCTCTAGAGGAGTCTCCGTGTCGTCGGGATATAATAGAGGCGCGAGAATAACAGGCACCAACTCTCGAGGAAAATCTCGCCTGAGCCTCTCCAGGAACAGCTCCTTAGTAACGGGAGCTAGGCCAAAACCGTCCCTGACCAAGCTGGCAAGGACCAGCTGAAGGATTTCAGGACTGCAGTCTTGCAGGCCTCCCCCTTCTGCTTGTCTGCCAGTGTCAGTGTCCAGGTAGCACTGCACCAGATCGAGTAGACGCTTCTTGAGGTGCTGTTTAGCTGCGCCGGCTACGTCACCCTTTGGCGAATTTTGAAGCGCCAAGCAGAGAGCCACTTCCTGGACGGTGGTGAGCTTGAGGAAGCGCGTCAGATGCGCGAATGGTGCTACTGTGGACTTGTAGGCCTTGACGGAGGGCTGCGCGGGCAGGGGCCGGTCCACGGCATGGCAGAGGACGGATACGCGAGCGGGATGGTTCAGTAGCGCCGCGGGCTGCCCGGTCAGCAAAGAGCCCTGGCCGACCTGCGCGCTCTGCGGTCCGCCGCCGGCGCCGCGGCACGCCTCGTCGGCTATGCGCCTCAGGAGTCGCTTGTCCGCCTCCGAGCCGTGCGCGCCGACTAAGAAGTCTAGCTCACGGGTGCTGGCCTTGCAGTTCTTCTTCGTCAAGTTCGCGACCAGACAGTCGATCTGCGACAAGCTGAAGGACAGAGGGTCCAGGTTCATAGTTCCATCTAACAAGTTTAAACTTCCCGAGTCTCGCGGAACTCGAAAAGTTTAAAAAACTCCTCTGGTCTACCGGCGGCCTCCCGGGGACTGGCGGGTTCACAAATCAGTGTCGGCAGTAAATCCGGACGCGCCGGAGCCACCATCACAATCGCAAATGGGCCGTTGCGATACAAAACTTTCTTATCGGGTTTGTTTGTCTGTCGGGTTTATTGCGGAACAGAAAGAACCGTTCACATTGTCTCTTTTTCAGCCTTGAAAAAAATATGCTTCAGAATTGCACAATTTTTCACAATAAACACTGCTATCACTGTATCATTAGTTAACATCACCAGCTGAGTAAAACTGAATTAACGTTTGTTTCCTCAAAGTTTTACAAATTATGACCGAAGCGAAAGTTCGACGGCTTCGATTCGCACTGAAACCGGAAACGGAGAAATCGTAGAGGCCACATTGAGTCAAAATTTTCCACAACCCGTTACGAAAATCTGAACGAGAAAAAGTTTTTGGATAATGTAAAAAAGTACTGGGTGAGAATAATTTCTACTCTCAATTATATCACTGTCCACTCGGCGTATCAAAGATTCGATTTCATTCCTAGGTCACATCTAATCTTTTTAGGCCACATGTACATAAATTCAACGTCCAAAGCAAGTCAGAAATGTGATGACCGATTAAAGGAACGGTATCAATCGGAAGGAATAATAGAAATACTGTGATATTCTAAAGAAGTTGCGGCCATTTATATTTTCAGAAAAAATGCTTCGCAAGCTGCCATATTGACACTTTAACCAACGTAGTATTCCGTATTATTGAAAAGTTGTCTACGGATTTAACCTTAGCTTGCAATATAGCAAAAATAATCATTACCTACCTAATATTATATATTCAAAGTCAAGTAAATTATAATAAAACGGATTTTATAAATATTGTATAATATTATTGATAAGAATTAAAAATAAATAATCAAACCAATCGTGCATTCAAAAAATAAATTTAAAATCCGAATCCAAAAGCCAAATCGTTTCTCACAACATCTAGATTAATTTCAACCCATTTTTTTTCTTTTATAAATTAACTCAAATATCACTGAAGATTTGGTATGTTGTATTATTTTTTTTTCATATCCGCTCCCTAGTCGGTGCATATAACCACTGACCCAGTGGTATAAGAAGGGCTCCTGCCACCCGGGGCGGTGCTTGAATTTGCTGCCCCCAAAATTTCCTCTAATTTTGTAATAAATCATTTCTACTATTTGTTATTTATGAATTAAGAGTTTTTACTATAACTATAACTAATTCAAATCCTACACGCATATAAGTTTTTTTAGCGATTCACTTTATTTTTACGTAGGTTTATGCATAGTTATATATTAAACTTAATTGAAATTTCATTTTCTTTTAGACGTTTTATTATTATTATAATATACTAGCCGGTTCCCGGCAAGCGTTGCAATGCCACTCGAAGAAAGAAAGCGTTTTAACTGTGTTTATTGAAGTGCATGCTTTCTTTTTCTGTCTGTTTGACGTTTACTGCCGATTTTCTATGGTACGACACACGCGCCACTTACTGTAATTTAATTGTACTATTACCTTCGCGCAAGTGTAAGCATACGTTGTCAAAATGAACTGTATTGGCAGCCATACAAACATTGATTTTTATATATAAGACCTACTGTAAATTAATTTTTCTATGCCTCTAACATTCCTGGAAGTGCAAGTAAAAAGTTTGTCAAAGTTTTATTGAAATCGGATGAGCGGTGTGGCCACGCATAAAGTACGAACAAACAAACATTTATTTCCATAACTTTCCATGATTTGTTCCATTCTCTGATCATGATTGTGTGACTTTTATTTCATACGTTCAGTCTTTTTTCGTATTCGAAATTATTGTTCTATAATTACCGTTTCTAAAAAGATTAACCTTACTATAAAACTATCTAAAACAAATTATAAAATTTATATAAACAGAAAAAAACACAAATTAATCATAAATTAATGTTATTGTATTCTTACTATTAATAATCTGTAGTATATGGGAACCTTAAAAATATGAATTCCAGAATATAAGAAATGTATTTCTTTATCTACCCTCACGAAATAACTAACTACTCATCAAAATTACTATTATTTATAAAAGTAGAATTAGTATAAAATAATATTGTAGCACGGCTCATACTGATTTTTATATGGTCTGTTAGTCGCACTGAATATTTTAATAAATATATTTTTTTAATTCATTCACAGCTATTTCTGGGACAATACAATACAAAAATGAACATTATTATAACAGTCGATTGTTACAAAATATTTTACACTGGGCTCAGATAATAAAGAAACCAAATAATAAAGAAATTGTACAATATTCATTGAACTTCATGAAAATAATCAATTAAAATTCTCTTTGTTAACAATTTCGCATTTACAATTTTAATACATTTAAATGTAATGTCAAAATGTTGACCATATGATTTGACAGGTTTGAAATATTCCAAAACAATCGAGCGACAAATTTGAATTGTCAAAACAACAAAACAAAATGGCCGCCTTTCAAAAAGAAAATCGAACGCCAGCCATTTTTTTTATTATACTGCAGTGTAAAAAACATTTAAATCTACGAATATTTTCTTTTTTCGACACTGTAAGTTAATTTTAATATGCCTATAGCCACCCCGGAAGTGCGAGCTTAAAGGTTGTCAACATTTTATTGCAATCGGACCTGTGGCATTCGAATCCATAGACACCAAAGTTTTTGCAAACATACAAACATTCATTTATATATATATATAGATAAGATCAGTGCTTTTTTTTGATAAAAAAGGGGCCGGAACGCACTTTTTTCGAGTATTTTCCAAGAAGGTATATTATTTATTATATATTCGAATATCATTTTGATAGAATTAATGACGGCTTTTCATATAATGCATAGAAAATAAAACAAAATATACATATTTTAAAATAGAAAAAATTAAATTAAACATTTATTAAAATTTCGAGAAAAAAAGGTGCTGGAACGCCGTTCCGCCGCGTTACAGAGTAAAAAAAGCCCTGGATAAGATTATATATTTTTTGAATCAAAAAACATTGAAATTATTTATTACGCGCTTTTTGGAACACATACTGATACTCTACATTTTAGATTTACCTTTTGCATTTTTCTTTATTCCTAACCTATTAAATGATTTTGTATAAGCATCACATATTTTTAATGTGGGTTTATACAGTGGGAGTATATACAGTTCTAAACGTATATAATGACTTAGTGATCAATAACGCGTTCCCGGGATTGTAAAAATGCCAATCTCTGAGACGTCGAAAACTTGAGCGAGGGCATGTTACTGGTGGTAAGAGTATCTTCTTGGCGAAGACAATAAAAACGGTTGCTATTCACTCGATCACTTAAAATCACTCGTTGAATTACTCAACCAAATCCCGTGCGTTGTGCATAGACCATAGGTTCTCAACCTTTTCGGGTGGTGACCCTTTTTATAAAAACCATGTGACCAGTGACCCCCCCCCGAGGAATTTGAAATCCTCGATTTGCTATATTGCTCAGATCTCCAAAATCGAAAAAATTTGGCGACCCCTCAGAAAACCCTTCGCGACCCCCAGGTTGGGAACCCGTGGCTTAGACTGATTTGTAGTCAGCCGAGATCACTCTCTCGGCTCTGTACTCGGTTGGTATAAATCAGTGCTCCGCAACCTTTTCTCACCTGCGACACACCAAAATTCTTCCTAGAATTCCGCGGCACACCAAAAGCAAAAATATATAGGTATTAAATTGATACACAAATTTTAAAATAAATTTTCGTTTTTTATTTGAAAAGTTTACATACATAAAACTATAATATATTTACTTTTATGCAATTTTAATAATTATTATAAAATAATAACTAATAAATGTGATACCTGCGCTTTGTTTCAATTAACACAGAGGTTTTAATAATAATTCAATTCAAATAATTTTTCATTATGTATTTGACCGCGGCACACCGGTTGCGGAGCACTGGTATAAATGATACTTTATAAATAATAACATAGACAATATAAGATTACAAGAATACTACTCGTGTGGCAATATTGATACCAGAGACAATATGTATTATACTTCAAACTTGCGGCATTATTACTAGTTATCTCTGATTATTACAAGTCATCTTATTATTTCTAATATGGAGGCACTATGCGTTGTTCCGTCAGAAAAAGTATTATATTTGTTATTGTGGCTTTAATTATTACGATGTATACAGGGAATGATAAATTGATTATATTTTTAGGATGGATTTATAACACCCGCTTGTGGATACGTTGGTATGGACTTAGAAGACCTATATAGAGAATTTAAGGTAAGAATTTTCAAGCTGTAAATAATCTAGAAAGCATATTCGTCTATTAACACCCTTGTTCTGCTATTTTGTCAGTGTATAAGTATCCTTATCCGGTTTACTAATGACTGAGAACATAATTTTTTTGTTACTTTCATTTATAGAAATTGCAACGAATGCTCGAGTTTATTGAAGTACAAGAGGAATATATAAAAGATGAGCAGCGTAATCTGAAAAAGGAATATCTTCACGCTCAAGAGGAAGTCAAAAGAATACAATCTGTTCCGCTAGTTATTGGACAATTCCTGGAAGCTGTTGATAAAAACACTGGCATTGGTTTGTTATTATTCTATTTACGAATCCAGTAATCCATTGTCATCCTGAATTATTTTGACTAGTCATCATGATAAGTAGTTGACCTTGCTTAGTTGACTGCTTACAAGATCTTGTCTTAATTAATTTCCTAAAAAGTAAATGCAATAAGCATTCCGCTAAAATATAAATAAACCTTTTACGAGAAATATGTTTTAGTTCAACTATTTAAGTTTTCAGTTAACAAACTGAATTGGTAAATATGCTTTACAACATGCTACTCTTTTTCTTCCTAAAAATTTACAAAATCCTGCATAAAGCACTGCAATTATTTGTTAAATTTATTCGCAGGAAGGAATATTAAACAAAGAAATAGCATTATAAATATTTTATATAGCCGCCTGTGTGGTCGAATGGTCAACGTCGTTGGCTTCGGTTACGGAGGTCCCGGGTTCAAATCCCGGTACGGACAGTTTTATAAAATGATTTTTCTATCGATTTATGAATTTCTGTTCGAAGGCATGGATGTATGTAATGTCTTGAATTCTCCCCTCCCACTCATCCTATCCTTTGAACGGGGCGTATCGAGAGCGATTAGCTAACCACTAGTCCTGTCCTAGCCCTATCCTTATATTCCTACTCTCTTTGGAAAAAGAGAGGTTGAGCAACTGAGTAACAAACAGTTCTCGTAAAAACACATCTGTTGAGATAAACTCCATTAGGAGTCCATATGCTCCACATTGGGAGCGGACATGGTTAAAAAAAAAAAAAATATTAAGATCCAATGTTGTCCGTACCTTTGGAAAAAAAATTACAAACTGGTAAAATCCTAATGTGAGGTCATATATTATTTGACGTCTAATTCAAAATGTCAATGCCGCCAACACATAAATGGAAAAGCAGAAATTGTTTGTGAATTAAATTTTTGAATTATTTAAAAGTACTTTAAAAAACGTAATTATCTGTAATTACCGTCAGAAATACTCTGAACACATCTCCGGAAGAGTGACACGAATTGCAAAACACAAATAAGTCGCAAACAAATTGTCACTTGTCCCAAATTGGCGTTTCAACTTACGTTTCGCTCGCATCCACATATTCTCCACGTTATGGTCATTTATTATTTCTTCCACTTCCACTAAAACATTGTGAGCTCACGGTTTACCTGACATGGCGATTTTGCAGTGATATCACTTATTAGAAACAAGAAGAAATTCAGCAGGAAAATGTTATTTATTTGAAGCTTTTTGTTGGCAGCACTGACAAGATGGCCATTTTGAATTAGACGTCAAATAATATATGACCTCACACTGGGATGTTACCTACAAATCTTTCAAAAATCAATCATCAAAAGTGTCCATTTGGAAATTGATACCCTTGGCCGCATATCCTAGTACGATGGAGATCCAGCTGCTAAACTTAATATCATTATTATCCGTTAATTACTTGCTTCAAAAATCTTTTTGTAAAGAAAACACTGGTAAACCCTGTTTTTTTTTATTCTAATGATGAATTATGATTGTTTGCAGTTGGCAGTACAACAGGATCGAATTATTACGTTCGCATTTTGTCGACAATCGACCGTGAGCTACTCAAACCTTCAGCGTCTGTTGCACTTCACAAGCATTCCAATGCATTGGTCGATGTTTTACCACCGGAAGCCGACAGCTCCATCTCCATGCTGCAGGCTGGTAAGATAACTTTGTTTTTATCCCAACTTTATTGTAGTGAGCTGTTTTTTACTGGATGTTTTTTTTTTTGCATATTTTGATTATTTTTACTATTGATACACAAAAATATTACTAAAATTATATTTTTTGCTGATGTCTTTGGCTGGGAAAAAATTTGCTTAACAGCTTAACGACCGCACGTTTTTTTTATAGAATTTCACCTGGCGGCCGAGCAATTTTGCGAAAAAATTCGCAAAAATTGTAATTTTACTAAATTCACTATAATTTGTAAACCAATTGAGATATCTTTACCAAATTTAATTTTCTTAGCTTCCAGATACTTCGCCTATACGCATATATGAGTCCGCCGGCCAGCAACCTTTGTTTTTCAAAGACTCAAATACGCGTCCACGGTCGTTAAGCTGTTAATATTTGAAGTAGTAATTACTAATTTTTAGAATTGAACAATGTTCAACAACAACACTTTAACTCAATTTTACTTTTTAATATTTTTCAAGAAGCTATTGTTTCCAATTGGAGCCTAGATCTTTTTTTTTGCTTTCATCTTCTGCACTTCGCATGTTACTGACGTTGATTCCAGGAAGATAATTGCGCTGAAATGGAATTTAATACTAAATATAACAGGCCTACCAATTTGTTTACAAAAATTAAGCTTTCTACAAAATTCTTTTGTTCATTTGCAACAAATAATAAAAATAATGTGTCTGCCACAAATCAGATATATATAATTTAAGATTTCGACTGAAGGTGCTTGGTGGAATTTCAATATAAAATTTGAATCGTTCAAATTGTGTACATTCACACAGATTTTTTCACTTACGACCCTGGTTTCGCCTGTCATTCATTTACTAAGCGTCAGTTCAAGTTCATCCGTGCACTTAAACGCGTGAAGATGCCGAAAGCCGAAACCCGGGTCGTTAGTGACAAAATCTGTGTGAATGTACATAATTTAAACGATTCAAATTTTCAGATATATATGATTTCATCCATATGTGAAGAAATAATGACAATTCAATCAAAAACATGAGAATGGAAATGCATATTAGACAGCACAATATTTGAACGCATAATTATCTAAAGATTAAGAAATTTCTTTAAAATAAAATATTTGTGATATACTCCCTAATGAAATATTATGGCAAACTCATAATTTAGCGTGACCCATAATCAATGTTCCCTCTAATTTTCCGAAGGCTATGTGCGCAAAATACATTGGCTGTGCAACTTTGAAAGGAAATTAAAAATTTTGTGTGCCTCATAACGGTATTTAGACGTACTTAATGAAATGGTTATTTTTTTATAATGACAATTAATTTAATCCGGTGGTGGTATGATTGGTGTAACTTTTGTGCGCTCTGTGCTAATGCATGTGCTCGCACTTGGCGAGTTGTGTGCGCGCGCACTCGCGCACAGCTTAGAAGGAACACTGCCCATAATTCATGCAATTCCGTCATGTTATGAATTACTGACTAATAATTTCTGCTTCTGAAACTTTTAAATTGAAATTCATATAAATTGATATTTTTCTTTTCCAGATGAGAAACCTGACGTTCAATACTCCGACATTGGAGGCATGGACATGCAAAAGCAAGAGATCAGAGAGGCAGTCGAGTTGCCCCTAACCCACTTTGAGCTGTACAAACAGATCGGTATTGATCCACCGCGAGGCGTCCTCATGTACGGGCCGCCCGGATGCGGCAAGACCATGCTTGCTAAAGCTGTCGCTCACCACACGACAGGTAAATTAATTCATTTGTTTAATGCGACTTTGTGAAATAACCATAGTTGAAATCAAAGTCTACTATTCTAGCATCTTGCATCCATCTGCTCTGTCAGAGTGGTTGCAAGTTACAAAAATATGACCAAAAGTGATTCCTGTTGCATCATCCTATTAAGGTCAATAGTACAATTAGACGATATCGTATCGTGACATTGATATCATAAAGTATTGCTTCTTAACAGAGATTCTGGGGTGGTGAAATCGGAGTGGGCGATTTCATCATTGCATGTATCGATAACACTATCTAGCCTGTCAATTCATGCGAGGTGGGCACGTTTTTTTTTTTTTTTATTTATTTATTATTTACATATAATACAGTGAAACCTCGATTCTACGTTTTTCAAGGGACCGTAATAAATGAACGAATAATGCGGGAAATCTTCAAATAACACCAAAAAAAATGTTTAATTTTCAAAAAACTTATTTATTACATTTATTTTTATTAAAGAACAAATAAATATATTTTTAATTTTTTAATAGAAACTAAGTAGCCAATTTGCAGTTTGGCACTTAAATTTTAACAAACACTTCATAATCGCGTACATTTCTAAGTCAAGTCCTTTTTGATATATCGACTCGTTTTTCTCCTGACTCGACTAGAGTTCTAGTTTTCTTCATTTAGGTATTTTAGTTTTGACTTTTGAGTTAGAAAAATTCACGCAACCAGATGCAATGTAAGGCTATTTATGAGCGAAAAAAATAGTATACAAAAATGGTCAATCGGGATAGATAGTAACTAAGACGGGACGACAATATTTAGATGATATATCGAGGAAATCGATAAATCGGGAAATTATTAACGTGGAATTACTAAAAATTGTTATTACGGGTTCTTGGTTGAGTATAAAATAAAGATCCATGCAAAAAACGAAGATAGTGGAACGGAAGATAGGTGTTCCACTGAAAAAACCCAAAACGAAATGCGAGGTAAGACTATTTATGAGAAATATTCAACGAAAACGGTCAATCGAGATAATATTTTTGACAGGACCAAAACATTTGAATGATAGATCGAGGAAAACGGTAAATCGGGGAACGATTAATGCGGGATTATTTTACATTGTTCTTATGGGTGTTTGGCCGGGACTATGAAAAATAAACGAATCATGCAAGAACGGTAGATCGGGGTTCCACTGTACTTCATTACAATCAGTCAAATATAAATCGGACAATATTCTCAAGAAATCTGTTTCACGAAATACACCAACAGTAGTATCATTTTTTCACTTGCCTTACTTTTTTCATATATTTTGAAAGTATAGTATCTTAACCAGTTAGCCGCCAACGTCAAAGTATTTAATACGAATGCGACTCACGGGTGAGACGATGGCGTACAAAGGGTTAAAAATATACTCTGAAAGTTTGGTGACGATATTCGAGTATTTCCAGTTTTACAGCCCATTACAAGGTCAGCGCCAAGCTCTGTAGTAGGGCCGCGTGAAACTTTAAACGCGTTTATCTCAAAACTACTTTTTTTCGTCTGGTAGGGGCCAAAAAAGAAAACTACTCAACCGATTTGTCTGAAATTTGAGTATGTTATTCTGTTGAGTACTGGCTACGACCGGGACTAAATGAAATACTTAAGGTTAAAAAAATCTATTTTTTTTATAAACAAAACGTTAAAAATGGGTAGATTTTAGACTTTTAACTGTGGCAACGCGCCATTTTGTCAAAAATGTTTTTTTTTTTTTTTTCTAGTTCCGGCTGTAACTAAACTTATAATAATTAAGAATCCGTCATTTTTTTTTTTTATTTCAAATAAGAGGGAGAGATAAACCATCCCCCACCAGTCAGGTCCATTTTTTTGGAGGGGGAGACTTCAGCGCCATTTTTCTTATCTTAATGATTTTTTTTTTATTTTCATTTTTGTGTAGTTGATAGGTAATAAAATATGTGTGAAAAAGTTTAAAAGCATTTGTTCATTACCTTCATACTAATAAAAATCTTTGAAATAGCTTAAATTTTCGGCCGCTAGACCACCGGGTCCCCTTAAGTAAGGGGTAGCCCCGATGTTACGTTTTTCAGGGGAACCTAATAAACAAAAGGAAAGTGCGGGACAGCTTCAAATAGGGTGCCTATTTGCAGTTTGGCACTTCAATTTAAAAAAAGATCCCTCAAACTCTGTGTACTTTTCTAAGTCAACTCTTTTTGCTGCCGATCAAATTATAAGGAATATCAATTTAGTAGTACAACTCAATTACATAATACTTTACTCTACGAAAGAAGAACACCTTTAGCTAATTGTAGCAACATAAGATCTGAGTCTATTTTCAACTTTGCTCTGTTTTATTTTCCAGCCGCCTTCATCAGAGTGGTCGGCTCTGAGTTTGTCCAGAAGTATTTGGGCGAAGGACCCCGTATGGTGCGAGACGTATTCCGACTCGCCAAGGAAAACTCGCCCGCTATTATCTTCATTGATGAGATTGACGCTATTGCAACTAAAAGGTAAAAATGTACAACACAATGCGGTAAAATAATACTATATAGCCCCGAGGTCGACAACTAGGGCAAACATTTTTGAGTTGCTCGCACAATTACATATTTTTTATTCAATGATCCTTTTATAAAATATTTCTTTAAAATATTCTGACTTGTGTGCCTCGCTTCTGCCATGCTGTGTAAATGTACAGTAATTACAATATGAATCTAGTAATTACAGTATGAGAGTAGGGATAAAGAGATAGAGCTAAGAGGGAATTAGTACAAATGTATACTTTATTTTTTTGATATAATGCCTTTGACAGTGAACAACCTAAAAGTGATTAGTGGTTATCTAATGGCTCTTGCCTTTATTTATATTGCATTTGCATTTATAAAATATGTTGATTAAATTTATTGGCGACCGATTATTTGTTTCATTCAGCTTATTTTTAAAAATTTTGCTTGATTTTATTTTATGTAAAAATTAGAATGAGTTCTGTTTTTTCTATTTAAATATTTTTTTTATATAAAATATGACAAATTATATTATTTATTTATTTTGGATTGGCCCACACAGCTTTTGAATTTTCCGCGCAGCAAACATTTTATCTTAGAACATTGATCAAAACTGCTAGTTTAGTCGTTTTTAATTATGTAGGTGTTCGTGAAACACTAATTCAGGTTCTGTGGAACACCAGCGCTCCGCGGAACATAGTTTGGGAAACCCTGTGATAGATGATGGGAGGAAATTTTCGATATCCATCCAGGTAAATGGATATACATAAATTAATTGAAAAAAACTATCTGCACCGGGGCTCGAACCTGCGAGCTCCACAACCGAAGTCAACGACAACGACTTCGACCTGGCAGTCAGGTCTAGGACTATAATACTACATTGACTCAGTTCGACATTGTTCAAAGAATGTATTTATATTTTATTCAATTGTTCATTATCATCTTTTTTATTTCTTACAGATTTGATGCTCAGACTGGCGCTGACAGAGAAGTGCAGAGAATTCTTCTTGAATTGCTCAATCAGATGGATGGATTCGATCAAACGACTTGTGTTAAAGTATGAAACGGACATTTGTCATTGTCTAATATTTTTCTAATAGGGTAAAAATATCAAGGTATTTCAGTTCTACAGTTTTTATATATGTTATACGTTGATAGCTATTTCGGCTTTCGCCATCGTCAGAACTATGTTTTAAACGTAAATTTGCTCAGCTATATATACTGGCTAAGAAGAGATACACAATCCAATATATTACAATATGATGCATTGTGTATCTCTTCTTAGCCAGTATATATAGCTGAGCAAATTTACGTTTAAAACATAGTTCTGACGATGGCGAAAGCCGAAATAGCTATCAACGTATAACATATATAAAAAACTGTAGAACTGAAATACCTTGATATTTTTACCCTATTAAAATGGAGTTCTGCCAAGTAAATGCCAAATCAATTAATAAATTAACTAATATTTTTCACTTATCTGTCAGCATTCTATTACAGTGGAACCCTGTTCTATTATTCTCGCATTTGTTGTTTTCGCACTTCTATCATTATTTTTCTATAGCCGTAGTCAAACGTCCATAAGAACAGTCTTAGATAATCCTACATTTATTTTCCCCCTATCATTGTCTGTGATCTATTGACTCTTACATATAAGCTAACGTTTGACAGATACTAGTTCTATATTGATTACTTTAGTTCCAAATTCTGCCTGCGACCACGATATAATAGTCGATCAACATGAATAATTTTATTTCACCAGCTACATAATTTATTCCAGTATCAAAGAAGAGCTGTGGGTCGTTTGTTGTTTTGCTCTAATATCGGATCGGTTGTTCCTTTTTGATATAATTAGTCACTGCCGATGATATATATTTTCCAATTGTATTTATTTGCAGGTTATAATGGCTACAAACCGTGCGGACACACTAGATCCTGCTCTCCTGAGACCTGGTAGACTTGATAGAAAAATAGAGTTCCCCCTGCCTGATAGGTATTATTACTATAACATTGTTTTGTGTCATAATTAATTAAGTATTGTTAGCTTAATTCGCAAACTAGAGAGAATCTATACATTGAAGAAATCCAAATTGAACTAAATGAAATGAAAATTTTATTAAAAAGTTAAGATCGCGTAGAATCATTGTCACAGAGTGGTATCTATCGCCTCTCTTGTGGTGACTGCCAAGCTTCATATGTAGAGCAGACAGGTAGAAACTTTAATATTAGAATTAAAGAACATATAAGCTGTCTAAAAAAAACAATTTTTCAGAGTTTGCCAATCACCAAATCGAAAACGAACATAATTTTAATCATAACAGTAACGTAGAAATAATAGGGTAAAAATGTCAAAGTATTTCAGTTCCACAGTTTTTTATATGTTATACGTTGATAGCTATTTCGGCTTTCGCCATCGTCAGAACTATGCTTTAAACGTAAATTTGCTCAGCTATATATACTGGCCAAGAAGAGATACACAATGCATCATATTATTCACTCTAACATACTAATTCAAATTCTAATAACAATATTGCACTTATTAAATGTGATTTTAGTGTTTCAAAGAACGATAAGCAGTCTGGGGTTTACATTAATTAGGATAATTTAAACTGATATTTATTATTAATTATGCTACATTAAATTTATTAACTATGGCTTTAGTGTTTCGAAAAACAATAAGCAATGTGGGACTTCCAAGGTAAATTAGGAAAAATTATATTGATATTTATTATTAATTACATTAGGGGTTTTAACAACGGCGATGGATTAATAATGGTTTGCTCATTTAAGATGTTTTGTTTATGCCTGATAATTTCAAGTTGTTCTAATAAATTTAGTTTTTGTCCCTTATGACAAAGATGCAAAACGGTTTGCACTAAACTTAAACTCATGTCATGAGACTCGGTCAAAAATTGATTTACAAATTGTGAGTCTGATTTTGTATTTTTAAAAGATCTTATGTGCTCTTTAGCACGTGTTGATATGCTTCTACCTGTCTGTCCTATGTAAATCGCATTACACGATCCACAGGACATTTTATATATTCCGCTTCTGTCGAGGTTGTTGATTTTATCTTTACTGTTTTTAAGCTGCATTCCTAAATTATTATTAACCTTAAATGCTACGTTAACCGAATGTTTAATTTCATTGTGGATTTTTTCGCTAATTCTTCCTAGGTAGTTAATAGATTTAAAGAAGCGGTTCTCTTGTATAACGTTAGGGTAAATAAGTTCCCTTGATAGTTTTAATTGTTTCTTATGTAGTAAATTTTGAATCACCGTTGCCTTATACCTGTTATTGATCGCAATATGTATGATAGTCTTAAGTTCATTTTGGTAATCTAAATTATCTATCGGTATTGATACTAATCTATGTATCATGGAATTATATGCTGCCAGTTTATATGCATTACCATTATCATTTGTTTGTTTTTCTATCATCCCTTCCTTGCCTCCCATTTTTATTATAATATATCAGAATAGTAAAATTAAAATCATTCGTACTTAAGCATTTGCAAAAGTAGTTGTCTGAAGATGCCTCTGAAAGAGGTGAAACACGTGTCACATTTTGTAACACAATACGTGGAATAATCTAAGTTATTTTATTGTATCCGATTGAATTTTACATGTTTTGAATAATTTGTAATTTGGTACTCGAGTGTTGAATCTTTCATTCTGCATCCACAAATCAAAACAATATTGACAATATTACTATCAAGATAAATTTGAAATCTGTGTTGAAATTAATTTTATCTTATGTTGTTGACAGTTAAAGATTTTCTTTACACTAACATAGCTAACCTCTCGCCTTAGAGGGATCATTGATCTGTCTATATAATATGATTCAGTATAATTTTAGTAAAACAATAATAAATAACTATACATACTGATGTCTTTATTTATTCATTCATTTCAGGCGGCAAAAGCGTCTTGTTTTCACAACTATTACCAGTAAGATGAATCTGTCTGAAGAAGTGGATTTGGAGGACTACGTTGCTCGTCCCGATCGCATTTCAGGAGCTGATATCAATGCTATTTGCCAAGAAGCCGGTATGCACGCTGTTAGGGAAAACAGGTAAACTGATGATAAATAATTTCAATGTTTTTAAACCTTGTTCGGTACAAAATTTGAGCATCTATGAGTGACAGTGTCGACAGAAGGTATTAAATTAGAACTGGTTGAAAGGTCATGCCGCTTGCCCTTTTTAGAGAGGGTTTATGTCGGCGGTTCTTAACCTATGTACCGTGAACCAACATTAGGTTGATTGACATGTTTAGCGGATTGCAAAATATTCTTGCAAGAATATTGTATCTGGCCACACTGTTCGGCATTACAATGAACACTCACACAATCTCGGTGATCAAACTAATAATTTCTTTCAAGTCAACATTCCTTTCTTTGCTACTATGTTATCGTTATGTTTGTCTACTTATATAAAAAAACTTCCCCTATTACTTCAAATCTGGACCTAGTTTTATTTTGCTCATATGTTTAAATGTAACGGAAGGGAATTAACCCGAAATGGAATTTTAGCTTATGGCTACCGATTTGTTAACAAAATATTAACCTTTTTAAAAAATATTTTGTTTATTTGCAACGAATAATAAAAATAATGTGAGTCCCAAAAGTCATATGTTTTTTATTCATATGTTGAAAAAACATGATATTAGACTACACATTTGGTCAGGTCCACATACGCGGCGATACTCATCAAAGGGTTGGGTTAGTGATTGTTATTTTATAGGTTATGTCATGGAATTTTAATTGAATTAAACTTGAATGTGTTGTTTATTTTTACAGGTACATCGTGCTTCCAAAAGATTTTGAAAAGGGCTACAAGAATAATATTAAGAAAGATGAAAGTGAACATGAATTTTATAAGTAAAAGATGTATTATTGAAATAATTTTGATGCTGATAAATAAACCATATACAGGAGAACCTCGTCTTTCGCACCTTTGACTTTCGCACAATTCGCTATTTCGCACATTATTGAAAAAAAAAAAAAAAATTTATAATGCAAAAATGTTTTGATTCCGTGCAGTAATTTCCCTGTCTTACAACGAAACGCATATGAGCTAAGTTAGTACTATCAAAAGTGTTACGTACTGTTCGCACATATGCATTGACACACGAACGCGAGCGGGTCCGAATGCATCCTAATGCATTTGAACGCATCCAAACACTCCCGCCTAATTTTGACAGGTTTAGTCTTGCGTCAGTGCACGTACAGGTGCATTGTTCCGCGAGCTTTGTCACAAATATTTCGTACCCACTTTAACATGAATGGGAAACGAAAAAACAGTGAAGTAGATATGGCAAAAAACAAATTAAGAACCCATTAACTTCATACAATCGAAACGAAGATGGCTATAATAAAACGATCTGAAAATGGAGAGTCTTATGCTTCAATTGGTCGTTCGTATGATATGAACAGGTCTACGATATGTTCGATATTAAAAAATAAAGATAAAATCAAGGAATATGTAAAATCTTGTGGAAATGTATTATCAAAAGTTCTTTCCAAAAGGCACGGCATAGTGTTGGATGAAATGGAGAAATCTTTGTCGTATTGGATTAGTGACCAAAATCAAAAAGACGTACCTCTGAGTACTTCGATGATTCAAGCTAAAGCTCTTAGTTTGCATAAGGATTGGAAGGCTAGACTAAAAGATGATTCTCACACGGTGTTTCATGCAAGTAACGGCTGGTTTTCAAATTTTAAAACAAGGTATTTTTTACACAATGTTAAATTCACTGGAGAATCAGCTGATGCGGATAAAGATGCTGCAAAAGACTTTATTTCCTCATTTTCTAAAATTATTGAAGATGGAGAATATACCTCTGGTCAAATATTCAATGTAGATGAGACCATCAAGAAATCATCAAGACCTTAACAATAAAAACCATGAACGACGCTTTTATGCATCTCGAGACATTTTTGAATATTATGGAAGAATGTGATCCTAATGGAGAACGCATATCTCAAGTGCGTAGGGCGATCCATAAGAGTACGGCATGTTACAGAACTCTCTACGAAGAAAAAAAAAGTAGTAAAACACAACTAACGCTTGACAAATTCATTAAGAAAATATAATTTTTATTTAGTATGTACTTAGTACAATTTTTGGTGTTTTTTTTTACTTCCCTCGGCTTTCGAACATTTCAACTTTCGCACAAAGTCCAGGAACCAATTAGGTGCGAAAGTCGAGGTCCTCCTGTACTTAATTACAAACTGTTATTTTTCTATTTGAATACAGATGTTCTGTATACATATTTTGACATTGATTTTGTTCTTACATGTTCTATGTTGAGTTTTACTAAATATTTTATTGTTTTGAACTCAATGACAGATATAAATGCACAAATAATAGTATAGCTTTGACTATGGCAGATGAATCGTCAAGTGACAATTGAATGACCTGATGTATCAATTCATTGATTATTATATGACACTTAACTAACTTGCTGACGAAGCAATGGCATTCGAGTAATTAGGAAAACTTCAATATTTAAGAGTGCTGAGAGCTAAGTATATCAATAACTCGAAATATTATCTATTTATTTGAATTTATAAGAATAATCAAATAAACTTATTTGGTGCTGCCTTACGGTAGTGAATCATGGCACCTGACGAAGACTCTTAAGTCGTTTCGGTTTAGCTTCTAGCGATTCATTTTGGTACTTATCTGTTAGCGCGGTGCCATTTTTAGCCCCTTGCGTACAGTTTCAGAAGAAAGTCGCAATACAGTGTAAAAAGATGGAGCAGAGAAATTAAATGCTTCGAAATATCCCTGTGATCAAGACGCAATCTAACTCGATAGAAGAGTCCATTATTTTTTACTCTATGGGGAAGGCCACCTTGTTGCCACATTTTTAGCCCATACGATTTAAATAATAATATACCTGAACAAGAAGTAGTCAATGGTGATGAGCGAGTCCAAGGACATCACGTGTCCAATCCAATACGTGTCACGCCTACGACAACTGACTTGGCGAGTAAGAATATGTTAACGCGCGTGTTTGAACATGATATTTTTTTTCGGTTCGGTTCAGGTTTTAACAGTTTTTTAACAAAAATAACAGTTTTCTGTTCAGTTCCCGTTCGAAGACCTGAATATTATATCAAACATCAGCGTTTTTAATAATTGTTAGACAATAAACCAAAAACATCTAGGTCTCTTTTATTATGCACCCTATATAATTTTATTTTACAAAAAACTTGAGGTAATATACAATTAAATCATCTACAGAAATTGTAGTGAGGAACTGATTTGATCTGATTTTCTTAATTTAACAAGGGGCTCGCCGGCCCAACAAAAAAAAAATAGCAAGAGGCTTGCACGAGCCTATCCGAACCCCTTCCAGCCCACCCATGCACGTCGTCGTAAAAATTGTTTTTCTCGACAAAGATTTTATTATTTTAAATTAAAAAAAAAACTGTTTGGTGCCGATTAAGTGGTAGTTTGTTTTATACAAATAATGATATATTAAGCTAATTGTTCTCGACACTCCCGTGTGTGCATGAACGCATGGTTATTCTAATCGCTTATAATCTATTTTCGCCTTGGATGCGAGCCTGTTCAAAATACTAAGTGGTGCTTTTCTAAAACCACTAACAAAAAGATGATTCCACGTTTTTGATCTGTCAAAATTATAATTTTAATAATTTGCATAAATAATACAGGAATATATACACAGAGATTAATTTATAAATTCATGTTTAAAATGATGATATTATTTCCTTTTTATCGCTCTGTATAATAATATCATTACAACTGAATAATTCTTCACGAGAAATATTTAATATCGCAACACTTTTGTAGAACAGCTTTTAGTCTACGGTCTTCGCCGCTGTGTACGTGAAGTAGTGGTTATATTTTTTTTTATAAAATGCTTGAAAATGACGACGATGCAACTGCGATTTGTGATTCAACGGTAAAAATAAAATTGGCTCCTTCAGTTTTGCATCAGTCGAGGCACACTCGTTACCACTTTTGTTCTTGTGACAACCTAACCTATATTTCCCGGTTGTATTGTTGCAGTCATCCCTTGTAGAAGGCTGTCGGTTACCGGTTCGGATGCAAGGAGGTGCAGACTGGCCCCTAGCCGAAATAATCAGTATTAAAGACATTCGAGGACAAAAACTATTCTACGTGCATTACGTTGATTGTATGTGACACTGTTATACATTTTTATTTTGTAATAAACATGTTTCGTTTCATATTTGGCGCCAAACATCTATTCGATGTTATTTCAAAACATTCGTTGTTTTTACGCATTTAAGACGAAATTCATCACTCAAATAAGTTGTCATCAATGTGACTTATCCCTGTGAAGTGCTTTCGAATCTTTTTATTTAGTTATAAGGTTGTTATGTGAAATTGTCGTTTGGATTTGACAGGACAAAATCTAAAATACACTCGGTTATTTGATAATACAAATTATTCGTTACGTTAGGTGTTTGTATTAGTTGTGATTATGAATTACACATCTTTCTTCGATGTACATCTAAAGACAATGCTGTTTTCTAAACAATAATTATTTTTACCAATGACTTTTCAAATTTAGAATGTATCTATTAAAGACTATCAATTTCAGAAAAAATAAACTATCTTTTATGATAGAAAAACAAATTAAAAACACGTAATATAACTATACGCTTATAAAGGAACGCTCCACTTATAAACTTAATTCTTTTATTTACACATTACAAATACAGAATGCATGATTCATTGGATGTAGAAATAAACTTTAGAATGCCAACAAAACATATTATCGTTTACAATATTCTACGTGTGTCAAGAGAACAGTATATTATGATAAATCATACTTAACAATGTTTATTCACAAAACAATTTGTTTATCGGAGTATAGTGAAACATGGCCATTGTACTATTCATAATGTTTATATATAATATAATGCTGACAATTTGCAAATACGCACAACAGATAGCTCGGGGCTTATAGAAAGTTGGTCTTGACCGATTCTAAAATTTTTGTAACGAATTTTCGTCACATTGGGAATTAATAAATTTTATTGTAATAATGTCAACAATATATTTTGAAATTTTCCATCTATGACTGTGATTCTCAACGTGAGGCGTACGCCCCACTGGGAGTCAATTTAAAAATTTTGGGTGTGCAATACGCAAATACTTAATATTTGTTATAATGGATTTTTGAAAATATTTTTTTGACATTGCATCCCTGAATTAAGGAAATGACGGGATTGTTATATTTATACTCTTTTATATTATTTTTAGTGAAAGATGGCATCACTAACGCCAATTTCAACACCACATTAACCATCAATTTCTATATAGGAGTTATTCGCTGCTGTTACTGTAGGTTGCGAAATATAATCACTTTTAGGGTGTTCACTGTCAATACTTGGGGAAAGGCATTATATTCAAAAAATAAAATACTTATTTGTACTAATTTCACGTATTAAATATGATCAAAACCGGTTTCGTTAATGATGAGCATTATCAACTGATAAGAGAATACAATATTATTGTTATTTATTTAAAATAAATTACACCGTAATTGTATTTTGTTCATTTCAAAGTTCTATCATTCATTTGGTTATTTTATTTATCGAAGAAAAAAATCGCAGAACAATGAGTAAATTGCATAAATAAAAGGAACGGTGTCGACCAAAAAAGTCACGTAGAAGCGAAATCGCGCAAAAAATCGTATCAAAAGAGACCGGGTGTATAAGATTTTTATTGGGGAGTGAGGACATGGAGATTTTTAAAGCGTCGAAGTGGGGCGTGACGGAAATAAGTTTAGGAAACGCTGATATATGTATTCAAATAAAATGTCGTATGCCTTTCATGCTGGATAGTATTAACATGATTTGTTTAAAAACATTTTCATATTTCCAACGTGGACTAATTACACATGAATATTGCGATACTCTTTTCTTGAGAAATTGTGAATAAAAATGTGAGTAGTCAAGAAAGCTTTTATCAGATGAAGCGAATATCTTCATATTTTAATGTATTCAACAATAATTTAGTGGAAATTCATTATACTCCCAGGAGTAATTCTGTATTTCGCTAGCTTGGAAGCTAACAATACTCGAGTTCCGTTATAAAATTTTCAGTCAACAAAAGATTAGACGAGTGGGTTGTGGAAACATGGCTGGACACACGGAAAGTTCAGTTTCCACATCCGGCCGGCGCCTTACCGCCAGGTCCAGGGACTGGAAGTACGCCGGGAACATGCACACCAAAGAAACAGCTCATTGCGGCATGTCCTATCATAGCCTCTCCTGGAATTGTATCCAGTGTCCCAATCATTGGTAAGAATTAAAAATAAAATGTTTTCAGATATTTACCGATCAATATTACTGCATGTTTTCACTGCGTAATATCTGTGTGCCAAAGGAATAAGGGGTCATGTCTAAATTGGTATTTTTCAGAAGAGCCAATACAGGATTTGCATTTATATGAAGTAAAATGTGATGTTTTACTAATTCTGCAACGCAACGCTAATCTGACTGGTCCTTTTATTTCTCTGCAGTTATGCATTGTAGTTTTTCTGGCATAATCAACTAATTTTTAATTTTTTAAGATTTAACGCCATTTTCCTTTCGCACACAGATATATGTCGTATTGTCTACATTCTTAGAACAATTTGTTGACATGTTTTGTTAATTCTTTGTTTTTAGTTTCTCAACAAAAGAAATTAAACTTCTATACATTTTTTCACATCCTCAGCTTTTATTTATTTCTTTGTATGAATGCTATTCAGGATACTTGTTATTGTTTTGACCGATGTTGCAATCAGTAAAATCATTTCTTATTGTTTTAGGAAATGTACCCGTTGCGACACCCGCCGAACCAGAAAAGACGGCAGAGCCATCTCGGCCTGCCAGTCCTGTTACATGCGGAACAGAACTCGTTAATGGTGGAGCAGTTCTCGCTGCTGCTTTGCACAAAAAGATGAATAGAAAGAGAAAGGCCGCCGTGATGGAAAGCGAGGTATTAACTCTTAAACCTCACAGTTTGATCTTTTTTTACGCAAATATATATTTTTTTATTTTCGCTGTAGTTTGACATCGCTTAAAATGATGCATTCACTGTATATTAAACATCTGGTGGTGAGTATAAGCATACACATGGCTTCACAAACTATTTCTGCAGAATATCTGCACTACCAGGCAAGACGGAAAAAGACTTGTGTGTAGTGTAAGGAAAAAATCAGGGACTGTTAATCGTAGAAGATCTCACACTATGTAAAAAGATGGTCTTCATGGCATATGTTTTCCAAAACATATTGGTAAACTATGATATTGGACGAGCTAGTCGAGTTTTATGCACAAGGCACAGACCACCCTATAGTCTTTTAATGGGTTGAGTGCTTTGAGGGGAAATTTAAGAACAATGAGAGTGAAAACAATGAAACAAGCATCAATTTTATATAAATGTGGACTGACAGAAAAATGTGTGTAACGGGTGTGTAAATAAATTCTAACAGTGGCGGTTCCTGACCTAAAATCTTGGGTGGGCTAGGCATGGGTGGGCATATTTCCACTTCACCTTATACATTAATCTACAAGCAAATTAACAAATACTACGACACTACTGCAATGCATAAATTATTATATAATAAAATCAATGCTAATGTAACTAAGAAATAATAGAATAAAATAACACGGAATCCTTAAATTCGTCTCTTTCAAAGTGAAATAACAAGTACCTACTAAAAGCAGTACAGAACTGTCACTTGCTGTCACTGAAAGTCAATACCTGTCACTTTCATACAATACAACGATATTGGTTTTGTGTTTCATAAGTATGCGTAATGGGCAGATTCTGTTTAGCCCCCAACGATCAACAGAAGCTTGACAGATTGAAACACAATCGTTTGTGTTTGATGACGTTTCCGTACATACAAATACAAAAAAAATCTAATCGTGCTTGATTGCGCCCCAGTGTAAAGAAATATTGTCTGTGGTTACGGGCTTGAAGGATTTAGCCCCTGAGTCTTTGGTGTTGCCAGAGTGACGTGACGTTGCCTGTTCCCTGTGAAATATTTATAGGGTTATTGTTTTTTTTTATGCCGGCTCAGCTTAAAATTGTAATACAAAACACAATCGAGAATATGATTGTAGGTAGACGTAACATTGTCTTATATTGACAGAGGAAAATTAAAACAAAGATATTATATTCATTTGGGAAAGGTTAGTTACGCTTATAAATGTATTTATTTTATTCAGCGGCCGAATTGCTGTTCATTTTTATTCAGCCATCTAATGTTTTGGGTGAAAAATGCAGGTCGGGCTTAGCCCACCTAGCCCAATACCTAGAACCGCCACTGAATTCTAATTGTGTATTTTTGTTTGAATTGCGACTTTTATGTTGTGTGACCGCTCCAGATACTTCATGTCTTCATGTGATTGGTATGTTTGTTAGCTATTCTCTGATATAACAAGTAATGCTTATAACAAGCAAATTCAGTCGGTCCCATCTTCCTTGTAATAACCAAGTTCAACTGTATTACACCTTAATAATTTTTTAAAAATTTGATTTAAGTCAAGCTTTTATAAGTTGTGATACATTTGCTCTCCATAAGATATTGTGAACTCACTGAATGAGTCCGGCTGATTCCAAATAATGTAAATACTCAAATCATGTCACTCCATGAACATGTCGCCCGCTTTGGTCTAGTTGGTAAGAGCTTGCTCTACCGATCAGGTTGGTCCGGGTTCGATTCCCGGTAAGGTCAATGTCGAATTGGATTTTTTCAATTTTAATTTGAGATCTAAGACATGGGTGTTTGTGAAGTCAATTCTCCTTGAGTTAATCTCATGTGACTTTCAAAAATTCTCATCGAGTATATCTCGTATGATCTTTCAATTTAAAAATATTTGACGCATTGGCGTAAGCTGTATTGTCAAATATATTTTTTTTATGTTTACAAAAAAAAAAAAAAAATGGTCTATCTACTAAACTGGAATAGCTCGGCAGCGAAGTGACCATGCTCAGCTACGAATTGATTCATTCATCGGTGGTAATTTTGATTATCCCCGTTGCCAATTTTATAGTAAAAGCAAGCTTACAATTTTTTTTAGGATTCCATGGACGGTGGTGAAGTAGCGGTAAGGCCCCGACAATCTGGAAGTATGGCAGCACACGGCCACGATGACGTTGTCACAAGAATGAAAAATGTGGAATTGATTGAACTCGGGCAGCATAGGATTAAACCCTGGTATTTCGCCCCCTACCCCCAGGTAAACTTAATTTCATTTATTTTTGGAGTGCTTTATAAGGAGTACATTTTGATAGCCGTAAGTCGACCACTTGCAACCCAGATTTGTGTTGACGACTCGCAAATGCCAGTTTACTACTTTACAGGGGAATATTAACCTTTACCTTCCCGGAGGTCTTGTGCGGGACCGGCGATTATTATGGTATATTTTGTGATTGGATTACTCTGATTTGTGATAATAGCATTTAACATATGAATATCACTTTACATAAACATTGACCTTGATATACCAATTCATAATTTTAGTTTCGGTTTCGATAAATATTTTTGTCATAATCAGTAATGCAAAAATCTGCGTTACAAGGTCGACTCTTAGGATTTGCGCTGTGTTATATTGGGTGTAACGTTATACAGTAATAAATCAGCTTTTTTCCCACACTACAATTTATTTCAATGGGATAGGATACAACTTTTTTCCATACCATATCCTTTGGGGTTTCAAATTCTTTAAGTTTTGTGTAATTTTTATAGTTTCAATTCTTAAATTGTAAATAAAGTTTTAACAAATTGTAAAAAATCTTTTTTTTTTTTTTGATAATGCTTCTTACTTTACCCAAATAACTTGAATAGTTTTAGAGATAAATCTATTTTTTTTTTAAGCTGAGGGTTGCGCAATAATTGTGTGAAAAAATTCTTGGGCAAGTGGGCTACTCCTACTGCGCATATAAAGGTTAAGAACGAATATGAATTCAAAAAACACTTTGTTGAAATAGTGAAACAATCCTATTATTTATTTGAAAATAATATTGATAAAAATATACTCAACAATATATCATGAAATTTAAATATCTTTTTTTATGCACTGCAACTATTTACGAATTCAATCCCAATATAACAAAGCTTGTTTATAGTTTTTTCATCACAAATAACTTTGAACGGAATTTATGTGCATATTCTTCAAATTACGTAAACACAGACCATGACCAAACTTGCTTTTTCTGAAGATAGAGTGTGTTCTATCTAACTGTCGGGTATCAATAACTGAAAACAGCTGATTTTTATCTAAACGTCTTCCACCAACATACCAACGATATATTCTTACGAGTCGTCAATTTCCGGTCATCGATATGTTTCATTTGGTTTAAAAAAAATATATAGAAATTGGTTACTAATGAAACTTTTTTTTTTATTTCAGGAAATGGTACATTTACCATGCATTTATATTTGTGAATTTTGTCTGAAATATAGGAAAAGTAGGAAGTGCTTAGAAAGGCATTTGGTAAGTACACAATATTCTTTTAAAAAGAAAAATCAATTTTGATAATTCCTTATTTTTTTATTTCATTAAAACCTAGCCCACTCTAATGGTCAAGATGTAAAGTTGTTTGGTTCAGTTTAACGATGTATTTGAAATGTAAAGAGAATCATTCAGAATTTCTTTGACTTATTACAGTACAGAATTCTAATGTTACCTTACCCTCATTCAACACACTATTGCATCGCAATCAAATTATGCATAATTGCCCCCGTTTGATATTTCTCGCTATCATTTGAAAGCTTTTAAACACTAGAACGCCCACGTCTCACCGGTCTGTTGAAATTGAATTTAAAAAATATATTCATTGTGTTCACAACCCTTTCACAACCCTAAAAAAAAGAATTGGACTAAACCCATAAATGATCATGCAGTACAGCATGTGTTATACATACGTATGCCGGGACACACCAGAACATCTTAAGACTACAAATTATCTAATTCAAACCACTTTTTATGCAATTTCTATTGTTTCCAAAATCGCTGGCGTGGAACGCTAAATCAAATATTTCGCACTGGCAATTAAGTGGTTAATGCTGCGTGTTAAACTGGTTGTAAAGTTTTGTTAACAATCTCCAATTACTTTCAGGTAAAATGTAATCTACGGCACCCGCCGGGCAACGAAATCTATCGAAAAGGCAGCATATCATTCTTCGAGATAGACGGCAGAAAAAACAAAAGCTACGCCCAAAACCTGTGCTTGCTGGCAAAATTATTTTTAGATCACAAAACCCTTTACTATGACACGGACCCGTTCTTATTCTACGTCATGTCCGAATTCGACCCCCGAGGGTTTCACATAGTCGGCTACTTTTCCAAAGAGAAAGAGAGCACCGAGGATTACAATGTAGCTTGTATATTAACCTTACCCCCATACCAACGGAAAGGATATGGGAAATTATTAATTGAATTTAGTGAGTATATTTTGTATTGTAGTTGTGTATTATTATGAAAAAACCTGTGAAATTTCTGTTAAATGTGAAACACTTTCCGTGCACGAAACACGACTCCGGTTTCTATCTACGGAAGCCGTGTTCACATGGTTTTCCAGTGTTTATGAGCTAGTATTCGATACCTCGGTTCCCAAGTGTAGCAATGAGTTTGCTGCTTTTAGCTAAGTATAAGGAAATGCTTGAAATGCTTACTTGTAATATTATAAATATTATAAAATATATTATTTAGATAATCGTAGAATTTGACTAAAATCTTTACAGTATTTGATTAAACCAGCCAAAAATCTTGTTTTACTTTTTAAGTTGTTACACTTTGTAACCGAGGAATCGTTTACTCACATTAGTTGTTTCTGTCTAAAGATTTGCGTTAACAGAATATTACACTTGCATTTATTATTTAGTAAAACATTTTTTACAGTCTTATTGTGAGAGATATTATTTTTTAAACTGGGTTTTTTTGTATTACTAATATTGAAAATGAAATTGGTTTTTTCTTTGACTTCAGTGTTACGACAAAAAGACTATTTATCAATTATTTTCTCAGTCATACCGAGCTTGTTGCAGAGTGAACAAAATATAAATAGATGTTAGGGAATTGTATATATATATATATATATATATATATTTTGCATTAAAACTGAAGTAAACTCTCGCATTCTTTTCCTCGTGTAATAGAAATAAATTTCTCATTTTTGCAGGTTATGAATTATCAAAATTTGAAGGCAAGACCGGGTCACCGGAAAAACCTTTGTCGGATCTCGGACTTCTTTCGTACAGAAGTTATTGGGCACAAACGATACTAGACATATTGACAACAATTAAACCTGTCGGAGAAAATGAAAAACCTCTTATTACAATTACGTAAGATTAATATTTACTGAATTGTTAAAATAATAATGCAGTATTTTCATTACTGATGCAATTCAATTTTTTAAAAAAACATGCACACATTAAAAACTCGATGTAACGGATTTATGGGGGTGAGAGTGTGTTAAAGCCGAAGTTTGATTCTAAAATGTAGATTTTCCAAATATATTTATTTATCAAGAAAAAAACGACACAATACAAGACCAGTTAAGTTTCCATAAAGGGATTGAAAATTATGTGGTTTGAAACAATAATGAGGTAGGTATGAATGCTGGGATGTGGAGTCCGAGTCAGGAGTAGTGGAATCTAGTGTTTCTCCAGAAGTGGAGTCAGAAAAATTGGAAATATTGAACAATTATTAGTCTATTCATCATCATATTGATTGGTGAAATCTGCTAGAAACTAGAGTGATATGATGGTATACAGATATGTGGGTTCCCGGTAAATTGCTCGAATAGCAAGATAATCAATTTGTTTCCGTTTGTTCTGTCCATTTGTTGTGTCTCAGCCCTAGTCTTCTATGTGTTCTGGAAATATATAGAAACAGTTTGAGTAACTAATTAATAAGCAGTTCTCGTAGAAACACTTCTGTTGAGATAAACTCCATTAAAAGATCATACGTTCCGCATTTGGAGCGAACATGGTTAAAATAAATACTTACGAAAATTATTTTTATATTTCACTCTCTAAACAAGTGTCGCTCAAGATAAAAATGAAATTCGTAGAAAAAGTCGTGAAAAATCGTTTAAATAACCAAGCAATTTGAATAATTTGTAATTGTCGAGCAATTTACCGGCTCCCAGATATGTGATAGTTAAATGGAAATATTTGAAAAAATCAATTCAGATTTTTATTTTAAGCCGGAGTCTGAGTCGTCTCGTCTCTTTTTTTACCTGACTCCACAGCCCTGATAAAATAATTAATTCATAGATAAGTGTTCTTCTATCAAATAAAAATAAATAAACTAACATACACGTGACAGAATCAAGTTTTCTTTCCGCTTTTGATTTCTCATTTTTTTTATTTTGATTGGTTCTCTAAAATTATAAAAATACGTGTAAATATAGCTGAATTTCTTTATCAAATGAAAAGTCAATAAATATTATTAGATTGTGGAGATGCGATCTTATCACTGATAAGCTTTAATTTTGAGTGTGGTGTTTCTTCTTCCTCACTATCTTCACTTCCAAGAACATAACTTCACTTTTAAGGTGTTCATTGTCAATACTTGGTGAAATGGCATTATAATAAAAATAATAAAAGATTTTTAGTACTTTTTCCACTTAAAATTTATTTGATCAGGACCGGTTTCGCTCCTCGCGAGCATTATCAACTGATAAGAAAAATAAATTAAACAGTGCTATTTATACAAGTTAAATTGAAATAAAAAGGTGTAAGCAATTACTAACAATTAAAAGGATTTACAAATTACATTATAATTACACAAAATTAAAATGCTTAACACCTATAACATACATTTAAAAAAATCATCAATAAATATAAGTGGCAAATGATGTCAATTATTGTATTTATTGTATTTCAATATACTATATTTCCTTATCAGTTGATAATGCTCGTGAGGAGCGAAACCGGTCCTGATCAAATAAATTTTAAGTGGAAAAAGTACTAAAAATCTTTTATTATTTTTATTTTAACATAACTTCAATTGCTATTTCGTTTCCAGTCATGATGTCACTACTATGTCCAGTTTACATATAGGATAGCATTATGACTTGAATTTGATTGCAATAGGTATATTTATCATGCGCAGAACATTGTTCAATTGGATTTCAACATGTTTAATATTAACACGTTACTTTCACATTTTACCAGATATTTAGTTTGTTATATCAATGTTTTATACTGTACTTTTAAATATATTTATTTTATTCTGACTAACAATTTATTTTGGTGGGTCCTTTGGCGCAGTGGTATGCGTTGTGGGCTTCTGTGCCAGATCTCACAGGTTCGAGTCCCGGTATGAACAGCATTTTTTCGATCGACTTATCAATTTCTGTTCGAAGGCATGGGTGTTTGTGATGTTTAAAAATTCTCTCCCATCCTTTCTGATCCTATATATAGATAACTGGGCGTAGCGAGAGCGATTAGTTAACCACTAGTCCTGTTCTTACCTTTTAAATTAATATTTAAAATTTAATTAAAAAATATATTTGGCATTAGAGCTAATGCTAATGCAACAAATATTTTGAAGTTGAAAGATCATACGAGAAAAACTCTATGAGAATTTTAGTATTATAAGTTACTCGAGGTAAATTGACATCACAAACATCCATGTCTTAGGTCTCAAATTTGACATTGACCTTACCAGGAATCGAACCCAGACCCACCTGGTCGTTAGAGCAAGCTCTAACCAACAGCGGGCAATCTTTCTATCCCTACTACTCTTTGAAAAAGAGCGACTGAGCAACGGATAGTTCTAGTAGAATTTTTTTTACCGTATGATGATATCATACTTTGATGTTTTGTACTGATGTTGCATTCGTAAAATTCATTTTATAAATGTTTTTGTTTATGTTTTTTTCAGTGAAATTTGCGAATTGACGAGTATTAAGAAAGAGGATGTCATATCAACGTTACAAAATTTAAATCTTATCAATTATTACAAAGGACAATATATAATATCAGTGAATCAGGTAACAGCGCAA
The DNA here is from genome assembly GCA_031772345.1 of Himalopsyche anomala. Lineage (NCBI taxonomy): Eukaryota > Metazoa > Arthropoda > Insecta > Trichoptera > Rhyacophilidae > Himalopsyche > Himalopsyche anomala. The sequence goes on along the minus strand of CM062837.1, from coordinate 23,450,946 downwards.
CAAATTTTCCTATTTTTATGAAACCCATCATTCACTTATGATAGTGATGTTACGAGTTGACTTTGTTGACGGCATTCTGTCTTTTTAAATAAATATAATTCTCAAAACTACTCACTACTCAAATCTGTGGGCATTCCCACGGGCTTATCCTTTTCGCCAGCAATGGCTTTAAACTCGATGATACATTTATTTCTTATATAAACACGAAACATTCATTTACTAAGCGTCAGTTCAAGTTCATCCGTGCACTTGAACGCCTGAAGATGCCGAAAGGCGAAACCCGGGTCGTTAGTGACAAAATCTGTGGGAATGTACATAATTTGAACGATTCCGAAATTTAATTCCGTCTTTCATTCGCAGGAAACTGTAATGTCACATAAAAAAGCAATGGAAAAACGAGTAGTTAGAATTGATCCAAAGTGCCTTCATTGGACACCCCGAGACTGGTCAAAAAGGGCAAAGTGGTAAGTGTATCCTTATATCTTCGTATCCTCGTTCTTCAAAAGATCCAAATATAAGTAGAATGGCAAATTATAATTCTTTTCAGTTCCACAAATATACTTTCACGTGTGATTTACCTGATTCGAATGTTGTTTACATCTGTCCAGTCGATTATTAAATGTTTCTTTTATTTACAGTGCCTAAATATGAGTCGGTACGCCACCCTCGAAGAATACGACTCGTAATGTACGTTTCATGTCCTGCTAACCTCGGCTTCGCTGATAATCATAACAGTAATATTATCTCCGCGTATTTGTGTAAATTCAGTATTTCATTGCTAAAGAAATATATTTATATTTCATTACTAACTATATAACCGACGTTTCATTTGTATTGTGCTCGTCAAAAAAAAAAAATAAGTTGTCAGATTAGAGGTAACGTCTGGTCATAATTATACGAATAAAGTATCGACAACTGAGTTATCGATCGTGCAGAAGTTCCAGCCGGATTTCTGGGCGGATTATTTAATCACATATTATTGTGCGCGTTTATTTAAGGTGTATAATAATTAATTGAATAATGATGTTTGTGTGTTGTGAAGTGAGATTTGCTTTTAAGCAATATGATAAGTATATAGAACTCTTTTAATTCTTGACTATGTTCATAACAATGCGCTTACACGAACAAAGTTTTAGTTCAATCCTGTGTTTTGTGGAGTAAAACTCAAAACTGAACTCTTAAACGGCATCCGTTTCTCCGTATGTATATTAGATATAAAGTTGAAAATCGTATCACGGTGTAAATGTGAAACGTTCGATGCGGAAGTTCATGTTGAACTCGCGTCGCCGCTTCAGATGACTCCTCGATTTTCAATATAACTTATAGTGAGTAAATAAGCCTGAAATGTTTGTTGTATGATTTTGAGGAAATCATTTTTGTTTTCTTTCAGAATTGTGGCCCGTATTCGTTTGTATTGTAAATAAATTATACCAATACAAACTTATTGTTTTATTTTATTCTATATTCCCCTACCTGAGTGATCCTATATATTTTATTAGCTTGGAACAGGGGTTCTTTACAACAAGAAAAAATTGCAGATTGCCAAAATTATTGAGGACAGAAAAATAAAAATGCAAAATTGGTAAAAAATCCGTTTACTCCAAATTAAACTTATATAAATATATCGATATTTACGTATTTAGAATAGAGCATTCATTTTTAGAATTTTTTAGATTAACATATTGGTAAGGAACTTTTTAAAACAGTGGTTTTCAAACTTTATGTTGCTACGCCTTTCTTTGGAAAAAAATATCTTCGCGCCTGCCCATCCTTTATTTCATATATTAATAAAGACATGTTTTAAAGGGTAAATAAATATTTTAAACTGTTCGCGTCTCCCTTTGCAATAGTCCACGCCTGCCAGGTTGGAAATTGCTGTTTTAAAATGTTGATTTAATAATAAAAGAAAAATGGACTGATGTATTTATTTTTCTACAGACTAAAAACAATATATTATTTATATTGACGCAAGTGAACCAACAGTCTTCGAAAGCTGCCTTATAAGTTTTATGTCAAAAAAATGTCTCAAATCAGCCATTTTGAAAACCAAATTCGGTTGAATACTAGTCATCACTCCCATAGATATATTTATTTAGTTACCTTGGTTACATTTTCTCCTTTGTGAAATTCTTAAAGTAAATGCATTTTGTGTGTGTGTGTACACGTATGTGCGGGCGTATATGTATACATTAAAGGTATATACAAATCAAGACCAATTGTTATGGGCTGTGTGTATGGCTTATACAAAAACCGACTTTTGTAAAAACCGGTTTTCGAATGTCAATATTGTTTGAAAACCGGTTTTATCCGATTTTCGAAGTTTTACAAAAAATGGATAATTCAATATAAATAGCGAAAAAAAGTTTGAAATTCTTTTTTATTTTTTACAAGAAATTATTTTGTGTCACTCTTCAAAAAATATGATTTGAAAAAACACAATGCGTTCATTGATTGATCACTTAGTGATGATCTAATTTTTGTAACAAAATTTCCTGATATCGAAAATACTTTTTCGCTGGGTAATGGATGTGGGACATATGGTCTCTAAGGCATCAAATAAAAAATCCTGTAAAAAAAATTACCATTTTTATTAAAATAATATATTTTTTTATTTAAAACTGGTTACGAAATTTAAAAAAAACCAGTTTTAGAATGTCACAAATTTAGCCAAAAAACCGGCAAGCCCTAGCTATGTGTGTCTGCTGTTATATGGATTAAAGATATACGTAAAAACCATTCCCAGCGTGTGTGGGAAGTTGGATGGGCAGTGTGTGTGTTGTTAGGGTAGTATGTGTGTGAAGTGTGTCTGCTGTTATATTCATTAAAGATATACAATCAAATCAAGACCAAATTCTTTTTTATAAGATGAGTGGTGAGTTAATTTTGACTAAATTAGGTTTTTTCTTATTTTTTGATTGTAGTATTGCCACACACAGAAATATAAAAAACTTTTTTTTTATACGGACCAATCTTGGAAGAATATTAGTTATTATTTCAAGAAGTAAATAATTTTTTTAAATTATAAAACTCGGTTAAAAATGTAAAAATGCTTTTGCGTCTAGATCTCTTTTGATCTCATCTGTCTACATGTGCCGCTTTACAGACGTCGATTCCAGAAAGGAATCAATCCCAAATAGAATTTTACACTCAACTACCGATTTTTTTACAAATGTTAACCTTTTTTTTAAAACATTTTCTTCATTTGCTATACAAAATAAAAATAATGTGGTGGCCAAAAGTCACTGGTGGATGTGTCTAGCATGCATATCTGAAGAAATAACAAGAATTCAATAAAAAATATGAGAATTGCAATAGATAATAGATGACAAGCTACTCCAACGTACGGGTACATTGATAAAGGGTTAAATATCATTAATAGGTTTGTTAATCCTTATTCATCAACTTTATATTTGTTGATGAATAAGGACAGGTTTTCTAGTTGGCACGGTTGGCAGCATGCATTTGTTAACTTCTATCCAATGTGTTCTGATGTATCTAGTGCGCGAGGAATAGCTGTATGCAAGTGAATACTTGCAGTGAATGCTGCACTGATGCAGACTTATCTAGGTTTCCAGAGTTGTAAGTGGAAAATGAATATCAATGTTCTGTTTTCTAATTTTCAGTCAATTGATAATAATCTACTGGTGAATCAATAAAAGAAATATGGGTATAATAAAACAATGTCTATTTTGTATGAATATATTCTCCTGATATATTTTAACAATCATTTCTGCTTAACACGCAGTACATCATTTAATTTTGAAACAAGGAATAATGTTTCTTCGACAGGTACTTGAAATAAGCTGAAAGGCAAATATTTTGAGGTATGCTTTTGCTTAATTAAGATACTTTAAAGCCAGCAAAGGTAACTCCTGCTTACGTCAATTTGAAATACAAAAAAATGGACATTACATTATTACTACAAAAAGTAAATCAATAATTTAGTGAACAGTGTCCCTGATTTAAAGAGATACCTTTTATTTTTAAACTCCCACAATAAATTGTTTTTAGTTTTGTTATGTACATTTTTCACAAATAAAATGGCAGTAGTTTAATTAAACATTAAGCATCTGTATCTTATGCAAATGTATGATTGACATAATATAAATATTTCAAAACATTCGACGTGTTTCAATTGTATAAAAAGACACTAGAATGGTTTCATCTCAAAAGGCGGACATATTGGAAACATCAGAATGTTTTCTCAATGGTAATAAAATAAATAATAATTGTCGATGAAAAGTAGTAAATTTTATACAAGACATGTGTTATTTACAAAATTGGTAAGCAATGATTTAGTGCACATATTTATAAATATGGTATAACGCACAGTGACTGATTTTGATGATAAACAATTCTTTTTAATTTGGAGAGATGCAATACAATACAATTATCCAAAAGTAGGTACAAATAGCTTTCATTTATAAAAAAAAAAGTTAAAAAATGATGTATTTATAGATTCTGTAAATTCATGAAATGGTTTAAAACAGTGCTCCGCAACTTTTTCTCTCGCATGGCACACCAAAATTTTCTCCAGATTTCCGTAGCCCACTTCAAATATGCATATATGTATATATATAAGGGTGTATGCAAAAATAACATTAGACATTGTTCTCAATTGTGTAATATATGTATATTGCCCCCTCAGTACTGCAACTAGGCAACTCTGATTTGATCTTTTCTTCAATGAAGTAATGCGCTGCGGCACACTTGGCATCGTCCAACGGCACACTAGTTGTCGCGACATAGCGGTTGCGGAGCACTGGTTTAAAATACGAAAATTTGCTGCACTATTATGAAGCAAAAATACAACATGCAATAACATAAATCAACAATCATAAGATAAGTATTCTTCACTATTTCTGAATGGTGAAATTACAGCAGATATCAGCTGAACCAGGATGTGAAGAGTGAAAAAGATATCCTTATTAAAATCAGAGAATAGGAAAGTAAAGACAGTTGTTTTTTGTGCCTTTAGAACCGTTGTCATTTTACAAGGCAGTCAATTTGTGTTTAAATATAAATCTTTCAGATATTTTAAATGTCCTGGTTTTACGCACTCATCTGAAAATACTGTATTGCACTACAATCTGAAAATATTTTATTTAACCTTTTAAAAGTGGATTAATCACTGATTAGTTAAAAACACCGATCTATAATTTTGACACAGCAGTTAGAATGACTCGAATTTAATTTAGTGTGTCGTAGGAATAGCGACACAACATGCTGATTTTAGTTTCTATCTGGTGTAAATTAATCAGGTGTATCTAGAACTGTTACAAATATATTTAATCGTTATCTCCAGAATTCATATGAAAACTGTCATTCATCTCTGCGAGTTTTTGTCACAGATAATTTGATTTGTGAATCCGTTCCTGAAGTGAAATATTAAAAAAATATATATAAATTAATTCATGCCTTATAAATATTCTCAGATTTATATATCTGCGAGGTAAGGGGAAAAGATGTCAACAATGGTCATGAAATGATGTTTGTTATAAAAAATATATGGCTTGTAAATAATATGTTTATACATTAAAAGCGAAGAAATTATTTTTCAATACTATGCACCCTTTGTCTCTCGTATATCAAAAATCTTTATAAAAAATATGGTTGGTTAATAAAACTGTAATGATATACATCTTTACAGACTAGAGATTGCACGACTTTTCGTCGACATAATAATTAGATAACAGATCTTTATAGTAATATTTTACAGACAGCATTTCCCGTGTTAATAAACAATTCGGATCTTTAACTACCTTACTTAAAATACTTTACAAACGTAAAGAAATGCTGGTGGCTGGCTATTCTAAGGATATTCTCAATTTGATAATTTCATTACAGGCGCCCTTCGCTATTCAATTTATTTGACAGCTCCACATTATCAAATAAGGAAAAATATGAATTCTATAATGATGATCATTGTTACATTGTCAAGCAAGCAGTGGCGGCCGGTCAATGTGGCATTGATCCAATGCCACATTGACCGGCCGCCACTGCAGAAAGATTGAGTAAATATATAGATATATTTTCAAAAGGCAAGAGTTGAGAGATACTTGCTAAACATTAACCCATTTTGGCCCGTAATTGATGCAAATAAAAAAAACACTGCTCACTCTGACAGCTTCAAATCTGAAAAAATACTATACGAAACGATCCCCACGCTTGCTAGCTGTACTGTTTGAGACTAATGCAATATCAACTTTTATTGTGTCATGCATAATAGAGTGGAAGTAAAAATACTAAATGTTCCAATATTGGAACACTGGGGAAAAATGGGTTAAACAATTATATTTCTTTTTACTAATTGTGGTTGTATTGTTCAAAAATGTTATTCAACAATTACATTGCCATTTGGACTTCAATTCAACTAGTAATTCAGGATGATATTTAGGGAGACTGGCTCTATTGTATTGATAACAATGATTCAATTTTTTAAGCGTTTTGGTTACAATTCTTTGATGACGCGAAGTGTTACATGACATATTTAAATCAAAAACAATGATGTGATATTTCAAGTATCAGCTGTTTTTTATAGAATTTTATTTTCATGGTATCGGAAAATATGAATAACAATGGAAACGTGTGCCAGTAATTTGTACAAAGCGTATTAATACAGAACATTGTATATGTTCCATTAAATGGTATATAGAACTGGTAGATTAACAGGATCCTTCCGGGAACTTAAAGAAATTTATTAGATACTATAAGTCACCACTGTTCTGTACATTCTGAGAAACTTCCCTATATTTTTGTGACACGACAAAAATAAAATAGTTTCTCATCTAAATAAACAAACCGGAGATGCGGCTATGCAAAAATAAAATATAAATTAGCGTTAATTTTTCAAATAAAGTGTTACACTTTATGAGGAAAATAAACTTGCACAGATAGCACCATTTGACAAAAGTGTCGAGACACTTTATGTTTTACAAGGTAACAAAACAGAATATCTTCCATAGGAATATACATTCACGTTAATACAGTAGTTTAATAGGCCACTACCGCCTGCTTTAAGCAAAATAATAAAAAAAATTCTTAAAATTATTCGACTGTGGAAAGGAAAAAGGACGTAGCCCTCAGTTTTTCCAAAACAGCTTTTTTCGATAATCACAATGTATACAACTCGACACACGTTCTATCAAAAAGATGGAAGCTGAAAATGCCAAATTAGTATCTAAATTTAGCTTTTAAGTTTGAAAAATGAAAGGCTTGTGAAAATTGCTACCAGGAAAAAGGACCTAAAAAAAGGTTTTTCTTGAATAATTTATTAAATTAATATTAGGCTAAGTCAATAAAAAAAACCAGTTTATCAGTCACCATGCACTTCAGGGTTGTGCATATTTCATAATTTGCTTTTAGCCTAAAATCATCAAAAAAACGTTTTTTGTGTCTCCTATAAAATTTGATATGTGTGGGTTACGTCCTTTTTCCTTTCCACAGTCGATATGCATTACAATATGAGGGATTCAGAATTTATCAAATCCCTAGACAACACATTTACATACAGTCAAATATTGTGTAACAAATTAAACATCGACTGATGAAGGTTTAATGAATTGTAAATTGAAAAAATAATACAATGCAATAATAATTGAAACCTTGCTTAGAACCATTGATCTTCCAATATGATACTAAAATGATTTACCATTTAACGGTCTCTACTTAATCTCGATTGCTGTATTAAAATCCAAAAGTTTCAAGTCTATTACACTAGAACAGAACAGTTTAAAGCAGCGATTTTCAACCTGGGAGGCGTGGACAATTGCAAAAGGAGGCGCGAACATTTAAAAATATTTATTTACCCTTTAAAATGTGTCTTTATTACTATATGAAATAAAGGATGGGGAGGCGCGAAGATATTTTTTTCAAAGGGAGACGTAGTAACAAAGGTTGGAAATTATTTACAAAAATTTTGATAGTTGTTTTAGTGGTATGGCTAATTATTCGTTCTATAAAATGTATAAAAATAAACGGTGATTATATTGAATAAAAAATATCATTTGAATTCTATCTTTTAAATAACCTAAAATTTTGGACCTAATATATATCATAGCAATTAGCTAAGAATAAGTCCTTTTCTAGCCTGATCCTTCTATCCCTATTCTATTTGAAAAAGAATGTTTGGAAGACTAAATAACAACCAGTTTACGTAAAACCAAATTATCTCGAGATGTTCCATTAGGAGTTGAAAAAGTATACATGAAATTAGGGTTAAAAATTGCTTTTGTAAAAAAGAAAACTAAAAGTTTCATCAATTTCGCTGAATAGTAAGTAATAAAAGATTGATTGAATTTGTACAGGCACTCCCTTTTTTCAATATTTATATTCAAAATACTTTTTTACGCTTAGAATCGCTAATTCAATGCAAGGTCTCAATTAATGTTTGGAATATTAGCAAATGAATTGAGGAAAAATGGTGTCATTATTTTAATATGTCATTGGTTATTTCATATCAATTTTCACCTTCTTCCGCCGTCACAACCATTGGGAAAGAGTATTCCTCGTTAGCCTGTTCTGCCGTTGAGGTATTTTATCTCTATGAAATAATATCAGTTAGCAAAGTGTTCACAATTATAGGACACATAAACATAACAAATCAATGACCAACTATCCTACGTAATATATTGAATTTAGAATTCTCAGTTATTTGCACTGTTCGATATGAATAATTTATAAAATCTTTAAAAACTAAAGATGCTTTGCTGTAAATATATTATTTTATTTTCATTATACTTTAGATTTACATCAAACAGATGGCACTGGATGATTTGATATTTAAACTGGTGATAAAGATTTGCTTATATTTTTACATAGAAATAATATTTAAATTCATTGGGTATTTATTTTAACATTCAACAAAATTCGACAGAGATTTAATGGTAACAATACATTGGGAGTATAAAAATATTCACATTGTTAAGCTAAAATAAATAAATAGGTACAAAAAAATTAACAATTTAATAATAATCGTTTATTCCCAACAACACGGAATGATGTACTTTCGTTTGTTCGTGCATAAAATTAAAGCTTAAAATAAACAGGCGTATTTTAGAATAATTATCAACAAAATTCAAAACGCTCCTGCAATGTTTCGTCGCTGTTTTACATTACAAAAAATAATATATTATACGTGCATAAAAGCTATTGGCCCCAAATTTCGTGACATACATTTAGATAACGTATTTTAACCTAATGCATGAATTTCGCATACCAGCCATGACGGTGTTAATGTTTTTGTCAATTCAGAAATCCCACTTTTAAAAAGCACTCGATTTATGCAATTAAGTTATATGGACACATCAAAATAATTACTGTTATCAATTTATAAACGGTTCCAATATAAAAATAACATTTTAAATTTAAATCTATTAATTTTAGAAAGGGTTTTTTTTTTTAAATGATAGCAAAACAAAGTTACCTCTGTTTATTTATATATTCAAGATAGCAACTTTTTTTACTGCAATATAAAAAGTGTTTACTATGAATTAGGGGAATATATTGTGCAATAAGGTGTAGGTGTCGCAAATTCTACAGATTACAATGTGTAAATATTATTGATATGGACTGAATGTTTTGATTCTAAATGCGCACAATGTTATTGTTACAAGTGAACTCCTCGAAGGCCCAAAAGTGGAATCGGCTTTATTGCTCCGGAGATTTTGAAGAAGACAGGAGCTGAGATCAGAAGTAAATGTCAACAGTTGACTGGACGCCGAGAATAGCAGTCGTTACAATAATATATTTGTCATGTTTGCATTTAAAACTGTTTAATAATAGAAGAGACGTCCTACGCCATGCAGCCGTTGTCCATGGTTGGATTTCTGAATTTTTGTCTGGCGCCTCCGTTGTTGACGTGCGCGCACTGCTGCGAGGAATTCTGATGGTTGTTGTATTGGTATCCGTTCATGTCTTGATTTTCAAACTGCATCGTGTCCGCGTATTCGTTATCTGGAGATTCGACGAGCATGAGACCGTTCTTGGAGTAAGGTTCCCCATTGACGAAGCTGGGCGTTTCCGCCTGTCGCATGTAGCTATCGGGTTGCTGTACGGAGTAAGGCGCTATGTCTAACGAGTCTACGGGCTGGTTGTAATTTGACGGAGGGTTTTCTAAGTCGCAGGTGTAGCTGGAGGCCAAAACGTTGGCAGACTCCGGTCTGATGTAAGGGGAGTTGGGTTCGAAGGGTGTCGCGCTGACGGGGTAGCCCGTCGGCGAGTCGTACGGCGGCTGGATTGGATTGTAAGGTGTGGTCGGTGACGAGGTCTGGTTGGGGTTGCTCTTTATGCATGACGGAGTGTGAAGAGTGAGCATTTCTGCAAGTTGCCGTCGTTCTGCCTCTAATTCCTGAAAAATTAACAACAATAATTGATTATCAAGCTATAGTGATAAACGGAGCAGCAAAAATGTTTATAGATAATTAACCATTTTAACTCCAGCTCTTTTTTGGAGGACTTGTTAAAACTTCCAAGCAATTTTTGAGGTTTTTTGGATGTTTTACACAAATTGTCTTAACTTTCTAGTTTTTGAAGTTATATTTCTGTTTTTTTAATTTTACATTTGTTTTATAATACTTTAGATAATACAATCTCATAAAACAATTATTTAATTTACTGGAACAACCTAAAAAATACACAAACATGAAATTAACAAAAATTTGAAAAAAAAGCCATTATGTTTTACATATATTTATTGCAGAATACATCTTCCAACCATTGTCTATCATTATAAACACTAAAAAGTTTTAATATTTGATGTGTATTTTTAAAATCAACTAAACTAAAAAAAATCAACAGTCTCTACCGTTTTCTACTGTCGGTTGTTTGCGTGACACATAATATCACAGGTTTGTTTGTCGGCGTGAAATAAAATGCTGCAACTAATTACTACTAGTTCACCTTCTTTGGTAGAAGATTATTATGGTAAAAGTTGGAGTAAATGTGTTAAAACAACTTGGGGGACACTAGAGTGGAACATGGTTTTCGCAGGTTGTGCTGCTTGGATGTAAAAGGGTTAAGAAGACAGAGAACTAACAAGAACTTGCGACCTTAACAAGTCTAATGTAATGCAAAATATTAAAATTAAATCTTAAGTCGAATCAATTGTTCGCAATATTACATTGAGGTTGAAGCGTGGATATGAATAAATTGTTATGTTATGCTTACATGTATTTGTGATTTGAGATCGATATTTTGCGTTTCCAAGACCTCGGATTCTGTGACTAAATTGACAGTCCTTTCCCGTTTCTTCAAACGGCATTTGGTTGCTGCAATTTTGTTCCTTTCTCTCCTCCGGCGCCGCCTTTCTTCGTCTTCGGGCGTCAACTAGAATAATAATATTGTAATTATAGAATTTGCACTGTAATCTGAAAAAATTGAAGTGTCAAATGCGATGTCAATAATTTGTGATCTTTTCAACCATACTCATTCAGCGAGCTGCATGCAGAGGGAGGTATCTACTAGAATCCTCATACATAAGTCCTGCCATCTCTTTGAAAATAAAAATACCACCATGATGCTTCAAGTGTCGATTTTTGCATCTATGAGGACTTATTGGTAGTTTGATGATGAGATATTAAAATATACAATTATCATAAATATTGAATGATTTGTGTGTTATGTAAATGAACACGACGCTTATGATAAAACAATGTCTCTTGTTTCACATGACACAAATTTTAAGAGGAAAAAACTACTTGTCACGATTATTGCATAAATTTGGTATTTATTTGTATTTAACAGGGCTGTGGAGTCATGTAAAAAAAGACGACTCCGACTCCAGCTTTAAAATAAAAAACGAAAACTCGGACTATGAGAAAAAAAATCAATAATTTAATTTTAACTTATATACAATGTGTCTTCCATTAGATCATCTTTACTCAGCCAAGCATGCAATGTCAACAATTTTGACTATTTTGTATGAATAGACATCCTTAAATTTATTTTTTTCGAGCCGATCATTTTTCACGACTCCGGCCAAAATACTGCGACTCCACAACTCCGACTTCATAGCCATGGTAATAAATCGTTAAAAAATTAAACTATCTATCATTGACCAAATATAATTTTAATATAATACACTCAATCTCGGACATACCCCATCACATCTAGACATGTAAGAGTCATCGTAGTCATCATCGTCGCTGCAGTAGGGTTCTTCCTTCTTCAGCTTCTTGGTGCAGGGGATGCCGTCCAGCGATTCGCTGCCGGACGACTTGCGTTTCGATTCGATCGACAATTTTAGTCCAGCCTTAATCAGTTCGGAGCATGTCTAGAAACAAACAATTTTATAAAATTATATTGCAGATCAAAAAAATCATCTGTTACAGGGAAAGTAAATAAGGTTGAAGACAAATCAATGTCATTGAACAAAAATTGAAAAAAAACAAACTATTATGACTGCACCGCACCGTCAGGAAGGAGACCAACATTTAGATAATATAAATGGTCATTTTACTGCCATAAGTCATTAACAGCTTAACGACTGCACGTTTCTTTATGGAATTTCACCTGGCGGCCGAGCAATTTTTTCGCAAAAAATTGTAATTTTATTTTGATTAAGTTTTGATGTCAAGAAATCTGGCAGCCCTAATTAGAGGCTAAGTGAGCCAAGTGGTATTTTATAAAAAAAATATGTTAGATGCGTAGTAATATTCTACACATATTAAAGTATCGTAAAAGTGAAGTAACCTCAGTTAATACACATTGCAATAGTGTTATCTCCGTAAAATAAAAATATGCATTCCACCAAAACACCAAGTAAAGACGTGATTGTAGTTTATGCCCAAGAAAAAGTTTTACTATTTTACTAGTTGGCTTACTTCACCTCTCGAGGGCCCATATAAAAAATACAGTGTATATATTTGCTTTTCGTTTGTACAAGTGCAATTCAGTATACCTTGTCATGTTTGAAAGTAATAAACTCACACTGAAAAATAATATTAGCAAATGCATCCCTTCTTACGGGGGTAATATTGGCACTTTTTTATTATTTCTTAAAACTTTTGCAATGGCAGCTATAGACAAAAAGCCTACATCTAACGATGATGATGCTATTACAAATTAACACAGCAGAAATACTGCAAATGATCCTAAGCAGGCATTTACAATGAATATTTCTGAACAGTTTTTCATTTATATGAGCATTATTCCTTGTAAATGGAAAGTTGTCTTCAAACAAGTTACTTTTATTTTATTTTAACAGCATATTTTGACTCACCTTTTGAATACTGGGTGTTGAACCATTAGCAGGAGAGCCGAGTGGTGAGCCGCTGGAATTGGACGTGGAGTCATTTCCGCTACCACCCTGAAAAAAAATATCAAGTAAATATATTATGAAAGGTGTTTAATTTCATAAACAATAAATTTGAATGCAAGATAATATATTATATCATTACTTTGATTTTTTTTTGGGATGACTTGTTTTTAAAAGAAATGTATTGGATTGAAAGACAGGCTGATAAAATATTTTTCTTTCTTTCAACATTTTTATTTCATCACTGCAAGACTGTTCTTAATTAAAATTTTATGGCTTTGCATGATTCCACATCAGCGGTGTTCAAATTTTTTTCAGAAATCATTTTATTTATTTGGTAGACTATTCAGTAGAAAGTATTGAAAATTCACGATCACAATTCAAGTCATGCCCAAGTCAACATAGAAATAAAGTATCCGATGTCTTGGACATTTTAATTGTAATTGATTAATATCACGGCTTTTATAAATATCTACAATTCTTAGGATCATTTTTTTAAATACTTTCAATCTATGTATTCATTTTTAATTGATCGTGACAAACCTCAGTCAGAGTTCTAGTCCAAGTACAAACAACATTTTTCAATTGATTTATTGATTTCTGTTTGAAGGCAAAGGTTTGTCTAAAAATTCACATACCCTTCTCTTCCAATCCTCAAAAAACACTGAATAAATTGTTTGTAAATTTAAGTATCTTTTTGTTATATTTTAATTAAATTGGTTAAACCCATTTTTGTCTGAATTTACCCGTAATTGATGCAAATAAAAAAAAAAAAATGCTCACTCACAGGTTCAAACCTGAAAATACTACACGAAACGATCCCTACGCTTGCTAGCTGTAGATTGATTGAGACTGATGCAATCACAACTTTTATTGCGTCATGCATAATGGAGTGGAAGTAAAAATACTAAATGTTCCAATATTGGAACACTGGGCAACAATGGGTTAAACCGAGTTTTAAAATACATATATTGGAATTCTAAAACCGTTTTTTTGCATAAGCCCTATTATCCCATCTCAAGTGATCAAAAAAAATTAAAATATCTTTATTTCCACAACAAAATCTTTTCTAATATCTGCTAAGGCGAGAGGTAAAAAAAAAAACCATGCAATTCGTCGAAGAATTCATGTGTTATGTTTCTAGTTTTTGAGATACGAAATTTGTATCATGGACCACAGTTTAAGAACCAGCCTTTTTCGCTGCCTACTTAGATTAAAAAAGACAATATGCCTCTAATCATTTTAACGGGGCATTCAAGAATTAAGTGATTAAATACCCAGACCCACTTAATACAAGGACATAGGAGTATAATGCATTAATGAATGAAAAAATCCACTATGAATTTTAAGTACACTTGAAAAGTTACAGAGCTAGGTGTTTTGAAATTTTGTTTCGTCCGTTGTTTGATGTACGTACACATGATGTATAATTGAAAATAATTCAATTTAAGTTTCTCAGTTTCATTCGATATGCCAATCATCTTACTTTGTCATGCAATTGAAATACCAAGTGGGGTTATAAAGTGAAAAAAAAGTACTTATTGACACCATTTAAGATTTTTAAAAAAACCCGCTTGAATATCTAAATTACAACATAACATAATAAAGGAATTTACTTAATCATACATATAACACAGTCCTCCTATAAATCGTCAATGTTAGGCTAATATATGGGTGGGGAACCTTTTCATTTATGAAGCCCAAATTCATTTATCTGATTCAATCTAAAGAAAAAGTTGACACGCCCCCCCGTTTTTTCGACTGTCGAACACATCGACTTTAGAAAGGAAAAGGACGTAACCCACACATCATATCAAATTTTATAGGAGACACAAAAAATGTGTTTTGATGATTTTGGGCCATATGCAAATTATAAATTATACACAAACTTGAATTGCACGGAGACTTCTAACGTGGTGTTTAATTGACATAATCTAATATTTATTAAAGAAATTGTCTAGAAAAAACCTTTACTTCAGTCTTTTTTCTTGGTTTTAATTTTTTACAAGGTCATCTTTTTCAAACTTAAAAGCTAAGTTTAAATACTAATTCGGTATTTGCAGCTTGCATCATTTTGATAGAACGTATATCAAGTTTGATACATTGTGATTATCGAAAAAAACGTGTTTTGAAAAAACTGTGGGTTACGTCCTTTTTCCTTTCCAGAGTCGGTATAATGAGTTGATTAAGCTCTTTTTCCAAACGCTTGCGTAAAAAGTGAATATTTTGATTTAGTCAAAAGGCCGCATTAGAGTAGCCAAAAGGCCGCAGGTTCCTCTCCGCTGGGCTATGCCCAATTTTTCCATAATATGTATATTTGGAAGTATCAAATTATAATCCGAGATAATATTTCACTATTTCAACAAATGATTCAGTAATGGAATAACATTTATTAGTTATTTTTGTCAAACATAAAAACAATTGTTTTATTTTTATTGTTTTGATCTAAGAACCAGTCTTGTTCGAAAAGGAAAATAAAAACGCCAACAGACAAAATTTACGACAGCAACCTAATTGTATAATCGTGTCTTAAATTATTATATCCAGTGGTGTGAATGTAATTTCGTCCATCTTGTAAACTTTGTTTACTTATCTTAAATTTGGTAAATCATTTTAATTGTCGGCCAAAAGTTCATCAACTTACAGTAAAACAAAATATACATGGTTTCAGCCGACCAGTCAAAAATTCCCCCACAACATTTTATACGATTGAAGAATATTTTGTATAATAAATTTTATTTTAATAAATGAAAAAGTAAGCCTTTACCACTTGAATGGTTAGTTCAGTGGGGGAGGGGGAACCTGCGGCACCTTGGCTACTCTGGTGCGAACTTTTGACTCGATCAAAGAATTATACGCAAGCGCTTGGAAAAAGAGCGTAATCAACCCATTATATGTTCGACAGTCGAAAAAAGGGGGGATGGTGTCAACGTTTTCTTTTCTTTATTTTGAATCAGATAAATGGATGTGGCCTTTAGAAATGACAAGGTTCCCCACCCCTGGGTTGATCAGTAATAGTTAATACCAGTGCTTTTTTTAAAAAAAGGTGCCGGAACTCACTTCTTGTCAAGTTTTTTCTCTAATCTATGTCCGTTCCCAATGTGGAGGTATTTCAACAAAAGTATTTTTTACGAGAACTGCTTGTTACTAAATTCCTTTACCTCTTTTTTTTTTAAATGGTAAAGATAGAAGGATAGGGCTAGGACACGACTAGTGATTAGCTTATCAACAATATTTTGTGATTATTGAAATGAGAAAAATGGTTAATGCCATGCAGGTGGTAAGGCTTTCTGTATTACCATTTGGTATAAGAATTTGTTACACAGTTGGCGGATGCACCCATTAGTATCGCCACTGGTGTTGCTGTCCATAGACGATTACATTTTTACTCTAGTGTGCGGTCTACTGATATATTTTATTCATTTGTTTGATGCGCAGAGCAAATAGCTGCTTATTGTAGTTACGTAGTATATTTCGTCTGCCGCCCACTTCTACGACAATGCTGTCATAACCTTATCTTATATCTTATCTTATCTAATTTAACCTTGCCTAAAAAAAAATGTTTAAAGAAAAAAAAATCAATTAACAAGGGGCTCGCTTAATCTCAAAGCAAATATCGGTGTTTTGGAGAAGGAGTGAATGTTTTTATCATTCCTATGCAATACTAAAATAAACAATCGATTTTTACTTAATACACTTACAATATGTAGCAATATGCAATTTACCGTAAACTTATCAATGTAAATGGCCAAAAATGTACTACTGTGTATATTGAAGCTGTTGTAGGGAATATTTAAGTCAGAGATTGCAGTTGTGTACTAATTTGATTTGAGAATATTGTTTTACCTTAAATTAACAAGGGGCTAGCCGGCCTTGGTGAAATTTAACAAGAGGCTCGCGCGAGCCTCTTTCAGCCCACCCCTGAGTAATACCCTGATATGTTCTTCAAATATTGCCGTATTGAACGTTATTAAACTCGCCAACGTCGAAGTATTCAATACGAATGCGACTCACGGGTGGGACGATGGCGTACAAAGGGTTAACACTTTATAAGCGGGCGTTTTTTAGTGATTAGCGCAAAGATATATTACATTCTTAAAATCAACACAACTTCTAAATCAAACAATATTTTCGGCTGAAATTTTCAAAGAAATCATATGTGACATTTTGAATATGTACATCATAATTTCACTACTTTTCTAAGCTAAATATAAAAACCTGTTCTTAATTTAGTAAATAGCACTCCACTTGTTATCAATATGAAATATTCAAAATATTATTTATAAAAAATAACATTAATCCATACCATACAATTATATACATAATTATAGAATAAAATCTTCATTCCTACAAATTTACAATCGCTGGAAGTGTGAAATCTGATGCCCTAATTATTCGAGAAACGTGTGCGCCTTTTATAAAAAAATTATGTGTGAACGAACATTCAGGACATAATAAATTACGAGGTTTATTGCTTATTGTCAAAATGGATCACTTGCCGCGGCAGTTCTTTTGAAGAAACCATTTAATTATGAGTCAATATACCAACAAAACTGACAGTACGCGTACTTTAACGTGTCCCGCCACGTATTTCCACGTATTTTTACGTGTCCCGCCTATTATGTGTTAATAAAGATTTACTTACTCTCAGTCCGCCTGTTGCACATCTTTCACTGGCATTATAGTTGCTGTAGTCGTCGAGGGGGTTGGTCATGGCGATCAGGGAGTTGAGGATCTCCGGAGTCCTCGGGGTGGTGCACGCCGATTCGACCGCCAGAAGATTGTTGACGAGCGAATTAGCAGCGCTGACGTTCACGTTCACGTTCAAGTTGTACGACTTGGCGATATTCGCGCCATCGACCGCCATTCCGCCGGCCGTCGTCGATGTGGAATTCATTTTCCAACAAAAAATATACCGTCTTTATTATTAACAGAATAAAAAAATATTTCTCTCACTTTTTTGTCTTTATTAAATGGAATAATTAATTATTTAACGCTACGGTTTGTTATTTTTAAAAATGTGACAGTTCACAGTTACGCTTTTGTTTTTACGAGCTTCCAAAATGGCCGCCGTACGTGTTCTTTATTCAAATATCGTATGTCAAATACGTTTTATGTTTCACTGTTGTAAACGTTTTAAAAAAAATATCGGCACGCTCTAAATTTGAATAAGTCAGTGTCTGATTTATTACTTGTACTTTTTTATAGGGCTGTAACACTGGGGTCCTTTGTTGGGCTAAATTCGCTGGAGTTTTTTTGTTATGGTTGAGTTTTTAGAATACGACCTCGTTATCTTCTAGAACACAGGGTTTATCACTGGCAAAACTTAAATAAGTAGGAGTTTTATCCGTTTAACGGTTTTACACTTTTATTTATACGCAAACTTTGTTCGCCTTTTAATTATAGATATTCGAAGATGGCACTGGTGTCGAAGTTTTGTTGATGTGACGCAATTGGTTGCAGCTGCGATCTGGAACAAAGAATAATAATTCAATTAACAACTAGAAGTGTAACACCACAAAACAATAGAAATCAAATAAATATACAATAGCAAACAGGAGGCGTTTAGGAGTTTTCAGAAGTTGAAGACGATTATTACTAAAAGAAGTCACATCGAATGTACTAGACACGCACGGTGTGTAACCAGACAAAACAAAAAGATTTATAGGAAACTAGCGAGTATCCGCATGCGTTGCAATGCCACTCAAATAAAGAAAGTGTTCTTGTTTTGATTGTGTTTATTGAAGAGCTTTTGGATACACAATATAGTATTGCATATAATTGCATAGGAGTGATAAACTTCTCCAGAGCACCGAGAGCTGCTTTGATATAAAGCGAGCCGTATTGGCAGCCCACCGCTGGTTCTACTAATTCAGAAACCTTCGCGGGCGTCCGCACAACGACTCACCAACGTTTTATCGCTATCAGATGAACGGTATAGGAACGCATACGGGACAAACAATCAAACGGTAATCATGAATTATACGACCAATATCAAAGCTTAACAATAAACATAAGAAAATAATTATGGTGACCATACGTCCATTATTTATGAGGAAAGTTCTTTACTTCACTGATCTGACAGACTATAAATTTATTTATATATTTTCTAGAATAGACACTTCGTGCCTTTGCGAATAAAAATGTTAGTATCAAATATCAAAATTATTTTATGTAAATTATGGTTTATTTAACATAGTTTTATGCTTGTAGAAAATGTTTTCATGCTTACCAGTTGAAATCAACTTGGTGGTGGGAAACCAACTTGTCTGTGTGTTGGATTTTGCGCGCGCTTTACATTTTACCACTTAGCAACTATATATTTCGTCCATATTTTTTTATGCAAAACTAAGGGAAATCTCAGTTTTGCATTTATCGCGGAAAAATAAAATCCTTTATTTTGTATGGGATTCACTCCTCCAATTACACTACTCCAAATTACACAATCCCGATTTAAGTGTAAATGGGTTTTTTTTTATTATTTTATTCCATGTCCGCTCCCAATATGGAGCATATGGACTCCTAATGGAGTTTATCTCAACAGAATTTTTTCTACGAGAACTGCTTGTTACTCAGTTGCTCAACCTCTCTTTTTCTAAAGAGAGTAGGAATAGAAGGAAAGGGCAAGGACAGGACTAGTGGTTAGCTAATCGCTCTCTATACGCCCCGTTCATAGGATAGGATGGATAGGAGGGGGGAATTCAAGACATCACATACATCCATGCCTTTGAACAGAAATTCATAAATCAATTGAAAAATCAATTTATAAAACTGCCTGTACCGGGATTCGAACCCGTGCCCTCCGTAGCGGTAGCCAACGATGTTGACCACTCGACCACACAGGCGACAATGGGGGTTTTACTGTAGTTAATTAATACTCAGGACCGGTTCCGTTCAACATGAGCATTTTTCACAAACGAATCATTTATTCTTATTTTATTTTCTCAAAAATGAATTGTTCACCGTAGCAATGTAAATATTTTTTCTTCCGAGTAGACTGATAAACGTATTATTATAGGCGTCTCCGCAAATGGCCGGGCAGACAATTATGTGGGATTATTATAAATTACAATGCGATAATCTTAAACACACGTAAATCCAAAATACGCTTAATCAATATGCGGATTAATATATTTACATGCCGGCTAGGAAGTGGGATGAGCAGATAACTGAAATAACGTGGGCCTGAATTAAGTTGACCATTTCGCTTCCTAGAAACGTGTCACAATAAAGGTGTATTTTAAATGCAAAAGCATGGGTACATAAAACGTTTCGGGTCATTCTGAAACGTTCGGTAGATCAAATAAGAATATGATAATGTTGTAGACAAAACGTTATTAAATTTACAAATTTAGGTGAATACATTATAATGCCGACAGTGCCGGCGCGAGGTTATTTAGCGCCCTAGCAACGGTTATTGACGCGCCCCCTTTTAACAAATCGTCTTTTTTTTCGAAATAATGAACAAAAATAATTAGAGATCTTTAGATTTTTTTTTATTATTTAACCATGTCCGCTCCTAATGTCGAGCATATGGCCTCCTAATGAAGTTACCTCAACAGAAGTGTTTCTACGTGAACTGTTACTCAGTCGCTCAACATCTCATTTTCGAATCGTATAGAATACGATAAATAATTATAACGAACAAATAAAATAAAACGTAAGTACTTTTATTTATTATTATTAGAGTATATAAAAATAGTTTGAATACTCCATTTATGCGCCCCTTAATGGTTTGCGCCCTAGGCGGTTACTTATTTCGCCTGTATGGTGGTGCCGGCCCTGAGTGCAGAACAAAAATATTATTACTGCATAGTTCAATATTTCCAGACCCTATAGAGCAGTGCTTTCCAACCTTTTTCATGTCACGGACCCCTAATCTGAAAACAATAATCTGCGGACCCCCGATTTTCCAAGTTCATATTTTATCAAAAGTGTTTTCTAAATTAATTTAAGAAATTGTCTTGGAAAAACCATTTTTCAAGTCTTTTTTTTTTGGTTTTAATTTTCACAAGCACATTTTTTTTTAAACCTTAAAGCTAAATTTAGATACTTTTGAAAACATTTGCAGCTTACATCCTTTTGATAGAACGTGCATCATGTTGGATACATTGTGATTATCGAAAAAAGCTGTTTTGAAAAAACTGTGGGTTACGTCTTTTTTCCTTTCCAAAGTCGATATAATTGCATAGGAGTGATAAAAAAAATTCACTCGTTCCCAAGAACACTAAAAATTGCTTTGAGATTAAGGGAGCCCCTTGTTAATGTATTGGCAGCCCACCACTGGTAGCAGACATGGACCAAAACAAACACTTATTATATGGATGAAGCGTCCCATTTTTGGGCTTTAGTATAAGTAATAAAATGAGAAAGTATGACTTTGGCGAGTGAAGTTAATAGGGTTCACTTGCCAGGTCGACGATGTGTTTTTATTACGCCATTACATTTTTCGAGTGCCGTCAAAATGGCGGCGGGGGAAAGCGACGCCATCACAAAATTGTTTCCCAGTTCCGCATTTTTATTCCGCACAATAAACGTTTATCTTGTTTATCCTCGGCCATACAGTGGTAATAATATTATTATACGCGAGCGAGATGCGACTGCGAGACAGGATGCCAACCGCATAAAACTTTACGACCCGCCACTCCATTTTGAAAACAAGATGGCAGCGGGCGGAATTGGCGCGAAACGACGGACCGTGACATAAATCCGAGGATGTGTGGGTTATGCGAACTAGGCGAAAGGGCAAAACCTCAAATTAAAATGTTTTATATTATTTCAACGCAAATCGCAAACCATTTTTTCAAAGCTGCCAAACTTATCAAGCAATTCAAATGTGTATAAATACGTCATAATTATGTTTAATAATTATTAATGGGAATAAAAAGCAAAAAACCGTAGATTGCGTCACAAATACGGAGGAACCCCGTTTGATAGTTTTTAATGGTTCGTATTTTTCCTGTCAGAATTTATATTACATTGGTCTGAATTTATATTAAATGCGTCATAATATATCGGTCAGTGTAACCGGGGGCTCGCCGGCCTCGGTAAAATTTAACAAAAGGCTTGCGCCAGCCTCTCCGAGCCCCCTCCACCCCTGGAAATAACACTTTTGCAGTGTGTATTTACCGGACTCATTTCTCTTTTACAATACATTATACCATATATGGGCAACCACCGACCCGCCGAGCTATTTTGTCCGGCCCTGATTCATCTCGGTGAAGTTATAGAGAATGAAATTAATAGTTCCAGAGAGGGATTAAATAATGAAGATGACACGGGCGCTTGCAGTGGATCTACTCTAAGATATATAAGAAGTAGCAACGAGTTTTATTAATTTAAAATGACTTTATTATTTTGAATAATTTGATCCGGCCCTTGACTCGGAGACAGAATGATAATTAGACCCCAGATCTAGGAAAGGTTGCCCACGCCTGCTTTAGACAAATAGTGCAGGGGTTCCCAACCCATGCCCGCCGACTGATTACGAGATCCTGACAACGAGTTTCGGAGATATTGTGGGGAAAAGGTATAGGAAATTGAGGATTTCAAATTCCTCGGTGAGCTAGAAATAAAACATGTTTCGGGTTTTGAGATTTTGAAAAAATGTGGTGCTCGCCGACCTACCAATATTTTAGATTGCGCTCTAGGGTCCAACAGGGTTGGTAACCAGTGGTGTAGTGGGGCCAGGTCGGCGACCTGGCACCTGAAAATGAGCCAGGGCGCCGCCCTGCCACCTTTTTGACTTGTAACTTAATTTTCAAGTACATACATATATTCAAAATACTGTTCATAAAATTTAAAAGCATTATATCAAAATTGATCTACACGACGTGTTTTACAAAAATAATTTTAAACAAATCTACACATGTAACGTGAAGAAATTAATTAATTCAATTTAATTGCGTGTTTTTTATTGATTTAATTGTTAAAACTTGTGGTTTTTTTAACTTCGGACGGATATAAAAAAAACAAAAGAAAAATAAGGAAGAAATCAATAACCGACCTGGAACCTATTTATTTACCACTTCACCACCGTTGGTAACCCCTGATGTAGAGTATTTTAAAGCAGTCAACTTATTTTTCCTAAAATACCACTCAATTTTCATAACAGATTTATTGCCATCTTTCTATACCAGAAAGTGTCTTCCCCGAAAAGGGAAGTTGAGAAGTTGATTAGTCACTTTTTATTTTAATTTAAAAAAAAAGCAACAACTGATTAAAACGTAAGCTTCATTGTTGTGTATGCATGGACACTTAAATGGACATCGAAAGCCAAAATAGAAAAGTTTTATTATTTAATCTATATAGGACATATAGAAGTATGATGGAGGAATGATTAAACAAAATCATTTACTCATTGAAGAGGCTCGTATGATTATGTAAACATATTTCCATGCAAATTTAATCTCTGCTCAAATCGAGAAGTTGGTTAGTACACACTTAATTCATAACATCTGTTTAAGAGATAGGCCCCGCAGAGTTGAACTAATGGCCAACAAACGTATTTCATTTTAAAATACTCTCATTAAAGAAAGAATTTTGTACAAAGTTATTGAAACATTTTTTTTTATACTGGTGTCAAAATAACCCTAAAGCAACAATGCTTCTTTGCAAAATGTAAAGATTTGTTTTAGAAAGGTATCAGCAATCGGTTCCTATGGCGCAGAGCAGTGGAAGAAGAACCTGCGGCCTGTTAGCTACTCTGATGCGGCCTTTTGACTTCATCAAAAAATTATACGCAAGTGTTTACAAAAAGAGCGTCATCAACCCAACCGACAGTCGAAAAAAAAGGGGAGGGTTTTCAACGTTTTCTTTATTGCGGTTTTATGTTGAATAATATGAAAAGGTTCCCCACCCCTGACGCAGCGGTTAGCGTTGTTGGCTTCCGTGCCAGAACAGATTTTTTTTCGATCGATTTCTCGATTTTGTTCGAATTCATGGGTGTCTGATGTCTAAAAAATCTCTTCCACCCTTCCAGTCCTTCAATAACTATAGCGAAAGCGATTAGTTAATCACAGTTCTGTTCTAGCCTTATTCTTATATACCTACTACTCTCTTTGGAAAATGAGAGGTTGAGCGACTGAGTAACCAACAGTTATCGTAGAAAAACTTCTGTTGAGATACCGTCATATGCTCCACATTGGGAGCGGACATGGATAAAAAAAAAAACAGAAATGAGAATACGACAAAACATTATTAAAAACTCAATCACGGTGGTATATTCACGTGTGTATACACTTATTTAAAAACGGTTTGAAATACTCAACAAAATCACGTTTTGAGTATTTGAGACAGTCCAAAATAAGTG
Source organism: Himalopsyche anomala (assembly GCA_031772345.1). Classification (NCBI taxonomy): domain Eukaryota; kingdom Metazoa; phylum Arthropoda; class Insecta; order Trichoptera; family Rhyacophilidae; genus Himalopsyche; species Himalopsyche anomala. The sequence goes on along the minus strand of CM062837.1, from coordinate 23,426,380 downwards.
TATGCACGCGGGAATAGCACCGCAGGGCTTGCAATAGACCAAATAATCGATCGGTCTGATAAAACATCTAATACAAAATAATCTAAATTAATCTTGTTTTTATTTTTATACGTCAATGTTTTATACTAAAAATCGTGGAAAACAAAACCGTAAAATCAGTGTACCACAATCAGAAAAAAAAATGCAGAAATTGAACGAAGGCGTTGCAGGAAAACGTGGATTGCGGGCACTATGAGATCGAATTCATATTTTCGCAACGAAATATGTGTTGAGATAGGAGGCGGCCCTCGCCCAAGGATATGATTATCTACAGATCCGCATCGACGGCACCGGCTGCCCATACTCAAAGCGGGCCGAGAGATGTTATCGTCGATTTAATTTTGCATGCAAATTAATATCCTCCGATGGGTTGTGTGTTATTATTATGAAACCACATACAGTGTTATGTAACGCAGGCGTGCTTATCGCGTATATGGTATCTGCTGCGATAAAAAAAATAAACAGCGTTTCACAAACTTTTGAAAAAAAAATCACCACCCAGAAACTTTACCACTTTAATTAATAAATAAAATTACACGTTACTTATATTATGCATGTTGAATAATTATAAATATATTTTTTTTTACTATGCTTGCTCCCAATGTGGAGCATATGGACTCCTAATGGAGTTTATCTCAACATAAATGTTTCTACGAGAACTGTTGGTTTCTCAGTTGCTCAAGCTCTCTTTTTCCAAAGAGAGTAAGAATATAAGGATATGGCTAGGACAGGACTAGTGGTTAGCTAATCGCTCTCGATACGCCCCGTTTATAGGATAGGATGGGGGGAGGATATTTATAATAGTTTTCAGTCGATATGTATAGAAGTCGTAAATAGGATTTGTCGCCTGCTGTGGCCCAGTTGGTTAGAGCTTGCTTTATCGATCACGCAGATATGGGTTCGATTCCCGGTCAGATCACAGTGAATTTGAGAATTATTCAATTCGAAGTTGCGATCGATGACTGTGATGTAAATCCACATTATTTCCTCTCCTTCCATCCTTCTGATCCTTTAATAACTGGGTGTAGCGATAGTGATTAGTCAACTACTAATCCTGTTCTAGCCTTATCCTTCTTTCCCTACTACTATTTTGAAAAGAAGTTAGGTTGAGCGACTGAGAAACAAACAGTTCTCGTGGAAATATGCTATATGCTCCACATTGGGAGCGAATATGGATACAATAAATAAAATAAAAATAGGAACAATATATACAAAATCATGTACAAAATACAGTTGCAATCATTTTTAATGTCGCTTTGGCCGTTAGCTGTTTTGCCATTTTTTTATAATTAATATTTGTGATATTTAAAAAAATGAAACTATGGTAAATAATCGATAGCGTGATTGTTGACATATTGTGAATCCCGAAATCCCGGGATCACAAAAGGGTTCGGGATTGAATGCCCATATATATTCGAACGAAAGCTGATTTGCAAAATTTATTTTTTCAGAAGATTGACAATATTAGAGTTAAGTTACATTGTTATGAGTAAGTTCATGTTCAAGACAAGACGTATAAGATTTCAAAATATGCGTAAGAATGCAGCAACAAAAAAATTCTAGTTTTATTTCAAAATTTAATTTAGAGTAACAAGAGGTGCACTTATTTACACGTGTCATAATATGTAATATGTACAATAATTACTTTGAACGACTATCAATTCTACTATCAAATGAAGGCCAGTTTAAGTAGTTACTAATTTCACAATTTGATCAAAAGATTTCAACTGAATTAGAAAAATAACATACCTATGATAAATTTTATCTTTTATCTTTTTTTTATTTTTTTTTATTCGATAAACTTGTTTTCCTTTCTGCATCACACCGAAGACGATATCTCCTCAATGATACAGTTAAGATACATGTTTTTAGGCACAATTTGATAGGTAACAATAATAATAATTAAAAATATAAAGATATTAATAAAGGTTAATTAAATACATTGAATTGGTATAACTACACGTAAAAAAATAATTAAATAATAATAAGCAAGAATGATAGTTAATGGCACTAATGAGACAACTTTTAATTTTGAAACAGATATAATATGATTAAGGATTGAATGGTGAGGGGTAGGGAAGGTAAACTTTTTCTCCAAAAGAAGTAGCAAATTTCTTGAAGTGAGCGAAATTTTCTGGAGACGAAACTAGATCTGGATGCCCGATAGGACCATCACGGTTATTTCTACATAACGAAAACAATATACCTCTTTCAACAGACATAATCGAACAATTCCAGAGAATATGCTCTGAATCTTGATTACTGTCACCACAAGGACAGTGTGGGTTAGGTTTGATTTTAAATTTATGTAGCTTGGCATTAAACGCACCGTGTCCGGTGATAAATTGTGAGGTCCAGTGATCCGGAGAGAGCCAGGTTGCATTCTGACGAAAAACAATATCTGGGAAAAATAAATAGGTAATTCTACCACGAAGGGACTTTGACCATCGACTTTGCCAATTAGTTAAAACGGTTAGTGAGCAGAGTTGATAAATTTTATCTAAAAATAAATAGTAAATTTATTATATGGTGACAAATTTTAAAAAAAATATGATGATAATTCATCGGTCGTCATGAGCGAAACCAGCCCTGATCTTTTAAAATAAAAATGAAAGCTATTTCATGAAATATAACCGCCCCTGTATATAGAAGGGTTGCATTGATCCAATGCCAGATTGACCGGCCGCCGCCATTGGGTATGGATATAATAAAAACATATCTAGGTGGTGCACATGTCCTTGGTGCCATCCTTCTTCAAATACATAATTTATGCCAGCGCATTTAAATTAAATTCCTAATTTTAATGTTTCACTGCATTGCTAACATTAATTAAATATTCACGAATAACTAATTATGCGTGAAATTTTCCTTAATGACCGCTATAAATATCAATAAACTATAAAAATTTAATAATGCCCTTGGCATATTCATTTTTTCCATTGCTTGTTCGAATGTCTATTTAAAATAAAATACAATGTTTTACAGCCATTAACAGTTGTTAATGGCCACAGAAATATGCACGTTCAAAACTTTATATATCGTTAATTATCATAATATGTGAGTTGGGAATTAATTTTGTATTTCTAAGGCCACGTATCATAAGAGCGATGTTCGAAGAATACTTTTGGGTTGGTGCAAAAGTTTTGACGTTTGAAGACTTTATGTGATGATGAATCTGTTTTGAAATAGTCTTCTTGTATAAATGACGCTTTCCTCCTACTTTCTATTCAGTTTTGACCATAGACAAGTATTTTACATTAAATGTTACTTTCGTTATCACTCACTGGACATCTTTATTATTTTTTCCATTTAATTTTGCATAGCGCAACCTAACCTACTCATCGCCAAACAACACCACTAACTCTTAACTTGACTAACTAACACAGCATCGTTAAAAACAATATCACTCAGACTACTGAAAGTGCATAAGTCACATCGGCCTGATGCAACAATTAAACTTCCTTCAACGACACCACTTAGACCAGGGGTGGAGAACCTTGACATTTCTAAAGGCCACATTCATTTATCTGATTCAACATAAGCCCGCAGTAAAGAAAACGTTGACAACCTTCCACCCATTGGCACAAGTCAAAAGGCCGCATAAGAGTGGCCAAGAGGCCGCAAGTTACCCACCACTGACTTAAACTAACTAGTACATACGCCCATACAATTTCATTCAATACACCAGTTTTCACAAGCAATTTCACCAAGAACAGAAATGGAGAGATCATTCTTTCCATTTTATACAAACTAAGTTTTTGTACATTAAATTGAAGTCGTCTTTCGACGTGAAATGGTTTCTACCGCACTTAAAAAAATCCCCTTCAGATATGTGCATTAAAATTATCACTTAAAAACACTAATCACAATTCCAAGTCGTTTTAAGAGAAATTCAAAACATTATTAGTCAAATTTACATCCTATTACTAGATTCACATGAATTTATTTTTTAACGGCCATAATTTGTGATATATTTGAACACACCACTGGCTTAAGATATTTTTATGAACATCATTTCGTGAGTTGATACAATCTAAATTTGTAAAATATCATCTGTAAAATCAAGCGACAATTATTCTAGTTGCTAAGCAACCAAGTGCACAATAATTATGTCTAAACAAACTATATTTTTATAAACGTCAATTCGACACGAGAGAATCCAGAAGACTAGAAATGCATCTCTTCGTAAATAATGGGAATCTGCAACGCTATAAAAAAAAAGAGTTTTCGCAAGGAATCTGTTAAGGCTTTATTTTTAAAGCCTCCAGACAAAAATAGACCTTCTTAGAAATAAGGTCATGCAGTTGGGCGGGCTGGTTTATTTTTAAAAATGTTTTACGTCAATTATTACATCGTTTATACTTTAAAAAACATAACGAAAATAGAAAACTTTGTGGATTCGAAAAAATAACTAATATTATAAGATCGTAAAATATAAACTAGATTTCTAGGGGTCGCCAACTATTGAATATAAATAACAGCGCGATTCTTAAAACAAGCTATACCGCGTGTTTAAGGGTGAGTGAATTTTTTTAAAAAAATATGACATTGGTTCCCTGTTTATTTTATACTGTAAACTGTTAGTGGAATAGAATAATAAAGAATGCTTTTATCAACTAGAGTGTTAATCAAATCATATTTAGATAAATATTATCAATTAACTGATATTTGTAAATAAATCACTTTTTTTAAAAAATATAGATGTCGCTGTAGACCGTTTCAAGCACCTGTAGATATTCTAATTCTAATGATGAACAACCGGAGAAGTTTACCGGATACTTGTTATCATATGAAAAGGATTTTTAACGAACAAGGTAGTTCCAATCTAAAAACGAAACATTTTTTCTGCTTCTCTGTCTGCAGCCAGCATATCCGATAAGATTCAGAATAAATATGCGAATAATACAGTGATGCAGCAGCGGTCAGCGTTGTGTCTTTCTTGCCGGATCTCACTGGTTCGAGTCCCAGTAAGAACCGTATTTTTTCGATTTCTGTTCGGATGTCTAAAAATTGACAAACCGCATAACTTCGAAATCGCATAAGAAACCGCATAAAAACAGGATTGACTGTATTATACAAAAAAAAAATGACAAAATAATAAAGCGTTACGAGACCGGCCATACGTATGATTTGGTATACACACATTACGTATTATAATAACTTTTTTCTAGGTTATTTCGACGTGTGATAACGGCGGAAAACACTTAAATACGATTACAGTGAAAATTCATTGTTGTTGTTAAAGAGTATAATTCAGAGTTAAAATGTAATTATATATGCAAATGCATCCCTGGGTCGAAACAAAGGTAGAAAAAACTAACGCTACGATAAAAAAAAAAAACAAAAGTTTCCAAGGTGAAGCGCGCCTGGGAATCCTATCTCTGTTTCCGCTGTGTGATTTCCAATATTAATAGTTACAACCTTGTTTGGCTACATAGTTGGTAAGCCCTCTCATTTAGCGGCAAAATAAAAAATAACAAAGTAAGGAATAAAAAATATGGTGGATTGATGCCGATTAGGGTTTTGTCGGTTTTCAAAAACCGGTTTTTTCAACTTTGTAACCCGGTTTATTATTATTATTAGAACAAATGAATAAATATTAGAATATTTATCAATCAAATTTGAATCGTTCAAATTATGCACATTCACACAAAATTTGTCACTAACGACCCGGGTTTCGCCTTTCGGCATCTTCAGACGTTCAAGTGCACAGATGAACTTGAACTGATGCTTAGTAAATGAACGTAGCGTGTTTAAATAAGAAATACATTTATGACTTAGTTTAAAGCCATTGCTGGCGAAAAGGATTAACCCATGGTAATGGATTGGTAATGCCTACAGATTTGAATGATGGATAATTTTATGATTATATTTACTCACATATACTGTATAAGAGTGGGGAATTTGGCAGATTTATCTGCTCATTCAAAATTGGTAAGCTTTTCAATTGTGCTCTGTTTATCTCTTAAATTTCTTGGAAAAATATTTTATGGGCGTCCGTATTTGGGTGTAACATCTTAAGATTAAATTTAATATTGAAATTCCACCAAGCACCTTCAGACGAAATCTTAAATTATATTTATCAATCATTTTATTTTTAAAAATGTTCATATTTTTATATGAATCTGCCATAGTTATAAATATTATATTTAGGTTTATTTTGAATGTGCTTTTTGACTCGGATACAATTCAAAGGTAGATCAAACTAAATAACAATAAGGCTCGAATTATACACAAACGAGTCTAAAAACAAAAACAACAAATTTTTGTGAACTTATTATTATGTATTTCCGTCGAAATGTTATATAAAAATATCCAGACACTTTTATTTAAGATTGAGCATTGTTAAAAAGAAAAAAAAAAGATGAAGTTATGACGGAAAAAATATGCCAAACGTTGTGACCTTTCCGAGTTTCTGTTATGAAGGGTTACGTAAATTGCAAAAACAAAGGGCGAAAACAAAATGCTAAAATAAGAAATTTATAATACTGCATACATACGTTTTTATACGATTATATTTCGTCAGCATTCTGACGTCTTCTGCCATTGTTACGGCAGAAGACGTTTGTTCGTTTGTTTTAGGTTGTGCAGATAATATAAAGATTTCAGCACACTCTATCTTTGAAAAAAAAATCAAGAAATTAGCCATATTTTAAATAGGTGACTTTAAATTGAAAAATTATTGTGCATCCGGTCAAATCCGTTCTATGTGGTAATAAACTATATATAACTTAATGTTTTTTTAATATATTTGGAAAGAATCTATAAATCAATATCAAATTTTATAAAATGTATAGATTATTGATTGAATTGGCATTTACTTGGTAGAACTTCATTGTAATAGAGTGAAAATAGCAACGTATTTAGTTCTACAGTTTTTATAATCTTAGTTAATAGCTATTCCGGCGTGCGCCTTCGTCAAAACTATCAGATTTAGATTTATCAGTAATAATTGTAAATGTTGTAACGCATAAATAAATATATTTATATTTCATGATTATGGGTTTTTTTGAACTTATGCCAGTGTGTCGGCTATTTTATCATTCTTTACGACATCAAACACATAGTAAATAACACTTTAATATTATGTCCGCTTTTAGTGAGGACCATAATGAACTAGTTAAGAATTGAAGGATTGTGAAATTTGGAGATCGTTTTTTTTACCATAGGAAACTGACAACTAGAGCACTGCGGTCGAATTGCATGAAATTTACAACAAGCGAAACCACAAAACCCGAAATTGCATGGCAGTATTGTGTGCTGCATTATTATTTTAATTATCTATTATAAATAAATCGATTTGGGCTAAGTATTTCACCTGTCAGCTGTTCGGACGTGGGTTCGAGTCCCACACAAATCGCCTACTTCATATGCCGCGGTTTTTACGATCGCGGAATAATAAAATAACACGGTAATCAAAAGAATATATTGATAATGGATTTTGCCGATTGTCGCGAACGAGTAGCAACGCTTTCTGCGATCAATGTCGATAAAAATCTAGAAATACTTATGTATTAATTTTTTAATGAATTTGTCTTCCAAGTGACATTACCTACTCAATAAACCAGGACTTAGTAGTTGTGAAAAAAAGCTCAGTCCGGCATTTAGAATGGTCTGACTTCGAAAAAGATGTACAATTGAAAAAAAATCATAGTCTCCTTAAAGTCTTTAAATATTTTTAAAAATATTGATTTAAATGTAAAACTTTTTAAATATTTATTTAATTAAAAAAATGAGCGAAGATCGTACTCGCCTTGTAACTTTATAAATCAATCGTTTTTATTTATGAAATTTTGTTTATGTCCTGTTTCGCCAATCCTTTGTCTGAGGATTTGAGTCCTCGTTAACTTTGAAACACTTTATTACATTGATGGTTTAGCTAATCGCAATGCTATGTGATGGGTCCGTGGCAGAGTGGTCAACGTCGTTGGCTTCGGTTGCAGAGCTCACGGGTTCGATTCTCAGTACGGACAGCTTGAATTGTTTTTCCGACAATTTATTGATTTCTTTAGTATCTAAAATTTCATCATGATCAGTTGATAATGCTCGTCACGAGCGAAACCGGTTTTGATCATCAGGGCAGTGGAGAGTCGGGTGTTTTTGGGGAATCGGGAAAATCGGATGAAAATAATTTAACCACTTGAACACCAAGCGAACACGGATGTCCAAGACATTTAATAAATCAAATACTTGGTATTCTAATAGAATATCAACAATATTTTGATGAATATGCGTAGTGCTATCTATACTGAGTCAATATAGGTTTTTAAAATATTGAATTCGAGTGTATATTAGGCAAAAATATTTTTCTCAAAAGCACGCAGTATCTCTGGGACATATTAATGATTTATTTGGGCGGTATTCAAACTGTGTTGAAAAATTAATAATCAATTAATCATATTGATTGTTGAGATCTACTAGAATTATTCTAGTAAATAGAATGATCTGATAGTATGCCGATGATGATATGTAAGTTAAACTAAAATGATTGAATAAATTTAGTCGAAATCGGTTTTTAATTTAATTGTGTTATTTTGTTACCCGAATCATGTTTACCTGATCAAATATATGTACATAAGTGAAATTGGTCCAAATGAGTATTTTATTTTTTGAGTATAAAATATCTTAAGCCCCACTGACTTCCAGATGACTTGGTTATTTGATAAAATAACCGTATTTCATCAAACTGGCACAACAGCTCACCAAAACCATTTTCTTTATTAACTCACCTTAGTATTGCACAAACACGTGCCAAAAAATCACTAACAGGGCGACTATAATATATGTATCTATTTTATGTGAATCGGATGCGACAAACATTAAAAGAAACAATTTAGATACGATTCAAACGAAACTTATTTTAATATATTAAAAAATACGCGACGTATCACTTATACATCTGATAACATATGTAATTAAAAATAAGAAAAAAATATTGCTGTTTTTAAGCGAGATCAAAAATTTGATATTTACGAAATTGACTAAAATAACTTAAGTTTCATCAAACTAAAATTTGTTTTATTTGTGAATGCAATTTTGCTGTCGCCTGCTGTGACGTTGGTTCTTAGAGCTTGCTCTACTGACCACGCAGGTCTGCGTTCAATTACCGGTAAGATCACAGTGAATTTGAGAATTATTCAATTATAAGTTGTTATCGAAGACTGGGTGTTTGTGGTGTCAATTCACATCATTTCCACTCCTCCCATCCTTGTGATTCTTTAATAACTGGGTATAGCAATAGCGATTAGTCAACCACTAGTCTTGTCCTGGACTTATCCTTCTTTCCCTACTACTCTCTTTCAAAAAGAAGGCTTGAGCGACTGGGTAACAAACAGTTCTCGTAGAAAAATCTTCTGTTAAGATACCTCCATTAGGAGGCCATATGCTCCACATCGGGAGCGGACATGGATTAAAAATAAATGTAACTAAAGTTTTTGGACATATTCATTTAATTATAAATACGTATTCAAGGATTTCTTATATTCTATCATCATAGTAGCCACGCTGATAATTTAATTTATTTATTTATATTGGCTATTGTTATAAAAAAACAATGTAACGAGGACATGTGGTTTTCTTTAATACGTGGTTTTTAATCAATAGAGCCGAGTAGAAAATATATTATTGATTTAATGCTATTTTATATTTATGCACGATTCTTCAATTTGGCGACAATAAATTTTAACATTCATTAGTATGGAGATATAAGCAGGGCCGGCGCCACCATACAGGCGAAATAGGCAACCGCCTAGGGGGCGCGTAAATGGAGTATTCAAATTATTTTATATACTCTAATAATAAGGTTTATTTTATTTTGACGTTTGTATTTGTTTGTTGTATTCTACATAGTATGTAGAATAAAAACACAAACGTCTAAATACAAACGTCATAATTATGTAGAATTCTACATAATTCTAAAAAGAAAGGTTAAGTGACTGAGTAACCAACACTTAATGTAGAAAAACTTCTGTTGAGATACCTCCATTAAGAGGCCATATGCTTCGCGTTGGAAGCAGACGTGAATATAAACATATTTCTATGATTTATTTTTTTTCGAAAAAAGGGAGCGCGCCAATAATCGTTGCCTAGGGCGCCAAATATTCTCACGCCGGCACTGGATATAAATACATGTCGGATATGCGGTAGAGTGGTCTAAGTCGTTGGTTTCGGTTGTTGTTCACTAGTTCGTATCCTAGCAAGAGCAGCTTCATTTTATAATCAATTTATAGACTTATTGTTCGAAGGCATGTATTTCTGTAATGTCTAAAATTCCCGCCAACCCATTCAATTTACTCTCTTCGAAAAATACAGGCTAAACAAATGAGAATCAAACAGTTCTCGGTGAAAAAATTCTGTTAGATGACGAGTTAGTATGTTCCATTTTGTGAGCGGACATTGAAAAATATTATTACCAGGAGGCAGTAGCACCCAGCGGTGGGCTGCCAATACGTTAGATATCAAAGCAATTTTCGATGTTCTGGGGAAGGAGTTAGTTTTATAACTGTTATGCAATTATATGCAATACTTAAATAAGCATTCGGTTTTACTTAATACACCTGTAATATGTAACAATATACAATTTACCATAAACGTATGAATGTAAATGGGTAACAATGTACCACTGTGTACACTGAAGCAGTCGTAGATAATATATAAGTCAGAAATTGTAGTTATGTACTAATTTGATCTGAGAATATTGTTTTCTTTTTTACTTTTCCGGTTCTAAGCTCAAGAAATGCGACCTCAATACCCACATTTTCTTAAATATCTATTTTATTATGGGTGATAATATGTTTATAATTAAGGTATTCTTATATCATAGTCTTTTGGACCTTTTGTAGTTTATATAAATACGCGATAACGAGATAAGCGATCGTTCGTAAGATAGCTGGGCTAAACGCGTCAGTTGCAATTTCATATTTGTGCTGGCATGACGACTCTTTTTACGCGAAACTTAAAATATGATTATTTAATACAAAACCACGGATTTTTATAAAAAAAATGTATGAGGAATGATGCAGAGAGATATTTTAAAGCCATTAGACTATTTTTTTTTAATTCATAAGAATAAGGGCAATAATGAGGAAACCACTGGGGTCCCTAAACGACCCCTATCGGCAGAGAAGTATTTTTCAAGTCTCTGAGCAGCGAGAGTTAATTAACAAAGTGCTCTCCGGCATTTGTGAAATTTAACAAGGGGCTCGCGCGAGCCCCCTGCAACCCAACCCTGGTGTCACCACATCTAATACATTCGGTCAATGCGCATGATGCGCTGACTTAGAGAGAGTGCGTGTATTTTGTAATTCAATTGCAAAATTGATTAGTAAAGACTTCATATTCGAAACATATACAAATGTAACTTAAATAAAGCTTCCGATTGAATAATGATTTTTGTTTATATCTAAATTCTTAAAGAATTAAATATCTGCAATATTTATTAACTGGCGATATATCTTTTACGTATGATAATCGTTTGTAATAAATTATATAAAGTATGTAAGTTTTGAGATTTTGGATCAAAATTTGGGTATTTTGGCGACCGCACTTTGTCGACCGAGATAATGGTGTGCCGTAGAACGATAAATGTGTACTTATTTACTTATTTTATATTTTTTTTCATTTCAAATCGGAAATGCATTTCCTCAAAATCTCGACGCGAAGAATTATGAATATTTGTTATTAGATTCCACGGATATACATGTCCTAAGCAAACGAGCCCTTCCTTTGATTACTTTATTTTAATTTGATAGTTTAACCACACGGCTACGCCCGGAACTAAAATTCAGATATCATCTTCCCCAATTCACAATTAGGGAATGGAATGACACGGCGAGCTGAAAAATACCACGTTCGTCTCAACACTAAATGCATAGCAGAACAAAGCGCATTTTGTTTTTGTTGAGTACATGATGAGTACATTACGTTTTTTTTAAATACATAATTATATCTATGCAATAAAAAAATCACAAAATAGTAAACTAATGACAGATAATAAAAAAAAATGGAAATTCACTCAACAGCTTTCGAAAGGCAACCTTCTGATCCTTTAATAATTGGGTGTAGCGAGAGCGATTAGCTAACCACTAGTCTTGTCCTAGCCTTATCATTCTATCCTTACTTCTCTCTTTGAATAAGAGAGGTTGAGCGGCTGTAACAAACAGTTCTCGTAGTAAAAAAAAAACTGTTGAGATACCTCCATTAGGAGGCCATATGCTGCAGTGGGAAAAAATGAGTAACAGCAAATTTGTAATTTGGTACACTTTAAAACTGAGGTCGAAAGGCACCCTTCCGATCCTTTAATAATTGGGTGTAGCGAGAGCAATTAGCTAACCACTAATCCTGTCCTAGCTTTATCCTTCTATCCCTACTACTCTCTTCAGTTCTCGTAGAAAAAATCTGTTGAGATACCTCCATTAGGAGACCATATGCTCCACATTGGGAGCGGACATGGATGATTTAAAAAAAATAGTAACTGAATTTTTTTAATTTGTTACACTTGGAACCGAGGTATAGCTGTTTAAAAAAAAACATTTTTTTTCACATTTCAGATGGTGATGCACTCAAGTGCAGTATGTATGTTAGAACAATAAAAGGTAATAGGTATTAAAAAAATTAACAATGCACGTTAATAATAGTCTAATGACTGTGCCAGAGCACGTTTTCAAAGAGCATTTTCTATTGTTGCCGTTTGACAGGAGGAAATAAAAAAAACCAGATTGAACAGTTAGCTAAATTTATGTGTTCCGTCGAATCGTTTTGTACGAAATAAAATATAATATGAGCTTATCTGAAGATCGGTTTCATTAAAACTTTATTTCTCATTGTCATTTGATTCATCAAAACACATAAAAACACGGAAGGTTATTCGTTTGGCATGAAAATAAAACAAATGTATGCGCCATTTTTGTAGAAAATGATTTCAATGCTTTTTAACGAGTGTTGTGTTGTGTTGTGTCGTATCCGCGGTCAAGTAGTCAACGTCACTGACGTCGGTTGCGCAGTTAAACTTTATATTCGTTTTATGGAATTATATTCGAGGGCACGGATGTTTGTTATGTCTAAAATTCCTTTAAAATTCCAAACTTTTTCATGCCGCGGACACCCGATTTTTTTATTTCACATGTTCATATTTTATATCAAAGAATGTTGAAAGAATGAAAATTTTCACGGACCCCTGGGGGTCAGGTTTTTCACGGGGGTCCGCGAAAATGTTCATTCTTTCAACTTTCTTTGTGATAAAGTATGAATTTTTTTTTGGGATCCGCAGATTATTGTTTACAGATTTAGGGGTCCGTGGCATGAAAAAGGTTGGGAAGCACTGGTATAAAGGATATTAAAAATATATAATAAAGGTCTTCCCAACGGTTTTTACTGTTCTAGACTCATTATTTCAAATTTTAGGCTGTTCTATCGGATTCGTTCGACCGCCTCATGGATCTTTAAGTGTGACCAATCAAAAACATTCTGGGCAAAGCTTTCATAAAAGGAAGCAACTGTTAAGGAACTCGCTAAATTGAGTCAATGTATCTGCTGAACGTAACAATGATAATAAGACACCATAAAGCAGCGGTCGGCAAAGTGTGGTCCGTGGACCACCGCGAGAAAATTTTGGTGGTCCGCAGAGAAATCTGATATTATTTTATGAACTTAGGGCATTTTTAGACGCATTTGATCACTTTCATTTCAATATGTTATATTTAACAAAAAAAAACAGTTATTGGTCCGTTGGATTAAAATTGTGAATTTAGTGGTCCGTGAGCCCAAAAAGTTTGCCGCCCGCTGCCATAAAGTATAGTGGTGAAACGTGCAGGCATAGCCGCTGAGACAAGAAGGTGTAAGTCGACATAAAGATACCTAACCTAACATAAATCGCCCACCAAAAACCTTAGCAATTTTATGAAATACGGTCGCTTAATTAAATTGCTTTTAGCACATTCTATACACGTTGAATATTAAGTATTTATTAAAGAATAATAAAAGAAGAAAATATGTTCACAGTAGAAATATTTTAATCAGAATATTATTCTGCAATGTTCATTGTTAAGTTGAGACACTTGATCATTAATCTCAAAATTGTTAATTACAAAAGTATTCGACATCTTTCGACTGATTAATTCACTATAGCAAATGTATAAAAGATATTTTTTCTTTTTATAACCATGTCCGCTTCCAATGTGAAGCATATGGACTCCTAATGGAGTTTATCTCAACATGCTTGTTACTCAGTTGCTCAACTTCTCTTTTTCCTAAGAGAGTAGGAATAGAAGGATAGGGCTAGGACAGGACTAGTGGTTGGCTAATCACTTTCGATACGCCCCGTTCATAAGATAGGATGGGTGGGAGGGGGTAATTAGAGACATCACATACATCCATGCCTTCGAACAGAAATTCATAAATCGATTGAAAAATCAATTTATAAAACTGTCCGTATCGGGATTCGAGCCTGAGAACTCCGTAACCGAAGCCAACGACGTTGACCACTCGACCACACAGGCAGATATATTAGAATTAAATAAAAATAAATTTAGATGATTTGAATTAAGTCAAAACGACAGAGCAAAATTGACTAAAATACAGTTTTTTTTTTTAAATATTAACGCAAATATTATAATAACATATGAAGATACATAACGTTACGATAACAATATTTGTAGAACATGTGGCTGGTATTACCCTTCCAATTCGAAAATAATGTAATAAGGCGTAACGAGACCGGTTAGCTAACCACTAGTCCTGTCCTGGTCTTATCTTTTGTATCCTTACTATATTCGAAAGAGATGTTGACCAACCGAATACAAAAGAAGTTCTCGTAGAAAACAACTTATCTAAAGATACCTCCACTAAGAGGTCATGTACTCCAAATTGGGATTGATTAAAAATATAATATAATTATGACTAAAATCTACAGGCACTTAATAGTATGCAAGAATCAGAAGAAGAACAGTATCTGAATCCCTGATCCTTCGTTCAGAAATATCAGTTGATATTATATTCATAGTATTAATTAACATTATGATTTTTTATAATATACTAGTCGATTCCCGGCAAGCGTTGCAATGCCACTCAAAGAAAGAAAGTGTGTGTTTTAATTTTGTTTATTGAAGTGCATATTTTCTTTTTCTGTCTGTTTGAAGTTTGCTGCCGATTGTCTATGGTACGACACACGCGCCACCTACTGTAAATTAATTATACTATAACATTCGCGCAAGTGCAAGCATACGTTGTCAAAATGAACTGTACGTCAGACATACAAACATTGATTTTAATATATAAATACTGTAAGTTATTTTAATTATGCCTATAACCTTCCCGGAAGTGCAAGCAAAAAGTTTGTCTAAGTTTTATTGCAATCGGATGAGCGGTGTGACAACGAATAAAATATGAACAAACAAACATTCATTAGTAGATAATTAAATCTTTTTAAAGCCATCTAAAACATATTATTCGTTTTTGTTGAAATTATTTTTTATATAATCTATCGTTTTGGTTTCTTTTATACATAATACATAAAATGCACTTGTATGACATGCAATAGATTATACTTGCATAGTTTTTTTCTTATTCAATGACAGCATTATTCAATTAGCTGATGAGACGTTTTTTTTTGCGTGCGCATGCACTTACCGCAGTTTGAGAACATTAATGACCATTTTTATGACTACTTGTTCACATATGGCCTCAATTTATTTAATGGAAACCGGCAAACAACACAAGGAATAGCCATAAAAAAAGCAGAAAAAAGACGGACCTACAAGGCAATGAAAAATGGGGCGTTATTCACAACTAGACATATTATTATTTTAAATGTCATACTTTTTTATTAACTATAAAAATTTTAAAAATAATAAATTGAAAAAAATACGGTAAAATTATGATGGCCATAAAGAGAAAAATAATGCTTACATGGTTTAAGACAAATACTTAAAAAAACGTGTGTCGGAAACCTTTTATAGCTGCTGCGGCTATTAAAAAGACGTTTCGGTACAGTGTGTATTTTAATGTAAGGCAGTCTTTAAATGAAAAATACAATTATTTTAATTAAAAAAAAAATACAATATTTTTAAACCACCTTCTCTTTGTTATCGTTTTCAGCTGATATTGAAAAAAGTTCGGCTCATCTGCATCTGTTATTACTTTAAATCAAATTCATGGGTGAACACATTTTATTTTTTTAACCATGTCCGCTCTCAATGTGGAGCATATGGACTCCAATGGTTAGTTGCTCAACCTCTCGTTTTCCGAAGAGAGTAGGAAAAGAAAGATAAGGATAGGACAGCACTAATCGCTCTCAATAGGACATCACATACATCCATGTCTTCGAAGGCATAAATCGATTGAAAAATCAATTTATAAAACTGTCCGTACTGGGATTCGAACCCGTGACCTCCGTAGCCGAAGTCAACGACGTTTACCACTCCCGAGTACACCCGAGCGCAGACATAACGGCTGAGCCAATTTTTTTCAAAGACGAAAACTTCGTAAGATGTCATGCCCAAAACGCTGATATCACGAGAAATTGATGATCTTCCGCATTTTTAGGCAAGCCCCAGAAAGCACTTTTTTTTATATATAAAACATTATTTGCAAAACTCACGTGGGTTATAGGTTGCCGACGCCTGTTCTAAAATGTATTTCGTAATAATTTTCATTTTAGAAGTAACATCAAGAAATGTGATTCTTGATCTTAACTACATGCGAATAACGGCGTAAAAATATTATTCTGATTAAATCGTAAGTATGATTATTTCATGTGTTCTTTATAAACGCTAGGAATATTTTAGATATAATACATATATATTTTTATATTGTGATAATATGTTGCATTGTAATAACCATTAACGAATATTTCCGCAATGATTTACGCCAGTGCTTCCCATATTGGGGGCCGCGGAGGGCATCCAATCCCGTCCAATATTCTGATCCCCAAATCCTGGATTTTTTTTTAGCAATTCCCGAAAATTGATAGGATTTAGGAATCGGAAGAGCTAAAAAAAAAAACGAGTTTCGGAGACAATCTGTGGAAAAAGTATAGCAAATCGAGGATTTCGAATTCGTCGGTGGGCTAAAAAAATAAAACGACCCACCAAAACTATACACGATTTCATGTTTTGCATTGAGGAATGAAAATGGTTGGGAAGCACTGATTTACGCCAAGAAGAGCACAATGTTTTATGTTATAATTTATTGTAAGGTAAAAACTTTATTTAAAATGCCTATAAACGTAAATAATTAGCTATTTTAACGTAATGATTGTGGAGTTCATCGAAGGAATTGTAAATTCAATCAATGCTGTTTTTTGTCACCCAGTTTTATCACTGAAATATATAGTATTTAATTATTTTAAATATTATTTGTATAACAAATATTTTCAACAATTTCGAGAACATTGCTACATTTTAAATTTTAAAGCATCATAAATCAATGTAGGCACGCAATAAATCATCGGGCCGAAATTCATATTTTTTTATTGGCAATTAAAATCTGATTAATTTGTTATTCATTTAAGTTAATTCTTTTATAATGTAATCAGAAAAAAAACACCTGTACAATGGAATCAATGAATTTTCCATGAATACTAATCACTCGCTATTTGTGTTGTAAACAAAGCGTATGTCCAAGTAAATTCATTCATATAATACGATTTGAAAAAAAAACCATTAATTAAAATGTAACTCCTGCGTACTGTATAATGTGTAGTAATTTACCAAAGGTAGGATATGATTATTTAATTAAATACAATACGGAACTCTCTCAAAAAAATCAGTATTTCATTATAAAGGTTTACCTTTCAGCAATCGATTGGCACACTTTTTTTTACTTTGTCCAACTGTTGCTATATGGTAGCGATATATGGATTTTCAACCGAAAGTAGTCTTTGGATATCGATTTTTTTCCGAGAGCCACCGCATCCAAAATAATAAATATTTAGCAAGATTTTTTTATCCGTGTCCGCTCCGAGTGTGGAGCATATGGCCTCCAATGGAGGTATCTCAAAAGAAGTTTTTTCTTGTTACTCAGTCGCTCAACCTCACTTCTTTCAAAGTGAGTAGGGAAGTAAGGATTAGGTTAGAACAGGACTAGTGCTACACCCAGTTATTAAAGGATCAGAAGGATGGGAGGAGAGGAAATAATGTGAATTGACATAAAAAAAACACCTAATCTTCGATCACAACTTTGAATTGAATAATTCTCAAATTCACTGTGATCCGACCGGGAATCGAGCTAGCTCTAACCAACTGGGCCACAGCAGACGACTTTATAGAGCTTAAAAAATATTGTAGACAAAAACGGTATTGTATTCATTTAATTTTCCGTGTATAGCACACCGTCGGCTAAGAAGCCTAATAAATCTCACTGTGCTTTACTTACTTTACGTAAAACAACAAACAAAATTTTCAATTCGATTCAAGTTTTTGTGCACCGCCGGTCACACAAAGTCGTGCCACAGACCACGCTGTGGACAGCCCTATCCTAAATAATAATAAAGTATATATGTATACCAAATAAGCATGTGCATACATTGTATAAGCAGTAAACATCCTCGCTTTGATTTTATAATACATCATTAAACCCGAAGCACAGAACAATCATCTCTGAGTGCCCATAGAAAAACAAGGTTACATTTTTTTCTGATTTCAACGCTATAGCGGTGATTATAACATAAACAGAATCGTTAGAATATGTATGTTTTATCCGGCCAAGGACACCACCCAATCATGCTACATTTGTGCTTCTACCATAGTTACTTTGTGAATGAGAAAAGCTTAATGAACGAACAATTCGGAGTATGTAGAGATCTCCATTGATGATTCCCACTGAGGGGCCATAAAAAACACAAGAGTTCATATTAATTAAAAAATGTGCTCTGCTTGTATTTGTCTACTACTGTATCAATAAGCCAATCTAGTTAGTTACCTATCCTCAATATTGAAGGCTAATTTATCTTTAAACATAATATATTAAAATCATTAACAGTGTTAAAGGTAAAGGGGTCATTTAAATTATAAAAATAATTCATTTTAAGATTTCGACTGAAGGTGCTTGGTTGAATTTCAATATTAATTTTGAATCGTTCAAATTATGTACATTTGCATAAAAATATTTTTAAAAATATATATTTACGCAAACAAATCGTCAAATGCAATTTCGGATGGTAGATAACAGTGATTCCCAAACTTTTGCGCGCAGGTTTTCAGATTTTTGGTGGGTCGTGGCATACAAAGTTTGGGAAGTATCTTCATTGGTTCTCGTCCGATTACCGAAATTAATGCCACGAGCAAGTATCAAGTGCCAGTGAGCAAGTATCAACAATGTCCCGGTTTTTGATGTCGAGAAATCTGGTAGCCCTATATGTACTACAAAAACAATATTATGTGTAAGTTTGTATAGTTATTTTAAGACCTTTATATGTATAAATATAATAAACATACATGCATAAAAAGTTCTCAATTGTTTAGTTTAAAATCAACATTTTCTTTGACCTGGTCAGCAGGTGAGCTTTGGTGAGCTTTGACCTACTATATTTTCGCTAAGCAGAACTCTTATTGGAACTTTACAAAGTTTGCATGTCAAGAATGAGCATGCGTGTTCATGAAAGTAAATATAACGAGGATTTAGTTTCGATGGATTCGGCAGTTACATTGTTAAAGTTGATACTCAGTTGATAAATCTTTCTTTTTCGAAAAAAGTAGGGCTAGAAGGATAAGTGGATAAGACTTGTGGTTACGCTTAGGGCATCCAATCTCGGGATTCGGGATCCCGTTCAATTTTATGATCCCGAAATCCCGGGATTGACATGGTCGCGATCCCGGGATTGAGAAATTTTGAGTAAATCCCGAAAAGCGAGACGAAATTGGCAAATTGTGGATTTCAAATTCCTCGGAGAGCTATAAAAAAAACAACGATTGCAGATAATCTGAGGAAAAAGTATAGGGAATTGAGGATTTCAAATTCCTTGGTAAACTAATCCCAATCCCAGGATCCCGGAATTGAAAATTTATCAATCCCGAAATCCCGGGATTGGAAAAAGGCTCCAAGATTGAATTCCCTAGTTACGTTCTTCTATTTTACGATTGGAAATGTGGGGGAGGGTTTGGAAATCACTCATGCCTTGAAGAAATCTATTGAAAAAATACTGTTCGTAGTGGGAGTCGAACCCGTGAGATCGGTTAAGGAAGCCTACGACGTTTAGCGTTGCGCCACTGACTCCACGGTTTTAGTTTATAGTAAGCAAGTATTACTGTACGATGAAAACACGACACTGAATTTTATTTGTAGTTGACAAATGATCAAGAATTCGAAAGAAACAATCACATTCCCTCACCAATTAGTGGTTATTAGATGAGGAATGATGGGCGATGGCACGCGGACCACGTGGGCAGGTAAACACCGACGAAGCTAGGTGCTATCGGGGATACCCATCTGCACGTGGAATCTGCGGCATGCGAGCGCTACACACGTAGACTACAAGAGATCAATTTTTATGTGTATACTCAATGTGGAGGATTATTGTCGTTGAAAATAAAAAAAATATGTAATTACACTTCAAACAAAAAGTGTTTTTGGATGTCATTTTTATTTTCTTATTTAAATTATTTGAATTTCAGTTTTCTGACTGCTTTTATTCAAGGGTAGGAGTCATAATATTCCGTTCCCGTGTGTGAATGTGGTTGATACATATGCGTGGTGAAAATGACATAAATCTAGCACAGATGTAGCAATTAGGCTATATATAAAAACTATAATGTTGAAAAAACCAGTTTTAGAATTAAAATATTTCCTAAAACACGGTTTAATCCGGTTTTCTAATTATAACAAAAAAACGTTTCATTTTTTGAAAAACTTACTTAGTATTTATACCTCAACACTGT
The DNA here is from genome assembly GCA_031772345.1 of Himalopsyche anomala. Taxonomy (NCBI): domain Eukaryota; kingdom Metazoa; phylum Arthropoda; class Insecta; order Trichoptera; family Rhyacophilidae; genus Himalopsyche; species Himalopsyche anomala. The sequence goes on along the minus strand of CM062837.1, from coordinate 23,405,471 downwards.
TGTAAAATATAACATCAATTTCATTCGATATTTTTTTTACAAAATGGAATGTTTAAAAGATATTCATTTGTGAATATTTACATATATATTTATTCTCGTTTAATTTATAACAATCGAGGTTTCAAGTTAAAAAAAAAACTATGGTTTGTAATTGAATAATATCAACAAAAAAAATCGTTATTAATTATAACAAAGGACCCGGGTTAATAAATTGTAAAAAAGCCGGTATTCAAATGTCACAAATTTAAATTTTAAAAACCCGGGTTTTGAAAACCGACTAGCCCTACTAGCAATGCTTGTCATATCAATAAATCAAATATGATGCAAATTATGTAAATCCATACACTTAGATTTGTTCGCGAAATATGTGCATCAATCACCATCATTCTTATGGCGGATGACGTTTGTTAGTGGCTGTGAATGTTTTATATTCATTTGCCCAACTGTAATGAACACTTTTTTAGTAGGTCATGTAATATATTAATTTGAAAACTAGATAATCTTTAATCTCTCTTATAAGGTGGCGTTTTTGGGGTTGCATAACTTTTGATTTCACAGAAGATATGTCATCCTAAATAAGTTTCTCAATATAACTGGTTGTAATATAGACGCTTCTAAAAATAATAAAATAAAATTTAATTCCTAATAAAATAAAATTTTCTAAAATATTTATTATAGACAATAAATACATGAAGAATTTAAAATGAGTAAATGGTATAAATGTTATGTTTGAATATTATTTCGTGAAATATAACCGCCCCTGCATATACAAGAGGTGCATTGATCCAATGCCACATTGACCGACCGCCACTGGCTGAGATACATCCATTAGGAGGGTATATGTTCCACATTAGGAGCGGACATGGATAAAAAAAAATATACAGAACGAATTAAGAGAACTTTTGATATTTATTATCTCATGAAAAAAAACAACAATTATTGAAATAGAGACAGATATCATTAATGAATAAACGAAGCAATCAAGTTTTTAAAAAACTTCGGCGTGCTGGCAATATTATAGTTCACGTGCCGACAGTTTGTGTATACGCCGCGAGCACGGAGCATGTTAAAAGGACCATTCGTCCAATTAACTAACATTTTATGGAACATCTAAGAAGGCCATTCTGTAGAGATGTGCCACACAGCATGTAATTAATGGCATCTACCAAAAACACCGAGGCGAACATTTTCCAACGAATCGACCTCAAAATCGAATCAATAATAATTATACAATTTCAAAAACATAATTCACCTGTCACTACTACCACCAGTGTAATAAATATTTAAAAAAAATAGATCTCGGAACGGATGTTTCGAAACGATTTTATTTAAAGTAGACTGATTGGGAAATTTAAAAAAAAATGTTTGTACGAATGTTGCGTTGTATAACATTTTTTTTTTTGCAAAAAAGATACTTTTATCAAGCAATACCCTCAGCGATCAGTGTTCTGGGGAAGGTGTGAAATGTGTATCACTTTAATATTCACTGTTCTAAGCGTATTCGTGAAAATGTATCATACAATGGACTTACAAAGTCAGTGAAACTATATTTTTCAGGTACATGTACACAACTGAATACAAATAGTGCTCTAGTTCCTCCCCCATGCTTGCTACTGAACAAACAATTTCCAATTAGAGGGCCTATTAGAGGTGAAGTGAGCCAAGTGGTATTTCATAAAAACAATATGTTAGATGCGTTGTAATATTCTACACGTCTTTAAGTATCGTAAAAGTGAAGTAAATTTAGTTAATACACATTGCAATCTTCGTAAAATAAAAACATGCAATACAGCAAAACACCAAGTGAAGACGTGATAATACTAAAAAGTTTTACCATTTTACTAGTTGGCTCACTTCACCTCTCGAGCAGTGGCGGATTAAGCACAAGAGAGGCCCCAGGCGCAATAAATTTTAGAGGCCCTGTTTTATGTATAACATAAGGACGTCAAAAAAATTCATGTAAAATATATAAAAATCTGAACAAAATATATATGGGTAATATAATATAAACTATTTTTGAAGCCCCTAAGATTCAGAGGCCCCAAGCGAGCGCCTCATGCGCTTATAGGATAATCCGCCACTGCTCTCGAGGACTCAATTGATTGAGTCAATGGTGCCTGCCAATGCGCTTCAATCAAAATCGTCATCAATCGCCGTCAACTGAGAAGGCGCGAATGACAATTGCATCTTTAAAGTGTCAATTGGTCGCGCCAAAGGGTATCCATTGACAATTGTATTGATCTTAACGGGGGGTCCTTAATATATGTGTATAATATATATTATAAAAAGATTTACGCAATTTTCTTTCATTTAATAAGATCAATAGCAACACACGATATTAGTAAACAAGTCTTAATAGCAATAACAACAATTACACTTGTTATAAAATGAATAATTTTCGGATCATTTCCAACATCAAACGCCTCGGAGAGAACTTGGCATCTACCGGACACTGCATCGGCAATTTCCCAATGTTAGTTATTAGAACCGGTACGGCAGATTTAGCCGGCCTGAACTACAAAATGCGATTCCGCGAATCGGCCTGCACTAAATCATGTGAGTATTCTTGTTACTTATACCGCAAATTAGACCCACAGCCACAAAGTCTCCGAGCTCAAAATGTCGAGAGTTTTCCTTATGGAATTATTTGTCTGCAAAAAAAAAACTAATAATTTATACTATGCACCTGACGAAGTAATATTTGAAATAGCAATCTGCGGTGGCCACACGTATTTTAAATTCTTTGACAAAAATAACTATGTTGTCTATTTGAAATGAAATATTGTGATGAATAATTGAGAGTATTACTTGCGAACCTAGCTCATTACAAAGTTGTTGAAACATGAATATAATTTAGTTGATAAAAATAAATGTTGAAAGTATTTTTAGAAATCAGCGTCAAACAAGGCTTGACAACATCCAAAATAGCATTCCAAAGTAACGTAAGACTAAAAATACTTTTGAAATGTACATTGTTTTTCAAAATGAAGTCAATGTCTCATTTTTTAAGCATTTTGGAATAAACCGTGTTTGCAAATATTAGCCACGATTGAAGTGTAGCACTCGGCCTTTGTCGGGTCCTGTGGCGCAGCGGATAGCGTTGTGGACTTCACGGGTTCGAGTCCCAGTACGAACAGCATTTTTTCGATCGATTTATCGATCTCTAATCGAAGGCATGGGTGTTAATGATGTCTAAAAATTCCCTTTCACCCTTTCGGATCCTTTAATAATTGAGTGTAGCGAGAGCGATTAGCTTACCACTAGTCCTGTCCTGGCCTTATCCTTATATCCCTTCTACTGCCTTTAAAAAAGAGATTGAGCAACTGAGTAATAAACAGTTCTCGTAGAAAAAATCAAAATAATCAGTTGTGCACGTGTACCTGACAAATATATTTTTACTGACATAGAGCAGTGAAAGTGTAAATCCATTTTCACTGTCTGAGATAGCAACAAATATATTTTCACTTCAAATACACTTTCGCTGGAACACAATTACATATAACGAAACATTTTCAGATCACTCCGCTGAAATATGGATACCGTAAATATCTATACCAAACCTTTTTGTGCCAGAGGTCAGTCATAGCATGGCCAATATACACAAGTAGTCACAGAGTTCGTTTAGAACAGTGAACATTAAACTTTTTTTAAAATTTAAAATAATATATTCAGTTATATTGCATGAAATTCGAAAAATAAACATATTTATGAAATAAACGGCGTATTATTACAATACAAAATGCATTTTTTTTATTTCGGATAATTATGTATGTAAAACATATGATAAACATGGACTGAAAAATGACTAATTATTTATTGATTTATAAAATGAACAACGATCTAAAAAAAATACAATATATGTTTATAGTGAATATGAATTAGAATATTTTTTTAATATTATTTATATTACATCAATAGATCATGTATGTTATAATAATATATAATGATAGTTTTTGTTTAGTAATAAATCATTTTACTGTCGATTTTATTTTTTCATTCGATATATAAATTATAGTATAATATTACGTACGTATATATTATTCACAGGATCAACATTAGCGGTATCGCGGGGAGAGGAATAACAAATAGTTCATCAAAAACGTGTTCAAATATTTTTAGTATTATTTATTTTATATTCATTAATGTAATAAAGCTGTAATAAACCTGTGGAACGTGTGCCGATTATGTGAATGTTGGAAAACTTTTTGTTTAGAAATATAAACATTAAATTGATTGAAAGTAAAAGGAAAAAGCAAATATAGTAATACTTTTAACATAAATGACAGACAATTTGTACTATTGAACGATGTTATGTTTTGATTGGTACCAGTTTCGCACAGTGGATAATATATTAACAAATAATTACAAATCACTTAGACAGCTTCAGTATATAAAGAAGTACATTTTTAGCGTTTTAGATTGACAAGTTTACGGTAAATTGCATATAGTTACATATTATAAGTATATTAAGTAACAATCGATTGTTACATAAGTATAACATATAATTGCATAGGATTAACAAAAAATTCACTCCTTTCCCAGAATATCAATAATTACTTTGAGATTAAGCCAGCCTCTTGTTAACGTACTGGCAGCCCACCGCTGCCGGTATTGTGTTGAATGTTTAAATAATGAAAAAAATACGGCCAGTTGAGATTGCAATATTGGATGAGTAAATCAAAATCGTCGTAATGTCTTAAAAAATATAATGATTTTGATTACTAAAAGGTAAACACCAATTTCGCGAAATTACTACAAAGTACGAAATCCACATTGACTATTATAAACGCTGAAAAATGTTTACCACAGCTGATTCATCACAATGATTTATTTAAAACAAATTTGATTCTCATGGTATGTGGTAAAACACAAAACGAGCAAATTAATGCCGAGCACTCTTTCAAAATTTTAAAAGCCATTTATATAAAATTCGCAGGCAATTTACAGCAATCCGTCATTCTCGCTCAAAAATTTCATAATAAATTTGTACAAAAAGCAAATATAATTAAATAACATGAATATCAATAAATTGAAAGCCATATATTACTCGCATGAAACTGTTGAGAATCATCTGTTTTTAGCTATCCATGGACGTGCTTCAAAGGGGTGTGTCTAAAAAAGTGTGTTACAAAAATAACGAAGCACACCCACGAGATTTCTGCTCAGAGGGCGCATTTTACACTAATTTAAAAACAGCAATAGATTAATTTAAAAAAAACTAAAAAACGTTTCATGTTACTAAGGTAAAAAAAAAACAAGATCCAAGAATTGATGAAAATGCAAAAATACTAGTATTTTGTTTTTCAAAATTGATCAATATCTAATTATGAGTGCATTACATATTGTAATAATGTTCACAATGAGTTAAAATATTTTAAATCTAAAGTTAATAGTTATATCAATATTGACAGGTTCCAAATGAATATGTATTTCAATGATGTAATATTATTTTAAGATACAATAAGTTATTTATGAATATCACCCGATAGTGATTGTTTTTTTTTTAAAATGACGGATTATAATAAATATCGATTTTAATTTACTCGCCTATTATTGCGATTCCAACGGTCGGTATTTTTTACACTAGCAGTATTTTATATTAAATATCGAAATACCAGTATTAATATCGACTGTGGAAAGGAAAAAGGACGTAACCCACGCATATCAAATTTTACAGGCGGCACAAAAAACGTGTTTTGATGATTTTGTATCATATGCAAATTATGAATTATACACAACTTTGAAGTGCACGGAGACTTCTAAACTGGTGTTTAATTGGCAATCTTAACGAAATTGTTTAGGAAAAACTTTTATTTCAGTCTTTTTTCTTGGTTTCAATTTTTTACAAGCTCATCTTTTTCAGAATCAAAAGCTAAATTTAGATACTAAATCGGCATTTGCAGCTAGCTTCCTTTTGATAGAATATGTATTAAGTTTGATACATTTTGATTATCGAAAAAAACCTGTTTTAAAAAAACTGTGAGTTACGTCCTTTTCCCTTTCCACTGTCGATATATTTGTCTGTTATTACAATCCCCAGTATTATTGACAGCATATTTACCACAAATAAATACATAGCTTTAATTATAGCAAAAAAAAATACATGCAATTCATTAAGGCATTAATATAAACATCGATATTAATTTCATGTAAAAATTGAACCAAGCTGTAATATGCACTGATTTACCTTAAAAACCCATTTTTGAGAACCGATGAATGGAATTTTAATATCAATTTAATTGGTCCTAGTTTCGCCTCATAAAAATAAATAATTACTTCACATGAAAATATTTTATTACTAATTGCACTAATAATCATCTGGGACACAAAGCTAAAATGTATTTTATGAATTAATAAAACAATAACTGCTTCCAAAAACGTATTGGTCAGTTATTTTTAATGCTACCCAAACGTAAATAAAATTTGAATAAACAAATTTAATTTGCATAAAATACGACCGTTATAAATCCCCCGCTTAAATCAATGTTAAAAGATAATTGATACAATAATTAAATAAAAATAAGATATGAGAAAGAAGGGGTGAAATGTAACCAGTGGTAAATTACAAACTTGTGTCGGTCGATTGCAAGTTTTTTGAAAGCCGTTCAAATAATAAAAAAAAAACAATATTTTAATATCAATTATTACACCATAACGAATATTTTACGTTAGATAAAAGAAAAGATTTATTGATTCATTTATAATTCTAAGCGAAAAAATATATTCTTTATTGTGCGATAGAACAGTGTTTACCAAAGTGTGGTACGCGCACCCACTGGGGTAACGTGAAGTTTAGTGGGGGTATGCGCTGCACCGGGCTTTGGCTGTGCCTGGTGCAACAAGCAGCTTATATATTTTGATCGTTATTAAAGTATATGCATTTTTTTGACGAGGGGTACTCGGTGTTACGATAATTATAGAAGGGGTACACATATGTAGTATGTAGTTTGGGAAACACTGCGTTAGAAGATAATCTTCTTGACACATGACTTTGTTTTGGTGGTTAAGAGAAGAGAAGATTTCTATAATTTTTCCGTTAAATATAACAATTGTATTATTCAAAATGTTACACAATTAAAATTATGCTGTTGTGAATTTCTCGCTATTTTTCCGACTTATAAGTAAAATATTTCAATATTTTATTTAGATCTACAATGAAGATTGATTATCAAGTACATAATGATAAATATAAATTTTCCAATTATAAAAATAAAAAAAACAAAAATGAAAGTGTTGCATCTAACCCCACATTCCTCAATAAATATTTTGTATGTCACATTACTCTGAACTAACCTATCATAACTTTAAAACATGAATAACATATTTTTGACAAGTCAAAATTTGAGTAGCACTTAAAAACCCCAACCGATTATATAATTAACTCATGTAACGTAACATATTTTTTATTAATAACAGTAATTTGGTATCAAAATATCCTTGAATGAGAAGTGGTAATAACGATCTGAAAGTGGAATATTTATTTTTATTTAGTCTATCAATGATGGATATTTGATAAACAAACTATTACCCAGCCAAATGTATACAGTACATAGACGTGTATAATTAACAATCTTTTTTAATTACAGCTGACTTAAGTAATAATTTACCAGTAATTAAATGTGTATTAAAAATTTCGACACTCTTGCAACAGGTTAGCAAAAAATGCTTTTCAGTGATTGCGCAAAAGATACAAACATTTTTAAAAATCAAATGTTCTGTATTTGACTCGTATTTAATATTGCTAAAGTAGACTCTTCCTCTCAGCTCTCAGTTGACTTACTTGCATATTTCTATTTTTTTAATTTTTTTTACAATATGTTAATATCAAAAATTTTAGTGTGTTCTCGTGTCAGTTGACAATGCTCGCAATGAGCGAAACCTGTCCTGACCTTTTAAACAAAGTGGAATAAAGTACAAAGGAATATTGTGTATTAATTAATTAATGTTAAAAATTAAAATAAAACCAAGAAATACACTAACAACTTGAATTATTGTGTAATTTACAATTAAATAAATATTTATAAATACAGTGGAACCCCTAATTTCACTACCCCGAATTACGCGCTGGCTTGAAATATTCGCCGCAAATCCCCAATTGCACCGTCACATTCCAATGTCGTTGCTATGAGACGGTCGTCTGTGCAACGCAGTCAAATGTTGGCTAGCTTCTGTGTATTCAACACGTGCCAGGCTATACACGTATTGCCGGGCAACTGTCTATGTGTTGGATTTTGACGCGCTTTGCATTTTAACATTTTAGTAACTAAATATTTCTTCCATATTTTTTTTTCCAAAACTAAGGGAAATCTTAGTTTTGCATTATATGCGGTAAAAACCAAATCCCTAATTTTGTATGAGATTAACTCCCCCAATTACACTGTCCCGACTTAAGTGTAAATGGGTGTTTTACTGTATAGATTATTTAAACAAGAAAAATAAATTGAACGACTTAATAGATATCAATTAGGAATTTTATTGAAACAATTTAAAGATCATTTTGAAATCTTGTCTGTTTATTACCGTATGTAAAATTCAGAATTATTTGAATACATGCAAAGAACACAACTATGTATACAGATGTAAGACATTAGTGTTTCTCACGCTATTTTTACTGTCATGTCTTGTATCTGTTTGAAAAATTGTTGTTTAAAAAAATAGGACATTGTGAACGACAACTAATCTGGTGACGTTAACAGAGTCCATTCATGAAAACATCACAATCAGACAACTGTACCCAGTGGCGTGCGCGCCCATGCATTTTCAGGCTTCATAATAAACTCCTAGAATATTAGAGACATTTATGCTGTTCAGCAGATATAACGAACAAAATTTGAGTATGGTGTCTTGTCTCATATCGACTGCGGAAAGGAAAAATGACGTAGCCCACAGTTTTTTCAGAACAGCTTTTTTTTCGATAATCACAATGTATCAAACTTGATACATGTTCTATCAAAAGGATGTAAGCTGCTGATGCCGAATTAGTCTCTAAATTTAGCTTTTAAGTTTGAAAAAAGATGAGCTTGTGAAAATTGAAACCAAGAAAAAAGATTGAAAAAAAGATTTTTTCGTAGACAATTTCTTTAGTTAATATTAGATTATGTCAATTATACACCAGTTTATAAATCTCCGTGCACTTCAAGGTTGTGTATATTTCATAATTTTAATATGGCCCAAAATCATCAAAACACGTTTTTTGTGCCTTCTGTTAAATTTGCTATGTATGGGTTACGTTCCTTTTCCTTTCGACAGTCGATATATATAAGCAATATGGCACAGAAAGCGTACTGTTTCGGACATTAAAAAAGAAAAAAAAAATGCGTTAATATGTCCGACGGTAACTTTGTGGAAGTTCATTTTTAATACAAAATTAAATTAACAACTTTGTTATTCCACTTTCAGTGTTACAAAATGTGACACGTGTTTCGCTTCTTTGAGAAGCATCATTTGACTACTGCAACACTTACGAATAAACTGATTATTCGTAAACGTTATGATGGTCTGATAATTAATACTGCTCAAACACAGGTGGAATAAAAAAAGTTATCAAATTTAATTTTATACTGTGAATATTAGAAAACTTATATTTGGATTCAAACTGACACTCCATTTCCTGCAGTGGTTTTTTATATCGATGTTGTACAGACATAAATTTTCAAGTGTATTAATCTTATTTGTCTGTCTGTCTGTCTCTAAAAAATCACAGTATAAAATTTCGACTCCGCACGATGCGCCGAAAGTTTAGTCAATTTTAATGTTTCAAAGATAAATCTGTTTACAAACGGTCAGTACTCCACTGCTATTTCGAAAAAAAATAAAACTTTGAATAATAAACTTCGTCTCGCAGTACGGCACTTATAATAAATATCGCCCACATAGTATGACTTCTATTTCTCGATAAAATTAATAAATGTTTTATGTGTCTTGCCACAATGTGCCATGTATTAGGATATGGAGGACGATATTCATCATATTTTTATAAAATTAATAGTATACATACTAGTTTCACATTGTATGTAGTTACATCGGGAAAAAATATATACCGCTCGTGGTAAAAAAAAAGGTCTTCGTATTCGACACGATAGATTTTTTTTTCAGGAAACGAAACAAATTTTATCGGTAGTATTATTGCATACATATATTTCATCATTTAAAATATTGTCCGTCATTGTATAATTTATGTGGGATACACAAGAAACAATATAGACAATTAATCGTATTGCTTCATGCTGGAAAACAAGTGGTTAAAATCATTTTTGGGATGTGAGTTTTTGCTTGATCATGTGTTTTATCAAGAGTGATATAAAGTTCTTATTGAGTTTTTAGCCATTCGAGGAGTATGGACGTATGCGTCCGTCGGTGTCGTTTTTATGTAAAGGAGTATGGACGTACTTTCAACTCAAAATAAGAGTGTCTGACTGTGAGCATATTATATATCGACTGTGGAAAGGAAAAACGGACGTAACCCACAGTTTTTCAAAACAGCTTTTCTTCGATAATCACAATGTATCAAATTTGACACACGTTCTATCAAAAGGATGTAAGCTGCAAATGCTGAATTATTATCTAAATTTAGCTTTTAAGTTATAAAAAAAGTTGAGCTTGTGAAAATTGAAACCAAGAAAAAAGACTGAAAAAAAGATTTTTCCTAGACAATTTCTTTAGTTAATATTAGATTATGTCAATTAAACAACACTTTTAGTGTGAAAACACAGTTACAATACTTGGTGGAAAAAGCATTATATTAATAAAGACACAATATTCCTTTGTACTTAATTCCACTTTATTTCATAGATCAGGACCGGTTTCGCTCATTGCGAGCATTGTCAACTGACAATGTCAATTTAACACCAGTTCAGAAGTCTCCGTGCACTTCCAGGTTGTGTATATTTCATATTTCGTGCCTCCTGTAAAATTTGCTATGTGTGGGTTATGTCCTTTTACCTTTCCACGGTCGATATGCTTTAGTATGAATGAATTTTTGCAATGAATACATATTCATTGCAAAAAGTCACACAATTGTCATGTTAAAAAAAGTCAGTAAAGTAAGGTCAGTATAGATCTATTCACTCATCTTAAGGTAATGTTATATAAAAAAGTGCGCTTCTTATAATCGATAGTATCTTGTAATCAAGCAACAAGGATATGTGATTACTCTTGGTGCAGATTCGAATGGCACGTTAGACGTGATGAACTGATTTTATTTTGACAGTCGCTAGCTCAGAATTCAAACCAATTTGTGAAGTGAGAAGGTGTGCCTGGCAAGTCCACACTACATTTTATTTTATGATAAATTATTGTGATACAACCTATGATTATAGTGTTAATTTATACGCAATTTTGTGGCGGCCCAACTTATCTGCGTGATACGTTTACATATAAATTTGGACGTGAGCTATTTTTTCCATGCGGTAAGTTGTATGTATCATGAACCAGGGCTTATACAAAAACCGGTTTCCGAACGTCGATATTGTTCGAAAACCGGTTTTATCCGGTTTTCGAAGTTTTACAAAAAATAAATAATTCAATTAAAATAGCGAGAAAAAGTAAATTTTCTTTGTGTTATGTTAATATAAATAATAACACACAACAGAGAAACAACAGTAAAACCCCCATTTACACTAAAGTCGGTACAGTGTAATTCGGGGTAGTGTAATTGGGGGTGTAAATCTCATACGAAATTAGGGATTTGGTGTTTTACGCAAAAATGCAGATTTCCCTTAGTTTTGCAAAAAAAAATATTGACGAAATATTTAGTATAAAATGTAAAGCGCGCCAAAATCCCACACATAGACAGTCGCCCGCTATACGTGTATAGCCTGGCACGTGTTGAATACACAGACGCTAGCCAACATTTGACTGTATGCGCGGCACAGACGACCGTCTCGTAGTAACGACAATGGAATGCGACCGTGCAATTGGGGGATTTGCGGCGAATATTTCAAGCCAGCGCGTAATTACGGGTAGTGTAATTGGGGGTTCCACTGTATTTGGTATTAATCCTCAGAAAATATGATTTAAGAAAGAACAAAGCGTCCACTGATCGTTCTGTAACAAAATTTCCTGATATCGAAAATACCCTTACGCTGGGTAATAATGTGGGATATACGGTCTTTAAGCCATCAAATAAAAAAATCCAAATTTTCTGTCCCTTTGTTAATAGACTCGCCTATGGAAAATTTGGCACAACCGGTTACGATGTTGAAAAACCGGTTTTCGAATGTCACAAATTAAGCCAAAAAAAAACCGACAAGCCCTATCGTGAAGCAAAATGAGATCTTGAATTCTGTTGTGTAACTTAATGCTTTTAATGTTTAAACATTGTGTTGTTTTTTTTTTTTTTTTGATTATACGTGATAAGCTGAAAGGCCATTAACTGGAATTTATTTTTAGCGTAGTCAGCAAATTACAGATCTTGTAATACGTGTCGTAACTAACTAACCTTGCCCAACAACGCGTTGCTCTCTTTCTGTAGTCTAGCGGGAAAACCTTCGCAAACCAATCAAAAGTCTTTGTGTTCCTGTGAAGGTGCATTTTATAACTACAGTAAATCCCCCAATTACACGGTCACGGCTATAGTGTAAATGGGGGGTAGTGTAATAGGGGGAGTGAATCACATACAAAATTAGGTTTTTTCAGCGGAAAATGCAAAACTAAGATTCCCCTTAGTTTTGCAAAAAAATATATGGACGAAATATATAGTTTTTGTAGTAGTAAATATCCCGCGCACACACAGACGTCCAGCTATGCGTGTATAGCCTGGCACGTATTGAATACACAAACGCTAGCTAACATTTGACTGTATCCGCGGCACAGACAACCGTCTCGTAGTAACGAAAATGGAATGCGACCGTACAATTGGGGGATTTGCGGCGAATATTTCAGGCCAGCGCGTAATTCGGGGTAGTGTAATTTACTACGAGACGGTCGTCTGTGCTGCACATACAGTAAAATGTTGGCTAGCGTATGTGTATTCAGCACGTGCCAGGCTATACACGTATAGCGGGCGACTGTCTATGTTTGAGATTTTTTTTGGCGCCCTTTGCATATATTTTGTAAATATTTTTTTTGCCAAACTAAGGGAAATCTTAGTTTTTCATTTTTAGCGGAAAAAATCAAATCCCTAATTTTGTATGAGATACACTCCCCCAATTACACTACCCCGAATTACACGGTCCCGTCTTTAGTGTAAATGGGGGTTTTACTGTATATATGTACACATCCTCCGATAAACGTGGATCACCGTAACGTGGCCAAGAAAAATGTGATTTGGAAACATTGTGTTAAAAATTGAGCGTAAAGTATAAAATCGTTACTTCGAAATTAGCAAGTCTTGTTGTAATAATAAAGTCAATAGTTCTCAAAGAAAACACGTGTCCTTTTTGTGGGTGGCACACTGGTGCTCTTGGTGTATTTTTTTGTTTATTATGTTACATGTTAAACGCGCATGCGCGGCCTTGGCGCTTTTCTAGACAAGTAATAAAAATATTAAATAATTGCATTGCAAGATAGCAACGCCCACACTTTTAGGACGGTCGACGTCTGAAGAACTTCCATAGCACTTTTATGCTAATTATGAAATAATTATCTATTGTGACAGAGTGCATGATTTATCGTCGGACGAAGATATTCAATCGAGATGAAGGGGGGTGGCCTATTAAAGTAGATATAATATGGACATGGTAATTTTAAATTAATGAAGAAACGTTTAAGTGTCGGCTTTTGTTTAGTACAGAGTGGTCAACGTCGTTGACTTCCATGCCGGACCTTGCAGGTTCAAACCCCAGTATAAAAAGCATTTTTCAATCGATTTCTGTTTGAAGACAAGATATGTTTACTAGGACTAAAATTTCCCCCCACCTTTCCAATCCTAAAACAACGGAATGTAGCGAGAGTGATAAGTCAACCACTAGTCCTGTCTTTTATATCTCTTACCCCAGTGCTTCAAAACCTGGGGTCCGCAGGTTTTTCAAGGGTGTTCGCGAAAATGTTCATTCTTTCATTTTTCTTTGTGATAAAGTATGAAGAAAAATTTGGGGGTCCGCGGATTATTGTTTCCACAATCGATTTTGAATTCGTCGGTTAGCTAAAAAAAAAAAACGAGTTTCGGAAACAATTCGGGGAAAAAGTATAACAAATCGAATATTTCGAATTCGTCGGTGAGCTAAAAACGAGTTACGAAGACAATTGAGGAGGGCCGCGGATTATTTTTTTTGGTTAAGGGGGCCGTGGAACAAAAAGGTTGGGAAGCACTGCCTTACCCTTACTTTAAGAGTTTGAGCAATTGAGTGACGAGCAGTTCTCGTAGAAAAACTTCAGTTGAGAAACCTCCAAAAGGAGGCCATATGCTTAGCATTGGGAACGAATATATATTATATTTACGTAATTTGGACGAGAATCGAACACTAACAGTTGAATTCTAACTGGAATCTCCGCATGTAATTAGTTTTCTCAAACTGCCGAGTATCTTTTAAGGGCCGTTAGAGTGGGACGATTGATTCGCGACGATTATTATCAAGTGACGCAGCAAATGACCGCTAGAAGCGGGAAAATCATAGCCCTAACGGAAAAGTGTAATCCAGCATGGATGGATCTTAGAGAGGCACAATACGTTTAGATTAATTTGTTCGCGAACGACGGATGTCTTATTCAGTCGAATTTTCAAATTATTTTACATAAAATACCAACCCTCTGAGATAGCGAAAACGATAGTCCATTACACGAATGCGCGGAGAGGAGATCCAACATTATTGACAAACAAAACCGTCAAAAAAGACACTAGATAGGTCGCTTCTCGGAAATAAATTAGATATTAATTTGCGATGCTTTTTTGAATCTTATACTCCGCAACGAATCAATTTCCTAAGAAATAACTGAATTCTGTAGTATTTCAGCATACTAGATAAGAAAAAGAATAAAAGCTCTGCAACGAAGCGATGTAAATGAGAAATTACAAAAGAATGCATGTTTGTTTTCCTTCAAGCCATGCTCCCCACTAAATCATTAATTTCGACGTCCATCTTGGCATGGATTAACGCGTTTTCTGTGCCATGAATATAAAACTCGGCGGCATATTGTGCATTTTTGATTTATTTTTATTTCACAACTATGTATTCGAAAAGCTCGCGAAAAGCACACTTGTGTATTTAATCAGACGTAAATCTAAATATCGCGCTGGCATGCCAAGGATTTCTTTTATAAATCATGTTATCGCGTCTTTTGATAAATTAGAAACGTTTTTGAAATATGCGCGAGATAGCATTCAGTGTTTTTCGACAAATCGCTATGTTTTCCGAGGCCGAGAAATCGTCTGAACACTGTTTTTATTTTTTATCACAATTGTATACCATAGTAAAAGTATTAAAAAAATGAAAGGCTATCGATAACTATTAATTGGTGAGACAGATCGTCGGCCAAATTTGCAGTTTTCCCTACAAACTATCCAAAATAAAATTCAAGTATCTTTTGAGTAACCAAATAAGCGTGTATTTTTTTTTACCACGTTCGCTCCCAATGTGGAGCATTTGGACTCCTAATGCAGTTTATCTCAACAGAAGTGTTACCACGAGAACTGCTTGTTACCCAGTTGCTCAACCTCTCTTTTTCCGAAGAGAGTAGGGATATACGGATAGGGCTAGGACAGGATTAGTGGTTAGCTAATCGCTGTCGATACGACCCGTTCATGGCATAGGATGGGTGGTTCAAGACATCCCATACATCCATGCCTTCAAAAATCAATTTATAAAGCTGTTCTGGGATTCGAACCCGTGACCTCCGTAGCCGAAGCCAACGACGCTGACCACTAGACCACACAGGTGAAAAATACCGTGTAAATAAAACTGTAAATTTAAAAGAAGAGTGCTGCATATAGGTTACCTTGGTATTTGAGAAATTTTGATTTATTCTCGATTTAAATTTAAATGAAGTATCCTCTTCAGACATACCTGCAAACAAAGAAAAGGAAATCATTAGAACACATACACATCAGATTTAAAGAATTAATTTGGCGTTAGTAGAAAGTATAGCGAATAACAAACAGGACCAGCTTCAAGAACAAATTTTCTACAACATCGTATCTCAAAAATTGCAAGTTTCCAGGACACAAGATAGTACAGTAGAACCTCACATAACGAGTTTAATTCGATCCAGAATCTTACTCGTTATGTGAAACACTCGTTAAGCGAAACAATTTTTCCCATATAAAATAATGTAAAATACAACAATGCGTTCCATGCCGGAAAAAAAACAATTTTTATATTTTTAACATGTACTAAAGTAAAATTACATACTTATAAATTGTTAAGGAGCGTAACAACCTGGAATGCGAAAAACAATGCAACTCCATAAGCTTTTTAGTGGTCAGCTCTTGACTGAACTCTTTCACAAGCTCATCAATTTTGTTGTTATATTCTCCAGTCCCATGGTATTGGCCAAAGATACAATGTCGTTGACTGTAGACTTCAAAGGTACTGTTTTATGCCCTTCAAAATCACATTCGACAACGCTCCTTGCTAAAGCTTCTTACAAGCAGAAATGAAGGTCCTCTTGGTAACCCCTTCCCACGCCTTGTCAATCATCTTGAGGCAAGCAACGATGTGAAAGTGATCTTTACAAGTCTCTGCTCCACTCGTTATGCGAAATATCGCTCGTTAAGGGAGCATTTTTTCACAATCTGTTTCACTCGTTATGCGAATTACTCGTTATACGAGGTGCTCGTTATGAGAAGTTCTACTGTACTTTATTCTACCGTTTTCGCGACCGCTTTCCATCGCAATAAAACACCACAGGGTTGGTTTTGTCCTCAATATCTTTGAGGAAGTTCATAGGGTAGGAGACAAAAAAGAATTACATCCATGCCACCCTATCCTTTATCCTTCAAACAACACATGACCATATAATTTCTCAAAGTATTTTTTTTCTTTGGTTAAATAAATTATGAAAATATATTTTTCTTGTGATACGAGTTAAAGGAATGTGTATTTAAATTCTGAATTCATTACATCAAAAAAAACTTAAACTGACAAAAGTTGAGATACGTGCTTGTAGAAAATTAACGACGATATCTCTTTCGAGTCTAATATGTCTTCATAACAATCGTAACTATAGGTGTCGCTGTAGTCTTCGACGACACCTATAGTGACGATCATCTATATTATTTTCAATTAATTATAAAACAACAAAGGTATGAAAAAAAATACTTCAATCGGCTAACTGTTAATAAATTTACTTTTAGAGTTTCGAATCTTACAGTCAATTAATAAAAATAATAAAAAAATATAATTTTCACCATTTTATATGAACAATAAATATGTAAATGATAATGCACT
This sequence comes from Himalopsyche anomala, assembly GCA_031772345.1. NCBI lineage: Eukaryota > Metazoa > Arthropoda > Insecta > Trichoptera > Rhyacophilidae > Himalopsyche > Himalopsyche anomala. The sequence continues at coordinate 23,388,147 of CM062837.1, read as the reverse complement.
AAAACGATTAAAGATGAGTTAGCCATAAATTAAAATGAACGTGATTCTTGTATCGGTTAAAAATGTAAATTTTTGCAAATGAATTTATGAAATATAAAAATACAAGCGAAAGGAATTTACTTTTACATCAAACCTTTACTTTATCTGCACCGCTATCTTTAGTTATCAGTTATTATCATATTATGATAAGTGATTACATCTCAAGTGTTGATCACACAAACTTGAAAAAAAAACCATTACGTGTAACTCTTTTTTTAAATGATTTTGAAATAACACGGTCCACTGAAAATAATAACAAAATCAAACAAAAGCTTCGATAGATCCCTAACACATTAGACGTGTTAAACATTTCTAGCGATAAAAGCGATTTTTGTCCAGTCCCTAATAAAAGTTCCCTGACACATAATCAGGTAACGATGAATAGTATCATTTGTTATTAACTTAAAATACTGTCAGTTTGATGCAAGAAGTCATTAAAATGTACTTTGTACAAATAATATAAGCTATGTGCATGATATAAAACAGTGCTTCCCAACCTGGGTTCCGCAAGTTTATCGCGGGGGTCCGCGAAAATCGTTATTCATTCAACATTTTTGTGATAAAATATGAACCTGAAAAAAATCAGGCGGTTCGCAGATTATTGTTTTCAGAATTAGGGGTCTGTGGCATGAAAAAGGTTGGGAAGCACTGATATAAAAATCTATTTTTTAATGTATGTAAGGCAATTTTGTTTGGTGTTCGACTGACTTCCAGTGACTTTGAGTTTATGCAAATTGAGGAAAAAAGAGCTGTGTTTAATGTAACTCAGTTTGGACTAAATTTTCAATCAATAAATCACTTCTTGCAGTAAACCGACGATACATATTATAAATAGTATTCTGTGTAAATTACTAGTTGGGTTTTCATTAAATTTTAACTTTTTACACAATTTTATACACCAAAATGTCATTTTTCAAAATTGATGGAACCAATCTTCATTTTTTCTTCAAATTCTATCATTTTTTTACACGGGTTTTTATGGAACGTATCTAACGTATAAAAAACGAGTTTTGTTTTGTATAAGAAAAAAGACAACGATTTTACTCATTTAAAACTCAGTGTTGGTTTTATTATTCATAGCTAAAATTCAAAAAAATATTTCGTCAATATGTTATTTTATGGCGATTAATTTAAACGAATTAAGCCATAATAAATCCATCAATAATAATGCTTAAGATATGAGGCGCCAATATAATATTTTATAACCCCCAATAAATAAATTTGTTTCATAAAATTTTGTGTGTAGAAAGTATTTGGGTTATAAATTGTTTAAAATTAGAGCAGTGTTTCTTAATCACAGTTGCGTTATTATTTGTAATGTAACAGTTTTGAAACTTGTACATAATATTTTATGTTTAGATAAGTATGCATATGACGAACGTCAAAATATATGAATAGTTTATTAAATATAGATTGATATGGTATGGTTTATTGTCACCCACTCCTACTATCACTTTTGTGATAAAAACTGGCAGAATTTTAAAATGTGTAGCTAAATTAATTGTGTTTAAATTTTGTTATCATGTAACCCGTAATATCAATTGTTTTAGTGTTTATGGCCTTAAATGGCAACATTGTTTTTCGATACCGATGTGATTTTTGTTTCTTTCTTTCTTGCTCTTTGGGACACGAACCGAACACAACGTGTATGGGGGACACTTCCCAGTCCTGGGACATGGTTCCAGAGACCTTTAGCTGTAAATTCACTTGCAGTTTTTTTTCTTTTGTGGTTTTCTTTTTTGTCCGAGATGAAAGACCTGATATTTTTCCATTTCTATGAAAATTAAATTCCATTTTGTTCTCTGCGCAGAGTTTAACATCAATTTTCTTAACATTTATAAAATCGTGTGAGCAAGCTAGGTTGTATAATAGTTATTGTGTATTGTGTTAATTAAATTTTTTGTCTGTTAAATATTGTATGTAATTAATTCGGTGATTGTAAATTCTTAAATAATCGTTTTCGTAACAGTCGAGCGATGATTTCATTTACTTATACCTACCTGTTTTACGTCCAGTTCCTACCAGTTGTATTGGTCTGAATGACTTTTATTAATGAGGATTTATTCTTGGGGTTTAACATCGTGAACAATAGTAGAAATTTCTCACAATAAATGAAATTCGCTTAAAAATAAACTACGTGTAATGTCAAGATGTGGAAATATTTCTTTCCGATTTTTCCGACGCCGATCCAACAGCCCTGTTTTTCACCCCCCTCTCTTGTCCAGTTTAGTTACTACATATCCCGTTTAATCATGACTTATTCAATTGTTTAATTGCTGACAGGTTCTCTTATGAAGATTATGTATTTTGGGTAGTTTAACGTTCTAAGCCCACTACATCTACATATATACGTTGTTCGCCCATTATTGTCAAATCTTCATCTTACATAATAACAATCAATCTCTTATATAAATGATTAGGCGCATAAACTGTCAGTTGAAATACTTAAATATTTATAATAGCGGTTAATAGAAAGATGTAACAGAATATTTGACCATATTTGAAGTGGTGTTGGCACAGAATCGTTAGATAGTTTTGGTGTTTACTTTAACTTTATCTCCCATCGTGTACACGTGCATTAAAAGTAATCCTATGTTCCAGCATGTTTAAAAAAAAAACATCAAAATGTAGACGCAATTGCTTTACAGCGTCCATAAAAAAACAGTTGCAATGATTAACGTATAAATCCAGGAAGATGTTTCTTACTGGAGCGTATATTACAGTAACCATGTAAAAGAACACAGTTTAATATCTCCTTTCTGGAATGTATGCCAGAGAAAAAACAAAATGTTAAACTGTAACAACATACTCTTAAATGACTTACGATGATTTTAATTTTAGGAATGCATATTCGGTACTTAACTAAGTTAATTTATTACTTAATTTGTCATGCGTGAAGTAAGAACGCTAATGTGAAATGCAGCACTTATCTGGATTGTGAAGATAATGCTATGCTTCTATTTCATCTCAATAATAAATTGAATCGTTTGCAATGGGAGTCGCCCCTTATACATATCGACTGTGGAAAGAAGAGGAATGTAAAACAGTTTTTTTTTTCAAAAAAACAGGTATTTTTTAATAGTCACAATTAACCTAACTTGATACACGTTCTATCAAAAGTATGTAAGCTGAAAATGCCGAATAAGTATCTAAATATAGCTTTTAAGTTTGAAAATAGATGAGTTTGTGAAAATTGAAACCAAGATAGAAGACTGAAAAAAAGGTTTTTCCTAGACAATTTCTTAAATTAATAATAGATTATGATAATTAAACACCACTTTAGAAGTCTCCGTGCACTTAAGGGTTGCGTATATTTCATAATTTGCATATGGCCCAAAATCATCAAAACGCGTTTTTTGTCCCTCCTGTAAAATTTCATTTGTGTGGGGTAAGTCTTTTTTCCTTTCCAAAGTCGATATGTAAGTGTAGAGTTGATACGGGATTGTTATCTTTTGAACTAAGTGTAAAAAAAAAACAAACAGATAGAAGTCTCTTCTTTGAGATGCAACGTTGAAAAAAATATGATCCATTGTGTACTAAGCGTATTCGTAAATCTTTCATCTCGACAAATCGATTAGACGTGTTAATTAGGACAAATAGGGTGCATGAACTTCTTCAGATTTAACTTAAACAAAAAGTTTGGTAGAACTGTTAACATCATTAGTGTTTGAGGGAACAAAAATGTTTTCTTCAGTGACTCACGGCTTGACTCCACAAAAACTGATTAAAGTAAAATTTTATCGTACAGTTTCTCTGACAATTTTTCATACCTGGCGTGTCATCGCAATAGAGCTTGCAATTTACCGTCAAATTGCAAATACCGGTAAACGGTAAATAATTTTACCCATCACCTTTACCGGTTATTTACCGGTAAATGAAAAAATAGATCTATATAGATTAGATGATTAAAATATAACACTATGCCACGTACTTTTAATAAAAATGGTATTCTAGATAGAAACCTAAATAATTTCAAATATGTTTCAGGTAAATAATGTCATATAAATATATAATATATCATTATTTTTTATATTTTTTATTTATTGCTAACTGAAGCTTTTCTTGAAGAATGTTAATAGTTGGACTATTTCTATTTCATCTTTATCTCTTTATTTTTGTTCAGAAATAAAATTATTATGATCCTTTGAAAAGTTATACTTATTTCCCTAAATATCCGAATATCGAATAGTTGCAAAAGGGCCGAATATATCCGGATATCGAATATTCGAATATCCGGATTGGAATCCCTAGTTGCAGAGTTCGAGCGGTCACTGCAAAGGTGATGACAGTTGACACAAGTATGACCACTAAAAAATCTGTGTTTTAATGTTACCAGAGTTGAAAAAACGAATCTCTTAATTTATTATGGATATCTAGATTAAACTTTCGTTATAATATGATTGTACTTATCCTTGATTCGCGGTAAAATATTTTGATGGTCGGTTTTGGATCATTTACCGGTTAACCGGGGTATTGCAAGCCCTACATCGCACAATGAATAAAGTTCAAACCTACCATAATATCGAGGATAATGTCCACTCGAATTATGGCGACGGGATTCGTAACTGTGTTTATGTTATTTTTATTCTGTAAATTCTTTGTAAAACCGAATTAAGTGGTCACAAACTTAACGAAAAATCGTGTGCTCCGCTCAATTCGGCATGCCTCCACCATACGTGATGAGAATTTTAATAAACACATTCAAAATAATATACACGACGATAAATCTTTCGGCTACTGTACTTGAAACACTACGTGACCCCGATCGAGTGGATGGAAAAAACACACTTCGGCGACACAGGCTTGTCTCTGCCACTGTTTTGTGTTGCCGTACTAAAAAGCATAAGTCGAAAAAAAATCAATATTTGTCTTGATGTCAAACATAATATAAGTCAAACAGCATTAATTTATGGGATTTGAACAGTGAAAGATACATAAGGTGATCCCAGTGAGAAACAATTTACGCCGAATTTTCGAATCCACATGAACATTTTTCAGTTTCTGTTTGTTGCTTTTTGAAGATTTTTAATTATTATAGACCAGTGGTTCATGTGTACCCCCAGGGGTCCGTGACAAATTAAAAATCATTTGGGGGTGCGTGGACAACGTCAGGGGGTCCGCGGGTAAGGATAGGATAGTTATAGTAGAAACACATCTGTTAAGATACCTTCATATAGGGTGAAGGTATGCTTCATGACATCACATTGACAGCAGGCCATTGAACAGAAATACCTAATCGAAGTCAAAATCAATTTATAACACTTGGGGGTCCACGGTCAGATTTTTGCTATGAAAGGGGTCCACGATCATAATAAGTTTGGGAATCACTGTTATAGACTGATATTGCACCGTAGGAGTAAAACTGTGAAAGCTGTCGGAAAATAACAATCGCGAATTAAAAATAAACAATTGCTACATAATATGAGTAAGGATTAAAAAAAAAATGATTATTCATTTTTCAATTATAAAACTGCCCGTACTGGGATTCGAACCCGTGCCCTCCGTAGCGGTAGCCAACGATGTTGACCACACAGGCTGATTTTTCAATTGATTTATGAATTTCTGTTCAAAGGCATGGATGTATGTGATGTCTTGAATTCCCCCCTCTCACCCATCCTATCCTATGAACGGGGCGTATCGAGAGCGATTAGCTAACCACTAGTCCTGTCCTAGCCCTTTCCTTCTATTCCTACTCTCTTTGGAAAAAGAGAGGTTGAGCAACTGAGTAACAAGCAGTTCTCTTAGAAACATTTCTGTTGAGATAAACTACATTAGGAGTCCATATGCTCCATATTGAAAGCGGACATAGTAAAAAAAAAAAAATATTATTCATCAATTTTGGAACCCCAAAATTGATACCGCCTTTGAAGATTTGAAATATTTCAACTCTCCATAGAATTTTTGTATTTTCAGAAACTGTATTTAGGTTAAGTATGAATACTGGTATCCCGGTTTCGGTAGTACCGGTTTCGCAATCCGTATTGTTTTGCGATAAAGCGAGAAAACGATATATTAGATGTGATTGTACATACATCATTGATGGAACAAGCTATTATCACCAACGTGCGTATGCTAATGTTCGTCGGACAACTTCCATCACTCAAGTGATATGTTTGTTTATTCAATTTTTTTTATTATTCCACATCAAAACTTCAAAAGACCAGGAATGACGAAACTTTTGTGGGAACAGATCCGATATCAATTTGAATAACCGAAGCCAAGTCATTTGCAATTAGAGAGTACAGGTCGCGTGAAATTGTTATAAATTCAGAGATGATAAACATCTGTGGTATAAAATTGAAATTCGCAATAAAATGGGTCTGGATTCAAACCCATGCAATCAAATTTACATTTTTTAAATTTGGCATTAAAGATCCTAGGCCATGGATGGCGAACCTAGGGCACGCGTGCCCGAGGTGGCACATTTGAGAATATGGATGACACGCGAACGATTTCCAAGCTCAATTTTTTTTTGATTAAATTTGCAAAACTCATTGATAAATAACTGATGTGTATTTTTTATTGATCATGACTTTATTTTTAAGTAACTCAATTGTAATTTTTAAGTTTGTGAATAAAATTCAGAAAAAACAATCTATTTTGTTAATTTTTTTTTACTGCTTGGGCACGCCACACAATCGAGAAATAATATTTGAAGATTTTCGGCACGGGGACCCAAAAAGGTTTGCCATCCCTTTCCTAGGCATTATTGTCAGGAACGTCATTTCGTTTTTTTTATAATGGGGGTGAAAATGCAAAAAAATGCTCATCTGTTATTTTTATTTCATCATTGTGTGAAAGCTGGAGTAACGACGGATAATTGTATACATATTTATTAAATTACAGAGAAGAGTAACCTCACTTACTCATTTAAATAGTGTTCTTGGTGCATAGGTTATTTGCTATATCACTAAGCAAGCTGTTATAGAGGTCTAAAAATGTTGATCTTCACGTATTTAGTTTTCAGTGAAAATAACTGTCATTCAATGAAATATAAACAGAAAACGTAAGACATTACCAAAATACTTGTAAATCATTTTTGAACCCAATTACCTATTTTGACCTTTTTTCTTTCTCACGGATCAAGCCACACAAAAAGCTATCTTGGTTATGGTTTGTATTTTTAAAAACGTCTGAGACGAAAACTGTTTACTTAAAATGTTTATAATATCACACAAAGTTCAAAAGTTGTGACGTTTGATTTGTTCGGAGAGGTTGTGTGTAGGGCGGCCTCCAATCCCGGGATCCCGAAATCCTGTAATATTGTGATAGTACTAATCCCGGGATTTTGGGATTGAGAATAATAGAGATGTGCGAGGGCTAAAAAAAATCCGTAATTTTCTGGCTTTTTCAAATTACAATTCTTGGAAGTGCTAAAAAAAGCTAGCCTAGCCTAGCGTCGATTCATTTTGAGAAATCAGTAAATTCCTGGGATTTTGGATTTGAAATTCTAGGAAGAAAAAAAACAAAAAAATCTCGCGTCGTTTCATGTTGGAAATTCCGCAAATTCCCGAGTTTTTGAAATCGACAATAATTTGTTTGAAAAATCCTAGGATTTAAAAATCGCCAAGAAAAATTCTCAATTACGAATTTATGTTGAATGTTCAATCCCGTGATTGGAAAATTTGTCAATCCCGATTCCGGGATTGGATGCCCTAGTTGTGTGTTACGAAATGTAAAAAAAAATGAATCTTTTCTCAAGCAAATTATGACCAGATCTTTACTTGTTATTTTTATCGAGACAAGATGAAACTTTAAGGTATACATATTTTGAAAGGCGCTGGTTACATACACATAAGGTATTTTCGAGAGCTCTGAGTGGTCCTGTTTAGTTCAGTGGTGTCTAAGTGTTAAAACCAGGGCTGTGGAGCCGTGCTCGAAAAATCAAGTCGAAAGTTGCACATTTGCATTTTAACTAAACCAAAAAAAAATAAGTCGTGTTTTAAACTATAGTAGGAGTTCTCTTATTTCGTCACAACTCCAATTTCCTGGTTTGAACCCGATTTTTAATTGAAGGATTTTTAATTGAAAGCATGTATGTGATGTCTAAATTCCATTCCAGCCAAAGCAAAGGGCGTAGCGACAGTATTCTATCTCTCTTTAAAAAAAAGAGGTTTGGTGAAAGAATAACAATCAGTTTTCGTTCAAAATCTATAACATTAAATATGATACAGGACGGCAGCGGACATAGTTACAAAAACAAATCGTTTGCCATTAGTTCAAATAGGTTCCAACAAATGCACTTACACAAAACTTTGAGACATATTTATAAAACTGGAAAAACTTTACATAAACACGAAACCAATGAAAAGATAAATAAAACGTTAAAAATATTCTTTATCCCGTTATTTACATTTCTATCGATCAACCGCAAAAAAAAGCATTGAAGATAATACGTCAGGGATGAGAAACCTTTTAATTTCTAAAGGCCACATTTATTTATCTGATTCAACATGAGGAGTAAAGAAAACGTTGACACCCTCTACACTTTTTTTCGACTGTCGAACATATAATTACGCTCTTTTTCCAAACGCTTGCGTATATTTTTCATAAGTCAAAAGGCCGCATCAGAGTAGCCAAGAGGCCGCAGGTTTCCCTCCACTGGGGTAGGTTTTTACGTGATTTTTAATTTGCGCGACCCTGATTTCGCGTTATTGAAAACGATACGATGAATTATGGATGTCAAAAATACGAAGCGAAATCTTTGTATTATCATTATGTACATACATTACCTTTGTACTGGATTCTCAAAAGCACGACCGAAGATGACACATTTGTTCAAACACGAAATTCCCACGGAAATATTACGTATTCCGCGCATGCCTCCTAACTCCTAAAAGCGCTTTCACGGTCACCGCGATATCTTCCATCTACTTTTCCCAGACGCAAATCGCAGTTATTATGCTTGCTAGTTTTCCAGCTGGCAAAAAAACAAACCGCTTTCTATTCTATTTAAAACTTACGATAACAAAATAATATTTTTGGCAAAATGCCCCTTTTACCGCTAATACAATAAATGTAAAAATAGCCTATGTACAGTGGGCTATGAAACCAAAACGGCGTAGAAGACATTTTAAAATTGGATTTAAAGAAAAAGATTTGGACTGTTTGATTTACTTTAAGCGCATTATTAAAAAGTTGATTCGGCATTTACATTGTGAATAATGTAGTCAACCCGGCATAATAGAAACCCGCTTTATATGTCTTTAGTATACAAAATTTGGTGTTGGGTTTTTAGTGTATTTTAAACATGTCACGAAATCAACAAATAATATGATTTTTTTTTCATTTTTGAACTATGCGGTAGCCTTCTTCTTACGATATTTCGCGAAAATAAGTGAATAATTATGTATAATATTACATATTTACAAATTATGTAATTTGACTCTTGTTCAAAAGTAGTGCTCTAGGAGGGAGCTCTATACGAAGGACTACCACCCGCGCTATACTATAGCATGGAGCGCTATAGGAGGGTTTATTGTATTTGTTAAATAATCCACTGAGAAGTGTACAGAACTTGTGTTAAGATGAGTTCTATAACTTAAGGTGACCAGACGTACTCTTTTGAGGAGGATTGTCTTCCTTTTGGAGAGTTTGTCCTCCTCAAAATTTGTGTCCTCCTTTGTCCTTCTCTATGGACAACTGTCCTCTTTTTCCTCCTTTAATCAAATTTGGGATTATTTAGGATTTGAAATTCCCGCAAGAGCTAAAAAAAAAGGTCCCACGATAAATATTTGGGGAAGTCCGAAAATTTCAGGGATTTAAAATTTTAAATCCACGGAAGAGCCAAATAAAAAAGTGTCCTTCGACATTTTCAAAACCTGGTCACCTTATATAAGTACATATATGGTATAGTTTTTTTTTTACATAATTTTACATTGCAAATCACCATTTATGCCCTTTTGGCTTAGTATTGGTATATATGTAAATACTATAAAATTAAATTTAAAAAAACCCATTAATATAAACCGCAACAGACAGTGGGCCGGACACATGGCGAAAATAAACAATATTGCCAATGTTGGAGTAGCGCCTCGTGTCGAACATACAAAAAAACACATGTTTTTATTATATAAACCAAAAACAACTAAGTATATACAATTTAAATTTCCATGTGAAGAAATCTTAGTAAATTAATTTGATATCGGACAATATCAATCAACTTCATCGTGTACTAGGGAATCGACTTCGCGGAACCAGTTCATCTCGCTCTTCAAACTATTTGTTTCTACTGAAAAAATGAAAAAAAAAAGGATATTTCGGTTGATCTTCAGTATCGCGTATGGGGTAATCCGCTACTGTTATTATGCCTTCCCGACCAGGAAAAAAGACCATGTACTGCAGTACCATGTATAGAATTAATCTAAATTAGCCGCAGAGAAACAAAATGATTCATTTATAAAAATTATCACACACATTTTATAATATTAGTTAACCTAACCTTCTAAAAATTACAAAACTGTATAAACTTTATTCTTAATATGTATTATTAAAAAGAAAAGAATTATGTATCTTGATATTGGTTGTTATTGGTATACTTAGTATGTTTTAAAAGTATTGAAAATATCACACTCGGAAATTTAAAAAAAACAATGATTTTTAATGCTGATTACTCATGCCCCATAAAAGGCATTTGTTTATTCTCTCCATAAAATGCGGAATTCATACTCGTAAATCTATGCGTCCAAGCCAATCCACATGAAAAAAAAAACTTTTCCATAGCATTAGTGCAAAGCAATGAAATAAATTTATATATTTTAGTACGTACTATGTACATGTCAAATATTTTGAGTTAAACTGCCCGTGAAGAGATTAATTTGTTCGCAAGGCAATTTTGGGAAACACTTCAACAGATGTTCTCAACATTGAATCATAATAATATATTAAAAATGTATTTTTAAGTGTTATTTATTTAGTGATTAGAATGAAAAATTTATTGTGGCCGCACATGGACAGCGAGTAGACAACATCTACAGAAGCTCTCAGATTACAAACTCAAATATTCAACAAACATCGGTCGTTCATGGAGTCGTTAAAAGTGGATCATGGCAGGGTTTAGTTGTCAAAATAGGACAATAGGTAATCAGTGATAAGTTGGATAAAACACATTTATAAAAACATAGTTTTTCTGTACCATAAAAGTGATCTACAATATAAAGAACAACATATTTTTTTATTATAATATAATTCAAATTTATTTGTAGAATTGGAAACGGCTTCAAACCTTGATTATTATTAGATGGTACTGAACTAATTAGATAATTGATCATTACGTGCTGAAATAACAATATTATCTGTATTTTATATAGAAAGTTTGCCTGCGGTGCATACTAATTTGTCATTAACAAAAATATTTTAAAAAAATCATCAAACACAGAAAATAATTATACACAAAAAAATATTTATGTTTATTTAGTCCGTCACTTTATTTTTAAGACTCATTAATACATATCGATAAAAATCGTAGTATCCTAGGCATGGTTGTCTGCTGCTGAGACACTTCCGAAAATAATTTTAAAGCGGGGAGTGTTACGAAATAACATACAGCAAGGGCTGTAGGGCGCAATGGAATGTACACAGTATCTAACGGGACGATAGAAATTCGGTGCCAATGACATTTGTATTATAGGGGGTGGTGGTAGTTTTGCAAGCCCTTTGAAAATTACAAACAGTGCAAATTGTATAATCAATCAATAGTATGATGAAATCATCTGCCCAGTCAGACGACTGAATGTGCAGTTGAAATATAATATGAATATAGGCAGCGGTGGGCTGCCAATATGTTAACGAGGGGCTCGCTTAATCTCAAAGCAATTTCCGGTGTTCTCGATTTCTTTTATCATTCCTATGCAATTGTATGCAACACTTATATAAGCAATCGATTGTTACTTAATACACTTAAAATATATAACAGTATGCAACTACGCCAACTTATCTATCCGAATAGCTAAAAAAAGTACTACTGTGTATACCGAAGCTGTCGTAGGTAATATATAAGTCAGAAATTGCAGTTATATACTAACTTGGTCTGAGAATAGTGTTTTCTCTTAAATTAACAAGGGGCTCTCCGGTCTTAGTAAAATTGAACAAGGGGCTCGCGCGAGTCCCCTGCAGCCCAACTCTGGTGTCACCACATCTAATACTATCGGTCTCAATGCGCATGATGCGCTGACTTAAAGAGAGTGCGTGTATTTTGTAATTCAATTGCAAAATTGATTAGTAAAGACTTTATATTCGAAACATGTACGAATGTTACTTAAATAAAGCTTCCGATTGATTCGTAATTGGTGCTTTTTTTATTTCTGTATTCATATTGCAGTTCTATACTAATTTGATCTGAGAATATTGTTTTATCTTAAATTAACAAAGGGCTCGCCGGCCTTAGTAAAAATTAACAAGGGGCTCGCACGAGCCCCTTCCACCCCACCACTGAATATAGCAAATAAAAAAGTCACTATATACCAAAAAAAGTGAGTATGCAGAAATGTTCTATGTGTCACATAGAAAATTTCTGATCTTATTTGATTCCGTGTTGAGAATCTCTGTGCAAACAATAAACGTATGCAAATGGCCGATTGTTGTGGCGCGAGGCGTTCGGCTGCACCAAGGTCTCCGAAATTTGGATAAGTCAATTATTATTCTCTCACATGGAATTGGACAAAAGATGAGGAGGCTACCGTTTATTTCACCCGGATCAGCGAAACAATGGCGACGTGCAGGACCGAATTAATTTGGTGTTTTTGCATTTTTAACACACCGCCAATTTCGGGCACTACGCGTTGGTCTTTGTGCTCTTTGTTTACCGCGAATATTGATTACATATTTATCACTAAGTTATAATAACGACGAAAATTTTAATTGTCAAAGCGTCTAACATAAGCTTAAAAGTAGGGGCAGGGCCGGCGCCACCGTACAGGTGAAAGAGGCAACCGCCTAGGGCAGGGATGGCGAACCTTTTTGGGCCCGCGTGCCAAAAATCCTCAAATATTATTTATCGATTGTGTGGCGTGCTCAAGCAGTAGAAAAATAGCAAAATAGAAAAAATAGAAAATGTTTTTTTTTCTGAATTTGATTTACAAGCTTACATTAAATTAGAATTATTTTCATGATGTACGTTTCCATCAAGCACCTTCAGTAGACATTCTAAAGCTTACAATAGTTTCTTAAAAATAAAGTCATGCCCTGGGTTCGCTACCCCTAAACTATTAAGGGGATAATGAACGTAGGATAAAATTATTTTTATATGCCGACTCTGTGGTCGAGTGGTCAACGTCGTTGGCTTCGGATACGGAGGTCACGGGTTCGAATCCCAGTACGGACAATTCCCCCCTCCCGCCCATCCTATTCTATGAACGGTCCGTATCGAGCGTTTGGCTAATCACAAGTCCAGTCCTAGCCCTATCCTTCTATTCCAACTCTCTTCGAAAAAAAGAGAGGTTGAGCTTGTTACATTGCAGTTCTCGTAGAAAAACTACTGTTGAGATAAATTCCATTATAAGTCTATATGATCCACATTGGGAGCGGACATGGTAAAAATGGAAAAGAAGTACATAGTACATTTTATTTTATTTTGATGTTTGTATTTGTTCATTGTAATTATGTATCGTATTCTATAGCTATGATTCGAAAAAGATGGGTTAAGCTATTCACGTAGAAATATTTCTGTTGAGATACATGCACTAGGAGGCCATATGCTTCACATTGGGAGCGGACATGAATATGCATAAAATATTTTTTTAATGATCCCGAATTGTTTTTTTTTCATTATTTTGAAAAAATTGTGCGATTTATCAAAAAGGGGGCGCGCCGATAACCGTTGCCTTAGGTGCCAAATAATCGCGTCGGCACCGAGTAGGAGTGGACTCGCGCGAGACCTTTGTATACTTTTATTTAGGAAAATATATTTATCAGCGCTTTTTCCCCATTTCAAAATATTTACGTTACACATGATCGCTGTTTTACAAAAATCTTGTTTGGCAAGTATTTTTCTTTTTTTATTAGTTAGTTGTCAAAACAAATTACAGTGTACTAATTGGTATAATTTATCAAAAATAAAAATACGAATATATTATTTGATATTATCAGATTTTAATGCAGACTCTTGCGACAAAGCGTTTTTGATTGAAATGTTAGTGCAGATTTCATCGTTTTTTTTAAATATTTGGCATTACAGCTCATACGAGAAAAACTCTAAATTTGACATTTACTTTACCGGGAATCGTGCCCAGACTTGCCTGATCAGCAAAGGAAGCTCTAACCAACTAGATCAGAACGGGCGACATCACGCTCGAGTCAAGAATTTGGAATTAAAATTTTAAAAACATATAAATGAACACAAACTGACTGTTTTGGAATAAAAAATGGACGATTTTTCAAGAGCACATAATTACAGCATCAAGCCAAATGATCAATTCTTAATTATTATTTTTTTAAATAATCCAGTAATTTTTGACCTTGTTTTTTTAATCAATGTTAAAAAGTGTTGATTGCTAATTTTTGATATAAAAGCATTATATATAATTAAGACTTAATTTCACATTTTGTAATAAAGACCAGGACCAGTTTCAATGAAGTTATTTTTAATATTTTAGCATTAACTACATCACCTCTTACTAAATGCCGTGGCAGTTAGGGGGTTTATGTTTGTTTTGATTCAATAAAAAACAAAATACAATTAAAAAAAAACCCCCATTTACACTATAGCCGGAACCGTGCAATTGGGGGTGTGAATCTCATACAAAATTAGGGATTTGGTTTTTTCTCGCGGAAAACGCAAAACTAAGATTTCCCTTAGTTTTGCAAAAAAATAAAAGTTGGACGACATATTTAGTTTCTGTAGTGTGTAGTAAATATCCCTCACACAGACAGACACCCAGCTATGCGTGTATAGCCTGGCACGTGTTGAATACACAGACGCTAGCCAACATTTGACCGTATGCGCGGCACAGACGACCGTCTCTTAGTAACGACAATTGAATGTGACCGTGCAATTGGAGGATTTGCGGCTAATAATGTGACCGTGTAATTGGGGGTTCCACTGTATACGTTCTTCGTTAATACAGATATCATTCAGAATTTTCTTAATCATTCATATATATACACGAGTAAGAAAGATTGCTGCGCCCTGCCGTTTTTTCAATTGTCATAATTGAACAAAAAAATATTGCTTTATGAGATATTTGAAGCAAGCATTGTGACATTGGAAAACAATCATTTTTTTTTACCAAAGGGCCCACCTACGTTCACAACCAAACATGTTAGCGACGTTCGAGGTCAGAGTTCGAATACTAGAAAGGTGCCAAGAATTCCAGTCCATAATGGATACAGTATCAAACAACCAGTCATTATGATAATACGTCAAAATTAATTAACATTAAATAGTTTTTTTGTCATAAAAATAAAATTGATTATATTGTCGGAATAGTGACAAATTTAAATGATAATTTCGTTAGAGTAAAATTCGTCTTTGGGCCCACCTCAAAACAATATTTTTCAATGTGCAAAAATATTTGATTCTAAGTTACATCTTGACCTATAGAACACCATAACCGCGTGGTAACGTTCTAGTACTATATCTAGGGTTGCCACCTGTCCCGGAATTGGAAACGCTGTCACGGATGGATCCGGATGAATACTAAATTGTCCCGGAAATTTTGAGCAAATTGAGGATTTCGAATTCCTCGGTGAGCTAAAAAAACGAATTTTGAGCTATTTGTCCCGGAATTGTCCCAGAAAAAGGTGGAAACCCTAACTATAGCACACCTTTTTCCATGTTGCAGGTCAAGTTCCAAATGTGATATAAATTTCTCATCCTATTTATGAATTCTAATCCAAAAACATTGACCGTTTTGAACTATTCACAGTTGAAGAAAAAACACAATATTCCTTCGTACTTTATTTCCACTCTATTTATAAAGGTCAGGACCGGTTTCGCTCATGGCGAGCATGATCTTAAATATAATTTTAATGTCATTTTTTGCAAAATCACAAAGTGCCCATTATTAACCAAAATTTAAGATAAATATTATCGGACAAAATGATAAAACTCTCAACATTTTCAATCTAAAAATGAACTCACACACGGATATCAGTTTTTATATGATAATATTATAAGTTGTCGAATAGATATTTTCTTTTATTTTAAGCACTCTAGAAATATGTATGTTTAATATGAATGTTCTTGAATATCAAAATCGACAATCTAATATCCGATTGATTTCATTCCGGATGCTTTGAATCAATCAATCGATAGTTTTAATTGAGCCGACATTTTTAGGTCGCAGTGGCCGGGGATTTAATAGGTCGCTGAAATCTGGCAACATTTCAAAATAATATCAGGACGTTTCCTAATACATACTAATATTTCATACTATTTTAATATTGAGGTGTTTTTCACTTTAGTAAAATTGACTTTGTGCACATAATTAATTGTACATAATGTAAATAAAATATGTTAACTCTGTTATTTGTTGTGTAACTAGGTGTCATGTTTCCAACACTTTAAAAAGGCATCTTCATACGAACTCTTATCGTAAGATTTTTACAAATAAACTATTTTTTACACGGTGGACACGTTCCACAAAAAAGGGTGTAAAAAATATATAATTCATATAAAAATTAAAGATTGGTTATCTGAATTTAAAAAGGAGTTATTTGAAAAAAAATACAAAAATCTATTTAGTAAATTTAAAAAAAAAAATATGTCCACTTTTATTTAATATGATCAGGACCAGTTAAGCTCATGACGAGCATTATCAACTGATAAGAGAGTAAATATTAGTTTTTTTTTATCCAAGTCCGCTCCTAATGTGGAGCATAATAGCCTTCTTATGAAGGTATCTCAACAGAAGTTTTTTTCTTTCTACAAGAACTGTTTGTAACTCAGTCGCTCAACCTCACTTTTTTATCAAAGTGAGTAGTAGCAGCTGAGTAACAAGCAGTTCTCGTAGAAACACTTATGTTGGGATAAACTCCATTAGGAGTCCATATGCTCCACATTGGGAGCGGACATGGTAAATTAAAAAAAAAAAAAAAAAAACAATTAATATTGTAAAGGTACATACTAAAAGTGTCAAAAAAAAATACTATAATTAATTATAAAAATGTTTATATCCTCCTAAACATAATTTAAAGCTCACCAAATAATAATTAAGCTAAAGCTGAGACTAACGATAAATTCGTACGTAAATTTAAATCTGGGAAATTTGCCGGCAAAATTGATAAAAAAAATTGTACCCACTCTTTCATTTTGCAATCGATATTTTGAAATTTTGTAAAATGTTGTTTTATTTTGATGTTCGAATGCACTTATCGATGTAATAAATCCCATATTGTGCTCGCTTGTTTATCGAAATTTTAAAAATGTTTGTTATCTAATTTAACACATTTAGCTAATGCATTGTCGACTGACGCTAAACAGAGTTAATAATACATACATAAATGGCATATCTAAGTATTTAAAATGATTCAGCCAACAAATAATATCACGTGAACACCACTGTCACGAGATAATATTGCAATGCAAACAAATGCTAAATATTTTTTTTCATTATACATTCTACGATCTTACGGCACTGGAAGTTTTGACACTTCGATTGTAATAAATAAAATAATTTATGATCTTTTTCACTGTCTTAAATATGCGAGAAGTTTTGTTGAAATAAATTAATAATATTTAATATAACGAAGGTTATACGTTGAAAACACGTAACCGACGTTTTTTCATAAAATGAGTTATGCATATCACTTTCGTTGTTTTTTAAGCTCTATAAAAATATTGACATCTCGTAATTTGAATTTTTTTTCATTGAAATTGTTTTAAAGTTGAAAACATGGAACAGAAAAAAAGCCCACCAAACTGCCAGCAGATAGAAGAGCTACATCGTTTTCCTATTTGAAAATAGGTTAGAAAAAATTCCAACATGTTTATTGCAACATTTTGTGTTGGTGAGTGGACAGTCCGTAACTGGATTAAAAAAATATTTTAAAATTGTTTATAATTTTTCTATAACACGAATGAAAAGTTCAACAGGTACATTGAGTTGATAAAAATACTTGGAATTGTTTCCTCGTATCATCATAAAAGAAGAAAAAAAAATGTTAACTCTTATCAAAAATTCTTGTTAATAAAAGGTTTATTTAATTAATATTGTGTCAACAGATTATTTTAAATATACATAATAATTGTTTTTACTCCAGAGTGTCTTTCATTTTCATTGACTTCCCAATAATTATTTATGTATACAGTTTTTTGGCTCTCCTGTAAAATTGAACAAATGTCGGTTAGGTGTTGTCAACGTATGAACATCGATAAGAAACATGGCAATTATTATTAAATGTCGTTAGCAAACCTCATTTAACTGTTTTCCTGAAGAATGCAGTGGTCTACTACAGTTTTAATGTTATATGATATGACATACCTGAAACAAAAAGAAAAATAATATTTAGTTCTATAAAACAATGAAAAAAATAAAGTAAACGTTAAAAAAATAGCGATTAGGAAGGTTAGCGTGATAACAGTTCTAAGAAGACGAGAACAAAACATATGAACAGAAATGTTTCAAAGAGAACTGCTTTTGAACCAAGTTGCTCAACGTCTCTTTTTTCGAAGAGAGTAGGGATAAAAGTATAGGACAGGACTAGTGTTAAGCTTATCGCTCTCGCCACACCCGTTTTTAGGATAGGATGGGTGGGGAGGGAATTGAAGACATCACATACATACATACATGCCACTGGACAGAAAACATATTGATAATCGTTTTGGAAAAGCTGGCTGAATTTATTCTGATTTTGTAAAAAATGTTTAATAAGATTTAGAGAACACAGTAAAACACGGTTTTGTGCAGGGTCACCGCTTTTTCGCGTAAAAATGACTGGGTGTATATAACGTATATACGAAAATACCATTGATAAATTTACAGAAATCTTCTAAAACCGCATGTAAAATAATACATGACTTAGATTTTGCAAAACACAAAATTGTAATAATTATTTCGAAACTAAGACTTTAGATAATCCTATTGTTGCATTTTAAAGTGATATTATTTAAAATTATGATAGCATATAATCTATTTCAGTTGATTAGACAAGGCAATTAAAAAAAAATATCGGCCCCCTTATTGAATATGTAACTAACCTAACCTATGCAAGATGTGTAGATGTAAACAAAGATTGTATTATATTATTAATAAATATACTTCCACAAAATCATTTAATTTTAATTCCGCTTATCTTATCGCGCACTGATTGCGATAGTCAATTCATTAATTTTGAGTAACGAAATCAAATTTTTAAAGATTTACATGACGTTTGACCGAGCGATTAATATGACAGAGATTAACCACCGATCAATAGAAAGTTAAAATATGACATCCTTAACCTTTAAGCGCCCAGCGGTCCCGTACGGGACCAGTGATTATGACACATTTCGCTATCTGATTACACTGATTGTGATAATAGTATTCAAAGTATGAATATTAGCTTATATAAATGATGACTTTGAGATACCGATACATAATTTTATTTTCGGTTTCGATGTATATTTTCAATATTTTTGTCAATTGAGTAAAATAAACATCTACGTTACAAGGTCGACTCTTGGAATATGCGTTGTATTAGGCGGACCGTAATAAATCAGCTTTATCTGCACCGTACAACATATTTCAATGGGGATACAGATTTTTTTCCATACCTAGAAAATTCTCTATTCTTTTGTAATTTTATGGTTTAATTTTTTTATGTTTTGTCTAATTTTTATCATTTTAATTCTTTAACACAGATAAAAGATTGCTTATAATTAACAAAATTACAATTTTTCACATTTTTTTTATTATTATCCATTAATCTTGCCCATGATTTTTATTTTACCTACATATTCTGACTAGTTTTAGAGATATAATTATTTTTATAAAAGCTACGGGTCATGAAAATATTTCGCAAAAATATCCACGGGCTTTTAAATGTTAATAAGCGCAACCGAATTGAATGAAAGCTCTTGAGCACTACCACTCAATTACGGCGACCGACGAGTACTTCACAGCTCAATGAACTCGTAACAAATTGGGGTGGTCCATCCAATAAATTAAGTAATCGAAGAAAACGTAGGAGTAGCCGATTTGTCAACGATAGCTTTATTCTCGTATGATAAATACAAACCTCACAAGCCGTGGTCAACCGATACTAACCATAAAACACAAATTCAATATTTAACGATACGTATGTGTAGTATATTGCGAAACATTATATTAAATTCGGTAAGCTGTCATATAAATATTTTATTTGGCACTGAACATTGTGATGATAAGCAGACGATCGTTTTGAATATTGAAAATTCTGTTTTATTTATACGTAACTACGCCTTAAGTCTTCAGTGCCTATATGTGATGTTGCTGTCTATATTTCCGATTGCAAAAACTATTGAAAATTATTTTATACTGTAGTAGATAGTCAATGGTTAGAAGTTTCGTCCAACTTGACAGAGAAGCCAAGGGTTCGTAATAGGGTTTATACAAAAACCGACTATTGAAAAAACCGGTTTTCAAATGTCAATATTGTTCGAAAACCGGTTTTATCCGGTTTTCGAAGTTTTACAAAAAATGGGCAATTCAATTAACATAGCGAGAAAACGTTCATTTTTTTTTATGTTGTTTATTTATATACATAATAATACACATCAAGAAATTATTTGGTATTACTCCTCAGAAAATATGGTTCAAGAAAACACAAAGCGTCCACTGATCTGTAACAAAATTTCCTGATATCGAAAATATTCTTTCATTGGGTAATGTGGGGCATATGGTCTTTAAGCCATTAAATAAAAGATCCAAGTTTTCTGTCCTTTAGTTTGTAGACTCGTTTATGGAAAATTCGGCACAACCGGTTACGAAGTGGAAAAACCGGTTTTCGAAGGTCACAAATTTAGCCAAAAAATCGGTTTTTGAAAACCGACAAGCCCTAGTTCGTATCCGATAATAAAATATTTTATTGGTATCTTAAGCATGAACCTTCTACAATTCAATCGTGAAGGGGTTGAAAAGATTCGCCCGTAAGAGTTTCCCGAGCACAATTTATTCCCACACGTAACACGACTTCTCAGTACTAAAAAAAACCAAAAAATAAAAAAAACGAGGTTTTATTTCATTGTTTAATAGCTTATGTCAGGGATGGCGAACCTACGGCACGCGTGCCCGAGGTGGCATGCGAACGATTTCCAAATTCAAAAAATTAAAATTTTGATGAAATTTGTCCGTGAATTATTAATTTATTCCGTAAATTCCGTAAACCGACCAGAAATCGATAAATCGATTGAGAAAACACTGTTCGTTACGTTACGGAAGTCAACGGCGTTGACCACTGTGCTACGGACCAGACAAACCTATATTTATTAGTAAAAAAAAAATCATTGACAAGTAGAACAATGAAACAGTGGCTTTGGATTAACCCAGATATGCCCAAGAGATTTTATTAATCTGTAATATAATTTCAATCAACTTCAACTTAACAGTTGAAATTATAATGGCACAAACTAATTGTTTACATATAATTATTTTATGATGGAATGGTATCATCAATCACACAATACAAAAAATATATAATAACAATGCAAATTCATATTATTTTCAACAGTATGCATCTAATTCTACAATCGGACGGTGGGCATATCTGGGTTAATTTACAGAACCACCCAGAGTTTCAACATAAAAAATTACATTGTTTCGAATTTTTTAATGGTATTTAAATCGAGAGCTGTGTGCCCCCATGCTATTTACAAAGCTACAAGGTCAATATCAAAGCCCTTCACACAACAATTTATAATAACATACATATTTCGTTTAACCCGTTCACCGTCGTTGGTACAAGTTATGTGCTTTCGATTATCATACGCCCATTTGATGGATGACATACGCCGCGACGTTTTCATGGCTTTTAATAAACGAATATTATTTTTAATCTATAGACGAACTTTGATATCAGGAATATAAGTCAATTGAATACACAATACAAACCAACGCAACCGAAACGACATTACCGCATAATTTTCGTAGTGGTGGTACTGACCCAATGGGATGTGCTAGTGTTTTTTTTTATACAGATTTCCAACGGCGCTGCAGTTATTTCGTGTTTTTTTAAGAGTGAATATATTGTTAATTTCGTGAATATGTATCATATATTTATCCGGAAAAAATCGTTTACCATACTTAAATTAGGATGAGTTAATCAAAAAAGATGAGTAGAATCTACTGACATTTTAGGTAATTAGAGTCATAAATGGGAACTAGTCCAAAATATTCTAATATTCAAAGTAAGGGATATTTTAGTTTTGCAGTTTTTGCGGAAAAAACCAAATCCCTAATTTTGTATGATATTCACACCCCCAATTACACTACCCTGAATTACACTGTCCCGACTTTTAGTGTAAATGGGGGTTTTACTGTATCTCCATTTCACTCATATCATTCCATTTGATGACTGATAGTTCGTGTTACAAATAATTATGAAGTTTTTTAAAAAATATATATATATTCCCGTGTCAACAGTACTTTGCATTGTCGGCTGGGCTGTGAAAGGGTTAAGCACTTAGCTTCCGAGAACAATTGGTAAAAATCAATAAGCTAATGCCTGCTCGATAATAATATGTTTCTTCGACTCATGACTTAAATCATTAATCATAGTTTGAAAATATAATAGAGGTTTTTGTGGGGCAGTAATTGATATAGCAACAAAAATATTGTTGTGCTGACTAAAAGAACTTAAAATTGACCTTCATATAGATCAATTCGGATACTTGGCAATACACTTAATACTAATGCACACACACGCATTTGCGCCATTTATGGGTCAAATCCAGAGACAAGTAATCTTTAAGAAGCAATGAAGCAGTTTTAAGTCGCCGAGTTATTATATATTGGCTAAGTTTATAAAAATATAATTAGTTGGTTTATTTTATTCAAACACATTGGTGCTAGGGTTTTTATAGTTTAGGAGTTGGGTTAAGAGACATAACATTGTCATGTCCCGGGAAATTTTTTCATTCAACTTTCGTTTTGATCAACTATGAAAAAAAATCGGGGTTCACAGATTTAGGGGTCCGTGGCATGAAAAGATTGGGAAGCACTGCTGTAGATAATGAAAAAATATTTCCATGGATTAACACACTTGTCGGTGCTCATTATGCAAACTTATTTTTAAGTTAAATATTGAAAACATGTGTTGTGAATATCTATATCGCTTTTTATTACACATTATTTGAGAGGTTCGTTTGATTTTGCTGATAAAACCCTTCATTCGAAAAATAGCACATTGGATCAATAATTTAATGATTATTTTTGCCAACTAGCATCCGTTACACGCAAGTACAGTAGTAATATTTTATGTTATTAAATAAATGGAAGATTTCGAAAGTTCATTACCTTTATTTTGCTATCCGAAAATTACAAAAGTTTTCAAAATATGTACAAAGATTTGCAAGTTGTGAATAAAATGAATAAAATCTACTTTGCACAAATTGTATTGAAAAAGTAGCAAAAGTATCAGGTTGTATAATTCAAATGTCCCAGGAACCGAGACTGGCAAAAATCGTTGACTTCCCGGGATTTTTTTCTCGGGTTGTCCCTAATTACGATGTTACCGACATATTAACCAATTGAAATACTACTTGTAAAATGGTACCAGGCTTTCAGTGAAAACGATGAACAATATCATCTCAGCTATAATTTTAAATGGAAAATTTAAAGGAAACGATTTACTGTTGCCATGCAACCCAATAATTCCAACAGATATGCTATCAGAATTTAAATGTTTGCAATTTCCGGTGCGACTAGCATTTGCAATGACCATCAACAAAGCACAGGAAAAATCGCCACAAGTGTGTGGACTAAATTTTGAAAATCCATGCTTCTCACATTGACAGCTGTATGTGGTCTGCTGACGCGTTGGAAAACCTTCTGATTTATTCGTATACGCACCAGACGAAAAAACAAAAAATATTGTGTATCCAAAAGCAATTCAATGAACAGAATTAAAACACTTTCTTTCTTTGAGTGACATTGCAACGCATGCCGGGTACTCGTTAGTACTATATAAAAAAAAACTGATAGCAGTGTCTTCTACCGGCAATAATAGCAACGACTGAATCTTGCGTGAATTAAAATTGGTCTTATCTGAGTTTAAAAAAAAAGACACTTAAAATATTGGTGTACAAAAGTGATTCCCAAACTTATTATGCTCACGGACCCTTCATGGAGAAAAATTTGACCACAGACCTCCAAGTGAAATAACTCCCAAGAAAAATAACACCCCCAAATTAATTTTGACCGGCCACGGACCCCCTGAGCCTTCTCAGGGACCCCTGGGGGGTCTGTAGGAACCACTGGTGTACACTATCATCGCATCTCAACATTAAAATATGTGTTGATCCCTAATATGAACCTAGTGTCTAAAAATTAATATTTTTTCGTTCGTTGCGAGACGAATACAGTCAGAAGAAAACGATAATACGAAAGACCAGGTAGTTTTTATCGTTGACGTATTGGAAACAGGATTGTTATAAAGAAGATATCTTGTCGATTTGGTTAAATGTATTTTAGAGCAATACACATAGTGCAATCGCACCATCTTCGCGTAACAAATTCATTGTTTACGAACACAATGTGCCTTAGTGGTTAATTGAATTACTTAGTGGAGAGATTAATCGACCACTTTAGTGGGCACGACAACGGCCCTACCCGAGTAAATAAAGTCTGGAGCATTTTTCGGCCATTGTTGATTTTATCTGCTAATTTATACGGCAACACTCGGTTGCGCGCGCCAGAGATAAATCGCCGTGGAAAACTGCTGAAAATCGTTATATGTTCGTAGTCTTGTATTTCTACCGCTAAATGTTTAACTTCATATACTATATCACTTTTAGGGTGTTCACTGTCAATACTTGGGGGAAAGACATTATATTTATAAAAACACAACATTCCTTTGTACTTTATTACACTTTTTTAAAAAGGTCAGGACCGGTTTCGCTCACTGTGAGCGTTGTCAACTGATAAGAAATATAATTGAACAGAGTATATAGAAATATAATTCAATGTCAATTGTTGTTGACACCTTTTCATTTAAATTTGTTTTTCTATAAATAGCACTGTGAAATTATATTTCTCATCAGTTGACAATGAAAATACTTCACTGTAAAAGTTTTAATTTAAAATTCGTCAATCGTTTGCAATGTTTATGTAAGAAAAAAAAATAGCGAAAAATACGATGTTTCTAGATATTGTCTTACTGTTGCATTGATGTAACGATATGTTATTTTGGGCCGCGGATTGTGAATCACTGAAATTGAACTAAAGCCAGTCTGAAACAAAATACTAAGCCACTCGACTATAAATCAATGGCACACAATATAAAAAAAGAATTTCGTGAATTGTATGGCGCGTTATAAGATTCTTTTGTTTTATTACATCTCTCGATGTATTATAGCTCGAGTTAGAAATAATATAGGTATCTGCTAGTTTCGCATAAGCGTATTTCGAGCTCCCATGTCGTGTAAATCCCATTACTAATGGTTACACTAATTATTTTCTTACACCGGTGATTTTACGCGTGTGAAGTCTCCGTGGCAAAGTGGTTAAAAGGATCGACGCGCGTGAAATAAGACCTTGGCAAATAAGGCAATTAATATGTTTCGGACGCATGATAAAGGCTAATAGATTAGAAGCCTTGAAATTAAGCCATTATATTGGATTAAACAGATAAAAGCCGTCTGGATAACAACAAAAAGAAAAAACAAAGTAAAAATACACTGTGCTGTTTATGTATAGATTATGTTGAACTACGATTTCTTAGTTCATTCATTAAATTAAAAAAAAAAGCTCACAATATGTTATTGTTTTTTCCTATTGTAAATTGCCTTGTATTTATCTTATCACATTTAAGTTGTTCACTGCCAATGCTTGTTGGAAAGGCATTATATAAAAAAATAATTAGGCACTCTTCTGAATCGTGGATATGAATTATTATTTTTTACCATGTCCGCTCCCAATGTGGGGAACAATTACTCCTAATGGAGTAATTCTCAACAGAAGTATTTCTATGAGAACTACTTGTTACTCAGTTGCTCAACCTCCCTTTTTCCGAAGAGAGTAGGAATAAAAGGATAGGGCTAGGACAGGACTAGTGGTTTACTAATCGCTCTCGATACGCCCCGTTCATAGGAGGGGTGGGAGCGTGGAATTTAATACATCAAATACATCCATGCCTTCAAACAGAAATTCATAAATCGATTGAAAAATGGATTCATAAAACTGTCAGTACTGGGATTCGAACCCATGACCTCCCGACGACACAGACGGCAAATTATATTAATTTTACAATTCCTTATTGAAGTCCAAGCATTGAACACATTTTAAGGCCAAAATTCCTCAATTTAGAGTATTTCCCTTATGGTAGTAATTTGAAGACATCGTCTCCCAATTCATGTCTGCCAAAATTAAAAGAAAAACTGAACTTTCTCTGTAAGATACAATGGTTGATAGTACTAATTAATTACATTAGATGTGGTAAATGCCAATGGAAATAAATTATGATTTCAATGAGTACGATTGAGTCTGAACAACAATCTAAAAAGCAATATTTTTCAGAGTTTGCGAATCATTTGATATAAAATGATCACAATTTTTATAAAAATAAAATTTTTGAAATACTCCATAAAGTCCATAAAGTAAACAATAAAAAGTTAAGAATGAATAGCTTGGGGTTTTCGTAAATTCATTAATAGAAAGAAAACATTAGTAAATAACATTTTAAATAAGATTGAATCACCATTTTTAAAATTTATTTCCATTGGAATTTACCACAGTTAATAAAAGTAATTAGTCTATAATTAGTACTATAAAATTTAATAGTACGTATCTTACCCCCTCCCTGCGTCCAGTAGACAAGGACAAAACTCGACATTTATTTTGTAACTTATAACATAATAATTAGTTACAATTTTTAGTTTATTCGTAAACGTTACGATCGTCTGATGATGCTTCACAAAGAGACGAAACACGTGTCACATTTTGTAAAAAAACAAGCGGAATAACAATGTTTATCAAATTTAATTATATTTTAAAAATGAACTGCCACAAAGTTACCGCCGAATCTATCGAAGTTAAATATATGAATATTATTTTACATGCGAGTGAAAATTTTGAAACACAATTCGTTGTGCAACGTAAATTAGAAGCGACAAGTCGATAATAAAATTGGTTAACTTGCAAAATGGCGCTTGGCCGTGACATGTCTGTTAAAAAAGGCGGGAACGCCTGTTCTAATTTCGAACTCGCGGAAGTTCCAGCTGTGCAAACAGAGGTAGGTAATGACATTCGTTTTCGCGGGTTTTTCATAATGAGCGCGGAAAAGATTCCAGAATTACGTGAAAACGGAAAAAAGCAATTATTACGCCAAGAAAAATACAGATTGCATAAACTGAATTGTTACATTACAGCAAAAAAGAAAAATTGAATAATATAAAGCAGGGCTGTGGAGTCGGAGTTGCGGTATTTTGGCCGGAGTCGAAAATGAACGGGACGAAATTTTTTTGAAAAATATTTTGAATGATGTGTATTCAAAAAAAATAGTTGACATTTCGTGTTGACATTTCATACTTGGCTGAAGATGATCTGATGGAATACATATCTATATATATATATATATATATATAAGTTAAAATGAATTTCCTCGGAGTCGTCAATTATTTTAAAGCTGGAGTCGGAGTCGTCTTTTTTTACACGATTCCACAGCCCTGATATAAAGTATTATTTAAAATTAAAGGTGTGATGTGACATATGGTAATATAAAGCTCAACAATTGATCAGCTGCTCATAGGTTATGTATTAAATTTTAAAATATAAATTATGCAAGAGGAAATAAGCTTATAAAATGGACGTCGGTCTAAATCAGTGGAGGGGAACCTGCGGCCTATTGACTTGATCAAAATATTCACTTTGATAAAAAAAAATTATACGCAAGCATTTGGAAAAAGAGCGTAACCAACACAAAAGGGATAGGGGATGTTAGAGTTTTCTTTACTGCGGCCTTATGTTGAATCAGAAAAATTAATGTGGCCTTTAGAAATGCAAAGGCCCTTGGTCTAATTGAGCTTAGGATATTTTACAACTGTTATATATTATATAATAAATCATTTCCGTAGATTGGCGGTGCTATTCTCGCGTTCATAAATTTATTTGAAGTACATACATTAATAATCACGTCGGAATAGCACCGTAGGAAGACAATGTACGTTTACCATAATGATATAATACATACCGAGAACTTTGCAAACAAACGTATATGAAAAAGGTAAAGTTACAAACATGTACGAGATGCAGGGGGTCCAAGAAATCTAAATATACATTAATAAAATGCCAGAGGTATTTATTAACAATAAAAAAAAATAGAAACTACAGTTTATAGCAAATTTAAGATTTCGACTGAAGGTGCTTGCTGGAATTTCAATATTAAATTTATGTACATTCATACAAGTTTTGTCACTAACGACCCGGGTTTCGCTTTTCGACATCTTCAGGCGGTCAATTGCAAGGATGAGCTTGAACTGACGCTTAGTAAATGAATGATGCCTGAAGATGCCGAAAGACGAAACCCGGGTCGTTGGTCACAAAACTTGTGTGAATGCAAATAATTTGAACGATTCTAACAAATATATTTGTCGAGACGTTTTTTGTTTAAGTTAAAAAATAATATTTCGATTCCTCATTAATGAATTTCAGAAAAAACGTTGAGATCTTCTACATTTGTCGTCTGGGTACTTCTATTTATTTTTACGAAATAAATCAATTAAAATACAATTATAATTATGCAAATCAATTAAAATTTTGGTTTTAATTGGTGCT
This sequence comes from Himalopsyche anomala, assembly GCA_031772345.1. Lineage (NCBI taxonomy): Eukaryota > Metazoa > Arthropoda > Insecta > Trichoptera > Rhyacophilidae > Himalopsyche > Himalopsyche anomala. The sequence goes on along the minus strand of CM062837.1, from coordinate 23,359,225 downwards.
AAAAATAAAAAAGATAATTTTAATTTAAGAGTATTTGGATATTCTGGCTTGCCTTTTGTTATTTTTGTAGTTCGGATGTTGAGCTAATGTGTTGACATATTATTAGTTGACGCCTGACAAACGTGCTGACAGACATTTTGGAGGAAATAAATAAAATAAAGCTTTCTTTCTCAAAAATCATAAGCATACTTGTCAGACGGAATATATAACTAGCGACTAATGAGATTTGGAGAAGAAGACACGCGTCTGTTTAATTAATGATTTTAAAACATTGATTGATTTATGTTTCATCAAATGTTTTTAGAAATAAGTATATTTTTCTTTAAGTGTTAAATAACGTATAATCTTTCTAATATATAAAAATGAATGTTTGTTTGTTCGTACTTTATGCGTTGCCACTACGCTCATCCGATTGCAATAAAACATTGACAAACTTTTTGCTTGCACTTCCGGGAAGGTTACAGGCAGTCAAATTAACTTACAGTAGGTCTTATATATAAAAATCAATGTTTGTATCTCTGACATACAGTTCATTTTGACAACGTATGCTTGCACTTGCGCGAAGGTTATAGTACAATTAACTTGCAGTAGATGGCGCGTGTGTCTTACCATAGACAATCGGCAGCAAACGTCAAACAGACAGAAAAAGAAAACATGCACTTCAATAAACACAATTAAAACACAAAAACTTTCTTTCTTTGAGTTGCGTTGCATTGCAACGCTTGCCGGGAACCGGCTAGTAATTAATAAAAAAAATCAGACAAACCTGAAAATCCTTTAAAATGCCTAATAATAACAAAAAAGTCGTACTTAAAAAAATATGTGAATTGAAAAAGGTGAATCTACCTCGAAACTTTCTATTGGAAAAATTATCGAATTAAGAGTGTATATTAGGCAAAATTAATTTTCTCAAAAACACGCAGTATCACTGGGACATATTAACGATTTATTAGCGCGGTATTCAAGCGGTTAAACGTCTTATTCAGAGAACTAACCAGATTTAAGAAAAAACATGGTAAGTATTTGAGAAATTGCAAACCAAGCAGAATGTCTCAGTTCATCGTTGGATCTTTTCACATGATCTATTTGAATGATTATTAAAAAAAAAAAATATGCGAAGAAATATTATATGTATTCCATAGTTTTAACGTTAAATATATAAACATGACAAAATGGATCATTCATAAATCAAAATATTATCGCTTTCGATGTGATAAATGATTTTTACATCGCAAACTCGTATAAATATTAGTCACGTGTATTATCTGTATTTATCATACTAATTACTATTATGTTCTCAGGCAATCCTTTGATGTATAATTATAATTATAAATTATAATGTAAATCATTAAAAAATGTAAAGATGATTCAACATGTTTTGAATATTAATCGAGTGTGATAAAATTAATTTATGGAAAATCGATAATTTAAATTGCATTTACGGGAGAAGTATTTTTTTCATCAAATTATATGGATGACACGTGGTTAAAATTATTATATATCGCAAGCGAAGCCATCTTTAAAAATATATAGGCATGTATGTATGCAGCGGTGGGCTGCCAATACGTTAACAAGGGGGCTCGCTTCATCTCAAAGCAGTTTATCATATGCAGTACTCAAATAAGCAAACGATTGTTACTTAATACACTTATAAAATGCAACAATATGCAGTTTACCATAAACTATATTTTTTATATTAACCATGTCCGCTCATAATGTGGAGCATTTATCTCAACAGAATTGTTCCTACGAACACTGATTGTTACTCAGTTGCTCAACCTCTCTTTTTCCAAAGAGAGTAGGAATAGAAGGATAGGGCTAGGACAGGACTAGTGTTTAACTAATCGCACTCGATACGCCCAGTTCATAAGATATGGTGGGTGGGAGAGGGGAATTCATGACATCACATACATCCATGCCTTCGAACAGAAATTTATAAACCGATTGAAAAATCAATTTATAAAACTGTCCGTAGTGGGATTTGAACCCGTAACCGAAGCCAACGACGTTGACCACTTGACCACAAAAACTTATACCATAAACTTATCAATGTAAATTACTTAAAATGTACTACTGTGTATACTGGAAGCTGTCGTAGATAATATATATAAAAGTCAGCAATTGCAGTTATGCACTAATTTGATATGAGACTATTGTTATCTCTTAATTTAACAAGGGACTCGCCGGCCGTGGTAAAATTTAGCAAGCGGCTCGCGCGAGCCCGCCCCTGTATGTATGTAAATATGTTATAGGAGCGAATATACGAAAACTACTTAAGTCCATTGCAACAATTGATTTTCAAGCATGTAACCAATTAACAAAAAGAGCTCTCGAAGTCTAGACGTAATAAGAAAAGTGAAAAACCCATTTTTATTTGCCAAATATTATGTTTAGAAGATTTTCCTCGTCCAATATAATAAATAATTCATGTACTAGCAGTATAATATTTTTGGCAAAAGTTACGTGTGCTAGATTAAAACAACATATACACACACATTCACAAGGTTGGGGCGGTCACACCCACTCTTCTTCCAAATAGTGTTTCCCGCACGCCACTGAAATTTGAAGGAACAAAAAAAAAACTGGGAGACGAGCGCAGAGTCCAACAACGATTATAGAAAAAAAATCATTTTTCATATCAATAAATGAGAAAATTTTAATTATGTTTGTAATTACAATCAGTCACCACTTGAAATTTATTAATCTTCAATGATTTTTTAATTATATGTTAGAGGCGTTAAAACATTTTAATTTCGTGTTACTATAGAATCACTTTTATTGTAGTTTGTAAATTCTTTTCAATGTTAATTGTTGTTTTAAATAAAGTGGAATTAAGTACAAAGGAATATTGTGTTTGACTACGGAATCTTCGGCCAGAAACAATTTCATGCCAATTCGTAAAGTCCAGAAATTTGCGGATTTCCCAAAATTACCAGCGTGGAACCTTTTTTTTCAGGCCTTCCGAGGATTTTTACATCCAAAATCTCAGGAATTTACAAAAAATTGCAGAATTCTCAGAACAGTTAAAAGGCTGCTGGTTCCCCACGACTGGTCTATTCTCTCTCCAGCCACGGTTACTGGTAAAATAAGCACTTTCAATACTTTTACGTTTAATAAAACGATAAATCTAGTACGCTTAGTTACAAAAAAATCATTTAAATTAATTGTAGTATTGAGACAACAATTATGCTTTACAGTTAAATATAATTAGATTAGGTACAAAAAAATATATTTTATGATTTGACATTCTTAAATCCTTTCAAAGAAATCATGCGGTTAATAAAAATTGCGGTATAGCATTAAAATAACCTTCTTGAGGGTTAATTCAAGAGTTAACTTATTTCAGAACAGTGCAAGTATGTATATTTTGTATCCATGTCCGCTTCTAATGCGGAACATAATTGGTCGAACAGCGTAAGCGACGATTCATAAACTGTACAAGAATGGTTTTCATAACATAAGGTTTTATTAACTTATTCTTGTAATAAGTTAAAACCACTCTTTTTTTTCGAAGAGAATGAGGATATTGCTAGGACAAGACTAGTGCCGTTATTTTAATATTAGAATGGTGGGGTGGGTGGTATTTTAAGACATCACAAATATCCATGCAAAAAAATGCTGCTTATAATGGGATTCGAATCCGGTGATGCCCGATATGGAAGCCATCGACGTTAACCACTGTGCCTGTGATTTATTTTGTCGCGCTGTTATTTTAGATAAATTCGGATTTCTGATTCGAAAATTCTTGAAGCTAAAAAAAAGCTCCCACGCTGGTAATTTAGGGAAATCGGCAAATTTCAGTTTTGGATTTTTTTTGAAAAATCCCATGATTTCAAAATTGCCTACCAAAATTTAATTATCATACAGTAAAAACATCTACGTCAAACGGGTGTATAAACCTTAAAAATTGGCTACATTTTATAGGCCAAATGAATTTCATTGCAGAAAAAATGTTTTTTTTTTTTTAAATAATTCTTTCGCCATCTCTGTCTCACGACTGCGAGCACATGGATTCGGGTGTGTATATTGTATAAGTACTGCAATCCCGAAATAGCCATCCATCATGGAAGAATGGAGTCAAATTAGACTCGGTTATGAAATAAAACACTGATTTATGTTCCGTATCGGCTGTATTCCGCAACGCTACTCGAGAGAAAAATCAAATAAATATACCACACGATCTCCCAACTAATAATTTGAGAAAAGACAGACTGCTTATTAGAAACAAAAAAACAAAGATCGTTATACAAGTATACTGTAATGTAGAACAATAGAAGGACAAAGTTAGGCGAACGGATTTGTAATGGAGAATTTCACGTTGCCAATAAATGCTACATCGATCAATACCACATTTCTTCTTTGTGTGATTATTTTATCCCAAAGTTTAACCAAAATTATTCAGCTACTAGCAATACAGTAAAACCTATAAACCACTATAGTCAGGACCGTGTATTTGGGGGTGTGAATCTCATACAAAATTAGAGATTTGGTTTTTTTCCGCGTAAAACGCAAAACTAAGATTTCCCTTAGTTTTCCAAAAAAAAAAAAAAAAATGGACGAAATATTTAGTTTTTGTATTAGTAAATATCCCGCACACAGAGAGACGCCCAGCTATGCGTGTATAGCCTGGCACGTGTTGAATACACAGACGCTAGCCAACATTTGACTGTACTCTGCGCGGCACAGACGACCGTCTCTTATTAACGACAATGAAATGCGACCGTGCAATTGGGAGATTTGCGGCGAATATTTCAAGCCAGCGCGTAATTTGGGGTAATGTAATTGGGGGTTCTACTGTACTTGTTTTTTTTTTTTTTTCTTAAATCCATGTCCTAATGAAGATATATTTGAATTTTTTTCTACAAGAACAGCTTGTTGCTCAACCTCTCTTATTCCCGACAAGAGTAGGAGTAGCAAGGATATGGATATGGCAAGAAGATTACTGGTTAGTTTTTCGCTACGCCGTATGGATGATGAATGGATGTTATTTTTTTTGTTAATTATTGCAAAAAAACAATGAGAATAAAAATTAGACTCCACTCAACGCACATATCGACACACCAAACATAAAAGCAGTAACTCCTTTTTGGTAAATTAGATGGAGAGCGAAAATTGTGTATTTTGCTTTCCCTATTTTGAATCAGTGTGCAGACAAAAATAGAGTTTTTTGTTGTTTGGGATGTCAGTATATGTACAATTCAAACAAGCCATGTCAAAATATAATGAAACAAAAAAGAATAATACGTATTTGAATCAATATCAAATGTTCCGTGAATGCAATGTTTGTTCAAATATTTTTTTTTCTTGCAAGAAGCCACATTCGCGTATTTTTTTATTTTATAAGGCGCTCGTCGTGTATGTTCGCTTAAATATTGACGAAAACCGCAAATTCCGAACAGGAACAAATATTCGAGCAAACATTGTGAAGTATGCAAGCAGTCTATGTTCAAACACTTGGCGCAGCTGGCATACAAACAAAATAATATTGTTTTGTGAAAATATTGCGATCTCACAGCGACGACGATCCCCGTATTATATGTTTAATTATTCAATAATTTATGCCTACATATCTAACATTTTTGTTACTAAAAATAAAAAAAAATAGTGGATATTAAACAGTGGTTTGAAACTGTTTGAGAGTAATGGCACACTTTCAGCGATTTAACATAAGTATTTGAAGATTAAACTAAGTAGAATTTTAGACAGTGTTACTTAAACTTTTTCAACGTGATATCGTTGTTCCGGCGTATGAAAAGTTTGAAAATCTTTGATTTAAAAAATAGATTTTTAAAAAATGTAGAAGCCCAGCAGCTACTTTTCTATTCTTAATTGCTGTAGCTGTAAGATTTTCATTTATTGACTTGGCATTTACTTGATAGAACTCCATTATAATAGGATAAAAAGAGCAACGTATTTAGTTCTACAGTTTTTATATTTATTAGTTGATAGCTATTTCGGCTTTAACCATCGTCAGAACTATAGTTCTATTACTAAATACGTTGCTATTTTTACCCTATTATAAGATTTTCATGTGATATAATTATTATTTGTTGGCGATTCAACCAGATATATTATAAATAATGTATTAAAATATTAAAATAATTACTGTCATTATTAGAAAGGATTTCAGTGGTGTAGAAAACGGTCCTGAATTTGCCGCCGCCAATATGTCTTCTAATTTTGTTTTTAAATAACTTCTACTAATTTTAAATTATAAACTAGAAGTTTTAACTACAGGTGGCATATTTTTTTAATGTAAAAATATAATTTCTCGAAAAATATTATATTTGTTTCTGAAAATGCCGCCCCTAAAAATTTCCGGTCCGCCCCTTGCTACGTCACTGTATTTAAATTTTTCCCTCAAACTGTCTCATATAACATGTTTATTGATATATAATAATTTCGTATTCTTGATGTTACAATTGTTTTACAGATTTTAACGGTTTGAATCATTATTCGGAAAACGCTGGTCTTCAATTTCCAAACAAAAGACATATCTTCATAATCTTTAATTAATCAATCAAGAAAGTCATATCCTAGAAATTTGTTCACAATATCTACTGTGATATTGATTTGACATACAGGGAATAATATCAGAAAAGTTACGATATTCATCCAAATATTAGATCATGACGTATTTCCTAAAAAAAGTATTTTTAAGAAAAAAACAACGTGACAAAATATTATATAATTGCAAAATAGTGTAATGCGGAATTTATTCCTCTATAATATCATTCAAGTGCATATCGAAGGAGTAAAATTAATTTTAATTCTATGCAAAGAATTCTCAATATAAATATTATTAATTAAATGTGAAAAAATAAATACATATAAGCCGGCGAGACAAATAAGATTTACATAACATGACAGGCAAGAGTTCATATGTAATTAATTCTTATGTTTATTTTAATATTCATCCGTAATGAAAGGAAAATCGACATCTGTTAATTAAATTAAACATCTTTCCTGCATAGTCATTTAATAAAAAAAAAATGTTACTTTGAACCCTGGCGTGCATTAGCGGCAAATGTATGGAATTTTTCTTTGATTATTGAATAGGTATGTTACGGCGAAAGTATTTTTAAGTGACTACAGGTTGGGAAGCACTGTACCAAATTACATTCACGGTTCATGTTTCAACCATTTTGGAATAAGCCGGTTCCCCTTTAAACGATTCTCGAAGAAACTAAAAAAAACACAGTTGCTTAACCCTTCGTAGTATAATTTTATTTAACCTTTAGTATATCTTTAAAAATAATTTAGCAGGTCACAAGTACACCGGCGGCGTATCTAGACAATGGCTGTGTAGCATCGATCTATTCGGCTAGTAATAGATATATTCAACAACACTAACGACAATAACACACGCGAACAATACGGGAGTCGAGCCCAGAACCGACTTTAATCTCCATTGTGCTGCGAACGTGTCCGGTCGGCACAAACCTCCATTCGAACAATCCTACTTAGACATAAATAATTGCCGCGGGCGGTGTTGCGTTGGGGACTATTATCATAGTTAATAAACAGGTTAAGTCAACTAAAAAAAAACTAAGGTCACCAAGCGACATGGCTTATCCCTAAATTAACTATATCTAGTCACTTTGTCCGTCCACAAGAATGAAATTGATAGAAGAATCACACTAATGTTCAGCATTTAATTTTATATAATTTATTTTTCAATTGGAAACACCTTCACAATAATAATTTATAGGGTTTCCCAACAGGAGGCCACGGCGTGTTCCAAGCGGGCCACAAAGATTTATTTTTGTTTTGGGGAGCCACGTAAAAATTTTCCGAAATTTCAAAATTTCTATGATTTTGGATTCGAAATTCTTAGAAAAGCTAAAAAAAAAAAAACAGGTCCCGCGCTGGTGAATTTGGGAAATCCGCAAATTCATAGGTTTTTTAACCACTCTAAAGCTAACGACCCACCGGTGTGTCGCATACCTACTAACCACACATGCTACCCACCCACCAGTGTGTTGTCATTATTACGACGTCAATAAATATTTTTTAGAGTTTGCATCATTGAAAAAGGGTCCGACATCTCTTAAGGAATCACAAAATGAATATTAAGTTTTCCTTTATTAGTTTTTGGAAAATTGCTAGCTTACAGGACAAAAAACGTTATTTTTTTCTAGCTGTTAACGGGTTAAATTCGAATTTTAAGACTGGGGAGACAAAACAATGGCATGAGGAGCTCATAGGAGCACTGGTCTATAAGTACCTAAATCCAAAAAGAGTCCTCCAATGATGAAAACTTACAACCGGTCTCGAAAAAAACATATTATAGAATAGTAAGCGATAGCGATGATGTATGAATGATCTATTATATAATATATGTATGTATGTTATTAAAGTTTTTTTCAATAAATACGTAAATGTATATGTATTTGGTTGATTGTTAAATAAAAAAAATAAGGATATTTTAACAAACTTCGATATTTTTTGGAACGCAGACTATTTTTCTATGAACTTCAAACATCGTATAACACGGATTTGTATTACACGACGTTTTTTGGAGCTATATGAAAGTGTAATACGAGACCCACGTGTATTTGTATTTGACGAAGCCTATTTATGTGTTTGAATTTAAATTATACTTTTAAAGTACTGGTTATTTATGAATAGAATCAAATAAAAAAAATAATATCAACCCTCTTTTCTTTTAACCCCCAAAATTACTTCCTTACTTATTTTGATGCGACGATCTGCGATCTGGTCATCTAAATATCGTTGGGCATCATAAGAACATTCATAATTATAAACTGATGATTTATAGCAAATATATATATGTATTAGATTTGACAACACCTGCACAGGTCCGACGGCACATAAATTCTGCCACATGGTAATTTATTGCCAGGTGAACATAAAAATTTGATAGTTAATGCCGCACTAATCCGTCGGTTTTTAGTTCACGGTCGGGCCCTATGAAAAAGACGTTTTCAAACCTAATAAACATATTGTTATTATAATAAGATGGCAAATTGTATATTTACATTTTTATGGCCGCCATAAATAGATAATATTGCGTAATAAAATTTTGATATTTTTTAAAATATGTTATAAGCTTTTTAGGAACTTGTGCCGAATCTGTGGTGCAATGATCAACGTCGTTAGCTTCCACGAAGTGTTCTTACACAGGATCAATTCCAAGAACAACACTTTTTCAATATCTGTTCGAACTAAATTGATGTCAAAAAAATCTTTTTTTTTATCCATGTCCGCTTCCAATGTGGAGCATATGGCCTCCTAATGAAAGTATCTCAACAGAAGTTTTTTTTCTAAGATAACTGTTTGTTACTCAGTCGTTTAAATTAGTATGGAAAGAAGGATAAGGCTAGAACAGGACTAGTGGTTAACCCATCGCTATTGCTACACTCAGTTATTAAACGATCAGAAGGATGGGAGAAGAAATACTGTGAATTGACATCACAAACACCCAGTCTTTGATCACAAATTTTAATTGAATAATTATCAAATTCACTGTGATCTTGCCGGGATTCGAACCCAGACCGGCGTGATTGGTAGAGCAAGCTCTGACCAACTGAGCCACAGCAGGCGACAAAAAATCCTACCAATCTTAAAATAATGTGAACTAACGAAAGTCGTTAGATAACGACTATATGCTAAAAATTGCGATCTATCTTTTGTTAGAAATATTAATAAGACAAACTGTATTATCAAAGGAGAAAATATTGATACATTCAATATCTAAAATATCAGTCTCGGCTTATATAAGTAATCATTGAAATTCAAAATAATTAGTAGCAGTTTCCATAAACAAGTTAAATTAAAATTAAATATTGGAATTATACTATTATATGTTACGTTATAGTATATTTAGCTTTTTCTAGCTGTAATTGCAAGCAAAAGCTGATCTTTATTGATAAAGCATAAACTAATCGAGGTTAAGTGTTGCAAGTACATTTATGTAATAAATGACGACTGGCATGGTGTGAAACTATTGTATTGTTATAATCTTAATTTTACGAACGTGCTTGAGCAATAAACTTGCATTCATGAACGTACACAAGAAACGACAACGATAAAAAGAAGATTTTTCGTATTCTAGTACCTATATCGGTTTATGATTTTTAAACGTTGTTTACATAAAATCTATGGTAAAAAGATTTTTAATGTGGTGTTTTCAAATCAATGGCGTAAAACGAATCATCTTCAGTACAATATCGACTGTGGAAAGGAAAAAGACTTAACCCACACATATCAAATTTTACAGGAGACATAAAAAACGTTTTATGATAACTTTAGGCTAAAAGCAAATTATGAAATATACACAATCCTGAAGTGCGCGGTGACTGATAAACTGGTTTTGTATTGAATTAGCCTAATATTAATTTAAAAAATTGTTCAAGACAATTTTCACAAGCCTTTCTTTTTTCAACCTTTAGCTAAATTTAGATACTAATTCGGCATTTTCAGCTTCCATACTTTTGATAGAACGTGTGTCAAGTTGTATACATTGTGATAATCGAAAAAAAGCTGTTTTGAAAAAGCTGAGGGTTACGTCCTTTTTCCTTTCCACAGTCGATATATTTAATAAAACATACAAAGGAAGCTTCGGCGAAAGGCTTCGGAAAAAAAGCTGTTTTGAAAAAACTGAGGGTTACATCCTTTTTCCTTTCCACAGTCGATATGTATCCTGTTATTAAATCTGCAGACATCATAAGAACGTGCATACATATGACTACATAAATTACAGAGTCATTGAAAATAGTATAATATCGAAATCTCACATGGAATAATTTAGCTTCGCAATCGGTGTAAATGAAATGTTTTGATATTCTTAAGTCATGGATGGAAAATGCCTCTCATTTAAGCATCACTGTGTTTACAGCAAACAATGACGAATTTGAATTCTAATCGATTTCCTTCTTTATTTTGCTAAAATTCTGTTTTTATTATGGGAAGGAATAAAAATCATTTATGACTGAAAAGATTGTTACTGAGAATGTTATAGAAAAATATAAACATTTGTTGAAGGTATTGCTGAAAATAATTAAATTGATTATTGATTAGTGAAGTCGAAGTATGCAAGTACAATTTGATTCGACGTCACCCATTTACCTCAAATGTTCATACATTGGACTCTCATTTTATACATCGGATACGTTCTACGCACCCATCGGATACGTGCGGCTCGAATATTTTTTGAAAAATATATTTAATGATCTGTATTTTAACAAAATAGTCAAAAGTGTTGACATTTCATGCTTGGCTGACTAAAGATGATATACATATACGTCAGTTAAAATGAAATTATTAAAAAAATTCCACGGAGTCGAAGTCGTTAATTATTTTAAAGATGGATTCAGAGTCGTCTTTTTTTTACACGACTCCACAGCCCTGAAAAAAGTATAAAATAATTGAACCCTGACGTTAACTAGTAGTATTTATATACGTAATTAATAAGCTAAACCAGGGGCGGGGCATCTTTTCTTCTCTAAAGGCCGCAGTAAACATAGACTAGGGATTTTTTTAGGTTTTCAAGGATTTTAACATCGAAAAACTCAGGAATTTAAGAATTTACAACAATTTACAGAATTGGCCAGAAGGCCGCACCAGAGTAGCCAAAAGGCCGCAGGTTCCCCACGCCTGAGCTAAACCAATGTTAGACTTTAAAGGTATTTTAACAGTATAATTTTTGGTACGCCACGCATATAAATATTTTTTTTAAATGTGGCCATAGAGTAATCTGAAATTGTCCTCAGGCCTCCAGTCCAACAGATATACATATATAATAACAAAAATGTGTAATGGATTTGAGTTTTGCAAATGATCATGAGTTATTTAAATAGGTTCGAAAAAATGTGCAATAATCTTGATTCCGTGAACTATTTAATCAAAAGTAAACGATTAGCAAGTTATTGTTATTATTAATATCGTGGTTATGTACAATTGGGACAAACCTATGAGACTACATTAATATTATAAACGCACACCAACCTCTCACCGCATCACCAGCTCATTGTTTTAAATTCAAATCTAAATGCGGTTGAGGTAAAACCGTCACGGGGGAAATTTATCGTTGTTATCTGACACAGTGTTTCCAAAACAAATAACTTTTGCCAATAAATATCATACCTAGTTTAGCCGAGTTACTGCACGTATAATCTACGGATTGGATGAAGCAGGCGCGATGAATCTTCGGCCACGCGCATGGAATCAAATCTCGAATGACCAATGGGTTCATTCATAGCCATTTGAGGGGTGAGTTAATTTTTACTGAATTATGGTTTCTCTTACATTTTGATTATTTGTAGTATTGCCACACACAAAAATATAGAGGCGATAGATTCCACTCTGTGACAATGATTCTACGCGATCTTTATTTACTGTTTAATAAAATTTTACCTAAATTATTAACGGTATAAAACGCGGGTTCTATGTTTTCTGGCAACAATTTAGCTATTTTTGATGAAGTGTCTCCTAAATAAATGATTTTACGCCAGTTTTTAATGTTATAATTTCTTTGTTCTTCTCCCGAAAAAGTGTTGTTTACTTTTAGTTTTTTTTAAAACTTATTTTCGTTTAAGCAAGTTAATAACTACATCGGTGCTGTCCGATGTATCTATCGCCTCTCTTGTGGAGACTGCCAAGCTTCTTATGTAGGGCAGACAGGTAGAAACTTTAATATTAGAATTAAAGAGCATATAAGGTGTCGAAAAGTAACAATTTTTCAGAGTAAAATTAAAATAATTTGTACTTAAGCAAGCATTTGTCAAAGTAAGTCTGTCGGATGCCTCTTGAAAGAGACGAAACACGTGTCAGAGTTTGTAGCAAAATAAGTGAAATAATTTTCGCCATCATCAGAACTAGTTCTTCTGTTAGTCTGTCTAGTTAGTTCTGACGATGGCGAAAGCCGAAATAGCTATCAACGTATAACATATATAAAAAACTGTAGAACTGAAATACTAAGATATTTTTACCCTATTAAAATGGAGTTCTACCAAGTAAATGCCAAATCAATAAATAATCTGAGTTATGTTTAATTTTATATTAAAATAAACTTCCACAGAGTTACCGCCGAATCCATCGAAAGTAATAAATCACATACTTTTTTACAATCTTCCAAAGTATTTAATAGAAAAAAAATATATATTTTGTAAAGTGAGAAAACGTTATAGAATCGCCATCCACAAGTCACCCTTTCTTATTCCACACTTTGGAAAACGCTGATCCAAGCGGACAGTGACAGAATGTTACAGTGCACATACGAATTAAATTAATGACAAATATATACGAAACAATAGACAACACTTGGCCAGCGTTGTCCAAATCTAGGTAACGTTACGTGTAAAGGTTAAAAGTACTTGGTAAAATGTGCTACTTGTAGGGCTAGGACTAACAGATCCGGTTACTCATAATTGCCAGTCCTCATTAAATGATAATAAATAACATAATGCGTATTTATGATTACGCTTTAGGGGAATACAATTATCACATTAAATAAAGTAACATACGTGATTAGACAAGTGAATAAAATTGAAGTATATAAAGAAAATAATACAATAATTTATTGCCATGTATTTTGCAGTGAAAATTAAAACAAAATCACGACAGTTTACATTCATACAACTCCGAAAAACTGAAATTAGCGTTAATTAATAACGGTGTTACATATGAATAGAAGAAATAAAAAAAAAGTCACTAATTACTCCCTCCATAGTAACATTTCGTCACAAAATAATTGACCCCCCTTGTCCTAATAAAATCTCATTTTTTTTAAATTTCCTCGATTTTGTTTACCTTAAGCCTCACCTTGGCTTCAACACCTTAAACCCGTTGACAGCTAGAAAAAAATAACGTTTTTTGTCCTGTAAGCTAGCAATTTTCTAAAAACTAATAAAGGAAAACTTAATACTTATTCATTTTGCGAGTCCTTAAGAGATGTCGAACCCTTTTGCAATTATGCAAACTCTAAAAAAATATTTATTGACGTCGTAATAATGACAACACACTGGTGGGTAGCGTGTGTGGTTAGTAGGTATGCGACACACCGGTGGGTCGTTAGCTTTAGAGTGGTTAAATATAGTACAAGCCTTTTTGAGGGCTTATTTTATGATGAGAAATTTCTTAATTAATACTTGCTTCCCTAAGTCACAAAACACAGAACTTTACCGACCATCTTCCCTTCTGCTCCATCATATACGGATTATCCCTCATTTAAACTTTTTTCTAGATGTTATTAAGGGTTAAAGAAGCTGGTGAAAGCATTGAAAAGAATACATTAACCGCAAAGATTAAAAATAAAATAAATATTAATAAAAAAAATTACCCGATCCACTGGTAAAAAATAAAAATATTAATAAAAAAAAACAACTATAAGTAAGTACATACTGTGAACACACTGAAGGTTATATTTATTTGCAAACACTTATACAAAACATTAATTACTTATGTAAAAAATTCTTATTGAAAAGCACGTTTCGCATTTTTGTATTTGAAAATTCATGTGTTATGATCATGTTCACATGAACATATCCTTCCGTCTTATGCATATGTGTGAGAAAAACAATTTTAGAATATAAAAAATCAACCGCAAGCAATCCATTACATTATTAACGCAGTAAAAAAAGCAAATTTATCGACAGATAATATGGTGTCTACACTGCACGCAATATTCCATGAAACAAGTTCTTGCATAATAAATAAATGATATGGAAGATGTCACGAGTAGTGGAAACTTGGAAGTGTCGAGAAAATCTTTTAAGCATAACAAAATGTCATTAATTTGCATTTAAAAAAAACAACACTTTGTGTGCCAATTCCACATTGTTTATTTAAGATCAGGACCAGTTTCATTGATCACGAGCATAAGTATTGATGGATTGATCAACTGCTTGGATGACCGAAATTGATCTTTATTAGCCAGTTAGCTGCCGTAGATAATTAATAGTAATTACCTAGTACGCAGCGGTGGGCTGCCAAAATCTTAACAAAGGGCTCGGTAAATGTCAGCCAAAACGCCTACACATTATAGATCAGTGTTTCTCAACCTTTTTGGGCCCGTGGCCCCTTTTGAGTATTATTTTTCTGTGACCCCCCATATATGTTTTGCACTACTGAAGTATAAGTCTTATAAGGAATTTTGTGACCCGAAAGGAAACCCCATTTTTTTTTAGGTCTTCCCAGAATTTGAAATTCAAAATCCCAGAAATTTGCGGATATCCCAAAATGAATGTCGTGAGACTTTTTTTTAGGTCTTCTTAAATATTCCAATTTCTAAAACAACAATGCACGGATTTCGAAAATTTGCCCGTGGCCCCCCACCCAATTGTACTGTGGCTATCCTAAAAAAAACCCCCGAGGCCTATTTCAAATTAAATACACACTTGTTCAAGTTTGAATCCTTTTTAGTATTTTATATTAAAATTGAAAAATATTGATGCAATATGTTTACTTTTGAACATTTCAAAATCAACAAGGCAATGGAAAAAACAGTAATCCTGCATTCAAGAAACATGATTATTTTTTCATTAAAATGGCGTCGTAGAAAGATAAAACTTAGACGGCCGTGACATTTATAGTAACGCTAAATGATCATAATGTCGTGGAGCTCTATAAATATATGCACATCTGAATTATTCAGGCAATTTGAATTTTCAAATGGATACTTTTCTAATGTAAAATATATTTTTTGGATGTCGGTATATGGTGGATTTAAAATTTAGATGGATAATTATTGGATGTATCCATAGGGATCGGAAAACTATAAGTGGTATTTAATACCCGTTAATAAATTTCTAAATACATATCGACTGTGGAAAGGAAAAAGGACGTAACCCACAAATATCAAATTTTACAGGAGGCGCTAAAAACATACTTTCATGATTTTGTGACATATGCAAATTATGAATTATACACAACCTTGAAGTGCACGGATACTTCTAAATTGGTGTTTAATTGACATAACCTAATATTAATTAAAGAAATTATGCAGGAAAAATCTTTATTTCAATGTTTTTTCTTGGTTTTAATTTTTTACAAGGTCATCTTTTTCAAACTTAAAAGCTAAATTTAGATACTTATTCGGCATTTTTAGCTTCCATCCTTTTGATAGAATGTGTGTCAAGTTGTATACATTGTGATTATCGAAAAAAGCTGTTTTGGAAAATTGAGGGTTACGTCCTTTTTCCTTTCCAAAGTCGATATATTTAATAAAACATACAAAGGAAGCTTCGGCGAGGGTTTTGTTTTTATTAAATAATCATTAATGTTTTGGCACCATTTAAAACATTTTAGATTACATTTTAGACATTTAAAAAAAACATGTAGAAGTTATAGATTAATATTCGTCTCATTTTAAATGTTTTAAGTATTTTTTTTAATTGTTGAAATGAAAAGATTTAAGTATAAGAAGAAGGAACGCAAAGTTAATATGGGAAAATATTGTGAGATACGGTTTCAAGACAAATTTTGCATAAAATCTTTATGCCAACATTTTATTGTTTGTGTTAATTTGGGTACTCCTAATAATCAAACTGCCTCCCACTAGCTGTACTTTTTATGACGAGTTTTCCGCTAACCAAAACTGTGTCGTTAGTTATTATTTATTTTGAAGGCAAGTTAGTTTACTAATTAAATCAATGTTTAAAACGTTAGCGAGGACTTTAAAAGTAAAAGAAAGAGGAAAAATATTAGGTATGTCAGTCTCTTTTGATCTTAGATGACTAGGTAAAGATTCTCAATGATATAAACTAGGAATCAAACGTTTTTAATTATGGACAAGACTATCAAGCTATCGTCTATTATTTGGCTTCTCAGTATATATACTCTTTATGTAATTCATGCTTGAAAATGACCGCCAGCATACAGAACACAATAGAAAATAATTTCACATCCAAAATGATTGAATGCCGCTTGAGTGTGTTGGCTAGACCAGAGCTTCCCAACTATAGGGCCGCGGATCCTGGGGGTCTGCGAAAATTTTAATTTTTGAACATTCTATAAAATATGAACATGTCAAATAATAAAAAAATCGGGGTTTCGCAATTGTTTTCTGATTTAGGGGTCCGTGGCATGAAAAAGGTTGGGAAGCACTGGACAAGACCAAGGGTGGCTACATTTCTTATTCGAGGATTCACTAGTTGATAAAATTATTGAGGGTAATCGACTGATATCGCTTTTACCAATAAAAACCCGTTTTATAGGTCCGCGATTGATCAAACATAAATTCGCGATCGACGCACTGGCAATACCTGGACTTGACCCTACGAATATTATTGTCCTTGTTTTTTTTTTTAATCCATGTCCACTCCAAATGTGGAGCATATGACGTCCTAATGAAGTTAGCACAACAGACGTTTTTCTTGGAAGAGAGTTTGGATAGAAACGATAGTGTTAGAACAAGACAACTGCTTAGCTCAGGCGTGGGAAACCTGCGGCCTTCTGGCAAATTCTGTAAATTTTTGTAAATTCCTGAGATTTTCGATGTCAAAATCCTTGGAAGACCTAAAAAAAAAAAAAGGTCCCACGCTGATAATTTTGGAAAAGCCGCAAATTTCTGGACTTTACAAATAAGCATGAATTTTTTCCGAACAAAGATTCCCTAGAAAAATGAATGCGGCCTTTAGATAAGAAAAGGTTCCCCACCCATTGCTTATCTAATAGCTCTCGCTGAGCCCCGATATTTAACGATTGGAAGGATGGTAGGAATTTTTTTTTAAACATCCATGCCTTTGAAGAGAAACTGAATCCGACGATGTTGACCATTTTGCTACGGACCCGACCGTTTATAAATAAAAATCTTTTCGCAATATAGTGACGAGAAAAATTCAATGTATTCATAAAATAGTATTAATTACCTATTAATATTTAACATGGACAGTTAGAAAAGACATTGGCTAAAAGCAAAGGGCAAAGCATGTTAACGGCTTTTGTTGTTAACAAGAAAACGAAATGTCATTGTTATGCCTTTAATCTGATATGGCCTAAGTGAAACATGGCGTGTAGTGCTAATAAATTATGAAACGATATTCAATACATTTTATTCTATTTAAATACATTTTGCGACTGAGACAAGAATTCCAATGCTCAACAAGAATGAGATCCTTTTCAATCGACACTGATATAATATTACGTGAGTTAATTTACAGCGGAAAAAAAATATTTTGACAGTAATATTGACAGTTTTTTTGCTGTCCATTTTTTTAAGTTGTAGTTAGACTGTTAAATAATTAACCATCGAGTTACTAGCAAGTTGAATTTACATTGCAAAAATCTTTTAATTCCAACCATTTGTTAAATACCGTTAATATCTTACTGATATATATTTATTTAATTAATTAACATTGCGTAATAAAGTTGATAAATTATAAATTTAAAACATTTACAATGGAGAAAAAAAAACAACAGTACAATTTAATATTAAAAGCAGTAGAAAAATGGCAAGGAAGTCAACTGAGTAAGCTCCGACGAATTCTACTTTAAACATTAATAAATTATAATAAAAATATTTTTTAAAAATTAGCTTTTATTTAAATGTATGTACAAAAAAGATAAAAATAATTCCGATATTTATTCCCTTAAAATAATTCCCTCGTCTAAGCAAAATCCTGACCACATGACACTCTTCAGTACAGTAAGTCGGATCGTTGACTCTCCAGAGAATTGGGAAACAAACGATCTCTCACATTCTACTATCGCTAGTAGTCGACGGTAGATTAGAGTTATTAATTTCGGAATAATTGTCTCATATGACTAAAAGTAAAAGCGCGCGGGCAAAATATTTATCTAAGGCTTAATGTACAATATATGCAAGTGGCATCCCCATTGGCAGGCTGGTTCTACACCTTGAGAGAACAAACAATTGTCGACGATTTCTCAAAAAATAATCAGTAACATTTAGTAATCTTCAATGATACCTTAATAAATTTAAAGCCAAACGGCCAATCAATTTATTAGGGTACTCTGGTAAAAGTGTGGTCAAAATGGTGTGCTGTGACTGTTTTACGGAAAAGTGTGTGAAAGATTAATAGCATATTTTGTCCGTACGATGTCGTCCTGGTACAATTATAAAGGCGTTTATAATAAGGTAAGGTATAAACAATGAAAATCTGTGATTGGACACGTTGCGTGTGATTCCGTTCGCGGTTTTATGGTCACAGCTGCATTATTCTGTCAAAATGGTGGTGATTTATTTGCATCGGGTTGCATAAGTTATGATTTTTATAACCTCGTCACTTGTGATCGTATTGAATGGGTTACAAAAAGTTCGTAAAGGCAGTCACGATTTCGTACATTTTTGAACATAGCCCGAGTATTATTGTCCATATTCAGGCTTAATTGAACACGCTAGCTCATTACTAGACAATTTATTATATTAATTTGTAAAAATAATGAGCCACATAATAATAGTAAATGAAGAAATATCCATTAATATTATCTACAAGTGCCGACGGCAAAAAATCGTATAATTGCGAGAGGTCTATGAAACTCACTTAGCAATACGGTGAATGTAGGAGTAAATTTCAACTAGAAAAAAGCTTTTAATGCAATTTAAAAATTGTAATTCAAAAAAAGTACAACAAAACCATTTGAAGGGAAATTACTTAAAATGAAATATAATTATTTTGACAAGTTGTAAGTACATATATAATATGTTAAAAAATATTTACTGTTACAAAAAGAAACTAAAATCTATATTGCTCTAGTCATATTTTTACTGTTTCGTGAATAAACAGAACATTTCAAAACATAAAAAGACAATTGAGTCGTCTGGTATCAAAAGCAGAACTGTCCTATACATGATGTATGAAACAGTCTGCTTTTGATACCAGACGACTCAATTCAGAACACGTTAAAAATTAAAAATATATTTTTTTCGTACCTTTTGACTAAATTCCTCGAATCTGACAACACTGTCAATAGTTTGTATCATTTGTATTTGTTTTGACTATAAATAATATGCCTACATTTTTAAACATCCCTTAATTGTGGGGCTATAATACAAAACGTACTATTCCCAAAATGAGCGATATTGAGTTAGGTAAGCAGATAGGGTAATTCAAGCCTAAGAAATCGACAGGTTCTATAAGTTTTAATATAAAATGTCTAAAACATTGTCGTTTTCCAATTGGAAAGTTTCCAAATGTTATTTTGTTTGTGTTATTCGTTATAGTTTTTTATAACTCTACTGAAATGTTTGATTTTTGAAAATAGTACGTTTTGCATTATAGCCCCACAATTATGGAATTTTCGCTAACCCAGAAAGGGAAGCAAATCATACTGTATGAAGGTTATTAATATAACCGAGTATAAGGAAAACTGCTTCTCTCTATTTTCACGTTATTAATTAAACAAAAATAACACCCAACGGGGACGAACAGAATCGAACCGTAGTGCCAGAAGTGCTATACCATTGGGTTCGGTAACTTGTTCTGAATTTTTAATTTGTTCTGTTATGCAATGTTCTGTTTTATTCAGTTAAATCGATACGAAACTAGTATTAATCCACGCAATATAAAACGGTTTCAAAATAATTGAAACTATCTTCCATTTTTCGACGTCCGCCGTATTTTTTTACACGGTTGCTGTGCATAAAAACATAGTGTACATAAATAAAAATAACGCTATTTATAATAAGATAAGAAAAATAACTAAGTATTTAGTGCCGCAACTAACAGCAATGTATAACAATCATGCGATATCGCTATCGACTATAGCAGTGCTTCCAAAGCGGAGGTCCACAGGTTTTAAGTAGATATAAAGAAGCCAATGTTAAATATATTTTCTACCGGTTTAACCCGTCCTAATTGATGCAACTCATTAGTTAATCATTTTAATGTAAATGTCATTTGTATTACCATTATCGTTTGTTTTTTTTTCTATCATCCCCTCCTTGCCTCCAATTTTTATTTTATTTTTATTATAATATATCAGAATAGTAAAATTAAAATCATTCGTACATAAGCAAGCATTTGCGAATGTAGTTGTCTGAGGATGCGAAATACGTGTCACAGTTTGTAGCACAATACGTGGAATAAGTTATTTTATTTTATATTAGTTGTAAAGAAATTTTAAAAAAACAACTATTGTATAACAAGACTAAGTAACGATGGGTTGGTATAAAAAATATATCATAAAATGCGGTAACAAATCCCAACAGCTGTTTTAAAGTTCGGTCTCTGTTTATATTATTATAATGAATTTTCAAGTCGGTGTTAATAAATGCAGCGATCTGTCACAGAATGCATTCGCGAATTGCATTTAGGTAGCTGCCTTGACTCAGTTGCATTTCCGAGAATCGGCACTCGGTCGATGCGGTACTTGTTATAATTTATAAATACTTATTCCTTCTTTTATTAGGCGCCGCGGCCATAATACATACGTGCTTGATGGCATGGCAAGCACTGGGTAATTATAATTATTTTACAATGAATGAATGGCATTAATGACACCTCTTCCCTCACTGACTGATGTATAATACCTACACAGTTCAATTTTACAATGTAAATTAACGCGTGTTTTGATTCACGCGTGAAATATTTGATTTAACATTGTTTTTTATAATAAATTTAAAAAATACTAAATATTGACGAAAAAATCGAGTGTAGCTTTCTCTAATTATAATTTAATATATATTATATTACGTAGCAGTGATTTACAACAAAGTTATTAAAGATTAAAAAAAAATGTTAGAACTCAGTAGTTTTTATAAATATGTACAGACAAATATAGTGGTCTATATCAGGGTTTCTCAACAGAGAGCCACAGTGCAGTTTAGGGGGGGGCCACGGGCAAATTTTCCGGAATCCGTTAATTGTTGTGTTTTAGAAATTGGAATGTCTTAAAAAACGTCTCGCGGTGTTCATTTTGGGAAATTTGCAAATAATTTGCGAAAATACGTGAAAACCTACAAAAAAAGTCTCGTGTTCTTTTGTTTTGGGCCCAAAATTCAGGTATGGGGGAAACAGAAAAATAAGACACTCAAAACGGGCCACGTACCCAAAAACGTTGAGAAATACTGGTCTATTAAGTCTGTAAGTATTTCTAGCAAAACAACTTACTATTTTTTTCAAAAGCAACACATTTAATATGAGAAATATAATATATTTACAAGAATGTAATAAATGTAGTGATGGGAGGTTTCTTAAATAAATTTCATATTTTAAAATAGTATTTTATGTCGAGATGAAATTAGTAGTTAAAAATTAAAAGCTCACAATGTTTACAAGCATTCATTGTAAATTGTAATAGATATTAAAAAAATGAGCTTTCATTTCCTTGAAAGTTTCAGTGTTATCAGATATACCCCGACTCGTAAGTTTCAATTTTGGGTACGAATCCAAATTTGTATTTGACTTGTTAATTTTGTTAACTACAACATACTTAGTATATGATTTATGCTGGTTTTATTTTCTCCAGGGGGCTATGAAGTCACGAGTCGGAAAAATCGGAGAAAAACATGTCAGATATTAAATAATTATTAGTCTGATCATCATATTGATTGGTGAAATTGACAAGAATTATTCTAGTAACTAAAAGGATCTGATGTTACACATACATACATATATGATGCAGCGGTGGGCTGCCAATACGTTAACAAGGGACTCGTTTAATTTCAAAACAAATCTCGGTGTTCTGGGGAAGAAGTGATTTTTTTTCACTCGTATGAAAGTATATGCAATATTTAAATGAGCAATCGATTGTTACATTTATAATATGTAACCATATGCAATTTACTGTAAACGTATCAATGTAAATGGCTAAAAATGTACTACTGTGTATACTGAAACTGTTGTTTATATAAGCCAGAAATTGCAGATGTATAGCATTTTGATCTGAGAATATTGTTTTCTTTTAAATTAGAGGGGAAAAATCAATCCGAAGTCGGTTTTATATTCCACAAGCCAGATTTTCACAATCAATTTTATTACGTACTTTGACGTACATTTTGTGTAAAATTTCAAACTTTTATATACATATATATTACTAAGGAATACTTAAATATTACGACTGTTGAATTTGTTTCAGTTTAAAAGCTACAAACACCCGTTTTCGAACAATATGGTACTGGTTAGTTTAAGTGGTTTATAATAATTTAATGTCTTGAAAAAGTTACTTCAATTCTGTCTTAACTCATTGGCATCGGATGACTCGTATACGAGTCTTTTCGCCGGTCTGACTGACGCGTTGAAATATATACATCCAATGCGACAAATGTTTTAGATTCTCTACAGAGATGGCGTAACAAATGTTTGATGCATCATTTAAAAAATAAAATATTAAAATATATGCACAAATATTTTTTTTATTCGGTGATTTCGGCGATGAAAAATCAGCAGACAGTTAAAATATAACTTAAAAAGATAGGCCACCAAAATATAAGCAATTGTAGGCTAAAAATAAACTTTTATATTTTCTAATTCTGTTGTGAAATAAAATAAACAGGAGCACATCTATATTTGGCTTGTTATTTATTACTTTTCCGATAAAATGTATAATTCTATATCAAATAACCGATTTTCTATCTTAAAAAATACAAAAGGTTGAGTATCACAAATAAAAGCAGGCTAAAATATATAAATTATTATGCAACAAAGTGTTGTACAACTGGTGTCCAAATTATTTTTTAAAATGTCATACAGTTTTAAAGTTATACTTTTTTTACGAAAGTACCTAGTTTTTTGCACAATTTCGCAAAAATGCCCCGTAACCAGGTCGGCTTTCAGGTAAAAATGCCCCGATACGAATGAGTTAATTAATGTTTCTTATTAGTTGAAAAACAATTGTTCTCCTTGATGAGTCGTGAGGGCATAACAAGTTAAAAATGCAAACAATGTAAGGAAAATAAAAACATGTTTAATGGCCCTTTGTTACATACTATTTATTTTAATTGTTTCCCAGGCCATGGCGCATTTAAGTTTCAATGTTACTTAAATTAACGATAGGAAGGATATAATTTATATAATAAAGGGACAAACTAGGTCTATTTGTTTGACACCGAATCGTTGAAATTATATTTCAGAATTGCAAAGAATGACGTGTAAAATTAAATGTTATACTGGTAACTTGAATAGTAAATGATTTATTCGTAAAATAGCTGAAAGGAATAAAATCGACCCATAATAGGCAGAATTTTTTAGAAGCTTTTTTTAAAAAATCACTCGTACCAAATTCGATAATGGAATTCCTAAAATGCGGTAAGTAAATAATAATATACGGGCAATGCCTATCCTAATATTATACTGACTACTTTCAGTTATCTAGATCAGCGTTCCTCAACTGGGGTCTACGTGGAATAAACGATAACATGTCACAACGCTAAAATGCACAGGCCCTAAATAGTATCAATATGAGATAACGTTCTAAGTTTTTTGTCGCTGTCCTAGGCGATATTGGACAATTATTGGTTTAAAACGCAATCTACCCAATTGTGTCGGTTAAGATCTTTTGCCGAATATTAGATATTATCATTCACATACGAAGTTAAGTTTGTAACATTATCGATGAATACAATTTAAAATGGTTACCTGCAGAAGGACACCGCGTCCTCTAAAAATGTATTGAAGTATTCATTGTTCTATGTTGTGATATAATATTTGCTTCCATCATCCGATTCTATCACTACACAATAATATATTATATTTTAAAACAGTGAGAAAATTATAAGCCTTATAATTAAAGAATTAAAGGTGGAAATTCTGACGGAATAATTTAAAATAGTGCTTCCCAACTGGGGTCCGTAGACCCTAGAGGTTCGGATGTTTTCGGTTAATTTGATTGAAACAGTATTCAATCAAAAAAGTATTTCAGAATTTTGGATATGGCGACATCAAGAATATCCATATATTGCAAAAAAAACCTTGGTAATCATATTCCTTTTGCGACATATCTTTGTGAAACAGCATTATAGTCATTACGTGTACTAAAAAATAAGCACAGATAATGCCTTTATACTAAACATCTAAGGATTTTAGACATTCAACAAGATATTGATTTTAAGTATAAAAAAAACATGCAACCGTGTCTATCTCATTAAATTGTTTTTATAAACTTTATAAAAAAAGTATTAATAGTAACAATTTATGCCAAATAAAGATGTAGACGGCTAAAATATTTATTTTTCGAGGGGTCCGTGGATTAATTTTTCAGATTTAGGGGTCCATGGAATGAAAAAGTTCGGGAAGCATGGATTTAAATAGTAAAAAAACGTATCAGTATGACAGGTGGAGTCGGACTCATAGTTAACACTGTAAAATGTAACCGAGATTGCACTTAAAACTATAATCTATGACGTCGCACAATAAAAAATATGTATATTATTAGATAATAGATAGGATTAATAAAAACACAACATTCCTTTGTACTTTATTCCACTTTATTTAAAAGTTCAGGAACGGTTTCGCTCATTGCGAGCATTGTCAAATGATTTTCTAGGATGACTAGAATTTTCAGGCGCATGGTAAAAAAAATATTTAAGACATTGTCACCTTCTTCAAATTAATGCTTTAGGTATATTGATAATTTATGACTTCTTTGTTATTTTTTTTTTAATCATTGATATTAAAAAATAATTTTGCACCTTAATAAGTAATGCTGCCAGATAGATTACTACACACGGTATGTTATTAAACGAAGCATTAAACTCGGAATATAGTCAATTTAATGGATACTTTTATAGTATTTTCAAATAAAATTGAATCCGCTTTCTCAAGCTTCCTTTCTCGTTCATAATGCATGCTTCTCAAAGAGGTTATATAAAAATAAAATTAATAAAATTATAATAAACTGTCTTTTTTTGTATCCTTTCATTTTATCTTTGAAATAATAAAATTTTAATTAAACGTTACTCCATGACATTATTTATTTTCTTTCAATTACTGTCGAATATTTAATTTAAATAGTTTTTTCTTAACAAATTCAATATGAATAAATATAATTAATAAATTGGCAGTAATAAAATAGCCTTAATGTGTTGGGTTAACTACAAATTTAATTATTCAATAAATCCTTCGTTTAGCAAATCTCAAGAAATACCTTTATTCATTCGCGTAAGGGATTAAAAAAAACAGGCTTATTTTACATATAAGCTGGAGTTTTGCTTGTAATAAATTCATGTCAACATTGTAAATATAATAAATATTATTATTATCTATCCGACCCGGCATCCGGTCGTTATAAATAGGCGGATTTAGTTATTTAATGAATAATATCAGATAAAAGAATTACAGTTATGAAATATGTGTATGTTAGCAGGAATTAATGCGACGGAAATCATTTTTTTTCCTTTCTCCGTGAAATATTGTTTTAAAATGAATATTTCTATCCTTTTTATGCATCTGCAGCTAACTGGATTATGACGGTAGTCTGTCATTTATATATTGGCGAGTTCAGCAAAATAGCATTAATTATTAAATCTCTTAAGAGATGGTGGTGTAGCAAAAATGGATGATGTAGAACTAATAAAGTTGTTCGTTTGAAATAGTACTTACTTCTGAAGTTGGTATACCTGCATTAAACATCATTTTAATTCTTAAGATACTGAAAGTAGTGCATTATAAGAAGCGGAAACAACTGATAAGAAATGTTGCCAGGTATGCAAACTTTAGTAGTTATTTAACAATCGAACGTATTTTTTTATTCTAGCTGACCATTCACAATAACAAAGTATAAACTAATTATTTTTGATAAACATAAATAAGTTGGTAGAGAACTGACTTAATGCAATTTCTTACTCCAAACGTATGATTCGTGGACGAATAATTTCGTTTTTAACGCATTATTTTAGATGTAAAATGACTGGATTTAAGTCATAAATCAATCAATATTATTAGCGATTTAAATATTTATTTTAGAATATATTATAAACATAAATCATTAATATGTACTTATGTTTTAATAAAAATATGTAGTATATTTATGTATGCATTCGACTATAGAAATGCAATAGAACGTAACTCGAACAAAAGTGCACGAAGACTGACTGGTTGTTCATTTACTCAGTATAATATAAATTTAATAAACTTATTGAGAAAAATCTGATCGCAATTTTCACCTGCCTTTCTATTTTCAAGCGTAAAAGATATATATTTAGATAATTAGTCGGCATTTTAAGCTTACATTATTTTGATAGAACGTGTATTATGTTGAATTGTATAAGGCATATTGTTATTATCTTAAAAAAAAAGTGGGTTACGTCCTCTTGGCTTTCTTAAATCGATATTAAAAGACCAGAGGCGTTTTCAAAACATGCTTTGATATTACATATTTGTAAATACTAACGGAAATATATTTAAAAAAATAAGTTACTAAGCTCAAGTTCATCTGTGACAAAAATTGTGTGAATGTACATAATTTGAACGATTCAAATTTAAATGACTTTGGGGGTTCATACAATATTTGGTAAATATTACTTTCACACACTTATTTTATCTTCAGTTTCGCGTCATATATAAGGTAGGCGAGGTGTGAATACACACATATACAATATTGTGTTATATTTAAAAAAAAATGTTTTTCTAGATACAAATATATAGATGTGAATCCTCTTAAAATGGAGATGGGAAAATATTTCATACGTCTGAATTAACAATTCCAGTATTGAATTTTTTTTTTTAATACCGAAATACCGAAAATTTCGCATTTTTTAAAACGGTAATGAAAATCAACTAAAACCGAATTTCTGTTGTATAAGAATCATCATATATATTAATAATACTTAATTTGTTTGCGATTAATCACAATGTTTTAAATCTGTTTAGAGTTATGTCAATTCAGAATTGATGAGCATTTTCCTTCAATGGTGTACTTATTGTTATTTTAATAAAAATAGTAAGTTATTAATGAAAAGCAACCCTTAATATAAAATGATACATTCTTTCATTCTCCATCATATACGATATATCGAAATAGCGATTTTGATTTACTCGCCCGGTATTACGATTCCAGTTACCTTTTGTCTGTAATACCAGTGTTGATGTATTCAATAATAAAGTTTTGTAAAATAAAATCGATCATGTTTTACGCTACAATCTAAACAATGGTTTACAACGAAAATCAAATCGAGACAGTATTGAAGTAAAGTTAATGGATATATCTAGGAAAATAGTTGTTGGCATTATTAATCAAATATTACAAACGATAAATTAATTAATTTATAAATAATGAATTTATTCAAACATATTTCGTGCATTTACCTAATACCATTTTAAATTTTCAATATCAACAAACTCTTGTTCAATAATATATTTACAAATATTACCTATTGAGGAAAATACTTAACACAAATATTTAAAATGTTTATGAATTCATTTGAATTTATATATTTGTTATGTTCTTGGCATTAATTGAACTTTATCAAAGGGTTGTGAAGTTTTGATGAAGATTATATAATTAAGATATAAGTAAACATTGGTAATTATATTATTAAAATAACTATAACTATAACTAGCAGCCTCGTTATAAAGAGAAAACCATGTAATTAAAATTGATTATCTTACCTTTCAAATATGCACCCGCAGGCTGATTTTGCAAAATTATCTCCAAAAAATCAGTAGATATTCTATATACGGCGGATAACTTTTAATACAATCACAATGCACATAACAATTATTTTTTTATAAACACTAAATGTTTAAATAACTAATTATATTTAAAAGTTAGAGAAAGTCGTTTTGTTGAGCCCGTGTTGAATTTGAAAATTGTTCGAATGGGAAAATGTACGTCGGCCGGCGGAAAATTCGACGTTTTGTTTACGCTCGGTAGGGTAAACGCCGAGCTGTTTGGGCCGGCAGTATAACACACGCCCACGCAGCGGGAATTTACGAATGAAAATAATGTATAATAGCGTTGCTACGTTGCCGATGCGGAGGATATAACACGATCTGTCACTAACCGGGCAAATGCCCAAGAAAAACCACCTGTTTTCCACGTACAGTCCGCCAAAAAACAACTGTTTATCAAATAACTAAATGGCACACACGAAACTGGCGAAATTTGCTGAGGTTTATCGCTTAATCCGCGTCTTATTATTGTCCTTGAAACGGTCTGTCCTTGATCTGCGTTGTTTACGGTATCACCGGGACACTGGGAATAGTTTCTGTCACTGTTTTTCTGCAGGCAATGTCCGTTCACTTCAAATGTAGGTGTCACAATATACAACCGCCAAAATAAGTGCGACAGTCTGTGTATGTAGTGAAATATCGCGCTGGATACGGTTTTGATGAAGACCTCCTTCTTGTTCGACCAACTCCGCGAAGTTTCAAAAAGATCAAAGCATTTTCCCGCGAATTTCAAGGAAACGGTTAAATTATTTCTGATCATATGCATTTCATACGTGTGCATAACAATATATATTATTTTCGCGACCCGTTGTAGTCTGCTCTCGTTAAATCATGCGAGATATCCGCGAGTTCGTTTAATTAATGTTTAATCGGTGCCGCTTAAATTAATAATAAGATAATATATTTTAACAATATGTACAACGGTCGAAGTGCTCGGCTGACGTTACCACCGACATGCCAAATTCAAAATGGACTAGCTCACATGGGACTCGTACGCGTTGCGATCAAAACATCGCGGATCCAATGGCCCGCTTGATAGCTTAAAATAGCCATGACTTCATTTTATTCACCGGCGATTGGTTGGTTATGATGTCATAAAGCTCAGCAATTGGTGGAAATTATTCGATAGCGTATTGCTAAACTCAGTTACAATCGGCACTTCATATAAAATTTGTCTAAAGTTTAATCAAATAATTATAAAAAATATTCAACACAAAATAAAAAAATAAATGCAAACAAAAAATATTCTCATAGTGATTCTTTTGTGATTTAATATATAATAATGTCGACCAAAAAATATAAAAATAATGTTTTTCAGTGAAAAGCCGTTGCAAAAAAATGTAAATAAAAGTTTAATCATTTAATCAATCAACTAGCAACATTTCAAAACACAAAAACAATTGTATTTATTCATTTTGATTTTAACATCTAAGTAATGCGTATTACCCGATATTTTCTCATTTACGTTCCTAATCACCGAACTGCACGATTCTGTTGTATATACTTACAAACGGAACAACGTGTCATTTTTAATTATGTATCAACAGTATCTAGAACCATTAACATTTTCTTTTTCTCATATGTATAAAGTCAAATAAAATATTTCATTAATCCTTTTTTTATATTTGACATCCATTTTAGTAGAAGTTAATCGCATAAATTGAGTGTTGATCATTTTTAGCAATATTTTTTTTATTTACATTTAGAAATTGTGTGCCAAATGTAGACTAAGTTTTATCAATACTTTCCATAACAAGTCACGAACAAAGACACTCCGCAAACTGCGCAGCAAGATGTAGAGCGTTTTGCGTGTAATTTTTGCCAGGCGCCCACCGCTCGGAGCGCTAGGCACAGCATAGTAATTTATTTTATATGGAATGCTAGCGTTATAAAATTCGATCAATTTAGATTGGGTAGGGTCAGGTTTTTATACACTCCGATAAGGAGCTTTGTCGGCCAAATAGATTTTGCTTGTAAACAAAATTGTATCGTTATTATTAGTATTTATCAAGCTCTAATGGCGATTATTTTCATATCATTTGAAATAAATTAGTTGTGTTTTGTGTGTCCCGGCTTTTGATAATGTTTCGAAACGTCGTGGCAACACATTTTAAGTACTTTTAACATGGCAACGTCACGGATACAAAAGTAGGCAAATGTATGAATTATTCAAAGCATCGCGAATTTTACAGAAATTTTGAATAAAAGAATTGTATTATTGTTGATGCTTGGAACCGCTATAGATTTGACATATTAAAACAATGCAAACCATGATCGGTTTCGTATTATTATTAGGTATTGATATCAATATAGATTGCAATACATACCGGACGAATATATGAATATCGGTATTTCATATTAAATACTGGTATTGCATATTAATACATGCATTACAAAATTGTTTGAATGAAGTAAAAAAACCATCGACCAACAAAATATATCATAATTATATACGGGTCATTTTAATAGATAACTTTCTTAAAATAATAATACATCATTAAAAACATTATAGTGGTCTGGAGCAGGGGTAAAGAACCTTTTCTTCTCTAAAGGCAGCATTCATTTTTCTGATTCGACATAAGGCCGCAGTAAACATTGACTAAGGAATCTTTGGTCAGAAAAAAAATCAGCGTGGCACCTTTTTCTTTTTTTAGGTCTTTCAGAAATTTTGATTAGCCAAAAGGTCGCAGGTTCCCCACGCCTGGTCTGGAGCCTTTCAATACTGATACAACTCTTAGCAGATTTAAAATATTTCAATTTATCGTGAACAATTTCATTTATAATATGTGAAATATTCTACACATTTAAAATTATATTTCGGTCCACTTTTAATACCGAAATAGTGGCATTTTTTAAATTAAAAACCCGGGACTTTGATATTGAAAAAACACCATGAATACTTAGTTCCCGTACCAGTAGTAACGATCTCTGTATGTAGTATTATATTTAATTTAATTTCTCCAAATTACTTATTTCAAAATATCTGTAATCTTCTAAGTGCACTATAGTTTTAACACATAATAACGACGCTGAAATGGAATGGAATTGCTTTTAACTCTGAAAAAATGGGTTTTTAAAAAACTACCCCTTCATTGAAATGCATTAATAGAAAAAATAAACGCAAAAAAATACATTTCCTCTAATGGAGTATTGAAGTTTCTACAAAAATGATTTGAATAACAATTCAATAAAAAAAAACTTAAGCAATTTATCATTCCAAGCCAATTAATTAGTATTCTATCATCAATTTGTTAAATATTATTATATTGTTTTTTACCTAAGACCACTAAGTATATATTATCTAAATTTCGAATTATTTCATTCTACTATTTTATATGTTTATTTTTAATATTTTATACTCCCATATGCTTATACTAGCATAATAAGTAAAGCTACAGGTAACAGAAAAAGACAGAAATAAAAAAAAACATATTTTTATTATAAATTCTGGTTTTATTGAAAAATATTTTTTGAACAATATGTAGTTCGATTAGCAACAATATTAAATAGTAGAGAAACTCAATGAATATTGTAAAAAATAACTATGTATATTAAAATCAGAGTTTATTTTTCATTGATTAGATAGAACATGCCGTCGGTTGTTAACTAACTTTTGATTTATGATACATATTTGATAATATTTATTACACGTGCAGGGAAAATTTAGTAAAATATATTGACACCTTGCGAAGCGCTTTATCGAACTCAGTTATACCTGATGTTAAAATATAATAAGATCAGAGGTTTCCAACCTTTATGTTACTGCGCCTCCCTATGAAAAAAAAATCTTCGCGCCTCCCCATCCTTTATTTCATATAGTAATAAAGACACGTTTTAAAGGGTAAATACATATTTTGGACTGTTCGCGCCTACCTTTGCAATAGTCCACGCCTCCCCAGGGAAGTGCGCCTCCCAGGTTGGAAATCGCTGATTTAGATATTAAAGTAACTGAATATGTGCAAGTAAAAAATACAAATTAATTTAAAAATAATAAGTTAAATTTTCATCTTCATGTGTGTTTTAAATTTTTATAAAAATCAATCATCAGAAATATCATAGCTTTGATATATTACTCATATTTTTATATTGTAAAATGGAAATATTTTGAAATAATTGTAATGTTACTTATTTTAAACGCCAGTGAAGTAGGAAACAAATTATTATCTTTATTAACATATCCGGGTTCAATTCACGAATTTCCTCTTGAGCAAACCACGTCACCATCACATGCGAATACCTCGTAACCAAAGGACCTACCAGGTATTCGTTATGAAATATATTTACTTTTATTAATTCGCTTGATTTTATTTTTTCACCTATGTAGTATACATTACAGCGAGCATACTATAAACACAAACCGTGTAAAAGAAACATAAAGAAAACGAAGAAAATATTGTGAAATATGTTTTATTTTATTATTGATTACTCAGCATCTTTAGGTTCATCCTTGCACTTGAACGCCTGAAGATGCCGAATGGCTTTACTTTACACCAGCCATACTCAACCTTTTTTTCCTCCGGGCCGCATTCTGATATTTGCTTCTCTACGTGGGCCGCAACATATTTATGGTATACTCCTTTTTTTTAGCTCACGTCTTAGAGCCTACTGGGCCGCACATTAGGCCTTACTGGGCCGCATGCGGCCCGCGGTTGAGTATGGCTGCTTTACATTGTCCATTTCCAAATATAAATATATTTTAGTTGTTGTCCAAGA
The DNA here is from genome assembly GCA_031772345.1 of Himalopsyche anomala. NCBI lineage: Eukaryota > Metazoa > Arthropoda > Insecta > Trichoptera > Rhyacophilidae > Himalopsyche > Himalopsyche anomala. The sequence continues at coordinate 23,325,980 of CM062837.1, read as the reverse complement.
TTATATTGAAAAATCTAAAAAATAATTTGTATAAAAATGTATTTCTTCAGTGTTGTCGTCAATACTCAGAGTCAGTACCTATTGTAGTCTCAGTATGATTATTTATATACGAGCTAAAGCGCGCCCCGGTACTTTTTCTACTTTGTTCGAAAACATATTTTCATAAAGCATTATATCGAAAATTTGATTTTTCATCAGATTCTAATCACCGGTGTATTTTTATTTCATCATAGGAAGAATATTATTCTTCGTAACGGTTAAATTCAGTTACTTTGAAGTAATCCAAAATTATTTAAAACATCCTATGAATATATGTAAATCTGTAAAAATCTGTTATAGATCATCTTCAAGGGTCAAGCAAAAGAAGCCGTGACCAGGTACTTTTTAATTTAGTGATACGCCACTGGTTGTCGGCTAACAAAATTATAGTCTTGGTCCTTGGAAGCAAGTCTCAGGACCGGGAAGTGTCCACCACACACGCTGTGTTCGGTTCTTGTCCCAAAGAGCAAGAAACAAAAATCGCATCGGGTATCGAAAAACAATGTTGCCATTTAAGGCCATAAACACTTAAACAATTGATAATACCGGTTACATGATAACAAAATTTAAACACAATTAATTTAGCTACAAATTTTAAATATCTGCCAGTTTTCATCACAAAAGTGGTGGTGGAGCGTGTGACTATAAACCAGTGTTTCTCAACCTTTTTGGGAGCGTGGCCCCTTTTGAGTGTCTTTATTTTTCTGTGCCCCCCATACCATTGTTTTGTCTTCCCATGAAAATTATAATTTCAAAAACCCACCTTTTTTATAGCTCTTCCGAGATTTTCGAATCTAGAATGCCAGTAATTTATTTTATTTACGGATTTACAAAAAATAGCTGCGCGACGTCCGCCATTATGCTCTTCCCTGTATCGTTTTATAAATACCCGTGGCCCCCCTAAACTGTGTTGTGGCCCCCCAAAACAAAAATAAATCTCTGTGGCCCTCTGGGGGGGGCCACATGGCCCACCGTTGAGAAACTCTGCTATAAACCATACCGTATCAACATGTAAATCTGTGATACTATTGCGTAAACATACATACGAGCTATTGCTAGAAACCGTCATACATATTACTTTTTTGAACATGTTTATATTCTTCTTTCAGCCAGTGCTACAATCAAAAGTAATATAATATTCAAAGAGCTTAATTACAAGTGTCAAAAAATGGTAATATTAATAACGTACCGATTTTGCATAAAACTATATTAACGATGAGTCAGTCTTTTATATTAATTTGTTACATGCCCGGATTGTAATGTAGTTTTATATTATCTATTGTAGTAATAAATTTATTATTTAATTATACAAATGCAAATATTATAATATTATCTAAAGAGGGAAATGAAGTGATCGGTTGGTTACCAACAGTAGCTACGCATCTTAAATTAATATACTTTTTTGTGGGTATGATTCAATTATCATATTATGATATTTCATCAAGAATGATTTTTAAATTTAATTTTAACAATCGAGCATACATCCGCATCTACAATGTGATGGATGAACTGCGACCTGTTGTTGTTAAACAGAGTTGAAAAAAAAGACAATGATCTTTTGATGGAAATAAGTTGTAACTCTAATACTCATAAGTGCCATTTTTTTAATAGGATTGTAAGTGAAAATGGGCAGTAATAATAGTTAATATTAAGGTATTTTTTGTTAATACACCTTAACTTCGATTTGCGCGAAACGAGCAAAAGAATCTGCTGACAGATACAGGGCCGGCGCCACCATATAGTCGAAATATGCAACCGCCTATGGCGCAAACTATAAGAGGGGCGCAAAAAAAATCACGTAGAAAAACTTCTGTTGAGATACCTGCATTTGGACGTCATATGCTCCACACTGGGAGCGGACATGGATATATAGAAAATAATGTCTAATGATCCTGAATTGTTTTTTTCATTATTTCTAAAAAAATAGGATGATTTTTTAAAAAGGGGGCGCGCCAATAGCTGTTGCCTAGGGCGCCAAATAACTTCTCACCGGCACTGGATAAATATGACTGAAAGTTATGATTTTGAACAAATTATAAGGAAACAACCATAGCTATGGAGTCGTGTAAAAAAAGATGAGTCCGACTCCGACTACGAGGGACTCCGACTTCATTTTAACTTGTATATACATATGTATACCATCAGATCATCTTTAGTCAGCCAAGCATGAAATCTCAACACTTTTGACTATTTTGTTTGAATACACATCATTAAATACAGTAAGCCCCCCAATAATAAGCTCCCCGCTAATGAACCCCCCAATAGCATTTGCGGCAGGTTTTCCAATAATGAGTTAAGTCCCCCGAATAATGAAAAAAATAAAACTCCTAATTAGGCTTTCATAAAAATAGTTCATACAAATCTGTATTTAAAATACATATCTAAATTCACATGTCATGATAATGTGAACGACTTAAATAATTTTGAATACGTATATGCTTAAGTAATATACATATTTATGATCAATTAATTAATTAAAAAATAATATGTAATTCCGCATTTCAAATAAAAAAAATCAATTGAAAATCTTAACCCCGCAATAATGAGCCCCCCAGTAATGATCCCCCTATCTCTTCGTTATTGGGGGGCTTACTGTATATTTTTCAAAAAAAAATCGAGCCGCTCATTTTTCAATTCTTCGAACATTTAACCTCATATAAAGCGGATTTCCATTACACGACGTTTTCGTGGAAGCATACAGTCGTGTTGTCCGAGTGCATATTGGTAGATATTGATAGTGAGTGGCTAGAAACAATTTTTCAATTTTCACAAAATGAGCTCGAGTGAATCATGTGCTGCGGAAATACAATAAATACCTCGGCAATCGTTTTTCAAGGAAATCTATTATTTAATATCCACGTATGGTCTAATATGATGACGTTGAAGCTCTGTTTTTTTTATTTTTTTACCTGCGAATTTTGAAACGCCCTAATACAAGTTTTTTCAAAACCCCAGATGAGGATCGACGATGTTAGATTATGGAAGAAAAAATATTATTATTTATTTTATGATCCAGTCAGTGGTGAAGTGGTAAATAAATAGGTACCAGGTCGGTCATTGATTTCTTCCCCATTTTTATTTTGTTTTTTTTATATCCGTCTGAAGTTAGTTTTAACAATTACATCAATAAAAAAACGATTTTTAATATATATATGTATTTGAAAATTATGTTACAAGTCAAAAAGGTAGCAGGCCGACTTCCTCATTTTCAGATGTCAGGTCGCCGACCTGGACCGACTTGGCCCCACTACACCACTGGATCCAGTAATATATATCGGCTGTCGAAAGAATAAAGAACGTAACCCACAGTTTTTTTTCGATAATCACAATCTATCCAACTTGATACACGTTCTATCAAAAGGATGTAAGCTGCAAATGCACAATTAGTGTCTAAATTTAACTTTTAAGTTTGAAAAAAGATGAGCTTGTGAAAATTGAAACTAAGAAAAAAGACTGAAAAAAAGGTTTTTTCTAGATTTTTTTAAAAATTAATATTAGATTATGTCAATTAAACACCAGTTTATAAGTCTCCGTGCACTTGTAGGTTGTGTATATTTCATAATTTGCATATGGCCGAAAATCATTAAAACACGTTTTTTGTGCCTCCTGTAAAATTTGCTATGTGTAGATTACATCCTTTTTCCTTTAAACAGTCGATATTCTCTATTGCATATGGACGCGTAATGAAGTTTATCTCAACATTAGTGTTTCTATGAGAACTGCGCTGCTCAAACACTCTTTTTTCAATGAAAGTAAGGATAAAAGGATACGACTAGGCCTGGACTAGTACATAGCTAACCGTTGCGCCCTATGTTTACGATAAGACGTGCGGGATAGAATGTTTAACATCACAGACATTCAAGCTTCCGATTTTTTTAAAAAATATTATCACATATTATTTACGACAGCTTCTTTAGTCATTTACATTGATGTGTTTACTGTAAATTGCATATTGTTACATATTATAAGTGTAAATTTTAAGTAAAAATCGATTGTTTGTTTAAGTTTTGCATATAATTGCAAAGGAGTGATAAAAAAAATCACTTCTTCCCCTGAACACCGACAATTGCTTTGAGATTAAGCGAGCCCCTTGTTAACGTAGTGGCAGCCCACCGCTGCCTAGTACTATAGCATTCACCCTATTTAAAACTGAAAAAAACCTGGCTTTCGAATGTCGCAAATCTTGACGACAATTTGATAACCGAAAATCACTATCCACAACCTAGATAGTCAGTTTTATTTTTAATCCGTGTCCTCTCCCAATGTTGAGCATATGGCCTCCTAATGGAGGTATCTAAACAGGTGTTTTTTCTACGAGAACTGTTTGTTACTCAGTCACTCAACCTCACTTTTTTAAAAGTGAGTTTTAGGGAAAGAAGGATAAGGAAGGCTAGAACAGGACTAGTGGTTGGCTAATCGCTATCGCTACACCCAGTTATTAAAGGATCAGAAAGCTGGGAGGAGAGTAAATGATGTGTATTGACATCACAAACACCCAGTGAAGGATCACAACTTTGAATTGAATAATTCTCAAATTCACTGTGATCTGACCGGGAATCGAACCCAGACCTGCGTGATTAGTTAGTTACAAAGACTTAATCTTTGATAAACACTTTCTACCAATGCATCAAATTTTAGTAAACAAGTAGAAAAAAACAACAAAAAACAATGAAATGGTTATTAATAATTTTATAATAGGCATTCACTGTCAGTGATAGTAAAACTTTCAATTGTGTGTCTGCCAAAATATTTATTGGCGTCGCGTCTGAACGGTGCCAAAAAGTTCTCGTGTTCTCGTAATTAAAAACGCTTATCGCTTAAGCAGCTCGTGCATTTTAGAATGTGGATCGCATGGTGACTTTTGATATTATTATCTCATTTAAAAAAATCTAGAACAATATTTATTCATTACTTACAACAACAAGTCAACAAGTCTAGCTGTTGTGTTTCCAATATGTCTTATACAGATTGGTAAAACACTGCTAAAGGTTGAAATATATTAATAATTAACCTAACATATCGACTGTGGAAAGGAAACAAGACGTAACCCACACACAGCAAATTTTACAGTAGGCACAAAAAACGTGTTTTGATGATTTTCGGCCATATGCAAATTATGAATTATACACAACCTTGAAGTGCACGGAGACTTCTAAACTGATTTTAAATTTTCATAATCTGATATTAATTTAAGAAATTGTCTAGGAAAAACCTTTTTTTCTTGATTTCAATTTTCACAAGCCCATCTTTTTTCAAACTTGAAAGCTAAATTTAGATACCAATTAGGCATTTGTAGCTTAGGTCATTTTGATAGAATGTGTGTTAGGTTGTATAAATTGTTTATTGATTTGGCATTTACTTGGTAGATCTCCATTTTAATAGGGTAAAATATCAAGGTATTTCAGTTCTACAGTTTTTAAAAAGTTTAAAGGTTGATAGCTATTTCGGCTTACGCCATCGTCAGAACTATGCTTTAAACGTACATTTACTTGGCTATATATACTGTCTAAGAAGAGATACACAATGCATCATATTATTCACTCTAACATACTAATTACAATATTGCACTTATTAACTGTGATTTTAGTGTTACAAAGAAAGATAAGCAGTCTGGGTTTTTAAAAACATTAATTAGAATACTTTAAACTGATATTTATTATTAATTATGCTACATTAAATTTATTAACTATGGCTTAAGTGATTTGAAAAACAATAAGCAATGTGGGATTTTCCATAAATTGTGATTATGTATAATTTTTTTTTTTTTTTTGTATAAATTGTGATAAATTTTGATTATCGATAAAAAGCTGTTTTGAAAATACTGTGGGCTACGTCCTTTTTCCTTTCCACAGTCGAAATGTTCATTATGATTGTACAATGGTTATATCAAAATACGACATTCGTTTTAGATTGGTGGAAATAATTGGAAAAAAATTGACATAATAACTTATGCATAAGTGACTCTAAAATAACACAAATTAAAATGTTTAACACTTCTTCTTCTTTGCCCATATTCGCTCCCTATGTGGAGCCATATTCCCCTGTCTCCCGCCAATTGCTTTGCTTCCTCCGATGACATGCCAGCATCCTTCAGTTCCGCCGAGTACATCCTATGGATATTACCCGATAAACGTCCGGTGCGCCGGAATCCCACCGGTCGAAAGAAGAGGCAGGCAGGATTGAGGTTTTCCGGAGGCATCCGCAGCACGTGACCCAGCCAGTTCCAACGTCTCTCCATAACCACTGACGTGACGGGACCCTGTCTTGTACGCTCCCTTAACTCTGAATTCCTCACAAAATCAAACCACCTCACCCCATTATCCGACACTTCTAACATGTTTTTAATCATCATTTTAATTTGTGTTATTTTAGAGTCACTTATTCATATTTTCAATGCCAGTTGTTTTTTACACCTTTTCATTCAAAAATTGTTTTTGTATAAATATCACTGTTTAATTATATTTCTTACTAGTTGACAATGCTCGTCATGAGAGAAGTCGGTCCTGATCTTGATAAATAAAACTGGAAATAAGTACAAAGAATTATATTGTATTTTTCTTAATATAATTCCTTTCCACCAAGTATTGATAGTAGTAACACCCTTAAAGTGAAAATTATTACTCTACATATTATATTTTGATATCACTATTAATTTCATTGCTTTATTATTTCGTGGGGGATAGTGCTCAATGTCGTTGGCTTCAGTGACGGATACCACGGGTTCGAGTCCCAAAACGAATAACATTTTTTCGATCAAAAGCATGGGTGTTTGTGATATCTAAAAATCCCCTTCCGACCCTTTCATAAGTGGTCTTTCTTTCTTACGACTTAAAAAAAGTGGGAAGAAATGAGAGTGATTAGTTAACTACTAGTCCTTCCCTATTCCTATACTTCTATCATTTCTCTCATCGAAAAATAATAGAGGTTGATCAAATGAGTAACAAACAGTTTTCGTATGAAAACTTCTGTTGAGTTTTCTATATTAGGAGGCCATATACTCCACATTGATAACGGACGAATATTAAAAAAAGAAATAAAATATTTTAGCTAATTTTATTATATTTTCATTATCTTAAATTATTTACCTGATTGAAATCATTTCTTAGAAAATACCAGGGCTGTGGAGTCGCGTGAAAAAAAGACGACTCCGACTCCGAGGAAATTTTTCAATAATTTCATTTTAACTTATATATATATATATACCATCAGATCATCTTTAGTCAGCCAAGCATGAAATGTTAACACCTTTGACTATTTTGTTTAAATACAAATTATTAAATAAATTTTTCAAAAAAAATCGAGCCGCTCATTTTTCCCGACTCCGACTCCGGTCAAAATACCGCGACTCAGCGACTGCGACTCCGACTCCACAGCCTTGGAAAATACTAAACACATGCTTCGTTCTATTGGACTATTACTGCGTGTTAATCTGTAGTAGGTAACTGGTACAACGACAATGGTTTTTAAAACAATTAAAAAATATCGCTGCAAAATGTTCGTCAATTAGCAACGTTGTAAAAGCTACTCTACCTTATAAACTACAATACGATATACGCGGTGTTTTTAAAAGAAATCGCTCACTAATAAGAGCTTGTTAAGATTACTTAAATGGCCAGAAAACATATTTTTAATGCGTTTACGAGAATGTTATTGCAGTCAACGATAAAAAAAGTTCAAGGATTCATTTATCAACGTTGTACACAGACAATACGTAATTATCATTAGAAAGTGTTCATAAATTTATTTACCTACCTATGTATACCACATTATTCAAGCGCGCTAGTTCATTGCAAGTGTAGCTTTTCCAATTTTCGAACGAGTAAGATTCATTTGAAAATTGTCTATGCTTACCTGCTTTCATACCGGCAGTTTGAATTATTAATATGGAATCCATCTTGGTATTGATTCCAACTAGCTTAAATTTATGTAGAAACTGGTTACAAATTACAATGAAGGATAGATTTTGTAGTGGCTGGTTTCATATATATATATATATATATTTTTAATTAGAAGTCACGCTTCTGCTTGTCTCCGCGATAGTTTACGAAATCCTATAAAAAACAATACCATTCCCTGGAAAGCTTAATTGAGGATCCGATTATATCCAGCGGTAGGCTGCCAATATGTTAAGTTTGGTCTAGTTGGTAAGAGCTTGCTCTACCGATCAGGTGGGTCCGGGTTCGATTCCCGGTAATGTTAATGTCAAATTGGATTTTTTTCAATGTTAATTTGAGATCTAAGACATGGGTGTTTGTGAAGTCAATTCTCCTTGAGCTAATCTCATGTGACTTTCAAAAATTCTCATCGAGTATATCTCGTATGATCTTTCAACTTTAAAATATTTGACACATTGGCGTAAGCTGTAATGTCAAATATTAAAAAAAAAAAAAACAACGGATTCTGTTAATCTCAAAGCAATTTTCGGTGTTCTGGGAGAGGGGTGAATTTTTTTATTACTCCTATGCAATTATATGCAACACTTAAATAAGCAATCGATTGTTACTTAATACACTTATAATATGTAACAATATGCAATTTACCGTACCGCAACTAATCAATTTAAATGGCAAAAAATTGACTACCGTGTATACTGAAACCGTCGTAGATAATATATGTCAGAAATTTTAGCTATATACTAATTTGATCTGAGAATATTATCTTCTCTTAAATTAACAAGGGTCCACTTTAGTATGCGATCTACCTTCACACTTTTAGTTTAATTTGCGGTCTACCTTTACATTTTTAATTTAAAATCTTACCCTAACATTTTTAGCGACAAAAAAACATTACGTAACCTAACCTAAGCTAACTGAACGATACGTTTGGCACCCTTTACGAACACATTGAAGTACAGGGATGTGTTCTTAAAGGATGCCAAACGTATCATTCTGTTAGGTAAGGCTATGTAAGGTTAGGTTAGCTTAGGTTAGGTTAGGTTATTTGCTGGAAGGCATAAAGAAAGAATGAAGTTGCTACGATTCAAATAAAGAAAATAGTCGACTGCGATTCAAAGGTATACCGCATTCTCAAGTGGTACCCCTTTATTATCTTAAGAAGAAAATAGAACTTATGATTCAAATAATGTTCATGGGTGGTTTCATATTTCGAGAAAATATTTTGTTACATCACTTATATCTTTGAATAATTTATAAATTCACATTTTTTGTTAAACCGTCACTTAAAAAAGCGATCCATATAGTATTATCAAAGAGATTAGAAGACTTAATGTTGTTTCTTTTTATAACTAAAATGATAATAATACCAAAATACTAAGAAGAAAAGGGTTAAATGTTAGGCAAATAAAATAAATAAATTCCGATTAAATTGTCGTCCAACGTATTATATTTAGGTCACAATAGGTTAGTTGTTTATAATATTTAGCGTCAATGTTTATTTTCAAATAACAAATTGAGATTGATTGATGACTTGTGAATGCGAACTTACATCTACAGTTCTAAACCTAAGTTCCGCACACATTGATAAATGTAAAAGATGTTGTTAACTTAAATGTTTAAAACCATAAGAGACAATTGAGTAACAGATTGAGATCATTTTTAAAATCTAGAAGAAGATTTACACGCACTGATTTGAGAATAGTTCGTAAGTTAGCAACAGGGCTGTTGAGTCGTGGGAAAAAGACGACTCCTACTCCAGCTTTAAAATAATTAACGACTCCGACTCCGAAGAAATTTTTCAATAATTTAATTTTAACTTATATATATATGTATAACACCGGATCATCTTTACTCAGCCAAACATGAAATCTCAACACTTTGGACTATTTTGTTTGAATACACATAATAAAATATATTTTTCAAAAAAAATTCGAGCCGCTCAATTTTCACGACTTCGAATTCGAGTTCTACTCCACAGCCCTGGTTGGAAAGCATAATAAAATCTTTTTGTAAACCGTATTGACATTCGCGGTCAGTAATTATTAGGGGTTTTAATTTACACATCATGCTTTCAAATCGTTGTATTGACCGTTCTGCTAAGCGCTGCATATATCCTTAATTCAAGTCAAATATTATATAAGCGTAAAACACTTGAAATTTTTGAAATTAATGTAAAATTATTTTTTAATTTAATTCAAAACTCCGCAGTTTTATATTTGTTACCCATACGAAAGATTAAGCAGAAAAACAACATTTTATATAAAATAGCCTTATTAATAAGCCAGATAGGATGTTCAATTATCATAATAAATATTAAAAATATTTATTCTCAAATAGTCGACATTGTACTTTCTCCCAATTTCTCCCCTTTCAAAAGAAATAATATATTATGTGGAGATAATTGTCTGATTGTTTGAGAAGCACTGCACTAAAATAATACAAATTGCAATTTGCAATTGCGTAAAAGATTGAATGAATGTTTTGGTGAATTATTACAAATAATAGTTGAATATCAATGATAGCAAAAAATGTAGCATTTGTTTAACGCAATATATTTTTTAAAAACATTTACTTAAATGTCTGAAATAAGCAATATACTATATTGATTACCTATAACAGGGATGGCGAACCTTTTTGGGTCCGCGTGCAAAAATCCTCAAATATTATTTCTTGATTGACGTTGCGTGCCCAAGCAGTAAAAAAAATAACGCAAAACAAAAAATAAAAAATATTTTTTTCTGAATTTTATTTACAAGCTTAAAAATTACAATTATAACAACATTTAAAAATTAATAAAACGGAATAAATTAATAATTCAAAGATTATGTAATCAAATTTTTAGTTTTTTTAACTTGAAAATCGTACGCGTGCCATCCAAATTCTCAAACGTGCCACTTTGGGCACGCGTGCCATAGGTTCGCCATCACTGACATCCTCAAACTCGTGTATACTTCTTACTCAACTAGTTTTTCTCCTGGATTTTTTCAGCGTCTTCAATTATTTTCAGTTTCTCAGCTAGAGTTCTAGTTTTCTTTAACACCTCCATGTCCATGATGCAATCGTGCATAGTTGAGCCATTAAATCATTCAATATTTCTCTTAATATTGTCAATAAGTATTTATCATTTTAGGTAGTTTATTTAGCATACTATGCTATACATTTAAAAAAATATTTTTAAGCTTCTAACTTAGGTTTAAATACTGTCAATAAACAGTGAAACTGAGATACCATAATGGCAGGGAACGTGATTTTTCAGGATGGCATGTTACGGGTTAAAGTGGTCATTTTAGTTGTGAGTTAGTAAAAACGCGAAACAAAATGCGACGCAAGACATTTGTGAGTGAATAGATTAAATATTCAATAAAAACCGTCAATTAGGATAATATTCAGACGATAGATCGAGGAAATCGGTAAATCGGGGAACGATTAATGCGTGATTATTTAACATTGTCGCCAACTGTGGCCAAGTTGGTTAGAGCTTGCTCTACCGATCACGCAGGTCTGGGTTCGATTCCCGGTCAGATCACAGTGAATTTGAGAATTCTTCAATTCAAAGCTATGATCAAAGACTAGGTGTTTGTAATGTCAATTCACATTATTTCCTCTCCTCCCATACTTCTGATCCTTCAATAACTGGGTGTAGCAATAGAGATTAGTGAACCACTAGTCCTATTCTAGCCTTATCCTTATTTCTCTACTACTCACTTTGCAAAAAAGTGAGGTTGAGTGACTGTGTAACAAACAGTTCTTGTATCAAAAACTTCTGTTGAGATACCTCCATTAAGGATGGATTAAAGAAAAAAAAATTAACATTGTTCTTATGTGTGTTTGGCCGGGACTATGAAAAATACCGATCCATGCGTGAAAACGAATAATTCGAGAGCGGTAGATCGGGGCTCCACTGTAATATGTAAATGTGCAAAAGAAGTTCGCGTGATAAAACAAAATGTGGACACCACTGTCCTACACGATTTAAGTCTAGCACATTCTTATAATCAATATTTTATATTGTATATTATACATACATATCAACTGTGGAAAGGAAAAAGCACGTAACCCACACATATCAAATTTTACAGGAGATGCAAAAAACGTGTTTTGATGATTTTGGGTTATATGCAAATTATGAATTATACACAACCTTGAAGTGCACGGAGACTTCTAAACTGGTGTTTAATTGACATAATCTAATATTAATTAAAGAAACTGTCAAGGAAAAACTTTTATTTCAGTCTTTTTTCTTGATTTTAATTTTTTACAAGGTCATCTTTTTCAAACTTAAAAGCTAAATTTAGATACCAATTCGGCATTTGTAGCTTGCATCTTTTTGATAGAACGTGTATCAAGTTTGATACATTGTGATTATCGAAAAAAAACCTGTTTTGAAAAAACTGTAGGCTACGTCCTTTTTCCTTTCCACAGTCGATATCATACATACATATGATACATTAACTTGTATTGTATATGCTTTACATGTGTGTGTTAAAACTGCATTAAAATTAAATTTGCATTGCCTAAATTAAATGTTTTTATGGCCACTCTATCACGTCTAGAATTACAATGTATTTTTTACTCAATCATTCATTAAGAGATACGTCCGTTTGGTTTTGCGATTCTGCTACATCCTGATCGTGAAGCGGCAAAAAAGCGACGACCCGATACGAATACACAAAAAAACTTTTATAACACACAAATTGCAAAATCGTGCAAACTAAATTCAACCGTATTTACTACTATCTATCAATGTATCAAGACATAATATCGGTTGGACAAGATTCGAGGCGAAGTGTGCTTGGGGGCGTGGTATGTTTTTTTTTATCTATTCTTGATTGCAAATTAAACGGAGAAAATAAAATTCTTTAGTAATGTGCTTATCCATTAAAAATATTTCATTTTTATTTCTTGATTGACATAAAAACTATGAATGTATTAATTTTGACATTGTTAAATGTAAAAAAAAAATACAATTTATAACTAAAGTGATTTAAGGTTACCCTTTCCCTCCGGATGACCGTTACAATAACCATGTGTATAGAGATTCGAGCGTCCATTTACAACTGTCACAAAAATGCATACACCCAGTCCTTTTTTACGCGATTTTGATTTTATGCGAGTTTTTTAGACGGCATCGTTTATTTTTTTCACGCGATTTACTCGTTGTTACATGATTTTTTTTATTATATTTTATTTTTATATAAGAAACGGAGAACTTTCATCAAATCTTGAATTGATGACTTTGTTCTGAATCTTGTAAAAATACATTTATTGGTTTAATGATGTGGGTTACGTCCTTTTTCCTTTCCACGGTCGATATGTATCTCTTTCTTATTGTATTCAAGTATTAAATAACAAAAAAAATAATGGTTAATATGTAAATTAGTTTGTAAGATGGCAAACTCAGCTTAAAAAGGAAATTCTGACTCGCTTTAAATTATACTGGAATATTTTTTTTGTTGGTAATTAGTCGATACATCGAAACACATATTTCAATCACACGATGTGACAAAATTGAATATATTCTTTATACGCAAACTGGTTATTAGCTGTGCCCTACTTCGCAAATGTTTTTAATGACTGACTAACGTTTCGCAGTAATAAAACGCATTTTTTCCCGCCCGGTATTAAATTTTTGTATACTATTGATGTCACATTTACGTACCAAAATGATTGATTTAATATCAGCAACCAAATGTTGTACAAATAATTTAGACCAGCTATTGATTGATGATTCAATAATGAGAATTTTTCTATACATTAACTTTTCTTTTGAGTGTACTAGGCAGGGCCGGCGCCACCATACAGGCGAAGTAGGCAACCGCCTAGAGCGCAAACCATTAGGGGGAGCATAAATGGAGTATTTATATTATAATATATACTCTAATAATAATAAATTTGATTTTACTTTGATATTTGTATTTGTTCGTTGTAATTATGTATCGTTTTTTATATGATTCGAAAAAGAGAGGTTGAGAGACTGAGTAACAAACAGTTCACGTATTTTTTATGTTGAGTTGAGACACGTCTTTGAGGTTAGGTGGCCATATGCTCCGCATTGGTAGCAGGCATGGATACATAAAAAATATTTCTTATTATTTGGAATTGTTTATTTTTAATTATTTCGATTGAAAAATGGGACCATTTGTTAAAAAGAGGGCGCTGTAGTAACTGTTGCTTAGGCTGCCAAATAACTTCGCGCCGGCACTGGTACTAGGTGCCGTCTTCAAATCGTTATACAGCCTTGAGATATTTTTTTTAATGAATTAGACATCTTCGTATAATATATGTATATTCATGTCAAAGTATACATTACACCAGCGATTTTCAAACTGGGAGGCGTGCACTATTGTTAGTTCCTCCATATTTTACAATATTCACACTAGGGCATGCATTACCGGTAAATTGACTATAGTTCATCATCGGTAATAACCGTTCAATTGGAAATTTTACCGCCAATTACCGATAAGTTTTTATCGCAAATTGAGGACAGATACAAGTGATGCAACCATATTATAATGAATGTTAATAGTAAATATGATTGTTAAATGGGTAGATTTGTTTTTTAATACTAGCAACATGGAAACACGCATTACTATTGATACAGGTGATTGGTCATACCGTTGTCATCTACCGTTATCATTACATTATACATCTACCACAGGAGTCACCAAACTTTTTGTGAAGCGGGCCGGATTGAACTTTTTAAAAACTAAGGGGGCCGGACGACAAATAAATTCTCATTGGAACCCGAATAATATTATTTCATTTTATGTAGTTACATAATAATAATAATGTAAACAAATGTTTGCCCCTCTTAGAATTTCAATAAATGAGAATATTCGAAAAAAATTGAGTAAACGAAGATCTGGTCGTCTCGCTTCCAATTTCTATCCAACTTCCTTCACTTTGAGTCCCTACCAGATATTTGTATGACAATTGATGATTTGAAATAAATAGTTGTGAATTCACAACTAAATCATGAAAAATTATATTTCTTATATGAATAATTTCTATGCAAAAATCCAGAACTTTTCGCGGGCCGGATGAAAATCTTCGGCGGGCCGTAGTTTGGTGACCGCTGATCTATCACCATAACAACCAGAGTCGTAGGCAGTAAGTTGCTTAGGGGCGCCAAGTCTTAAGGAGCGGCAAATGATCACAACATATTTTTTTAATTGTGCTGTAATTACTAAATATTTTTGACGCACGATTTTTTTCTTAGAATAATCAACATGATGTCTTTGATAAACAGTTGCTGAAAAATACATTTTAAATAGTAACAATAACAGTTTTTGATTATGTAGATGAGTAAAGGATTCGACTTTCTATACTTATATATGTATGGGAAAAAAAACATTTCATTTTGAAAAATTGTAAGGGCGCTGACTTAAGCTATGTATAGGGCGGCATTTAGCTTAGGA
This sequence comes from Himalopsyche anomala, assembly GCA_031772345.1. Taxonomy (NCBI): domain Eukaryota; kingdom Metazoa; phylum Arthropoda; class Insecta; order Trichoptera; family Rhyacophilidae; genus Himalopsyche; species Himalopsyche anomala. Next base: position 23,310,628 of record CM062837.1, on the reverse strand, counting down.
ACATCACCGATAACAACCACACTTAGCAGCTATATTATAAGATCGTATGTACCTAATTGGGAATATATTATTCATTGTTTGGTGTATTATTAGTCGTGTTTAACAATAATAATAATAAAACAAATTTCTATTGTATTGAACTTGATAAAATCTTGACATAATATCAGTATTACAAGCTATTATATTTCGTGCAGACGTGAATTCGTAAACAGTCAACATATTTTTTTTAATGTATGCTTGATAAACTGTCTGAAGACGTTTAGTTCTAATTTGGCCATGAAACTTAGAACAGATAATCACTAGAATAAATTGATCTAATATGTAAAAATGCATTTTTGCTTGTTCGTATTTTATGCATTGCCACACCGCTCATCCGATTGCAATAAAACTTTGACAAACTTTTTGCTTGCACTTGCGAGAAGGTTATAGTACAATTAACTAACAGTAGGTGGCGCGTATGTCGTACTATAGTTAATCGACAGCAAACGTCAAACAGACAGAAAAAGAAGACACGCACTTCAATAAACACAATTAAAACACAAAAGACTTTCTTTCTTTGAGTGGCATTGCAACGCTTGCCGGGAACCGGCTAGTATTATATAATAAATATTCTGTATGTATTCAAATGACACTATTCATCTCAGACGTATTATAAATTATTTAAGTTTCAATCTAGGATATAGTAATTTATAAAAGTAGTCTCATAGAGTTATACTTAAATCATCTCATATGATATACACGTCTATTTATTTCTTATTTACCGGTAGATAACCGGTAATGTGAAAAAATATTTACCGCTAACCGGTACGTGAAATTTAACGGTCAATTGCAAGCCCTAATTCACCACTGAGTGCGATGTGAAATAAGCAGGCACGTAGTCAGGATTCCTTGAAGAGGAGGAAGGGGGGGGGGTGTCGGATGAAGAATAGGGTTGTAGTAAAATTAATACGAAGACAAAGCGGCGCGAACATATGCCGCTATCTCTATTTTCTACGTGACCTCTATGCTGTTTGCCGCGTGGCTTCGCGGTAATATGCTTTGAGCAAAAGTTAAGATGTATTGCCGTCGCCAAGGGGGAATTCTGGCTCCCCTGATCCCCCTTGCCACGTTCCTGGACATGAGTAGATTGCACAATAATCAAACATAAGTACCTTCACCGAAAAGTGAGTTAATAACGTAACCAGTTTTCGTAAAAAAACTTCTGTTGATGTGATTCATAATGGGAGCGGAAAAAGTTGACGTTAGAATGATGTGACAATATTTTCTAAATAAAAAATAAGTAATCCTTGTTCGCTCCCAATGCGGACCATGCGGCCTCTTAATAATTGCTAAGCCTCTCTTTTTAGAAGAGAGTAGGGATAAAATGATAGTGCTACGATAGGCCTAGTGATTAACTAATGGTTCTTGCAATAACGCTCCGTTATTTTAGGAACGGAAATGTGGGAGAAAATACTTAGACATCACAAACACGCATGCCTTCAAACAGAAATCGATACATTGATTGAAATAGGATTTACTTGTTAGAATTCATCTCAGTGGTGTAGGAAGGGTTTCTGGCGCCCGGGGTGGTACCCAAATATTTCCTCTATTTTTTTAAAAATCATTTATACTACTTTTTATCCATGAACTAGGAGTTTTTACTACAGATGGCTTTATTTTTTGTATGTATAAATATAATTTCTTGAAAAATATTGTTATATAAATATTATAGAACTATCACATATCTATAGTTCTGATTAAGGCGCTCGCCGAAATAGCTATAAACTAATATTATAAAAAAACTGTAGCACTAAATAAGTTGATATTTTTACCCTATTAGAAATCGATACATCGATTGAAAAAAATGCTGTTCGTACTTGTACTCGAGTCCGTCAATTCAACCACTTTCCCATTAGGCTATCCAATCCCGGGATCTCGAATCCTGTAATCCCAGGATCCCGAAATCCCGGGATCGGTATGGTCGCGATCCCGGGATTTTGGGATTGAGATTTTTTAGCAAATCCCGAAAATTTATAGGATTTTGAAAAAAAAACGAGTCATGTTGGTATTTTGGACAAATCGCTAAATTCTTGGGTTTTGAGATTTTGAAATACTTGAGAGCTAAACAAAAAAAAACGATAATAATGCATAATTACGACACCAATACTTTTCTCAAATTATACACGATTTCATGTTGGGCCCAATCCCGGGATCACAGAAAGGCTCCGGGATTGGATATCCTATTTGCCATGGACCCAGCATCTATACTAAATACCTACCTAATACTGAATAAACTTGATAACTGAAAGGCAGTAAGTAGACTGCCAAGAGTTTAATATTTTTGCCTGACTCAATACCTATATATATTTTGCAGGAAAAATTAAAAACACTTTTAAAAGATTTATTTAACAAATTGAAATTAGTAACTGAATACATTCCAATGGTATTCTTAAACCAATATGTCTGTGCTCGCTTTATCTCTCGTCGCCGAATGATGAATGATAAACAATATTTTTCAGCGCCATCTACATTTTGGAATTTGAGCAATTTCGCTGACGGATGACATTTGGGAAACGTATTTTTCACTATATTTTCGGAATATTACATATAATTAAGGTGACCAGACGTCCTCCTTTTGGAAACATTGTCCTCCTTTAACCCTTCCCTTACTATACAAAAAAAGCATAAGCTCCTGAGCTGTGTATCCATTACACATCAGGCAAACGGGAATGAATCATGACAATTATATAACACTACTACAGCAGTACTACATATAATTGTCATGATACACTCCTGTTTGCTTGATGTGTAACGGATACACAGCTCAGGAGCTTGTGCTTTTTTTGCATAGTAAGGGAAGGGATAATGACATTGTGTTTGCCGGGTACAATCGCCAACGTATAGCGAACATTTTCCGTTTGCAATGATATCCGGGAAAATGAAAAATCCAGACTAGCGGTTAAAACATTGCCAGGAATGATTATTGTTAAATAGAATATAAATCAAGATTGAAAATCGGTCCTCACTTTGTTGAAGAAAAATGAAGATTTACTCAAAAAAATACAAAAAAAACGATAAACATAGTTGAGTTGATTTAGTTACATTTTACATCAAGAAACTAAGTAAAATTTCAGTAGTTTTCTGAAGGTTTTTGAACTTTGAACTTTTTTTTGGTATAGTAACATCATTGTAATAAATCGGTGATATGATCAATAAAGAATGTTACTAAATGATTTTTTTTACATCCATTTTTACCAGCGTTCTCTTTTGACGTTTTCAAAACCTGGTCACCTTAATATAATGAACCATGCGCACAAACTAATAAACTAATAATGCAGTTATGTACATACTTTTATTTCTTAGAGTCTTGGAGGATAATAAATATCTAGAGACTTTTTCGATATTTCCAAACATTTTCATATAGAATGAATATTGATTGCTTTTTACTGTGCATTTGACATAAAGTAGCTGCCTAAAATATTAATGTAATAAAAACGGGTTTAGCAATTTGAAACAGCTCTAAAAATATACTTTAAGAATAAACATTTTTAATAAAACCAAGCTGTTTGCCATTATAGAAATTACGGTCTGCTATTAACTCTTCATTCCCGGATGACGTGTACGACAAAAACACTTTCTGTGTGATGCCCATTTATAAATAGTAAAAATTCACGCAAGGGAAGAAGAAAAATCATCAGCAGCCGTCTTCGATACACTGCTGGATGAACACCTCCCCACGTTTCATTATTCACCGCCACGTACTTCCGCTGAACTTTATTATGCAGCACCTGATTGTATTATGTCTAAATTATAAATACTTTCGTAGTGATACAATCAGTAATAAATGAAATGCATGTGTCAATATTGTTGTGTATGGAAATATCTAAAAAAATATATCAATTTAAGAGCTAAATAACAATTATGTTATCAGTACGATGATAAGGCCTGAAAGAATTTTCAATTATTTTTCACATTTATTTGACACGCTTAGGGATTGCAATATCGGACGAATATGTCCATACCCGGTATTTCATTTTTAATACCGTTATTACAGAAAAAAGAAAAAAAAATGTAAAAACATTCGACCAGTTGAGATCTCAATACTAAGCGAGTGAATCAAAATCAGTAGATCAATATTTTAATTACTGTAATTTGTAAAATCTTTTCAGTGTCAATTGTTGTTTACACCTTTTCATTTCAATTTGTTTTTGAATAAATAGCACTGCTAAATTATATTTCTTATCGGTTGACAATGCTCGCCACGAGCGAAACCGGTACTGACCTTTTTAAATAAAGTGGAAATAAAGTACAAAAGAATATTGTGTTTTTATTACGATCAATATTTTATAAAAAAAATACCGTCACTAAAAATATACACATCATCATAAATGCGTAATTTTCATAATTAACTTACAGTTTCTTAAAATAATAACACACCAATAAAAAGGGTCATCAATTCTGAAATCTTTCAATATTGATTCAACTCCTTTTTTCTCCGCTCACAATGTGTTCTCGAATAGAAAGCATAGAGCTAATATAACTGTGACCAGGTTTTGAAAATGTCAAAGAAAACACACTGGTTAAAATGGATATATAAAAAAATCGTTTAGTAACATCCTGTATTGATCATATCGCTGATTTATTACAATGTTAATGATGTTAATTTACCAAAAAAACAGTTCAAAATTCAAAAACCTTTAGAAAACTACTGAAATTTTACTTAGTTACTCGACGTAACTAACTCAACTCAAGAATATTTATAGTTTCTTTTCATTCTTTTGAGTAATTCTTCATTTTTCTTCAACAGATTCAGGAACGATTTGCAATCTTGATTTATATTACATTTAACTATAATCATTCCTGCCAATATTTTAACCGATAGTCTGGCTGCACTGTTCGCTGCGATGTTCGCTGCACTTTGGCGTTTGTACCCGGCAAACACAATGCCATCAAAGGAGGACGTCTGGTCACCTTAGCTAATATATACTAATGGTTGGCTAATCACTCTATAAATTAAAATGTTTGCTTAGATCTTTAGACATCACAAACAACCATCCTTCGAACAGAAATCTATAAATCGATTGAAAACAAAAAAATCGTTTTGGGACTCGTATCTGTGAGGTCCAGCAAAGGGCATCCAGTCCAGGATTTCAAATTCCTCGGTGAGCTAATCCCAATCCCAGGATTGAAAATTAATCAATCCCGGGATTGGGATTTCAATCGTTTTGGGATTCGTATCTATGAGGTCCAGCATAAGGCATCCAATCGCGGGATCCCGTTTGTTTTTCTGATCCCGAAATTCCGGGATTGACACAGTCGCGATATCGGGATTTCGGGATTGAGAAATTTTTAGCAAATCCCGAAAATTGATACGATTTTGGAATTGCAAGAGTTAAAAAAAAATCAGGCGGTATAGTATAGCGAATCCAGGATTTCAAATTCCTCGGTGAGCTAAATAAAAACCTAGTTTTGAGACAATCTGGGGAAAAAGTATACCAAATTGAGGATTTCAAATTCCTCGGTGAGCTAAAAAAAAAACGAGTTTCTGAGACAATCCGGAGAAAAAGTATACCAAATTTAAGATTTCAAATTTCTCGGTGAGCTAATCCCAATCCCGGGATTGAAAATTAATCAATCCCGAAATCCCGGGATTGGAAAAATGAGATTAAAAATAATTCAATTCGTCGCAAACAATTTTAGTAACATATTTGATAGTTTCTATGGTTCATGATTTGGTTAAGTTTTTATACCGAAATACTTTTTTTCTGGTTTTGTAAAAAACACAATGAATACCGGTATTCCGGTTTCGGTAATACCGGTATTGCAATCCCTAGACACGCTAGACGATTGTACAATAATTACTATACATAGCCGATCTTATTCTAGAAACTTTATACCATTTTTTTTGCGTCTTGTATCCGAGCCTAAGGTATAAGTGAAAGTCTTCAATACTATTAAATGTAATACAGTTTGTGTATATAATATTATGCTCAATATAATAAACATGATTTGCAGTGATATGAAACCTGTTTTTATACAGTCAAGACTTGCGATATACATATCGACTGTGGAAAGGAAAAAGGACGTAGCCTACACATATCAAATTTTACAGGAGACGCAAAAAACGTGTTTTGACGATTTTGGGTCATATGCAAATTATTAATTATACACAACCTCGAAGTGCACGGAGACTTCTAAACTGGTGTTTAATTGACATAATTTAATATTAATAAAAACAAAATATTTCTTTGTACATTATTCCACTTTATTTAATATGTCAGGACCGGATTCGCTCATTGCGAGCATTTTCAACTGATAATTCTTTTCAATGTTAATTGTTGTTTGCACCTTTTCATTTGAAATAGTCGACATAGCTCGTAATGAGCGAAACCGATCCTGACCTTTTAAATAAAGTGCAATAAAGTACAAAGGAATATTGCGTTTTTATTAATATAATGCCTTTCCACCAAGTATTGACAGTGAACACTCTTAAAGTAATCTAACATTTATTAAAGAAGTGTCTAAGAAAAACCTTTATTTCAGTATTTTTTCTTGGTTTAAATTTTTTACAAGATCATCTTTTTAAAATTTAAAAGCTAAATTTAGATTTAAGATTTCGACTGAAGGTGCTTGGTGAAATTTCAAAATTAAATTTGAATTGAACTGAGTTCAAGTTCAAGTTCATCCGTGCACCTGAACGCCTGAAGATGCCGAAAGGCGAAACCCGGGTCGTTAGTGACAAAATCTGTGAGAATGTGCACAGTTTGAACGATTCAAATCTAAATTTAGATATTAATTTGTCATTTGCAGCTTACATTCATTTGATAGAACGTGTATCAAGTTGTATACATTGTGATTATCGAATAAAGCTGTTTTGAAAAAACTGTGGGTTACGTCATTTTGCCTTTCCACAGTCGATATATAAAAGTCTTTTAGCTTTTATTCGTAGCTATTAAACACGAACATATAATGAGAGACAGTTTTTAAATTTGGCGTGCATTTTTATTATTCTGTGCAACGAAAGGTAGACGTTTATTAATTTTGTTTGTTTATCTAGATCAGTTGCCACCAAACTGTGGTTCACGGATTTGTTTAATTAACTTAATTAGAGCCATGGATTTCAATTTTTTTTAATCCATGTTCGCTCTTAATGGCCTCCTAATGGAGGTATTTATTTATACGAGAACTGTTTGTTACTTAGTTGCTCACCCTCTCATTTCTCAAATAGAGGAGGGATAAAAAAAATAAGACCAGGACAGTACTAGTAGTTAGCTAATCGCTCTCGCTACGTCCGTTTTAGAATTGGATGAGTGAGTGTTGAAAGCTTTGAATGATCAGGCATGGTCGGCAATAGTCGCCCCGAAAATTTGGTCGTTTAGAGCAGTGTTTCTCAACCTTTTTGGGAGCGTGGCCCCTTTTGAGTGTCTTTATTTTTTCTGTGGCCCCCATACCTTTTTTTGAAATCCCCGATTTGGTATACTTTTTCCCAGAATATCTCCGAAAGACCTTTTTATTTAGCTCACCGAGAAATTTGAAATCCTCAATTTGCTCAAAATTACCCGTGCCCCCCCTGAACTGTGTTGTGGCTCCCCAAAACAAAAATAAATCTCTGTTGCCCCCTGGGGGGCTACATGGCCCACCGTTGAGAAATTCTGGTTTAGAACATTGCTTTCCAACCTGGAGGTCGCAGGTTTTTCACGGCGGTCCGCGAAAATTTTCATTCTTTCAAAATTCTTTGTGATAAAATATGAACATGTGAAATAAAAAAAAATCGGGGGTCCGCAGATTATTGTTTTCAGATTTAGGGGTCCGTGGCATGAAAAAGGTTTGGAGGCACTGGCTTAGAGCAGCCTTTAGAATATTTCAATTAATCGTGAAATTATTTTAATAAAATATATGATTGTTTCTATACATTCAAAAATGTCCTCTAATTTTGTTTTCAAATCACTTCTATTTTTTATCTATGAACTTGGAATTTTAACTACAGGTGGCTTATTTTTGTTTTATTTATAAATAAAATTTCTCGAAAAATATTGTTTATATTTTTGAAAATGCCGCCCCCAAAATGTGCCGCCCGGGGTGGTCCGCCCCAACTGCATTCCCCTAGCGACGCCTCTGAGTGGAACGAATCTACAGTGTAAAAAGGGCTGAGTATAGTACAAATTATTTTATTTAACTTTTTATGAAATGTGCCAGTGCTGTTTGATAAAGCAACTGGCATTACTATAATACATTGCTTTTTTAAAAAAAATGTTTACAATCACTTTAAAAGTAATGCAAAAATTGTAGTAACAACTATTCGTAATTTTTATTTATAGTCATAGCATGCAGTAGGCTATTTAAATACCATAGTTATTATTTATTATAAAACATTTTTTTTCATATGACAATTTCCCTTTCACCTCACTATTGTTTTATTTTACACCTGCCAGTTAGAAGCCAGCCACACTATCTATGTTGACTATAAACTTATACGATTTAATGATATGAATATTATTATAAAAACTAGTTTCTAATATATAGTGTTTAGTAACAGGATTGTATATTTTATAACATACTATTAACTTAATGTACTTCCTGGCAATTCAAATGTTGATCGCTAAAAAACCTCATATTAAAATTATTATTGGTATTAAATCTATACTGAAATCATTGTATGTATGTCTATTCGCTTAAGAACAGTAAGGTTGAGTTTAGTAAAGGAGAGCCAAATGACGTTTTTATGAATTTTTAGTTTTAATGTGAGTTCAAAATATTCCAAAATTCAATTTGATTCGGCGTAGTTTCTGTTTTATTTGCATTTTTGCCTATTTGCCCAACTGGCGAATTCTATAAACATCATATATTTGTTAAGGAAAAGAAACAAAGAACAAAGTATCGCTTATGCTTATGTTTATGCTGCTTATCAAGTGGTATTTATTGTTAGGATACATATATCTACTGTGCTTTGAAAACAGATGCCTGCGCCGAATACTGGGAGTACGTGGTTTGACTTCGTCAGAAACACAGAAATAAGGGAACGGACTAAACAGCCATTAATTACATCCAAAGTGAAAAAGCGACGATGGACCTGGCTTGGACATGTGCTGCGGACGCATCAAGAAATTCTGTAGTCTGCTTGTCTCTTCTACCAACCGGATGGATTCCCCTGTCGTGGAAGGCCACTGATGACCATATATATGGATGTTCTCGGCGGAGCTACGAGATGCTGGAATGACATGGGAGGAAGCAAGAAGACTGGCGGGGGACAGAGAATCTTGGAGCCATATACTAGGGAGCGAATACGGGAACAAATTGTAAGGATGGATAACTTTTTAATAAAACCATGTACATTAGCAGCATTTACATAAAGTTGCTAAATACATGTCCAAAATTCGAGGCTCAGTATTTCCATTCTGCATATTTGCAGTTGGTTCACTTTTGTTTACTAACTCAACCGAGTTTAGAAGCCCTCGCGAAAAGTTGACAAACTTTCTCATATAAAATAATTAATTTTTCTTTAACTATCTATTCAGTGGTGTAACTATCAGGGCTGTTGAGTAGTTACAAAATAAGAGGACTCCGAAAAGGACTTGAAGTTATTAATTTTTTTAGCACGACTCCAGTTAAAACAGTCTGACTACACGACGAGTAACAATTCCATCTCTTCAGTGGCGGATTAAGCACTTTGGAGGCCCCAGGCGCAATAAATTTTGGAGGCCCTGCCTTTCAAATAACATAAAAGTGCTGCGAACCTCTTAGTTTAATAATTAATATTTAAAACTGAAATTAAAATGTAAGGTTTTATATAATATATGCTATCTTTGAGCCCCCCAAGATTTGGAGGCCCCAAGCGCGCCTCTTGCGCTTATAGGATAATCCGCCACTGCATCTCTTACTAAAGTAAGTTATGCTGAAAAAATTGTTCATTGTAAATATCAAATTAATTCAACTTTCTCTTAATATGGCTGATATCAAAAGAATTTGCATTGAAGGTCCCAAAAACATCGAAGTTAGTGAGAACATAATTTTACAATACACATGTAAATATTATTTTAAATTATGACTACTTGAAAGATAGTAATTCCTACTCTACAAATAACCAAGTTGTGCCGTTAAAATTTCAGGATTTGAGAAGGGGTTCCGTCGTAAGGAAAGTTGAAGAAATATCGGACTATGCAAATGATACTAAACATAAATTTTACTAAAGTCGCTAATCTTGTCACATTTTTATTATACTGTATGGTTTATAATCAGTTCCATGCAGCTTTACTCCGACCGTGATTTTTGAGAGTAGGCGACTGTGGTCGGTAAACACCGCGTGATTGTGGTAAACCAATCTGTCAGTGTAGTATACACACAATCCTTTTTTTACGCGACTTTTTTGGACGGCACCATTAAGTTTTTTCACACATTTTTACGCGGATTTGGAACTTATTTATCAAATTATATGAAAATAAGGTTTTTTTTACGCGTCACTTTCTGGAACCAATGTATCGCGTAAAAAAAGATTAGGCGTACATATTTATATTTTTAGTAACTGAATCTCAACATTGGAAATATGTGGCTGAATAAATAAACTAAAATTGATTTTTAAAAAAATCATATGAGCTTTCATAGCCAAAAGAAATGCAACAGAACACGAAATCGTATAACATATAATAATAATATATTAACGGTTACTTTGTGGAACTTCATTTATAATATAAAAGAATATGTGACAACTTTGTTATTATACTATTGTGTTATAAATTGTGAAATGGGTTTCTTCTATTTGAAAAGCATCTTTATGCTGAAGCGTGATAACAAAGTTATAAAATATAATTTAATATTACATTACTACCAATAATGGTGCGAATTTGTGTACAAAATTATTTCCTTTAATTCTGGTTCATCAATCGATATTGCTTGCATAATTGTATAAAATTTAAACATATCTTTTTATGCTATCTTCCAGTACGAAAAAGTTTATTATTTATAATATAAACATAAAAAAAGTTATGCCTAGTATTTCGTTGCATATCGACAATGGAAAGGAAAAAGGACGTAGCCCACAGTTTTTTCAAAACAGCTTTTTATGATAATCACAATGTATCAAAATTCATACACGTTCTATCAAAAGGATGTAAGTTGCAAATGCCGAAGTAGTATCTAATTTTAGCTTTTAAGTTTGAAAAAAGATGAACTTGTGAAAATTGAAACCAAGAAAAAGACCGAAAAAAAAGTTTTTCCTAGTAAATTTCTTTAATTAACATTATATTATGTCAATTAAACACCAGTTAAGAAGTCTCCGTGCACTTCCAGGTTGTGTATATTTCATAATATGCATATTGCCCAAAATCATCAAAATACGTTTTTTGTGCCTCGTGTAAAATTTGCTGTGTGTGGGTTACGTCCTTTTTCCTTTCCAAAGTCGATATGATTTTATATAATAAGGTAAATATTTTTATTTATCGGTTGACTAATTTAAAAATACAGACCGAAAACAGGTAATAAATTATTTAAAACGATTAAATAATAAAAAATAACGATTGAAAATGAATTAATTCTTAAGTTTATTTGCATACGCGGTGTTTAAATAACCAGGCCCCTATTTTAATAGCCGAATAATATAGAATTTGATTAATTATTGTTACAACATAAAAATATAACGACTATTTTTATTTTGACCAATTAAAAACAAAGTATTAGACGATTCGCTACACATTAACCCTATTGCACAGTATACTCTCCCTAATTGCTTGAGTTAATAATGACAAAAATAGTTGTCCCATTAATCGCCCCGGCCTGTCTAAGCCGGCGATGAAAACTTAACATTAATAACCCAAGCACTGCGACATTTTGAATTATTCCCCGCCCAAATTCGAGTCATCCATTTTGTTTTGTCTTTGTTCTGTCAATAAGTCGAACAGTCTATTCTAGGATTCCTTTTTCAAATATTTGAAAATCGTCTTCTTGCTTGTTTTAATGGAATCATTAATAACTGTTCGTCGACGCCCTGTTCTTTGTTAAGATAGACAAAGATAGTAATTATTTCAGGTTTAGACTTAATTTGCGGAATCTAGTTCCATTTCTAACATTTATTGCCATGTAAATATTGGAAATATTCATTGGAAATATGTAGTTCTTAATTCTTAAAATGCTCAGTGTTCACATAAAATGAACAATGGACAATACAGACGAAGCAGTGAAATTAAAAAAATATATCGATTTTAATATTACAGTTTAGTTCAGGGGTGGGGAACCTTTTCTTTTCTAAAGGCCGCATTCATTTTTCTGATTTGACATGAAGGCCGCAGTAAACATTGACATGGGAAGTTTTGGCCGGAATTAACGAAGTCCACAAATTAGCGGATTTCCCAAAATTACCAGCGTGGGACCTTTTTTTGGTCTTTTGAGGATGTTGACACCGAAAATTCTAAGAATTTACAAAAAAATACAGAATTAGAGAATTGGTCAGAAGGCCGCACCAGAGTAGCCAAATGGCCGCAGGTTCCCCACGCCTACTTTAGTTGAACGTATCCCAAAAACGGATGTAAAATATCATATGCTGCAAAGTTAATTCTTTTAAGAATAATTGGTAACGTTGAATTAATAATATGTTTTGAAATTTATTATTTTGATTTTTCAACTTTTGACCCCGATTGTAGTGATAATCAATAGTTCTCAAGGTGTGGTCACAATACAATTTGCGATTCCACATATCCACAAGGATGTAAGTGTATATTGAGTGTAAAAAATATTTTAAGGTCATCAAATATTTTTTATTATATTATTAATATTTATATTCCTAATGAAAAATCTAAATCATTTTGTATGTGCATTTCTATTGTCGATACCTGACATAACATCTTTATTTTTCGACCATATCCGCTCCTTATGTGAAGTATACGACCACCATGTGGGACTTCAAAGTTTCCCTGTCATCTGCTTTCAGCGGTTCTAAAACTTCACAAATGTCTTAAAAATGGTTCCCTTAATTCAAAATAATATCCGTATTAATTCAAGAAGATTGGGGTCGCTTAATATTTTACTTAAATTTTATTTTGGATCATTTCTAACAGTTACTGAAACACGTTCGCTTTACTATGTACCTCAGTTTGAGACCGCTGCTCTAATGTCATGCCACAATACTTTAATTCAATCACAATATGCCTTCCAGGACATCTGACGAAACTGGTCTCAAGATCAATCAAGCAGGATTGATGCCCTCGATAAACATACGCAGTAACTGTCCCAGCAATTTAAGGTTGAGTAGAAAACTTCAGTTTTTTTTGCAGTGACTTATATTCATAAGAAATATTGGCTTATAGTTAATTGATAAAATCTAGCTGACTAGAATTTAAAAAGTCTAAATTGATCAAGATATTTTTGTAATGCTATTTCCTCCACGGGCGTGATTATTATTATGTTGTAGTTAATCTCATCTAAAATTTCATACTCTATTTTAACAGCTGTACCGAAAATTAAAAAAAATGGAAACCCGTCGAATACACTATTTCTGATTTCTAAATATGAGAAAGTTTCATTTAGCAGATTACTTCTCTGCATTAAACATACAAACTTAAATAACTCAATATATCATATCGACTGTGGAAATGGAAAATGACGTAACCCACACATAGCAAATTTTACAGGAGGTACAAAAAACGTGATTTGATGAAATTGGGCCATATGCAAATTATGAAATATATACCACCTTAAAGTGCACGGAGACTTTTAAACTGGTGTTTAATTGACATCATCTAATATTAATTAAAGAAATTGTCGAGGAAAAAAAAAATTCAGCCTTTTTTCTTGATTTCAATTTTCACAAGCTCATCTTTTTTCAAAATAAAAAGCTAAATTTAGATACTAATTCAGCATTTGCAGCTTACACCCTTCTGATATAACGTGTATCAAGTTGCATACATTGTGATTATCGAAAAAAAGGTTTTTTGAAAAACTGTGGGTAACGTCCTTTTCCCTTTCAACAGTCGATATTATTTATCCGTAATTTAAGTTTTCCTCGGAGAACAAATTCGTTATTAATTGTAGACGCTTTACTAAATGTCGTGTATGCTATTTCGTTTTATTGGTTTTGTTGCATTGAATTTTTAATTACAATTTACTAATCACACGTCGAACATTAAAGTAAATATTAAATAGACAAATACAATAGTAACTTCTGGAAAATATGGCGTCACGAGAACGCAAACGTGAAGGTATGTGGTTAATAACAACTTTTTCATTCGCCATTGTTTGTAATTAACACATTTTTTCCCGATTACCAATGCTTCATTAAACTTTTTGCGGATTCATTTTTTATTAAATTTTATTTATGTATTTAAATGTTAAATGTAAATATCGCAAGCAATACTTTTTCATAACCCTGCGACTAGCTATTGCAATACCGGTATTTTATTTTAAATGTCGGTATTGCACATATCGACTGTGGAAAGGAAAAAATACGTAACCCTCAGTTTTTCCAAAACGGTTTTTTTTCGATAATACGTCCTTTTTCCTTCCCACAGTCGATATGTATATGTATTCCGTCCATTGGCGGATCCAAGGGAGGGGCATGGGGGCCATGCCCCCCCCCCCCTGAGGAGATTGTTTTCCCTCATTTTTCTACTTTATTAAAACTTTATTGTGAAATGGGATCATTAATTGTTTAGTTTACGATGTTTTATAGAATACATACTTGATTATGTATTGACTACTTTTATATAGATATATTATTTTTAAATCATCTATTTTTTAATGTATTATCTTTTTATGATGTTTATTTTCGAATTGAATGGCCCCCTCCTTGGACAATTTCTGGATCCGCCAATGATTCCGTCAGATCATCTTTAATCAGCCAAGCATGCAATGTCAACACTATGACTATTTTGGTTTGAATACATTTTTTTTTTTTTAACCATGTCCGCTCCCAATGTGGAGCATATGGACTCCTAATGTATTTTATCTCAACAGAAGTGTTTCTACGAGAACTGCTTGTTACTCAGTTGCTCAACCTCTCTTTTTCCAAGGAGAGTAGGGATAGAAGGATAGAGCTAGGACAGGACTAGTGGTAAGCTAATCGCTCTCGATACGCCCCATTCACTTCCTGGATAGGATGGGTCGGAGATGGGGAATTCAAGACATCACATACATCCATGCCTTCGAACAGAAATTCATAAATCGATTGAAAAATCAATTTATAAAACTGTCCGTACCGGAATTTGAACCCGTGCCCTCCGTAACCGAAGCCAACAACGCTGACCACTCGGCCACACATATTATAATGTAAGTGTAATCACTGCATATAATGATGGATTTCTACAAAATAAAAACCAAATAAATCAGAATTATATTTTAAACTTTTTTATTCTGATACACACACAATATAATCACAATTCACATTTAAGGTATCTCCCATGGTAGATTTATTGGAATTTCGTAGAATGTACTCCAAATGTTTTATTTCTTGACTGTTTTTTTTTTGAATACATATCAATAAAAAAAAATATGCTTCGGGCCGCTCATTCTTCACGACTCCGACTCCACAGCCCTGGTTTTGACACAAAGCTTCTACTGGAAAAACTACTTGAATATTCCACATACTTTCAGTGACTATATCCACAATTTATTATGAAATCGAGGCAGTTAAGATTTTTTTATAAGATTCCTGGCATTCATACCAGCATTTGAAAAATGTTGTTTTTACTCTGATGATACTAAACCGCATTAATTAAGTCGACCCCCTTCGTTATGTCTGATTAATGGGAGCAACAAAAGTGAATTTATGTTCATAATATCGGTATATGTATTTTCGTCTCACGCCTCGCTACTTTTTATGAGTTTTACTAAGATAATAGTTTAGGTCAGGGTCGGGGAACCTTTTCATTTCTAAAGGCCACATTAATTTATTTGATTCAACATAAGGCCGCAGTAAAGAAAACGTTGAAACCCCCTCCTCTTTTTACGACTGTCGAAAATATGCGTAGTAAAATTAGCTTACAGTAGGTTATATATATATAAATCAATGTTTGTATGTTTGCCTTACAGTTCATTTTGGCAACGTATGCTTGCACTTTCGCAATGGTTATAGTAGAATTAACTTACAGTAGGTTTCGCGTGTGTCGTACCATAGACAATCGGCAGCAAACGTCAAAAAGACAGAAAAAGAAAATATGCTCTTCAATAAACACAATTAAAACAAACACTTTCTTTGAGTGGCATTGGTACGCTTGCCGGGAACCGGCTAGTAATAATTAGAGAAAAGGTTGATGGTGGTTTTACCTTAAAAATGTTTTTTGTTACAAATATTAACAAAACCATTCTTGCGGAAGAAAAACGTTGATTCTGCATTTCTATATATTATAATAAATAAGTTATAATTTTATAATGACATCGGAAAGTCTAAATAACTATTTTGATTCTGATGAAATGATGATTGATATTGTTTTACTCTGAAAACTATGACAAATATACATTTGCTTTAAAAAAAATGTCAGCCTGCTGTAGAAAATTACAATTTATTACACGACGTGATAAAAATGTGGGAGAATAGCGAATGTCACAATAATGAAATACTTTGGTGTCAATGTTCCGTAAAAGTTAAGAGCTTTTCGGCTGTCGAGACGCTAGTAGCGCCGCGACGCCCCTCTGACATATCACCGAAAGCTTTCAACACTTGCAATGCATCAATGAGAGCTTTGTCAGAGGATCAGTATGTGAAGAACTTCGAAAATTTGTGCTTAAATATTTGGAAATCTAGATAAGAAATGATAAATTTTTAGTTTTATTTTAGCTCAGCTATTCTTACGAAATTTAGATTTCTAGACAATTTATTTCCCGTCAGGCTAAATATTTGTGAGTTATATAAATTGAAATTATGTTTGAAAATATAATCTGTCATTTTTATTGAATTTAGGTTAATACTTAGTTCACAATATTTTGTGAAATCAAAATTCTTTAGGTGAAAGAAGCATTTTACAGAACCGTAGCTAAAGGGGGCATTTTTTTGTATGAAAGGTCAAGCTTTATGAAATGCAATAGAGTGACATTTACAAAACTTCATTTAGACACGTCAAAGAAGAATATTACAAATTAAATTTTTACTAGTTTTAAAAAAATAAACATATAAAATGTTTAATTGGGTCGAGGTAGTGGTGGATCACCACTTAAGTGCATTGGCGCGCGCTTGGTATCTCCAAATCTTGGGGGCTCAATATTTATTTTTAATTTTCTTGGAATTTGGTGAATTTGCGTTTTTTTATCCAAAAAACATGACCTCGAAATAAAACTGCGCTTGGAGTTTCCAAAATGCATAATCCGCTAATAATTCGCTTATAATCCGCTGTAGTTTGTAAATTCTTATCGATGTCAATTGTTGTTTACACCTTTTCATTTCAATTTGTTTTTTTATAGCACTGTTAAATTATATTTCTTATCAGTTGAAAATGCTCACCATGAACGGAACCGGTCTTGACCTTTTAAATAAAGTGAAAATAAAGTACAGATGAATATTGTGTTTTTATTAATATAATGCCTTCCCACCAAGTATTGACAGTGAACACCCTAAAAATAAAACCATTTTTGTAATAATTCCAAAATTTTAATAAAAATCAAAACCGTTCATCACGGAAACCATCAACTGGTGTTGGCTCATTATTAGACATTATAAGATCTGAGACGAATTATTTTCTTAACTTAACAAGGGGCTCGTCAGCCCAACCAAAAATTAACAAGGGGTTCCCGAGAGACCACCCTTTCTGCCGTTAGTGCGTAAACTGAATATATCTATTAATATATATTAATCCATGTCCGCTCCCAATGTGGAGCACATGGCGTCCTAATGGAGGTATCTCAACAGAAGTTTTTTCTACGAGAACTGTTTGTTACTCAGTCGCTCAACCTCACTTTTTTTCAAAGTGAGTAGGGAAAGAAGGATAAGGCTAGAACAGGACTAGTGGTTGACTAATCGATATTGCTACACCCAGTTATTAAAGGATCGGAAGGATGGAAGGAGAAGAAATAATGTGAATTGACATCACAAACAACCAGTCTTAGATCACAACTTTGAATTGAATAATTCTCAAATTCACTGTGATATTACCGGCAATCGAACCCAGACCAGCGTGATTATGAGAGCAAGCTCTAACCAACTAGGCCACAGCAGGCGACAAACCATAAAATATAATTGAGATAAATTTTATCAATGTTTGTTTAATTGCTCAAATATGATCTTAAACAATTCTGCGAGGAATGATCTCGATCATTAATATTGTAATACTATGTTATTACAACTACATTTACATATCTACGATAAAATTATTTTATTTATGTGTTTACTTTACATTCTTCAATAAAAATATTAATGATAAAATGAGGCAATATCTGTAATAATCTTAGAAAGCTTAAGAAAAAAAACTCACGCAATTACCGCTACAAGACCGAGCTTTATCGCGTCTCTCTGTTTTACATCATGTAAAAAAAGAGAAGGATAAAAAGTTAATCTGAATAAAATGGTAAAATAGTTTTGATTTTATATGCGTGGTTATGTTGTAGATAGTTGCATGCGGCGTAGGTTAAAGTTCAAGGGATATCTCAAAAAACAACGTACATTTTGAATTTATTTGATTTTTTATGGAAGGCCGTGTTTAACACTTCAAGCTCCGTCCGAGTCAGACGAAATTATTCCTGTGCCCGGGTCATTTTTCGAAGAGAATGTAGTTTTAAAATAAATATGAAAATACTAAAAAAACAAATTTGATATCTATATAAAGTGTTCTGTCTAATGACGATTCTCAAAGATGTGAAACACGCGTCACAAATTATAGCACAAGTAGAGCAAAAACAAAAGGTATCAAATTAAATTTTATATTTAACAAAGTTACCGTCAAAATTTGTTTGTGAAATTTAAGTAACAAACTGCAAATAGGGTACTTTGTTTGTATTAAGCAATTTAAAAATATAATTATATATTCTTAAAAAAGGGAAATAAATGAATAAGTTTTTTTTCGTATTATTTGAAGATTTCCCGCATTATTAGTTTATTTATTACGGTCACTTGAAAAACGTAGAATCGAGGTTCCACTGCACTAAAAAAATACGCCTTGCTAAATGTCGATAATATGACTTTATTCGAGGGACTAAAACAGGGGTGGGGAACCTTTTCTTTTCAAAAAGCCACATTCATTTATCTGATTCAACATAAGGCCGCAGTAAAGAAAAGGATGACACTAGGGAATCTTAAGCCGGCGATTTGGAAATCATGGGATTTTTTAAACAATTTCATGCCAATTTCAGAAATTTGCGGATTTGCCCAAATGAACAGCGCGGGAGCGTTTTTTTAGCTCTTTCAAAAATTTTCGAAAACAAAATCTCAGGAATTTACAAACTTACAAAAAATAGCATAATTGGCCGATCAAGTCACAAAGCCGCACCAGAGTAGCCAAAAGGCTGCGAGTTCCCCACTACTGGACTAGAACTTAAAACACCGACCCGGGACTCAAGGTGTTTTTAAAATCACATTACATCTTAACATTTTCACACAAACCAGAGACAGGGGTTTTTTTTATTTATTAATTAAACATTATAAGTTATTTGCAAAATTTAAAATTTATTATTTGTTGTACTATTGTGGATTGGTGTTTCTTTTTTATATAATAATAAAACTTTTTTAAGTCATTATTTTTTCTTTCTTAAAAAAAAGAGAAGTGGAGCTAGTGAGTTACAGGCATTTCTCGTAGAATCACTTCTGTATAGATAAACTCCATGAGGTGAACATATGTTCCACATTAAGAGCGGGCACTGTAAAAAAAAAATAAGTCTGTTATATCGTAACTGTCAGTAACTATTATCTTTAGATTCGTTTTTGTATGTTTATTTTTTTCCACATCTTTTGGCAAATAAAATTAATGTTTAATTAATAATGCCTAATTGTGATTTTAATAAAAATAATTTCTGTTGTACTTCTTCTTCTTCTTCTTTGACCATATTCGTTCCCTATGTGGAGCTTATGGCCACCGAGCGGCACCCACATGTTTCCCCGTTTCCCGCCAATTGCTTTGCTTCCTCCCATGACATGCCAGCATCCCTCAGTTCCGCCGAATACATCCTATATATCAGGGATGGCGAACCTTTTTGGGTCCGCGTGCCAAAAATCCTCAAATATTATTTCTCGATTGTGTGGCGTGCCCAAGCAGTAAAAAAATAACAAAATACAAAAAATATATTTTTTAACGATTGTCGTTTATCTTGGGAAACATTTGAAAATTAATAAAACGGAATAAATTAATAATTCACAGATTATTTAATCAAAATTTTAATTTTTTTAACTTAAAAATGAAATTTTTTGAACTTGGAAATCATCCGCGTGCCATACAAATTCTCAAACGTGCCACCTCGGGCACGCGTGCCGTACGTTCGCCATCCCTGCTATAGATAGTACCCGACAGACGTCCGAGGCGCCGGAATCACATCGGTCAGGCAGGATTGAGGCTTTCTGGAGGAATCCGCAGCACTTGACCCAGTCACTTCCAACGTCTCTCCATAACCACTGACGTTGTAAGCATTGTTTTGTACGTTCCCTTATCTCCGAATTCCTCACAAACTCAAACCACCTCAACCCTATTATCCGACGCAAGCATCTGTTCTCGAGGCAAAGTATACGTTGTACTTAGTCACTTTCAAGATATTGGCAGGTGGTACTGCTAGATAACATTTTTTTAGTTTAAAATATTTACACACAATGATTAATGTCTCTAAAGCGTCAAAATTTGACCTTATTTAACTGAATTATTAAAGGATATTATCAAAATTACATTTTTGACACAGATTTGCTTGTTTTCAAATAATAATTAGCAAATTACAATCGATATGGGAAAATATATTTTTAGATAAATTTGCAACATATGAAATCCATGCCGCAACAATTTCAAATTAGTAAGTATACGTTTTTTGGCAAGAGAAATAGCGGATACGCTATAGTTTACAATAATTCAAATTGCCATTAATTTTACCTACACGTTCGATATGTTCCAATTTTAAATAATTTTAGTATTGCCAGTCTATCCGCTCGAGTCCGGATGTAATCAATTTTGAATTTGAGACCGAATTAGCAATTTTTATTTATGGTCTTACCTAACCCGTATAGTTTCTGCGTTCTTATTGAATTGATGGATTGCGAATATTAATTATTTAAATAAAAATCTATAATGTCAGGTCTGTGGTACAGTGGTTACCCTCACGGACTCGAATCCCAGAAGGAACAGCATTTTTTCAAGATGTGTATTCAAACTGCAATAGTCGATAGTGTTGACATTGCATGTTTGGCTGACCAAAGATGTTCTGATGGAATACAAATATAATTTATATAAGTTAAAATGAAACGATTGAAAAAATATTCGTAGTTAAAATCGTTTTTTTATTTTAAATCTGCAGTCGAAGTGGTCTTTTTTTACACAACTCCACAGCCGTGGTTCGAAGGAATGGATATTTTTCCCACCATTCCAATTCTAAAATAACGGAGGGTAGTAAGTGTGATTACCAAATCACTAGTCCTGTCCTAGCCCTATTCTCTTAGATAAAAAGACAGGTTGAGTAAATGAGTAACAAGAAATTCTCGTAGAATAACTTATGTTAAGATACATTCATAAGGATGCCATATGCTCCGCATTGGAAACGGACATGGATTTAAAAATAATGATAATAAACGCAAAATTTCAATGAAATCCATTATATGTTGAGTAATAATTTATTGCATATTAAATTTAACAATTTTAGAGACAATAATTAATTTAAAATATTTCCTTTGGTCTAGGGGTGGGGAAGCTTTGTATATTATTTCGGAAAGAATCTTTTCCACAAAATTATAGCATACATGTATTAACTATGGATACGTTCATTGTTGACTTAAAAGACTAAAATTTTATTCTGAAATCATGTCAATCTGTCAAACGCTCTGTATATCGACTGTGGAAAGGAAGGAGAACGTAACCCACAGTTTTTTCAAAACAGATTTTTTTCGATAATCACAATGTATACACTTGATACACGACAAATTTACCTTTTTAATTTTAATAGGGTAAAAATAGCAATATATTTATTTCTACAGTTTTTATATTTACTAGTTGACAGCTATCTCGGCTTTCGCCATCGTCAGAACTATGATTAAACTTACATTTTTCTCAGCTATACTGACCCCGAGGAGATACACAGTGCATCATGTTATTCACTCTATCATCCTGATTCAAATTACAATTATAATATTACAATTATTCAGAAAATTGAGAAAACTCAGTCGGTCCCTTCTTGCTCGTAATAACCATGTTCGAATGTATGTTTAATTAATTTATTCACAATTACCAAATATTATTCAACTTTAATAATTATTATTAAATGTACATTGGAATGCACTGTTGGTTTTTTTTTCATCTCGTTTTATTTTAAGAGTAAAAAATCAAACTGATAAGATAATTCACTTTCGTTTCCAGTAAGTATCCATTTTTTCAAAGCCGGTGCACATTTTTTAGTTAACCAAATGAAATACTGTTTCACTCACGACTTCCCATTAAAGGAAGGCATTGATTAATTGCAGTGGCGTGTAATTACCATATTTAATGTGCAGGAAAAATACTTTTCTCCATTATAATTAGGCACCGGCCGAAGTACCGCTTGAACGTACGCGATTGATTTAGATCTCATTGACAGATTAGTACAAATTAGTATCTCGTATGCCTCGTGGTTGTTTCAAAATATTCAAATCGGTAATAAAAACAACATTAATTAGGTAGTTAATTAAAATTTACATGTTGTTAGTGGTACCCCCTATAGATTCGTTATGGCCCATACGAACCAGTTGTAATAGTTAAAAAAAAAACACCATAATAAGTGTCTGTAAGAACCACTTCTTTTCGTAATCGTGTTAAGAAGGTTCAACACAGCGGGGGGCTGCCAATAAGCTAACAAGAGGCTGGCTTAATCCCAAAGCAATTCTCTGTGTTCTGGGGAAGGAGTGAATTTTTTATCACTCCTATGCAATTATAGGCAATATGTACTTAAATAAGCAATCGATTGTTATTTTTTTATTATTATTCCATATCCGCTCCCTATACGGAGCATATGGTCACCACGAAGTTCCTCCGTGACTCTCTATCCCCAGCCAGTCTCCTTGCTTCCTCCCAGGTCATCCCAGCGTCCCGCAACTCCGCTGAGTACATCCTGTGAATGGTCATCAGTGGCCTTCCACGACGCCGGTATTCATCCGGTTGGAAGAAGAGACAGGCAGGGTTCAGGCTCTCTTGAGAGCTCAAGTTATTTAATACACTTATAATATGTAACAATATGCAATTTACCGTAAACCAATCAATGTAAATGGTTACAAATGTACTACTGTATATACTGAAACATTCGTAGATAATATATAAGTGAGAAATTGCAGTTATATACTAATTCGATCTAAGAATATTGTGTTCTCTTAAATTAACAAGGGGCTCGCTGGCCTTTGAAAAAATGAACAAGGGGCTCGCGGGAGCTCTTCCGATCCCCCTCCAGCCTACCCCTGGTTCAACATATTTAATAACTTGTAAGATAGTTTTCCGTTAGCTAATTAGCTAATCATTAGTCCTATCCTAGCCTTATCCTTCTATCCCTACTATTCTCTTTAAAAAAAAAGAGGTTGAGTGACTGAGTGGATGACATCAGCTAAACACATAAAAAATAAAACACCTTTTCTTCTAGTTCCACACTATTTTTATACACAGCATTATCAATTGATGAAATATAAAACGATACCAGGGAATTTATATTTCATCAGTTGATAATGATCGCGATTAGCGAAACAGGTTCTGATTTATTATAATGATCAGACTGGAATTAATACAAAAAGAGTTTATTTTTTTGATATGATGCATTTATTTCTACCAAGAATTTACATTGAACATCTTAAAGTGATTAAAGATACAAAAGATACTTTTAGGGTGTTCACTGTCAATGCTTGGTGGAAAGGCATCATATTAATAAAAACACAATATTCTTTTGTACTTTATTCCACTTTATTTAAAAGTTCAGGACCGGTTTCGCTCATTGCGAGCTGTTGACAATGACAATGACTGTTGACAGTTGACAATGCTCGCAATGAGCGAAATCGGTCCTGACCTTTTAAATAAAGTGGAATAAAGTACAAAGAAATATTGTGTTTTTATGAATACAAAAGTTAATTTGAATGTATTATATCGTCATCTTTTCTGTCAGTCATATAACATATGGTTTGACCATGACCGCTAAAGAACTTATCTCTAATACTTTCGATGGATTCGGCGGAATCTAGCTTATCTAGCTTATCTAGGTATTAGCTTATCTCTAAGTCTAAAAATATCCCACCCCTCTTCCTTCTTCCAATCCTAAAAAACGGGTCGTAGTCAGAGCAATTAGTTCAACACTAGCCCTGTCCTGCCCCCCATTCTTCTATTCCTAAATACGTCTGTTTCGATAGCGTCA
Organism: Himalopsyche anomala; assembly: GCA_031772345.1. Lineage (NCBI taxonomy): Eukaryota > Metazoa > Arthropoda > Insecta > Trichoptera > Rhyacophilidae > Himalopsyche > Himalopsyche anomala. The sequence continues at coordinate 23,286,199 of CM062837.1, read as the reverse complement.
TAAGATGGTCAAATTCTCCACATTGGGAGCAGGCATATTTCAACAAGTATTGTCACACTCTTTATGGAGGAAGGTTCAAATCCTTATGATTGTTTACTCAATTTTATGTAGGAATACTTAAGAATTAACACCATTGCAACATCAAGCATTCTTTGTATAAATGAGGTATTTTTCTTAATTGATTCTAGAATAAATTTATAGGCGCAACTAATCGCATATTAAACGACTCTCATCAGCCTGACAATGTTGCTATTTTGCATTTTTTATTACATTTATTGTTTATTATTTGAATGGTTTAATGCGACTCGTGGCCACATCTCTAGATTTATCTTTGATGATTAATTGTAATTGATTCTCAGCTATCATTCAATCTTTCGGAAGGTTCGTCAAGGATTTATTTTTATAATAATATATTATGCTATCGCCATCTTGAGTATTAATTGTTAACTCGTTAATTAAAGTAGATATCATTATTATACATTATCGTAATGTATAATTTATAAAAAAACGCCGAGAAAGTTTTGATAACACACAATTAATACAAATGTGTTTCACTAGAAAATATTACTAAGCTTCATGTTTATGAATGTAAAGGGTAAAAAAAATGTAATGCATAGAATAATATAAAAAAAACTATAATATAATGTTGAAACTATTAAGTAAATTATAATATAGAATCAATATTTTGTCACTTAATGGCTTCTTGTGTCAAACTGACGAAACGTACTACAGTGGAACCCCGATCTACCGTTCTCGCTATTGACTGACCGTTTTGTAGAATATTTTTTTGCACTTATAAATAGTCTTACATCGCAACTCAAAAGTCAAAACTGAAATACCTAAATGAATAAAACTAGAACTCTAACTGAGAAACTGAAAACAATTCAAGACATTTGAAAAAAAAAGGGTTGACTTAAAAATGTACGTGATTTTGAAGGGTGTTTGTAAAAATTCAAGTGCCATAATGCAAATAGACTACTTAGTTTGGATTAAACATTTTTTTAAATATTCTTTAATAGTGAAATAAATAAATAGGTTTTTTGAAAATTAAACATTGTTTTGGTATTATTTGAAGATTTCTCGTATTATCGGTTTCCCGCTTTATTCGTTCATTTATTACGGTCCCTTGAAAAACGTAGAATCGAGGTTTCACTGTATTCTTATAAGATAAAATTACGTGTATAGTAAAGAAAAAAAATCTGTTGTCGTTAATTAGACCTTTCCTGATACAATAAATTAGAGGTAAAACTCATTTCAATCGCCAAAGAAAAGAAACATTTGTCGACTAAAAAGTTATAAAAACATCTACTATCTACAGTTTTCTTTTTCAAAGCATTACCAACGTCCATCAATAATTTAAAAAATATTAATGTGTGCTTAAATTCCTAGTTCTGACGATGGCGTAAGCCGAAATAGCTATCAACCTTTAACTTTTTTTAAAAACTGTAGAACTGAAATACCTTGATATTTTACCCTATTAAAATGGAGTTCTACCAAGTAAATGCCAAATCAATAAATAATAAAAAAAAAACCTAATTATACACCTAATCCTTTTTTACGCGATACATTGGTTCGAGAAAGTGACTCGTAAAATAAACCTCATTTTCAAATAATTTGATAAGTCGGTTCCAAATCCGCGTAAAAATGTATGAAAAAAAAAAGTGACGGTGTCGTCCAAAAAAATCACGTAATAAAAAAATTGGGTGTATTTTGAAACACAATTTTTCAAACAGAGAGTTGTTCATTTTTATTATCCAAAAATTGAACATTGTAGCATGTAGCATATTTTTTTGTGTACAACATTGGACATTTTTAGTAATAGTATTTGTGAACTGTTTGTTGAATTTTACTATTTTATTTCTTGATTTTTTGTGTTGATTTTCATGTATTATGTAGTTTTATTTTATATTTTTTCTCATTATATTTGTCAAGTACATGGCGAATTGGCGTCAGCTGTTATGTCATGTACTACAATTTTAATTTTAAACAATAAATAAATAAACATTATATTATAATAATATATTATCGAATATTAATAAGAAGTTTTTATAACGTCATATAATTTTTAAAATGCCAACAATAATTCGACATCATATATCACATCATCGAAGTGGAGAATTTTTCAATGACATGTCACGTCTACATGGACCACAGAATTACCGTCATTGTAATGCAAATATATTTTTTTGAAATTTAAATAATTGCCCCGCCCTAGAGCTTTTGTTGAGTAAATAAGTTTGATCGAAGCCCATAGCTATGTATTATATTAATCTTACCTTGAGTTTAATTTATGACACTAGGTAAATAAAGTCATTACAACAGATGACGAAATTATAACTAAAACAAATATCCAGTCCTACCCTAAATAACTCATCAAATTATTCATTACATAGTTTATAATATTACAGTTTAATATTATAAATACGACGCAGGAAATGTCAGGGCTTTGTAATAACGCAAATAATATCGGTAATTAAATTTAATCAGTACTTTTATGTTGAATTTGAAAGCGTTTTAATTTAACTATCCCATTATTAAGAAAATTATAGTATGTAAGTAACCGAAAAAGATTTGGTTTGAATCTATGCCCAATTTTCATAAAGTGGACTATCTTAAAATATTTTAAGCAGGGGTAGGCTGAAGCAAGCCAACGAGTTCCTTGCTAAATAAAGGAAAACAATATTCTCAGATATATGCGTAATATAATGTTTTATGTATTATACTTATATGTTCGAGTAAAGTGGTTAGTGTCGCCTAGTAGTTGCCTCCTGTGTGGTCGATTGGTCAACGTCGTTGGCTTAGGCTACGGAGGTCACAGGTTCGAATCCCAGTACGGACAGTTTTATAAATTGATTTATGAATTTCAGTTCGAAGGCATGGATGTACGTGTTGTCTTGAATTCCCCCCTCCCACCCATCCTACCCTATGAACGGGGCGTATCGAGAGCGATTAGCTAACCACTAGTTATGTCCTAGCCAGTGGCGGCCAGTCAATGTGGCATTGGATCAATGCACCTCTTGTATGTGCAGGGGCGGTTATATTTCATGAAAAAATATTCAAACATAACATTTATACCATTCACACATTTTAAATTCTTTATGTGTTTAATGTCTAAAATAAAATGTTCTAAAATATTAATTATAGACAATAAAATACATGAAGAATTTAAATGGTATAAATGTTATGTTTGAATATTATTTCATGAAATATAACCGACCCTGCATATACAAAGGGTGAATTGATCCAATCCCACGTTGAACGGCCACCACTGGTCCTAGCTTTATCCTTCTATTCCCACTCTCTTTGGAAAACGAAATAGCTTTCAACTGTATATCAAATTAATATTTGTAGCACTAAAATATTTTGATATTTTTTCACCTTATTAAAATAATAGGTACGTGTCAGTCACTTTGATGCGAATTTGGACGGCGAAAAAGACTATGGCAATATAAAAGAATATTATTCAAAGTTGGCAACACCGTTCTCTAAGAAAATGCTGTTAGAAAAGATAATGAACGGTGTGCAGCCGGTAATCTGGTTTATGAAGTATCCGAGAGGGCTGGCCCGATGGAGAACAGTGATGCTGTGTTGGCACAAGAGGCAATTACATTGATCAAAGAGCACTCGCTCGCCGCTGTGAGGTCTCCTAGCTTTGCCAGAGACTAACACCTAGTAATTATCGTACAATCACTGTTATTGGGCATTCAATACGTCAATAATTTCCTTAAGAATGTCGACGTGATGTGGCCAATGTAGAAGTTTGCTTTGTGATTTGAGAGACGTGAAAGTGTTTTTCTTTTTCTTTTCAATGTAATGAATATACAACATATCGCTCATAGGTATTAAAACAATACCTCGCATCCCACACATTTGTCAAAAATGTGTTTTTGATATATTCAGCATCACAATTAAAAACCACACGATTAAGCGAAATTTCACATCACAAATATTATTTGAACTAGAGATTCTGTCAAGTCAACCCGAAAATAAATTCCCGAGAGATATATGCTTTTTATCGGTCTCAGTTTACGGTACTATACAAATAAAAAAGTAGATTTTATTAATTCAATCTAAATATAGTTATAGAATACCTATATTTTGAAAACATTTGTATATTTAGAATTGCCATAAAAAAAGAAAGAATCTTTTAAAATCTTCCATTAACGCTTCCCTTACTATGCAAAAACAACCACGCGCTCCTGAGCTGTGTATCCGTTACACAACAGGCAAACGGGAGTGAATCTTGACAATTATATAACACTACTACAGCAGTACTACATATAATTGTCAGGATTCACTCCTGTTTGCCTGATGTGTAACGGATACACAGCTCAGGAGCTTGAGCTTTTTTTGCATAGTAAGGGAATGGTTAATTAAAAAATATATCGTCTATGGAAAGGAAAGAGGACGTAACTAACACGTATCAAATTTTAGAGGAGGCGCAAAAAACGTGTTTTGATGATTTTGGGCCATATGCAAATTATGAATTATACACAACCTGCACGGAGACTTCTAAAGTGGTGTTTAATTGACATAATCTAATATTAATTAAAGAAATTTTCTGGGAAAAACCTTCATTTCAGTTTTTTTATTGGTTTTAATTTTTTACAAGGTCATCTTTTTCAAACTTAAAAGCTAAATTTAGATACTAATTCGGCATTTGCAGCTTGCATCATTTTGATAGAACGTGTATCAAGTTTGATACTTTGTGATTATCAAAAAAACCTGTTTTGAAAAAACTGTGGGTTACGTCCTTTTTCCTTTCCACAATCGATATATATATATAACCATTGTAGGTTAATATGTCATTTAGCGTGTCATGGGTTATTACGGCGAAAAACTTCACAAACTAAGCTTAAAACAACGCCATGATTTAAAATTATTTTTGATGGCTTGATAATCGCGTTAAAATTACACATTAATATGAAGAACACCGATAAATTATGCGAAATAAGAAAAACTATAGATGTGTGCTATTTTGCAACAATAACCATAAACCCTATGTATTATTTTTCGAAGAAAATATTTTTCATCGGCAAAATCAAACGAATCACTCAGATGATATGTAATACAAATAACTATAAGTATTTACCATAGTCGGGTAGAGGTTAACGTCGTTGGGCTGTATTTATTGTATATAATAAATATTTTAGAACGTTTTATTTTATTTTAGACAATAAATAAATGAAGAATTTATGAATGAGTGAATGCTATAAATTTTATGTTTGAATATTACTTCATGAAATATAACCGCTCCTGCATATACAACGGGTGCAATGATCCAATGCCACATTGACCGGCCGCCACTGCTTATATCTCTACTCTCATTGGAAAAAGAGATTTTGAGCATCTGAATAAAAAACAGTTTTCGTAGAAAAACTTCTAGATGCCTCAATTAGGATGTCATATGATCCACATCAGGAGCGGAAATGGAATCAAAATTAAAATAAAAACAAACTTGTCATTGCTAATAACAAGGAGTGCGGTATGATTCTTGCAATTTCCCCAAATACTAACAAACTACTCTTCTCTCTAATTTAAGATTTCGACTGAAGGTGCTTGAAGGAATTTCAATATTAAATTTGAATCGTTCAAATTATCAGTTCAAGTTCATCCGTGCACTTGAACGCCTGAAGATGCCGAAAGACGAAACCCGGGTTGTTAGTGACAAAATCTGTGGGAGTGTACATAATTTGAACGATTCAAATTTACTCTTCTCTCTTTTATCCCCAACCCCTCGAAGGGTTAAATGCCGTTAGAATGCATTTACAATTGTGTTATTGCTGTGGCACAAAGAACAATGCGATCATTAAATCAATACTTGTGACTGTCGGTGTTAGCAAAGGCGAAACAATTAACAATCATTAGCCTATCTGATAGTAGTTGAACTAGTTTACAATGTTATAGATTAACCTTTGGCAGTAAATGCCGCCAACCCATTGTTGCTGGCCATTTGACGCTATTATAATAAATACATTATAATACTATGTATATGATTATCAATTTTAATACAGTAAAATATCATACAACGAAAACGCTTCGACAATAAATATATGACGAATTTAAAATGAGTGAATGGTATAAATGTTATGTTTGAATATTATGTCATGAAATAAAACCGGCCCTGCATATACAAGGGGTGGATTGATTCAATCCCACATTGACCGGCCGCCACTGATTGATACTAAGGTATCCAATCCCTGAGCCTATTTGTGATCCCGGGATTTCGGGATTGATTAATTTTCAATCCCGAGATTGGGCACTCATCGTGAAATAGTGTATAATTTGAGAAAAGTTTTGGTGAGTCTTTTTTTTCCAGCTCACTGAGGAATTTGAAATCCTCGATTCTCTATACTTTTTCCCCAAAATATCTCGAAACTTGTTTTTTTTTTAGCTCTTCCGATTGCAAAATCTTATAAATTTTCGGTATTTGCTACAAATTTCTTAATCCCGAAACCCCGGGATCGCAGAATTAGACAGGATCCCGGGATTAGAAACCCTAATTGATAACCACTGTAAAAGATTCTGAAAATTTTCACTCGTCCATGAAAAGAGTTTTTCAGTTAGTAATAAAATGTTTAATTGACAATATTTCAGTAAACTCTTCTATATTTATAAGATGCAATTTTAGCATGACATATTTGTTCTATGTGACTACAAAATATCTTTCATGTTTACCCTAAAAAGTTCACATCATTTCACGGAAGAAGTACCAACGTATTTTTTTTTTTAATATAATGTTTCGGTCAACGATTGAGGAGCGTTGTTCAAATTATATATACTTTAAGTTTGAAAACCACTCTCGTATTGTTTTACATTAATTAGAAACAAGGTGTAGATTGAATTGATTACTAATATAGTTATTAGCAAGTAAGGCTGTGATTGAATTTATATTGATTTTGCCTTATAATTACAAAACCTATAATTACAAACAATAATTTTCAATTGCTATTACAGTAAGCGGTTGTTATGATATACATACTTTGAATTTAACGATTGAATGATAATTTCTATTATATCAAAGCTTAGAATATGTTGACCATACGAAATAAGGAACAGTTTGACATGTATTCTGATAACGGCATTCATATACAGTAAAACCCCCATTTACACTAAAGTCGGGGTAGTGTAATTGGGGGAGTGAATCTCATACAAAATTAGGAATTTGGTTTTTTCCCAAAAAAAATGCAAAACTAAGATTTCCCTTAGATTTAGAAAAAAAAATATGGACGAAATATTTAGTTACTAATTGATAAAATGCAAAGTCGCGCAAAATCCAACACATAGACAGTCGTCCGGCTATACGTTTATAGCCTGGCACATATTGAATTCACAGATGCTAGCCAACATTTGACTGTATGCGCCTTACAGACGACAGTTTCGTAGCAACGCCAATTTAATGCGATAGCGCAATTGAGTGATTTGCGGTGAATATTTCAAGCCAGCGCGTAATTCGGGGTAGTATAATTGGGGGTTCCACTGTATATTGCATCAAAAAATGTATACTAGCGCATTCGAAAATCTTTGAATATTTTTTTTCAATACCAAAATACCGTGGCTTAACATAAAAAACACCGGAATTACAATATAAATGTAACTGTTCAGTTATCGATTACTTAATTCCAAATAACTATAAGTCAAAAATTTGATTTTTTTGGTTATATTTTGCATTTTTTTTAATACCTCTCTTCTACAGCTCCACAAAAGTACAGCAAAAAAATAACAAAATCAAAAAAAATCAAAGTCTTCTTCTAGCAGGTAGATGATTGAATATTAAAAAAATATACAAACAATATTCTCTCAGTTTCATATAAAAACAACTCGAAATACTGTGTTACGGCTTTGTAAACATTGCAATAAATATGAATTGAATTGAGAAAATGACTGCCCAAAAAGATGAGGCAAATAATATTGATCACTTGTTTACAACTCAGTTTAGATGTGTCACAGTGGCGGATCCAGAAATTTTCTCAGGGGGGGGGCATTCAATTTGAAAATAAATAGTTCATTAAAAATTAGATGATTTTAAAACAATATATTTATATAAAAATAGTCAATACATAATTTAGTATGTATTCTATAAAACATAGTAAACTAAACAATTAATGAGCCCATTTCACAATAAAGTTTTAATAAAACAGAAAAATGGAAAATAAATTCTCCTCGGGGGTGGGTATGGCCCCATGGCCTCCCCCCTGGATTCGCCAATGATGTGCCAACGCTTTGGTCAGCCATATCTCAAATCTACCATTTTCTAGTTGTAGCACTTTGTAACTAAGCCATCGATATAGTGTACAATATAATGACTACCCGTCCAACGAGCGTTTCAACACCTTGATATGTTCGAAAAAATATAGATTGACAGCTTATTTGTAAGCAAAAAACTTTAAATTTCACATGATGGTTAAATTATTAAAACTAATAACTGAAAACAAATCTAAGTTGAGTCAGCCGGTTTGCAAATGAAACAGTCGATATGCTACACCAGGGGTCACCAAACTTTTTGAGAAGCGGGCCAGATTGATTTTTTTTAAAACTAAGGGTGCCGGAAGACAACTAGATTCTTATTGGAACCCAATCAGAATATTATTTCATTTTATGTGGTTACATAATAATTACAATGTAAACAAATGTTTGCTCTTTTTAGAATTTCAATAAACGAGAAATTTTTGAGTAAACGAACATCTGGTCGTCTCGCCTCCAATTTCTATCCAACTTCCTTCACTTTGAGCCCTACCAGATAGTTGTATGACAATTGATGATATGAAGAAAATAGTTGTCGTGAATTCACAACTTAATCATGAAAATTTATATTTCTTATATGAATAATTTATATGTAAAAATCCAGAACTTTTCGCGGGCAGTAGTTTGGTGACCGCTGTGCTACACATATGACGCAGAAATGGTTTAAAAGGTGTTTTTTTTTAAACGATCAAACCGTGCCTGATTTTTAGAGAAATCAAAACTTTCTTATCGAAGAACAAACATGCAATTTTATAAATGAATATCTCAACTCGTAATTTTGTAAGATATTTATAAAAAATCATGATTACATAGCTGTGCTTGAACAAAAATACTCGAATAAAAATAATAAAAGATTTTTATTATAATGCCATTCCACCAAGTATTGACAGTGAACACCTTAAAAATACTCGAAGATAACAATACGACGACAGTATGCAAGTTGTAACATGTCCTTTATTATACTGATAATTTGTAGTTGTTTTTTTAATAACGTTTAAGCAATGAAAAATTACCCGTATTGGTATAGTCATTAAACTCGTCGTTCATAAATAATATGTTATGACTCAGTTATGAGAAATATCATTCGTTTTCAAGAAAAGTCAGATTAATATACCAATCAAATAAGACGCCACAACTAGTGGCTAACACTGCGCTATGTCATGCATTAAAATAATGCAAGAAAATTGCATTTTTCAATTATTTAACCTCCGCACTCCCAGCATTAATATTATATTAATTAAATTCAGGTCGCTTGGGTCGTTTAAGAACCTCCAAAATTCGCTCTTACCTGACTGCGAAATTATTAATTGAAAAAAAGCCAGCTTATTACATTACTATGTACAATGCATTATATTATTATCATTAACAAGCATTCATAATGCAATTTCACGTCTTTTTTAATATTCCTGCTCCATCGATGGGATGATTCTTCCACGACAGAAAAACTCACAATTTCTTCACAAATACAAAACGACGAATGAAAATACAACATAATAAATTGCTGAAAACTAAAGAAATTTCAATTGAATATGTCGCCCCTAAATAGAGACACATACACATAAATAGGCATAAAGACAGAGAGATTGATAGATTATGTCAACTTTTTATTTTAGCCTTTTAGCTGCCGTAGATAATTAATAGTAATTACTTAGCAGGCCGGCTTTAATTTGGCACTATTAATTTAATTAGTTATTGACGAGATAACTCGTCTCTTGCGTGTTAAACACAAAAATTTCACGAGATATCTCGTCTGTGGCAGCCATCGAGTTAATTATAAAGGCAAGGGAAACGGTCGGCCGTGCGCGTGTTAAGTATGCATATTTTGCAACTAACTTCATTAAGGCCGCATTAAATGTGGAAATCCGGTTAAAGCTGCAGTTTGTTGAATCTTCTTATTAAATATGCAAATTATTTGTAGGCGTTTCTACACTGATACAATCACATCATAAATAACTGACTTTATGTTTTCCATACATAAGACGTGACTTCATTCATAGTTTTCATTAATATGATGATTTCAAATTTGAATTTCTTCAGAGCGTGAAGTCGTTTTTTTAGATCAACAAATTTATTGAAATCTAGTCATGTTTTTTTTTGTTTGATTTTTACGGCTGATACAACTTAAATGTAATAATTGCGGCTATATTCATTGTTGTTATAGTCCAGTGATGCACAATCTAGCGGGCCGCATAAAACAAATTATCGTGGGTTCGGGCCGCAAAGAAAAAAATGATTTAAAGTACGCTCAATCCCTTTTTATACAGAATACAGCGGATTGTGCATCACTGTTACAGTTCGATATTTTAAACGTCAGCGCTAACAATATTTTGTTTTATTTTTTAAAGATTTTTATATCTAACCAATCATGTCCACTCGATATGCGTATAAAAGTGATTGTAATAAGAAAAAAATACTTTACAGCAGTGTTCTTCAACCTGTGGTCCGCAAGAGCTTTTTGCCGGTCCGCGAATAGTCGTAAGTTGAGAACAGACTGTACGTTAATATAATATTTGTACATATACGGTTGACGCCGGTCCGCAAAATATTTTTCTTATTTTAAATAAAAGCAGAAATTCTTAGAAGTAAAAAGGTTGAATAACACTGCTTTACATCATACAAACTTGCGGTCATTTTGACAGTGTGTTTCAAAAATAACCTCTTTCGACTGGTCGAATATATCATGAATGGTTGACTAAAAGAAAGTGACCATAGCCGCAACTATTACATTTAAGTTATACCAACCGTAAAAACCAGCTTCAAATATTATGTTGAATATTATAGGCAACACTTGTTAAGACATTAATAGATTTGAGAATTGCCCCACATGTACCAACTGAATATTGTGGAATTGATACTAGGGATGTGGAGTCGTGGACTCCGACTCCGAGATTTTTTTTCAAAAAGTTTATTTTTACTTATATACATATATACATGTTTTGTTTGAATACACATCATTAAATATATTTTTCAAAAAAAAATCGAGCCGCTCATTTTTCACGACTCCGATTCCGACTCCACAGCCCTCATTGGTACAAACATATATCGACTGTGGAAAGGAAAAAGGACGTAACCCACAGTGTTTTCAAAATGCTTTTTTTCGAAAATCACAATGTATCCAACTTGATACACGTTTTATCAAAAGGATGTAACCTGCAAATGATAGCTAAATTTAGATACTAATTCGACATCTAAATTTAGCTTTTAAGTTTGAAAAAAGATGAGCTTGTGAAAATTGAAACCAAGAAAAAAGACTGAAAAAAAGGATTTTCCTACACATTTTCTTTAATTAATATTAGATTATGTCAATTAAACACCAGCTTAGAAGTCTTCGTGCACTTCAAGGTTGTGTATATTTCATAATTTGCATATGGGCTAAAATCATCAAAACACGTTTTTTGTGCCACCTGTAAAATTTGTTATGTGTGGGTTACGTCCTTTTCCCTTTCCACAGTCGATATATTGTTTTAAAAAACGACCAAATCCATTGAAAAACAAAACTTCATTTCATATTATTCTTAAAAAAAAAACATTAATACGAAGAAGGAAAAAAGACTTGTAAATTAAAATTTAACGTGTATGTATAACTACTATATAACTGAATTGTTGCTCAAACATTCAAAATAACAATTGATTTTTTTTATCTTTCTCTTGAATAATGCATACTATGTGGGTTGTGGCTATTCTAAGTGGTCAAGGACTCTCGTAATCTTTTAATTTTCTCACAAAAACCGCACAAATTGAAGACTATTCATTTTTCATTTCACTCGCATTATTGTAATATTATTGCCGATATGCATATCAAATCGGCATGACGAGTTGTTTGCGTCACACTTCTGAGAGATCAATTTATTGTTTAATATTTTGTTGTAAATTTATTTACTGTAAATCGAGAATCTTCCGAAGACAAAACAAAACAATAAACAATCGCTATTTTGTCGTGGAAAATTTTTGGAATATTTTTAAACGTAATTTCATAGCAGTTTTTCGGGTTTTCAACTATTTCAACTATTCTTTCGGGGAAAATCAATGTTGTTTTATCTTTCTAATGAGAAAATATAATAAATTATATATAATTATAATATTGTTTTCTTATTAACCATATCGACTGTGGAAAGGAAAAAAGGACGTAACCTACAGCTTTTTTTCGATAATCACAATGTATACAACCTGATAAACGATGTATCAAAATGATGTAAGCTGCAAATGCCGAATTAGTATCTAAATTTTAATTTTAATTTTGAAAAAATAATGGCTTGCAAAAATTGTAATCACGAAAAAAGTTTAAAAGTAGGTGAAAAATTAATCAAATTTATATTAGTAAAGTCAATTAAAAATCAGTTTATCAGTCTCCATGCACTTCAAGGTTATGTATATTGCCTTTAACTAAAAATCATCAAATTACGTTTTTTGTCTCCTGTAAAAAAATATATATGTTACGTTACGTCCTTTTTCCTATCCACAGTTGATATGCTCCAAATGTGGTGCATATGGAGTCCAAGAGGAGTTTATCTCAACAGATACTTTTTCGAGAACTCGGTTGCTAAATTTCTCTTTTTTGTCGAAGACAGTGGTTATCGAAGGATGGGATTCTGACAGGACTAGTGGTAAGCTGTAGCTCTCGCTACGCCTCTTCTTATGGTATGATAGCTGGGAGGGGCATTAAAGGCATCATATATATCCATGTCTTCGAACCATAAATCGATTGAAAAATCAATCGTTAAAAACTATCCGTTCTGGGATTTGAGGGGGTGACTTACGTTTTCTAAGCCAACGACGTTGACCACTCGATCACGCAGCCGGCGATCATGAACGGTCTTAATTTAATTATGAATGAAACTTAATTAATATTAAATTTGAATTGTCTGAATGATAATTTTTGACATCTTGCAAAGTCATATCAATTAGGTTAACAATGATTATATTGAGCGATTCACTTTTATGTTTGTATATAAACGATACAAATTGTTTGCTGAACGTCCGTTCAAGTACATTCGTGCACTTGATAAAACCTGAAGATGCCGAAAGGCGAATCCCTGGTCTTTAGCAACAAGATTAATACATTCAGATAATTCAAATTTAAAATTGAAATTCCATCAAGCGCCTCCACTCGAAATTCTAAATAAATTAATACAGTAAAACCCCCATTTACACTAAAGTCGGGACAGTGTAATTCGGGGTAGTGTAATTGGGGGTGTGAATCTCATACAAAATTAGGGATTTGGTTTTTTCCGCAAAAAATGCAAAACTAAGATCTCCATTAGTTTTGCAAAAAAAAAACTAATATTGATAAAATATTTAGTTACCAAGTGATAAAATGCAAAGGGCACCAAAATCCTACACATAGACAGTCGCCCGCTATACGTGTATAGCCTGGCACGTGGTGAATACACAGACGCTAGCCAACATTTGACTGTATGCGCGCCACAGACGACCGTCTCTTAGTAACGACAATGGAATACGACCGTGCAATTGGGGGATTTTCGGCGAATATTTCAAGCCAGCGCGTAATTCGGGGTAGTGTAATTTGGGGTTCCACTGTATTAATTCTAATGTTTGAATCCGGGTTATGGTGTTGAAAAAACCGACTTTCGAATGTCACAGATTTCTCGGTTGAAAGCCGACAAGCCCTAGCAGACAGGCTGGGCAAATTTTCCTTTAGGTACGGCACGGCGTCCAGCTAGTAGAGATGTACCATTTTAACTTGACTGTGGCAGAACTCAGAACTAAAATTGTCGCCCTAGGACGTGTTGACTATGGCAACGTGATGCGATGGTGGCGCCCTCGCGGGCAGTCAAGTTACGCTGGTACATCTATAGTAATCCTCGCTCGAGGCGGTGTGACGACGGACATTATCTAGCGTCATCAAAGCTGTGGGTTATGTCATTTCTCTGCGCTGTACCTACATGACGACGGTTACTATAAATAGTGCTGCTCAGTCCAATACATATGCATTGGGTGACAGCGCGACATGACTTTTGCTGACGTTCGCGTTGAAAAAAGCTTCAGCATCTGCATACTGTGATGTCACAGATTAATCATAGGACACCGTGAGTATTACACATGGATCGATAACCTTTTGTGGTCAGCTAAAATAATTACGGAAAAAATGAAAAATATTGTTTTTAGCAAAAATACAGCGACTGTAGTTTAATTTAAGATTTCGACTGAAGGTGCTTGGTGGAATTTCAATATTAAATTTGAATCGTTCAAATTATGTACACTCCCACAGATTTTGTAACTAACGACCCGGGTTTCGCCTTTCGGCATCTTCAGGCGTTCAAGTGCATGGATGAACTTGAACTGACACTTAGTGAATGAATGTTTCGTGTTTATATAAGAAATAAATGTATCATTGACTTTAAAGCAATTGCTGGCGAAAATGATAAGCTCATGAGAATGCCCACAGATGTGAGTAGTGATTAGTTCGGAAAAGGATTTATGATTATATTTATATAGGGTACAGGAGTGGAAATCCCGGCATGTTTAGTATTTCATTTAAAATCGGAAGGCTGTTCAATTGCGCTCTGTTTATTTCCAAAATTTTCTGGAAAAAGAGCTTATGACCATCCGTAGTTTAGTTTGTGTAGTGTAGTTTAGCTTATTAGCAAAAGCAGTCAATAGTACTTACAGCAGTTCCTGCTTGTTTGCTTCGAAATGTATTCATTTTCTAAAGTGTATTATTATCATCAGCCGAGACAAAGGGGTAGGGTGTCTGCAGCTTTATTGGTCTTCGAGGCCGGCTTTTTGATTGAATACATTTTTTTTTATTTAAATAGCATACATACATATATATATATAATTTAAGTTCCTTTAATATGGCTTCATTAGATTATTTACAGATAAGTGAACGTGACATTCCAGTTTAAAATTATTTCCTCGTCCTTGCTATGCGACAAAAATATCTAATCCGTAATGAAAATTAATCATCTACATATATTACATTTTTAAGTGTGTTATTCCTGTGATTGAGCTTTCACAGTTTATATTAATATTATATATTAATTTAAAGGAATAGATTCGAAAACAATTGATTGTTTATTTTCGCTTAGAACATATAAAATAAAATAAAGCTGTCAAGGAATTTCAAGTAATGAATAACAATCCTGTCTTGCATTATAATGAAATGACAAATGTTTACGACCGCTGCAATGAAGTGACAATCTGTTAAAATTTGGCCGACTTAATGATTAATTATGTCACACACATAGTTTTTTTTAAAGAACTTTTCGTCAGCATGTTTATGAAGCTAAAAAAATGTAATTTAGTTTATCAGTTATTTATAAATATTATCAAGAATTGGATGTATATAATATAAAGTAATTTTTACGCATAATAAAATATTGTATTGAAATTCGGGTGCGTGATAAGTGTATAAATATTATAAAGAGTGAAACCCTGATCTATCGTTCTCGTATTCATCGTTTTACCGCAATTTTCAATCGCTAGTTTATTATATAATAGGATTTTTCGGCAAAATAGTGTTAAATAATTGTTTTCCCACGTTTATCGTTTTTTAAATACTTTTAGAAAAGGATAAATCGGGAGTACACATGATATTTTCACGTGAACGAATTGTTATCCATTCTTTATACGTTAAAATGATTAAGATGAGTTAAATGCTTGTATTTTTCCGGTAAGAATTTATTTTGAATGGTCATAATATATTGGTAAGAATAAATAGTCATAATTTAAATGAAATTTAAAAAAAACTTAACCTATATGGTTATAAAATATTCTTATCGTATAATGTTTTTATTCTGACCATTTAATTTGTTTCCAAAGGTTAAATAACGGATGTATAAAAAAATAATGCAATTCAGTGTTAGTCATCCATTTTAAAGTTTCTATGATTATGTTCTTATTTTGAAATGTGAACGGGATTTCCGCAGTGCAAAATATAATAATTTCTAATACCGACGTTATCTGACAACACCTTATAAGTAAAATTATTACATTCGAGTACAATTAATGATATTTAACTGTAAAGTTGATCAATATCAATTAATAATTAAACATATTGAATGATATCGACTGTGGAATGGAAAAATGACGTAGCCCACACATAGCAAATTTGACAGGAAGCACAAAAAACGTGTTTTTTATGATTTTCGGCCATATGCAAATTATGAAATATACACAACCTGGAAGTGCACGGAGATTTATGTAAACTGGTGTTTAATTGACATAATCTAGTTATAATTAAAGAAATTTTCTAGGCAAAATCTTTCTTTCAGTCTTTTTTCTTGGATTTAATTTTTTACAATATCATATTTTTCAAACATAAAAGCTTAATTTAGATACTAATTCAGCATTTGCAGCTTACATCCTTTTGATAGAACGTGTATCAAGTTTGATACATTGTGATTATCGAAAAAAAGCTGTTTTAAAAAAACTGTGGGCTACATCCTTTTTCCTTTCCACATTCGATATTGAATGATATATTTATATAGTAGGTACTAAACTATGAAGACATATTGCAGATACTAGATATTGTTATAGTATTTTTGTAACAAAGGCGATTGCAAGCAGGAAAAATAAAACCACATCGTGATCAGAAACGAGGATATGATTAATTTATTTTTAACTAAATGTTATCTCTATAATAAGAAGTATGTGTGTTATAAAATAATGAGGAATAGCGTTTATGCAAATGTTTTCATTTCTACGAAGAAAATTGTGTATTTTTCTCAAGAATAATCAAGATTCATTTGTATTGATAAAATATTGCATTTATAATTTGTATTTATCGGGTCTTTAAGGCTAAGTAAGAAACAGCTGCCGTATGTCGCCTTCCGTGGCCTAGTTGGTTAGAGCTTGCTCTACCGATTAAACAGGTCTGGGTTCCCCCAAAAATGTCCCACCCTGGGCGGTCCGCCTCTGCCACCCCCCTCTTGCTACGCCACTAATTTGACAACATTATTGAAAAAATATACCCTTCGTCAGAATATTTTTCAAATGTTGCCATGGAAACGGATGTTAATAATAATCTGGTGGGATAATCGTCAAATCGTTCTCTACTAAAAATAACTGCTCACGAGTCCTGACATGCAAGAAGAAAACTCTGTGAAACTTCGGATTCGCTGATAGTCAGTGGAAATGTAGATAGACGACGAATGACAGCTAAAACGATGAGTTCTTATTAGATAAACAAAACAAGTGTATACTATGACAAGACCATTATTTAATGTTTTATTGAAGACAGCTGAGTACGTGAAAAGATGACGACTGTCAAAGAAAAAGACATAACGTAATTCGATTTATACATAAATTATAGATTATTAAATATTTACATTGGAATTTATTTTCCTTTAAATGTTTTCATCCTCGAGTAAACATATTGATACCCCAGCAAATTAGATACAAGATCAACCTTGGCTCACTTCTAAAAGAGATTTTTATTAAGTTTACTGATTCCGCACGTAGTTTGTATTGTTTCATACGAATACGCAACTTTAAGCTGTTTTCGTTTGATCAGCATTATTATAATGCAATTCACAACAATGCTACAAGATTTGAAAATGTTTAAAACTAATCGTAATCACGTACGAAAAATCTTTACCATGTCAGACAATTCAATGGTGTCAAACATTGTGCATGCATTGCAGAATATTCAAACGATACCTGTCAATATGCATTTTAACAAAAGGACAAAAATAAATACAGGAATTACTGACCATAAATGTTGAAAGAAAAACTGAGGCCCAGTTGTAAACAATGGCGATACGGATTGTTGTAAGTACGGGTGTGAATCGTAACCACTAACTGTCAAAATAGTTCCATTTTTCGACACCTTTGAAAGGTGTCGAAAATATAAAGGTAAAGTGTGCAGAATAAATTATAATGACAAATCTTTGCATTCATCAAAATTTAAAATTATCCGTTGGCTTAGATTTTAGATACTGGACTGTTACAAAGATGCAAGTCCATGGTCATTAGAGCACTTGAAAGGACGTCAAGTAGATACATATCGGTTGGGTAGCCAAGTTGGTTTCCCACCACTACTTGTTGTGTATATGCAGCCAACGATTTTATCGCCGCTTTCCACAACACTATCGATTGAAAGATGGAGTCAACCCTTCACATTCATGACCCGAGCAGAGCTGCACTTAACTGATTTTGAACAATGCACTAGTGTGCTTGAAAATAAAGATGAATAATAATAAAAGTGTGACTAGCTCAGCCACTTAAATCAAGTTGATACTGAGTATACTGTGTATAATCCGTATACTGAGAGCTCGTCGTTATGGAAGAATTGATTGACTGTAGTGATGAATCAAAGTTATGACTATCCCCAAAAATTAGCAAACTTTTAAAATTCCGTGAAGTTACCTTTGGTTGCAATCAAATCAGATTGGTCGATTAGGCCTATGTGAGGTGGGACCACAGCAAACAGTTTCTACTAGTTCGGATTCCATCTCAGAGCAGTCCCACAATTATTAACGTTCTGTTCGGCATACCCACAAGAGCAGTCCGGCCTTGAAATCAACTTCACCAGAGCGAATAGTTTCGCATTGAATTTGCCATGGTCGGTTAGAAACTGACAAGTCCAATGGTATGGTGTTAGTGATTTTACTGCAAGCCTCCAGGATACGTCCGGGAAGAACTGATACGTTTTAATTTCCTTGGAAGATGCAGCCCATCTTTTCTACCATATTGCGACGTCAACTTTCGGGATTCCCGGTAAATTGCTCGAATGCAAATTGCTCGAATGCAATTGCTCGAATGAAAACGTGAACGTGTTATATTAGCAGCCAAAAACAACGATGTTAATGCCATCAACTTCACGATTCGAAACGAAATACCAGTCAGAGAGACAAAGTATAAGTCCATCGATACTGTAATGAATCATGACGAAATTGTCAATCATCCAATTGAATTATTAAATTCACTTGGTTTGGCAGCCATGCCGTCACATGTTTTCACATTGAAAATTGGCGTACATATCATTCTTCTCTGAAATATAAATTCACCACTTTGCAACGCTACCAGACTTTCAGTGAAAAAGATAATGCACAACATCATTGAAGCTAAAAATATTAAATGGAAAATTTAAAGGGGACAATGTACTGTTGCCAAGCATCCCAATGATTCCAACAGATATGCCATTCGAATTTAAATGTTTGCAGTTTCCGGTGCGACTCGCATTTGCAATGACCATCAACAAAGCACAGAGACAATCGCTACAAGTGTGTGGACTAAATTTTGAAAATCTATGCTTCTCACATGGACAGCTGTATGTGGCCTGCTCACCCGTTGGAAAACCTTCAGATCTATTAGTATACGCACCAGACGGAAAAGCAAAAGATATCCAAAAGCGCTTCAATAAACAAAATAAAAACACAAACACGTTCTTTCTTTGAGTAGCATTGCAACGCATGCCGGGTACTCGCTAGTAAATAATAAAAATAAATAAATCAAAATCGGTCGAAAAACTATAATATGTTTTTCCAGAAAAATCATTTTGATCCGTCACGAAATACGATAATTTTCGTGCTAACAAAAACTGTGATATCCCATATACGTATGTAATGTATATATGAAATTATTTCTTTATAATATACCTAAAAAAAGCCAACCATAATAGATTTTTGTAATGAATCTACTATACACCTCTCATTATTGCTAAAAACCTATTTTTAAGGTTTACTTTTCAATGTCTGTAACATCATTATGTTTAAAACAGACAAAACAAATTTATTTAAGTCCTCTGAATATAATATCTGCTATTGATTGATAATGTCTAAGGGTGAAATTTCCTGCAGCGTGAATCTTTAAATAAGCTAGTAGAGTTAAAAACCATTAAAGTTTTTATATTATAAACATTTATATACAATTATAAGCAAAAAAAACCTTTTGGCAGTAGTCGTACCTCAGGTAGATTTTAGATGGAATAAATATTTATTTGCTGACTCAGCTTGCATTTGATCAGCAATTTAAAAGTATGATATACTCTGCAGGGGTGGGCTGGAGGGGGCTCGAAGGGGCTCGCGCGAGCCCCTTGCTAGATTTTACCACGGCCGGCGAGCCCCTTGTTAAATTAAGGGAAACACTATTCTCAGATCAAATTGGTACATAACTGCAATTTCTGACCTATATATATTATCTATGACAGCTTCCAGTATACACAGTAGTACATGTTTACCTATTTACATTGATTAGTTTATGGTAAACTGCGTATTGTTGCATATTATAAGTGTGTTAAGTGACAATCGTTTGCGTATTTAAATATTGCATATGAGTGATAAATTGCTTTGATATTAAGCGAGCCCCTTGTTAGCGTATTGGCAGCCCACCGCTGATACTCTGTAATGCATATATACCACTAGTTTTAATTTAACATATCCCGAACAACACTTAGTGATTATTGTCGTACTTCTTTCAAAATATTTATTGAAGACGTTTTCGATAGTAGTGATGTTTCTTAACAAACTAATACTCAATTTCTACATCGACACCTAACATAACCCATGGCTAACCTTCCAATATATTGTTTTCATTTAAAGTAAGATTTGAACCTACCATATACATATAAGAAGAGTTACCATTCATTTAAGAAAAAAGTTTTTTAAAATTTTATTTTTTCCACTTTTACAAATCACACATAATATATTTTCTTTAAGAATATTATTTACTTATTGACGCAGCTATTAATTAAAAAATAATAATAACCGCCATCTTGGATATTTACTCGATATTTTTTCCAGGAAGTTTCATTTTAATCCAATAATAATTATGCCAGTTACCACCGCTATCACAAAGACGTTACACCCCATATCTATAAACATTTTTATTATGAGTGATTTTGGGCTCTCCTTGTAAAAGTAGACAATACTGATTTTCTATATTACTGAATTAGGATCAACTTACATAGGTAGTATTTTTTAAATGTCTATCTAAAAATTAATAATTCTAGAGGGAATGATAAATAGTACAGCAATAATATACAATTTGATACAAAGTTCGGCTTATAAACTAAGAGTACATACGGTGTAATAAAATGCCAAGTGATCAACTACTAAATAATAAACACTAAACTGTATTAAAACCAGGGATGGGCTGGAGGGGGATCGGGGGGGGCTCGCGCGAGCCCCTTGTTAAGATAAGAAAATTGTTCGTCTTATATCAAATCATCACATAACTGCAATTTCTGTAGATGGTTAAATTTGAAAATTAGTTGTCCCTTCATTTTTTATTCAGCGTTGTAGGCTTCCGTGTGGTACCTCACGGGTTCGAGTCCCAGTACGAAACAGCATTTTTTCGATCGATTTATCTATTTTCTGTTCGAGGTCGAAGTGCTTTTGATGTCTTAAAATTGCCTCCCACTCATCCAATCCTTCAATTCAACTGGGCGCTACTATTAGTTAATCACTCGTCCTATCTTATCCATATCATGCTATCCCTCTTTGGGAAAGAGAGGTTGATCGACTAAGTAACAAGCAGTTCTCGTAGAAAAAAAACATTTTTTGAGATACATTCATTTTGAGGCCATATGCTCGACATAGGGAGCGGACATGGATAAAAAATGAATAACATTTACTGAGCCCCTTGTTTAGATATTGGCAGCCCACCGCTGATTAAAACCGTTTAAATAACCAAGCAATTCGAGCAATTTACCGGCTCCCCAACTTTCGGCACTAGCTTTCCAACAATCGAGTTATATGTGTGACCCTTAAGTGTCTCCTGACGAGAAGGGGTCGCTATCTAGACGCCCTCTATCAATGTATTCCTTTCTTTAAAAGGGTAATTGTTGAAATACAGTGGTAGCACCCCAGCTCGGACTGGAATTGCATCCGTAGATGTTGTCCTATAAGCTTTTGTTAGTGATATTAGTGAAGGCGTTGTCCACTCACACAATGTTTTCTTAAAAAAACTGATGTAACATATGATGCCATACGCTAGACGCGTGGTCAGATATCCCAATGAAAATCACCCCATAAACTATTTTAAGTGCTATTGGTTTTAGATTCTTCTTTTAGCTATATTCTAAGAAAAGCCAACGTGGCTTGGAAGGACAGACAGTGCGGTGAAGGTTTTCTGCCAGGCTTTTAAAAATATACAATTAGAAGACGTCCAGACGTCCGAGATAAATGAAGAAATGAAGAATGCTAGGGCTCAACATAATCTGTAGCTCCATCTTAGAAGAAACAAGACGTAATACACTGACCGCTGAAGCTGTGCTTACTAATACCAATTAATTGATATAATTAATCTTCTCTATAACTTGTGTCATTTCTTTTCTTGGTTGAATACAAGTACAACGTCACAGTCAGATGTGGGCTGGAGGGGATCGGGGGGGCTCGCGCGAGCCCCTTGTTAAATTTCAGCACGGCCGGCGAGCCCTTTGTTAAGATAAGAAAATCGTTCGTCTTAGATCAAATCAGCACCTAACTACAATTTCTGTAGATGGTTAAATTTTATTATGAAACAAGACTTAGTAGCCCCTTCATTTTTTCATTCAGCGTTGTGGGCTTCCGTGCCGGACCTCATGGGTTCGAGTAAATCACTAGTCCTGTCTTAGCCTTATCATTCTATCCCTACTACTCTCTTTGGAAAAGTATGGTTGAGCGATTAAGTAGCAAACAGTTTTCGTAGAAAAAAGACTTTTGTTGAGATACCATCATTAGGAGGACATATGCTCCACATTGGGAGCGAAAATGGATACAAATAAATGGATAAGATTTACCGAGCCCCTTGTTAAGATATTGGTAGCCCACCGCTGGTCACAGTCGTCACTTTTTTCTGACCTTGCTTTATTTCTGTTGACTGCACTTACTGCAAAAACTGACATTTATTAAATGTTTTTGGCACCAGCGACCAACACTTCGTTAAAATTAACGAAACAGATATATCGTATGACCATTCGAAATAATGATGTAAAAATGAATAATCACATCTATTAAAATTCTGGCATTGTGTCGTAATTACATAATAAGTAATTGTAATTGCAACAATTTATAGTTTTTTTTACAATACTCAAACTGCTTCTATGGATTGTTATTCAGGGATTCGCCAGTTTTTCTTGGCGTGTAATACTTGTGAGTAAATGCAAGAATTCTCGGAAATTGAGATTGAGTGATATTAAAATAGTATTTAAAAACGTTTGAAATACAAATTATGATGCAACGAACAATGGAAAATAGATTTTTTGTTTTTTTACTCATCGTTAGCAGTTACAACTGATAAAAAATAACGACTCGTAACATTATTTGAATCAATTTTAAATCACTTTAACTTGGTAATATACTTACGATAAGAAAAACCGTTTCTGATCTTTCAAAATAAGGAATTATCAAAAAAAAAAAACTTTTCCAAAAAGAATTGGCAGCTAACGCCTTAAAAGTAATTAAATCTATTTTAAGATTTCGACTGAAGGTGCTTGGTGGAATTTCAATATTAAATTTGAATCGTTCAAATTATGTACACTCCCACAGATTTTGTCACTAACGACCCGGGTTTCGCCTTTCGGCATCTTCAGGCGTTCAAGTGCTCGGATGAACTTGAACTGACTCAAGTTCATCCGTGCACTTGAACGCCTGAAGATGCCGAAAGGCGAAACCCGGGTCGTTAGTGACAAACAAAATCCGTGGGAGTGTACATAATTTGAACGATTCAAATTTAATTAAATCTATATTGATGATGTGAAGCAGTCGTGGACGACCTGCGGACTTTTGGCTACTGTGGTGCGGCCTTTTGACCCAAACGTCCAATTCTGCAATTTTTCTGAGATTTTGGATTCGAAATTCTTGGAAGAGCTAAAACAAAAGCTCCCTGGTAATTACGCTGGTAATTTTGGGAAATCCACAAATTTCTGGGCTTTACAAATTGGCATGAAATTGTTTCCGACCAAAGATTCATTAGTCAATATTTATTGCGGCCTTATGTTGAATCAGAAAAATTAATGCGGCCTTTAGACAAGAAAATGTTCCCCACCCTTGGTGTGGAGTATTAATTTTTCTTGATATATTTTCGTAGCTTCATTTTGTGCGATGAAACCAGGGCTGTGGAGTTGTTAAGAAATAAGACTCCAACCATAGCTTAAAACACGACATTTAACTAATTTTTTGAGCTTAGCACATGCAGTGGCGCAATTTTTTAAATAAGGACCTTAAGTAATTAGTTTTTTCCGAGTGCGACCCTAGTAAAAATAATCCGACTTCACGACTCAAGACACCAAAGCTCGAGTTGAAAGTGGTAGTTTTCGAAATCGAATATCGAAATAAACTGTAGCGCTATGTCGTAGATGAAGCATAACTAAATTATCCAAAAGCCTGCAACCCAGAAACTTGTGCAACCCGGAATATGGTGATACCGATGACAATGTGATGAGACCGAAAAATAGTCATGCCAAGACGCTCCAAGACGAGGATCGAAAAACCGTAGGACCGACTAAGCCAGAGGTGGGGAACCTTTTCATTTCTAAAGCCCACATTCATTCATCTGATTCAACATAAGGCCGCAGTAAAGAAAAAGTTGGCACTTTTTGACATTTTTTTTTTATTAAAGTGAATATAATGCATTATAAAATTGTGTATGTATTAAAAAAATATTCAGATTTTTTTTTCAATTAGCACAAGTCAAAAGGCTGCATCAGAGTAAGCAAGTGGCCGCAGATTCAAACTGGAATAAACTATTACATATTTAATAATCCGAAGATATGTCACATGAGACGCCTGTTTTAAGGGCTATCCAATGTATTCCGCTTTTTGTCAAAATTTTTTTTTTTTTTCATTATGTCAAAACAAGTATTTTGAAGCTGCCTGACTCATGACCTGGATAATCGATACTTGGTACAAATGGTACTTATTTTGTCTAAAACGTGTTACAATAGGCATCTGCTCTATTGTCTTTTAACTATTTATTACATTAAACAATGTATTGAATTAAAAATAAATTATTTAGTTAATTGAATAATAATGTGTCTTCTAGATTTTTCCACGATTCTACTTTTGAACCTCACTGTATGGAATACGTCAGTTCTGGTCGCATGAGTAGCGGTCACCTTTTGTAGACACGATTTTGAAAACACCGTACGTCACTGTCACAATTGTATGACATTCATGAGAGATGAGCTATGTATATACAAATATTTTTATTTATTATCTTATCTTCATAATATCAAAAAAACGTATTTCATTTTTCTCTAACTTTTAGAAGATCCAAAAAACCGGTTTCCCAATTAATCTGTTACTTTTTTAAAACAAGTGCAAATTATTGAAATTATTTTATCATTATCACAAAGGGTGATAAAACCTTGGCTTCCAGATTTATTTGTTGATTTTTTAAACGTTTTTTCATAAAAGGTATAATGTGTTTTATTAATTTGTTTTCAGAAAATGTATATTGACATATCTTGGCATTCTCTGCTCCTATAAAATAAGTTATTTTATATTGAGTGCCATATGTTAGTCAAACAAGTCAAACACATGAAGCCATAGTACATACTCAGGTATATAATAAAAAATGATTTCTCTTAATTTGAGGTTTTAGTTATCCGACCCGCCACTTGATGTAAAATTTTCAAAATGGCCCTATGTGATGAACGAACGGTGAATGAGTATACCTTCGGTAATTTTCTAAATCCGACTGTGTGGTCGAGTGGTCAACGTCGCTGGCTACCGCTACGGAGGTCACGCGTTCGAATCCCAGTACGGGCAGTTTTATAAATTGATTTTTCAATCGATTTATGAATTTCTGTTCAAAGGAATGGATGTATGTGATGTCTTGAATTCCCCCTTCCCACCCATCCTGCCCTATGAGCGGGGCGTATTGAAAGCGATTAGCTAACCACTAGTCCTGTCCTAGCCCGTTCCTTCTAGTCCTACTCTCTTTGGAAAAAGAGGGGTTGAGCAACTGATTAACAAGCAGTTGTCGTAGAAACATTTCTGTTGAGATAAACTCCATTAGGAGTCCATATGCTCCACATTGGGAGTGAACATGGTAAAACAATAAATCTAAAACCTCGTATCTCAAAAAGTACATGTTTTCAGGAGACACATAAATGTACTTTATTCTACCGCTATTGCTATTGATTAATATCGCTATAAAACACAATTGGAATTATTTTGTCCTCAGCATCTTTAAATAAGTTATTAAGGAAGGATGCAAAGACGTTTCCATCCATGCCATCTTCTCCTTCGTGCCAAACATAGTACACAACCATGTTATTTTTTGAATTCGGTATGAAATAAAGCATGAAATATTTTTTTTAGAATACGAGTCGAAGGAATATCTGTGTTTTGAAATTCTGATTTCATTACATCAAAAAACTCAAACAAAAGTTAATTAAGATACGTCCTTGACAATTAATTACGGTATAGTATTGGAATGGTCACAGTTCAACTTTTACGAATGGCGTTGGCAAAGCGGTAATAAAAAAACAAACATTCCTCACCCTACGACTTAATCACGACTTAGCAAGTAAATGAAAAAAAATCTATGTTTAATCGATTGCAATGTATGAAGGGACGTTGTGTTACTTTGTGGGCAAGGTAAATTTCAAATAATAAATTGTAAATAAGACTTGTGATTACTGTTATTTTTTTTTAGCATATTATATCATTTGCAGTCAAGAAATAAAACATTTGGAGTACATTCTACGGAAACTGGTTATAATCAATCTACCATGGGAGATACCTTACATGTGAATTGTGATTATTTTGTGTGCACCAGTATGAAAAAGTTTAAAATAGAATTATGATTTTTTTGGTTTTTATTTTGTAGAAATCCATTATTATATGCAGTGATTACACTTACATTATAATATGTGTGGTCGAGTGGTCAACGTCGTTGGCTTCGGTTACGGAGGTCACGAGTTCGAATCCCAGTACAGACAGTTTTATAAATTGATTTTTCAATCGATTTATGAATTTCTGTTCGAAGGCATAGATGAATCTGATATCTTAAATTCCCCCTCCCACCCATACTATCCTATGAACGGGGCGTATCCAGAGCGATTACCCAACCACTAGTTCTTTCCTAGCCTTATTCTTATATTCCTCCTCTCTTTGGTAAAAGAAAGGTTGAGCAACTGATCAACAAGCAGTTCTCGTAGAAACACTTCTGTTGAGATAAACTTCATTAGGAGTCCATATGCTCTACATTGGGAGCGGACATAGTAAAATATTTTGAATACCTTATTTTGAATACGTTGTGTTAGTCAAAAGAACAATCTTCTTGTGAAACTAAATATTTTTCATATAAAGACGAATAAGAGTATTTCTAATACAGATTTTAATAATAACTTCTCTTATAAAAAGAAATGTGTCGTTTAATGTAGAAGAGGAAATTCGCGATGTTTAATACCCTAATCTTTTTTGGTTATATTAAATAATCCAGAAGTTCATATCATTTGGCCGAACTGATAAGTGATTTTTGACCAAATTTATTATAAGGAAAAAATACTAAACAATTCATAAAATATATGAATAAAAAGGGAAAGGAAACAATGTATGCATCGTTTCCTGAGAATTACACGAAAGTAACAAAATCGATTGTGTCACTGTAAAATTTCTACCAACAGTTAGTCACAGTAAAGTTTGCCAAGATTGGTTCTGAGCTTCAGAAGAGTCATTTGATATTTGAGTTGAGATGAGAATAGGGATGCCAGGTGTCCCGATATTGCGGGTATCGCAAAGAAAACATTCGAGACCAATGGCGGCCGGTCAATGTGGCATTGGATCAATTCACCCCTTGTATATGCAAAGGCGATTATATTTTATGAAATAATATTCAAAAATAACATTTATACCATTCAGTCATTTTAAATTTTTCATGTATTTATTGTCTAAAATAAAATGTTCTAAAATATCTATTATAGACAATAAAATACATGAAGAATTTAAAATGAGTAAATGGTATAAATGTTATGTTTGAATATTATTTCATGAAATATAACCGACCCTGCATATACAAGAGGTGCATTGATCCAATACCACATTGACCGACCGCCACTGTTCGAGACAACCAAAAATCCCGGTTCTAGATAAAATTTCATAGTTCAGAAATACAGAGTTCTCGCAGTTAGTTGGGTGCAAGAAATATATTTTACAAAAAATACATGTGCAATAGTATAGACAGGAGTGGGCTGGAGGGGGCTCGCTCAAGCCACTTGTTAATTTTCGGTGGGGCCGACGAGCCCCTTGTTAATATAAGAAAGTCATTCGTCTCAGATAAAATCAGCACCTAACTTCAATTTCTGTAGATGGTTAAATTTTATTATGAAACAAGAAACAAGACCTTTCCTTTTTTTTCAAAAAATACATTGACTTTGACTGCATAATAAAAGAGACCATAGCTAACCGCACGTGGCTCGGAGGCCACGGTTTATTAATGATCTATATTCTATGGTTTGAAGGCATTATGTATAAGATTTACCGATTCCCTTATTAAGATATTGGCAGCCCACCGCTGACTATAGATATCAACGATCACTATAAAACCCGCCCCAATATTCGTTGTTATTATACATCTTTTACTAAGTGTGACTAATCTAAGCAAAGTACATATTTAAACACATATTCTGGCAGCAAATCACCAATTACGATTTCAAATGGTCTATATGTATAGCGGTCATAGCATGTTGTATACACCGGTTCTCGATTACAGAAGTAAAGGCCTTTATCGGACTATAAAACCGCTAAAAAATGTGCCGGTTTTTATGCCAATAAATCTGGCAGCCCTAGATGAGACTGGTAGATAAAATTATTGTAACCGACCTACTTCAGAATTCATTGATAAAGTTTTCCTTGACATCTTCAATTGATTATGTTTAGTGTAGGTACATTAAAAAAGAAAAAAACAAAGGAGGCAGAGTGGACATTTTTACCCATAAAGCAATTACTCATCTCTATCACAGTCTGTTTCTAAACAAGATGCTCGCAATTTGTAACACAATCTGTGAATTGATTCATTGAATTGGTAAAACTACATTTGAAAGATATCAATGTATTTTACCTCAACACTTTTATGTACAAATATATGTAGTTAATAGTAATTTCGACTTTACCCTCTCTATCTAGTTCTGACGAGGGTGTAAAGCCAAAATAATTATCAACAACACTGAACTCCCAATTTACACGGTAGATACGTTCCACGCGATACCGTGTAAAAAAAGTGTAAAAAAATATATGAATAGATAATGATAATAAAATAAAATGTTCTAAAATATTTATTATAGGCAATAAATACATGAAGAATTTAAAATGAGCGAATGGTCTAAATGTTATGTTTGAATATTATTTCATGAAATATAACCGCCCCTGCATATACAAGGGTGTATTGATACAATGCCACATTTACCGGCCGTCACTGCAACCAATGATATCACGGCTCATTATATAGTAATTATTCGGATAATGCCGTTTGTCGTTATCTAAATATTTACTTATTTCAGCTGTAAAGATCCCTCCCAGCCTTGATGTCGTTTAAATTTGAATATGCAACCTTACAAATGAATTTTGATCATAAATTAATGTTTTATTGGACTCTAAATAATAATAATAATAAATACAATGTTTTTCGCTTGGGTCACAGACCGCTCCTTAAGATTCTGTGATTCATCATTGAGATCATTCTCTAACAAATAAATTAAAATTTATATCGTTTCTTATATTCTAATTATACATATTATAGAACTACTATCACTCGTAACATGAAATTGAGTCATGATATTTACATACGGGAAATATTTTTTTTTATTAAATGGGCCACAATTAAGTAGAGGCACGTGTTGGTTGGTGGTTAAAAAAAATGTCAGCGGTTTTGAATTTCGAATGATAAATACAATTTATTAAAAAATAATGTTTTTGACGGATTCTGCGATAACTTATTTACGACATTTGCTGTGTTACAAATTATGACACGTGTTTCGCCTTTTTAAGAAACATCGTTAGACTAAATATCTCAAGGCTTACGTTTGAAGTTAATTTTTTGTAAATGAATAAAGCCATTAATAAAAATGAAACATTTTAAATGCGACCAGTGGCGGGTCCAGAAATTTTCCCAGGAGGGAACCATTCAATTTGAAAATAAACATGAAAAATATATATTACATTAAAAATGAGATGATTTCAAGATAATGTATCTATGTACGTATATAAAAATAGTCAATACATAATATTAAGTATGTATTCTATAAAACATAGTAATCTAAACAAAAACAGCCCATTTCACAATAAATAATAATAAATTAGAAGAATGAATTTTCTTTAAAGGGGGGTGGGGGCATGGTACTACCGCCCCCCCCTTTCCCCGTGGATCCGCCAATAAATAAGACAGGCGGCTCACCATTGTAGAAATTATTTCCTTTTAAATTTACCAACCCTAAAATAATTGACCCAGTTGGTTAGAGCTTGCTCTACCGATCACGCAGGTCTGGGTTCGATTCCCGATCTGATCACAAAGAATTTGAGAATTATTCAATTCAAAGTTGTGATCGAAGATCGAAGACTGGGTGTTTGTGAAGTCAATTCACATAATTTCCTCACCTCTTATCCTTCTGATCCTTTGATAACTAGGTGTATCAATAGAGATTAGCCAACCACTAGTCCTTTTCTAGCCTTATCCTTCTTTCCCTACAACTCACTCAAAAAAGTGTGGGTGAGCGACTGAGTGACAAACAGTTCTCGTAGAAAAACTCCTGTTGAGATACCTCCATTAGGAGGCCATATGTTCCACATTGGGAGCGGACCATATTTCAGACATAGAATTTATTTAAACGAATCTCTTTGCGTACTTTACTCATTTTTTGTCAGTTTTGTTGGTTATTAACTTCTGCCATAAAGGTGACGGTAATCACATAAAATATATATAAATACCTATACAAAAGACGATATATAATTTAAGTAATATTTGATAGTTATTAATTTACGACACCGTTCGTGACGGTTTATTTGTTTTTTTTCAATATCAATTCTGTTGATTTTCAGATGAGGCGTATATATAGGTAAGACAAAGTTATTTATCGTATATTTTTTATTATTAATTTCGCATCGAAGGCCGCAGGAAATAAAATAATAAAAAATGCCGTTGCTACTAATGCAAGGTATTATAATATAATAATAGTAAAAGTGAGACAATGATCATGGTTGTTCAGTAATTGTTGAGTAGCCAAAAATATTAGAATAAATTAACGTAAAAAATACTAGGAATTTAGCAAAACAATTTAATTAAACCTGACATTATAACGTATTTCTTCAAGTGAACTTATTTCACTACATGAAATTCATGAATTCAAATTAGTTAAGAATGCTAAATTTTATAGGAGAACATTTCAACAAGTATTTTTTTAATAGCGCCAAAGCATGCACTCCAGTAAAAAATCAATTTCATGTAAGAAACATTTTTTTATTCCGAATCCACCTATAGCAAGGATAGCCTTTTTCGCAAGTGGGTTAAATTTGACTTAAAAAAAAAAAAAAAAAAACATGTCACGGGTCACATATAGGATCCCGGGAGTAGGATTAGCTCGCCGAGGAATTTGAAATCCTCAATTCGCTATACTTTTTCCCCGGATTATCTCCAAGCCTCGTTTTTTTTTTAGCCCACCGAGGAATTCGGGGTAGTGTAATTGGGGGTGTGAATCTCATACAAAATTAGGGATTTGGTTTTTTCCAAAAAAAATACAAAATTAATATTTCCCTTAGTTTTGCAAAAAAACAAAATATGAACGAAATATTTAGTTAATAAGTGATAAAATGCAAAACGTGCCGAAATCCAACACATAGACAGTGGCCCGGCAATACGTGTATAGCCTGGCACGTGTTGAATACACAGAAGCTAGTCAAAATTTTACTGAATGCGCCGCACAGACGTCAGTCTCGTAGCAACAAAAATGGAATGCGACAGTGCAATTGGGGGATTTGCGGCGAATATTTAAAACCAGCGCGTTATTCGGCGTAGTGTAATTGGGGGTTCCACTGTATTTGACTTTACTGAAAAATTTGATTTTTGAAAATAGAAACGTTTTGCATTATAACCCTACAATTTTGAAACGGTCATGAACTGGTGGTCTTCCGATAGTTATGCATATTGGAACCAGAGCTGTGGAGTCGTGAAAAAATACTGCGACTCCGCCAGTTACAAATGGTCAGTCTCCGACTCCGAGTCGCCATCTTCTACAACTTCGACTTCAAAGATCTAGTTCACCGAGTTGTGTAAAGTGACCGATTTTATGTGGTAGTGTGTTCAATAAAGTACGGTTTAATTCGATCGCGAATGGCCTCATAGCGCTTCTCGTAAAGTGTCTGAAAAGCTTGTTGTATTTTTAACGATGGTCGACTTTGGCGCATCGCATCGAGTCGTTCTCAAACCGCACAGTGGCCCTAATTCGCAATAGAAAATAATTATTAAATTTGCCGGGGTAAGTAATTCTACGAAAAGCTCTTTGAGTTATTCACCAGTCTGGCCACATCGCACGCGATTCTCGGAAAACGATTTCGAAGGGAACTTGCAAGTGTGCCAACTACCGCAAGACGAATACTAATCGCTACTCTGCCACAACGACATACAATGGAGGAATCAAATAATTTGAATAAAAAAAAAGTTTTTTTTTAATTGTCTGAATCCTGTACTCTTGCACGAGTTTTGAACATTAAGAATTTAAAATGAGTGAATGGTATAAATGTTATGTTTAAATATTATTTCATGAGATATAACCTCCCCTGCATATACAAGGGGTGCATTGACCCAATGCCACATTGACCGGCCGCCACTATCCGCGAGAAAACTTAGGTGGTCCGTAGACAAATCTGACATTATTTTATAAATTTTGTACATTTATAGACGCATTTGATCACTTTTATTTCAATATGTAATATTTAACAACATGCCGCCTGTGTGGCCGAGTGGTCAACGTCGTTGGCTTCGGTTACGGAGGTCCCGGGTTCAACTCTCGGTACGGACAGTTTTATAAATTGATTTTTCAATCGATTTATGGATTTCTGTTCGAAGGCATGGATGTATGTAATGTCTTGAATTCTCCCCTCCCACCCATCCTATCATATGAACGGGGCGTATTGAGAGCGATTAGCTAACCACTAGTCCTGTCCTAGCCATATTCTTCTATTCCTACTCTCTTTGCTATTGGCAGCCCATCGATGGTTAAAGTAAGGGGAAATGTAGATATCACGAACATCCATGCATCCGAGAAAAAAAACATTACGCTATTAAAAATCTAAAAAATGAACTTGTTCTTAATGGGATTCAAGCTCATAGACACCACAACCGATCTGCTAAAAAAATGGCACTTAGTGATATTCTGACATTTATTATAAAATTACATATCTCTTATCATATTTAAGTCTACTGAAACCAATAAATAATTAGTGATTTCTTGAGATAATGAAACCCTGTATCAACTGCAGCACTTAGTTCATTGACATTCAAGTCACAACAGTCCTTGAAACTTCAAAAATCCCTTCTTGTGTGACGAAATCTAAGGCGTGCGCAATGTAGTGTCAACCCGTCTAGCAAATTCGATTATTGTTAGATCTAACCGCATTTCACATTGTTTCTGTGCGAAAAACGTCAATCGCTCAACAATGATTATTCAATACAGTTGACTACTCCTGCCTTATATAGACTTGAGGAAAAATATTGACATTAAAACAAAATTACCGGAACCGCGTAATAATTACTCCTGGCAACTTTCCGGGTGTCCAGGATTCTAAATAATTGTTCTCCACGAGCACTGGACTTAGTCATTATAACTGCAGGTTGGCGATAGTAATTATCACTTTTAGGGTGTTCACTGTCAATACTTGGTGGAAAGGCATTATATTAATAAAAACACAATATTCCTTTGTACTTCATTCCACTTTATTTAATAGGTCAGGACCGCTTTCGCTCATTGCGAGCATTATTAACTGATAAGAAATATAATTAAACAATGATATTTATACAAAAATGAAAAGTTGTAAACAACAATTGGCATTGAAAAGAAATTACCAATTACATTAAAAGTGAATCTAAAATAACACAAAATTAAAATGTTTAACACATCTAACATATAATTAAAAAGTCATCCCAGATTAATAAATTTAGAATGGCGATTGAAAGTAATTACAAACATAATTAAAATTTGGGAAATTTTTGACAAAGTGATGAAATGCTACATTAATAAAGTGAATAGGCTTAATGATAGTTTACTGTTTTTCCCCGCTTCCAAGTAGTTGGTGTGTGTACATACTTAAACAAAATCGACAGCCAGGAAAATTCTGAAAAAGA
The DNA here is from genome assembly GCA_031772345.1 of Himalopsyche anomala. Taxonomy (NCBI): domain Eukaryota; kingdom Metazoa; phylum Arthropoda; class Insecta; order Trichoptera; family Rhyacophilidae; genus Himalopsyche; species Himalopsyche anomala. Next base: position 23,251,732 of record CM062837.1, on the reverse strand, counting down.
ATTTTTTCAAAGACCATATCAATTCTAACAAAAGACATATATATATATATATATATATATATATATATATTTAATTCATATAAAAGAATAGTTAACAAGGGCTAATGCAATGGATAAAGTAATGGGTAACTAGCAAAAGTTCCCCATTATTTTATCCATTGCATTAGCCCACGGGTGTCCGGAACATATGCAAGCGAACACGGATGTCCAATACATTTGAAAAATCAAATACTTGGTATTCTAACAGAATATAAGCAATATTTTGATGAATATGTGTAGTGCTATATATACTGAGTCAATATAGGTTTTTAAAATATCGAATTCGAGTGTATATTAGGCAAACACGTAGTATCTCTGTGACATATTAATGATTTATTTGCGCGGTATTCAAACGGTTAAAAATCATAATTGGCAAAGAATATGGTGTGAAAAAATACATGAATTTATTGTCACAACAAGAAAAGGAAACACATAATAGAAACTTAATCAATTTTGTAATTAAATTCGCTTTGTGTACAACAAGTGATCATCAACCTGCTGGTATTTGAGGCTAAAACAAAGATGAGTTATAATAAAAAATTCAACTCTTAATTAACAAACATTTCATAATATTATGTGAAAATAGGTAGCTTGAATCGTTTGCGTCTTTACAAATTGATCATACCAATATGTATGTGTTCACTCAACATTTTAATTCAAAGTTGAAAGTTTTCCTTTAGTATTTTTTTAAAAAAATATCACGAAATTGCCCTCTGGCCTTTGTTCAATATGGCAGCTCAAAATATTAATTCAGAGAAAAAAAATAGCAGCGTGCGCTACAAATTTCAAATTAACATAAATACAACTAAAATATAATATGAAATACAACGTTCAATCAATCACATAGGGCTTGCATACATTCTACTTAGGGCTTATACAAAAACCAACTTTTAAAAAAACCTGTTTTCAAATGTCAATATTGTTCGAAAACCGGTTTTATTCGATTTTCGAAGTTTTACAAAAAAATGGATAATTCAATTAAAATAGCGAGAAAAATGTTTATGTTTTTTACAGGGCTGTGGAGTCGGAGTCGTGAAAAATGAGCGGCTCAATTTTTTTTTGAAAAATATATTTAATGATGTGTATTTAAACAAAATAGTCAAAAGTGTTAACATTTCATGCATGGCTGACTAAAGGTGATCGGATGGTATACATATATTCCTAAAATTTCCTCGGAGTCGGAGTCGGAGTCGTCTTTTTTTCACGCGACTCCACAGCCCTGGACTTGTTTATTTATATACATAATAATACACAACAAGAAATTATTCGGTGTTACTCCTCAGAAAATATGATTTAAGAAATCACAAAGAGTCCACTGATCGTTCTGTAATTAATTTCCTGATATCGAAAATACCCTTTCGCTGGGTAACGATGTGGGGCATATAGTCTTTAAGCCAGTGTTTCTCAACCTTTTTGGGAACGTGGCCCCTTTTGAGTGTCTTTATTTTTCTCTGGCCTCCTACCTTCTTTTTTTTTTTCAGCTCACCGAGAAATTTGAAATCTCCGATTTGGTATACTTTTTCCAAGAATATCTCCAAGAACACCTTTTTTTTTTTAGCTCACCGAGAAATTTGAAATCCTCAATTTGCCCGTGGCCCCCCTGAAATGTCTTGTGGCTCCCCAAAACAAAAATAAATCTCTGTGGCCCCCTTGGAACACGCTGTGGCCCCCTGGGGGGCCACATGGTCCACCGTTGAGAAACCATGCTTTAAGCCATCAAATAAAAAGTTCAAATTTTCTGTCCTTTTGTTTATAGACTCGTTTATGGAAAACTCGACACGACCGGCTACGAAGTTGAAAAACCGATTTTCGAATGTCACAAATTTAGCCAAAAAACCGACAAGCCCTAATTCTACTACAAATCGACAATAATGATGCACAGTTTAGTTGTATTAAGAAGGTAATTTGAATTACAATGATTGATGAAAAATAAATAAGTATACATAATTTACAGCCCAGCCTCATCTAAACTACTATTTTATAAATTTTAACTTTAGTAACAGATTGGTAAATTTGGGAAGCTTACGTCAATCAGACTATCATAAATTTTTTTACCACGCTTGGTTTTAGCGTCAAATATTTATTGGGTACACAAAAATAACAACACACTTGGGCCTCTTGGTTGGGCCATACGGTTGATGAATTGTGGCATATTTTTGTACAACACGGTTTCTTAAAAAAGTTTTACCAACAACGGAAGATGAATACCAAAAGACAATTAATATCTGTTGTGGTATTGATGACGGATTTGATATTCAAGATATCGAAGAAATATTGGAGTATCGTAAATTGAACGGAGAAGAATTAGTCTAAATGTTGGATTAACCTAATGGATGGATGAATTACTGAATCAGCAAGCAGTTTCAGCAAAGTAGCTGCATGTTTCACGTTAAAAACATTAAATAGATGACAGCTTGGGATTGGCTGATAAAGTGGAACATTTTTTAATAGAAAATGATCCTATAATGGAAAAAAACGTTTGAAGTTCAGCTGGGAAATACAAAATATTTTGGCCCCTTATCACAAAATACGTAAAGATTTATACCCTAAAAGCAGACAATCGCAATTTTTTTGGTCAAGTAGTCAACGTCGTTGGCTTCGGTTACGGAGGTCACGGGTTCGAAACGCATTACGGACAGTTTTATAAATTGATTTTTCAATCGATTTATGAATTTCTGTTCGAAGACATGGGTGTATGTGATGTCTTGAATAACCCCTCCCATCCATACTATCCCATGAACGGGGCATATCCAGAGCGATTACCCAACCACTAGTTCTTTCCTAGCCCTACCCTTATATTCCTAATCTCTTTGCAAAAAAGGGAGGATGAGCAACTGAGTAACAGTTTTTGTAGAAACACTTCTGTCGAGATAAACTTCAGGAGTCCATATGCTCCAAAATGGGAGCGGACATGGTAAAAAGTGTCCTCACAATTGACTCTGAAAACCCACAACAGATCTTGAAAAGAGTCGAACATTAAGAAAGAATTGTGAGTGATAGCGATGATGAATGAATGATGTTTTTAAAGTGTTCTTCGATAAATACGTAAATGTATATTTTGTCGATTATTTAATAAAAAAAGGATATTTTAACAAACTTCGATATTTTTTTTGGAACACAACGACAATTTTTGTATGAACTTCAAATCTCGTATAATACAAACTTGTACCAAACGACGTTTTTGTGGAACCATATGACCCTGTTATACGAGGCCCAAGTGTACTTTCAAAGTGTAAAGGTCTTGTTTCAGGGCATAGTGAAGGCTTCGTCCAGTAATCTCTTTCGCCTTGTCACTCTAGCGTTCTGACTTTTCTTCTTCTTCGTATTTCCTGAAGGTTATCAAAAACCGCAAACTTCTCCCAATATTCAAAATCACAAAAAACAATATTTAAAAAAAAACTTCAGAATATGTCATTTAATAATATATTATGTATAATGCTGTGTTGACAGAACTTATAAATCTTTTTTATCGATTCTTTTTCTTTCAACGATCTGTTGTCAACAATAAATATTTAAAAATCTTAATACTTATATAGATACTATTGATTTAGTGGCTTAAAGATTTCATGGTATTCAATATAAAATGCCTTTTGATAATCTCGTCAAGAAGATTATCGATTTATTGCAACATTTACTCTGCGATAAAAAAAAATTGGTCACGTTCACAAAATCGAAATTCGATTTAATGGAATTGACCCTAAACACGACATCATAGACCTGTCAAAACTTAAATATTTATTCAATATAATTATTATAATTATTATAGACGTAACTTATGGTTGTGAAATAAAATTCGATGTGCTTATAAAACTTTGGCTTGAATTCAAGTTAGCGTGCTTTACAAACATTGCAATATTTCACAACGTTATTACATTACTCGATTCTTTCAAAAATACTATTAAAAAGGAAATGACTTTCGTGTCGAACTAAAACAACGAATTCCTAGAAATTCGCATGTTCATAAAATCACTTAAAACTACCTCATACCCCTTCACTGGCTTTTATTCAATTTCAAAGATTATACACAATGAAAGTTGATTGTCTTTGTGTGTTCATGTTTTTATATGAAAAGTTTGTAATGGATGTAATAATATTTTCAATTCAGAGTCTCAAAGACAATTTTATTTTTAATTAGTTTTTAATGTTACAGTAAAACCCCCATTTACACTATAGTCGGGACCGTGTAATTGGGGGTGTGAATCTCATACAAAATTGGGATTTGGTTTTTTTTCCGCGGAAAATGCAAAACTAAGATTTCCCTTAGTTTTGCAAAAAAAAAAATATTAACAAAATATTTAGTTTTTGTAGTAGTAAATATTCCGCACACAGACAGACGCCCAGCTATGCGTGTATAGCCTAGCACGAGTTGAATACACAAACGCTAGCCAACATTTGACTGTATGCGCGGCACAGACCACCTTCTCATAGTAACGACAATGGAATGCGACCGTGCAATTGGGGATTTGCAGCGAATATTTCAAGCCAGCGCGTAATTCGGGGTAGTGTTATTGGGGGTTCCGCTGTATAATTAAAATAATATTTTATATAGTGCCGTTTATGTTAAACGACTGAAATTAAAAAGGACGAAACACACACTTTTTTCATGATTATACGAGTTAGTAAAGTCGGTGACTCGGCCACAAAGATGTGGCCCATCCAGTGACGTTCCTAGGCTATGTGCCGCCCCTAGGCAGAGTTTAAAATAGCCCTCTTAAGGCGGAAACATACTGCCGACACCCGAAGCCACGTTAGCTAAATATTTTTTTGAAATCACCTTATCTGTCGTCTACAGTACTGAGATCGATAAATGTCACATTTGAATAAGATTTTTGCGGTAAATTTAACTACTCTTTACCCATTTAACTACGTCGCCATAATATTATTACCTTTTTTTATCAAAGACATTGAGGCATCATTTTTTTCTAAGCTAAATTCGTGTGTCAAAAATATTCAGTCATTTAAAAAAAAACTGTGATCATTTGCCGCTCTCTTGGACATGCCGCCCCTAGGCAACTGCCTACTCGCCTATGCCCTTGGAACGTCCCTGGGCCCATCAAAGACATGCAATATTTTATTTTGACCCACCAAATGATTTCAGTTGGACATTTGAAATTTATTTACCGAGACAGGGCAGAGAGGGAAATAATCTCAGATCAATTTTATCTTAAAAAAGTGCTTTAATTTGATTTTATTATCTAGAACCTATGATATAAAATAAATATTACCTAAATAAAACACGCATTAGCTTATAATATTAAATAATATTTTCCGGTTAGCTAAATAAATAGTATGATTTATTCTATCACGATTTTAAAAACGAAATTCATAAATTATGTGAACACGTTGTAATGTTCTAGGTTCGGCGAGTTAAAAATTATAATTTGTAAGTAATTAATAATATAAACAATATAACCTCAACAGCTTCACACGTCGTGTTCACATGAAACTGAACACATTCTTAAAATAACCATTATTCATAGATATTAAAACCATTTTTTCGATTGGCATTTTTAATAATTAATAATCCTTAATACATGCGAGATTAGGGTCTGCAATACCGGTATTACGGTAACCGGTATCCCGATGTTTCTGTTATACACCGAAATACCAGTTACGATACTGTGGAATTCCCGTATTTTGATATTTAAGTATGAAAGTTAGGCATGATCGAAATGATGTGTAAGAAAATCGATTTTTTATTTAACATATCAAGTTAAATGAGCGCCGATCGAGATTCCAGCATTGATAGACCACCCTTTTTATGACCTTATATATTAATTCAAAGCCACACTTTATTTAAAATAAATATAGAAATCTGCCTTTATTGCTTATGGTATACATATATGTTAAATATTGTTTTCCGACTATTTTTTTAATTCATCATATTCCGTCTTTTTAAGTTCTCTTAAATTTAATACAGATTAATGGCTATCCGACTATCCTCAGGTTTATCAACTCTTCCTACAACAAAATTGTGCCGAACAAATCATTTGATCTATATAATCTAGAATCCAGGGCCGTATATGCTATAATGCTGTTTAACTACAAGAGTGACGTTCTGAGAAAAAGGAATTTTAAATATATTGATCTAACATTATAACATCAACTTTGGCAGAAATTGGTACTAAAATAGTCTGTATAGGAACTATAACTGTCACGCTGTCATGTAAGACTTTTTATTAGTAAAACTATGCAAATAAATTCGATACGATTTAAGTTTTTCGAAAACAGTTCTTCGGAATGTATCTACGAGCGATTATTCCCAAGTCTGGTAATTCTGTAAAAGGGGGAAATATTTAAATGAGAATTCATTACTTGAATCAATAACGTAACGGATCGTGCGGCGGCCATTACAAATAAAGCAGTATGACAACATTACTCTCGCGACACTAACGCCCTCTCTAAACGGACGTCTTATAATGGACGATCTCTGGTTATACCATAGCTTCTAATCGATTTGCTTCCTTTCAAGAGATGCCAACATCCTATCGATAAAACCCAGCGTTCTTCCAGGATGCTGGAATCCTACTGGTCGGAAGCGATGCAAGCATGGTTGAGGATCGAGGGTCGAGCAAGCATTCGTAACACGATCCTTAACCAGTTTCAACGTCTCTCCATGATCACTGTCGTAAGAGGAAGCTGCCGCGATCTAATTTATTAGAATCTATTCATCCATTGAATGATCATGGCGTTCTTCAGAATGACTTGAGATGGTTGTTATGAGATTTCAAAACCCAACGTGTTCCAGGTAGAATGCTCGTATAAGAATTATGAATTCAACAAAAAATCCTCATTTTCTCATAAATATTTTTTGGTATTATTCATATTCATAAATTAAATAAGTGCAATAATGAAAAAGTTATTTCAAAACAATATTCGTTTCACAGTTTATCCGGAATACCTCTTACTTGGACGAATTCTGACTAAACAAACTATACTTATCTAGTTCACCTATTGAAAAATAATTAAGAATATAAATCGTGTTTTGAAGCTGGTTGTAATTAATTTCAACCAATCTATCTAACGGAATAAAAAAATAACAAGATGCAAGAGACGCAATAGCAAGAGAATAATTTGAAAAATAAACAAACTATTTTAAGATTTGACCTTTAATTGGTATATATTAGATATTTAAAAAAATAAATCAATGTATTATGTTGTTATTTCATTACTTAATAGCGTTGAATCTCCCACGCTACAAAATGGATCTCTAAAAAGCTTGTTAGTTTGTTTGATTCCTGTTTGGTATGGAAAAAAATAATTTATTGATTATCTCTATTAACAAGTTGTCGAACACGTTTTCAAAAATGTTAAGAGATGTCATGCCGCGGTGTATTTTTTATTTGGATTAATTTAAAAAACATGCTTTATGAATTTGCATCTTCTGATTAAGAAAGATTTCGATCGGATCTGACTTTTTTATGCAGCACGCGCGTATGCTTTATTTTTTTTCCCCATTTCAATACGGTCATCCTCTTTTTATGCGGTAGATGCGTTCCACGAAATACCGCATAAAAAAAGACTTGACTTCCATACAAAAAATGGGGATACGTTCCATGAATTTTAAAATCCGCATAACTTTGAAACAGCGAGTTAAAATATACCCAGAATAGCATAAGAAGTTTATGAAAATTGGGGGAAAAACACGACATAATGATAACTTAAAAATATGTTTTTACGAAAAAATAAAATTGTTGGTCATTGCTTCACTTGCTTCACACAGGTGCGTTTTGCATCTGTTCGAAATCATTCTTTTTCGGAAGAAATAGTATGCGCATCAATTTCAAAAGACCATCCGCATGGAATTAGTGTACATCATACAATCGTTCTGTGTTGGTTTTTTCTAACAATGAAATTAGTGATCAAAGTTTGTTCGGATTTTCTTTCTTCGATGATTACTTGTTTATGCATTTCGTTATACCCATGAATACATTTATAAGCTCTCGTTAAAACTTAATTGCGCGTTCAGAATAAGAATAATTTAGAATGAAATGATTCCTAATTTACTGTAAAGTTGGAAACCTTCTTGAATTATTTTCGCAGTTAGGGTACTGGAACTGGACTGGACATTCAGTGATGGCAGATGCAACATGATTTGAATAGTCCAAAATCGTATTTTTTCCAAATGTCGGTTAGCTTTAATGATTCATTCTCTATTATATTCAAAATACAACGATATGTGCTTTTGCTGTAATATTTTGTAGGTATATATAATACATTTTTTGAAAATTTGCATTTCTAAAAAACCGCATAACTTCAAAATCGCATAAAAAACCGCATAAAAAGAGGATTGACTGTATTTACCAACTCCAAACTACGTAGATCTATCAAAGTGGGTTCATAGTTTCCGGGTTATTTTTATTTTTGGGGTGGGTACATGGACAGCATGGACTATTGATTTTTCTCGAAGAAAAACATATTTTTGCGCCTACCCGTCCTTTATTTCATAAAGAAATAAAGACACGTTTTAAAGAATAAATACATATTTTGGACTGTTCGCGCCTCCCAGGTTGGAAATCGCTGGCATAGAGTGAAGAATGTAGGCATGAATAAATTGTATTGTGTTACGGAAGGCGATAGAGGAATAAGCCAAATATTTGTATTATTTTAAGTCGGTAAATATTATTCAAAAAATCAATCGTACTTTGATGAAGTAATCAAATTCACAATATTATTATTTTTCGATCACTTATCAGAAACTTCACTCAATGTCAATTCATGCATACCTTTATTATATTGTGAAGTGCAAATTAATAAATTACAGTCCCGTGTCTCTCACCATTATAACAATCAAAATAAAACGATTATTTGATTCATTGGATAATAGTGAAAACGTATTTACCCAATTCAAACAATCGGCATTATCAAAGTTCGATGAATAAGTGATTATTTAACGTAACCCTCGAATCGTTTTGTTTGAACACGTCGATTCGGAAAATACAAAAGACAATTTGAAATATATTATTCTTCAAAACAAAATTATTCTTAGACACGAAAAATACATAAAAGCCATTTACCCATTTATCAAAATCCTAAATTTTTCAAATTAGCATAATGCTACTCAAATGCGTGTGCTTGTCCAGTGACGTCCATTAATTGTTTAATTCTCTACTGCGACATTTTTTTTTTTTTTTTAATCCATGTCCGCTCCCAATGTAGAACGTATGGCCTCTTAATGGAGGTATCTTAGCAGAAGTTTTTTTCTACGAGGACTGCTTGTTACTCAGTCGCTCAACCTCACTTTTTTCAATGTGAGTAGTAGGGAACGAAAGATAAGGCTAGAACAGGACTAGTGGTTTGCTAATCGCTATTGCTACACCTAATTATTAGAGGATCAGAAGGATGTGAGGAGAGGAAATGATGTGAATTGACATCACAAACATCCAGTCTTTGATCACAACTTTGAATTGAATAATTCTTAAATTCTTTGTGATCTGACCGGGAATCGAACCCAGACCTGCGTGATCTGTAGAGCAAGTACTAACCAACTGGACCACAGCAGGCGACAAAATTTTAATATTACATGCTATAAATTAAGTCATTGTGATAATGTGGTTGGTACGGGTTATTTTTGATTTCAGAGTTTTTATCAATCATTATTCAGTCGTTATTTTTGCAACAAAAATAAATTACCTTCGGTTCAATTCAAATTCAATTCACAACGAGTCATTTGGTTTCGTACTCTGATTATCACTGGGTGGGTTGGAGGGGATAAGGAGAGGCTTGTGCAAGCCTCTCGTTAAATAAATAAAAACGTATACAAATGTAAAAATATGTAATAAAAATAACGCAAGGTTTACGGATAAACTAACAATTAATTCAAATTCTTATGTTATAAAATAAGATAAAATAAAAGTTCTTTTCTCTTGAAACAGGGAGAGGTAAAATAAAAAAAAATGATCACAACAACTGGAATAACAACGTTATCAAATTAAATTTTATACTAAAAATTAACTTCCACTATCCACTATGTTACCGCCGAATCCATCGCAAAAACCGTATTTATTTATGAAAATTACCTGTTTATGATAATGATGTATTTTTTAGTGACAGTATTTCATATCTACTGTGGAAAGAAAAAAGGACGTAACCCACACATATCAAATTTTACAGGAGGCGCTAAAAACGTGTTTTGATGATTTTGTGACATATGCAAATTATGAATTATACACAACCTTGAAGTGCACGGAGACTTCTAAACTGGTGTTTAATTGACACAACCTAACATTAATTAAAGAAATTGTCTAGGAAAAATCTTTATTTCAGTCTTTTTTCTTGGTTTTCATTTTTTACAATGTCATCTTTTTCAAACTTAAAGCTAAATTTAGATACTAATTCGGCGTTTACAGCTTGCGTCCTTTTGATAGAACGTGTATCACGTTTGATACAATGTGATTATCGAAAAAAATCTGTTTTTAAAAAACTGTGGGTTACGTCCTTTTTCCTTTCCACAGTCGATATGATAAATCCAAATACCAATTTGTATGTACTCGCTTGTTATTTCAATAATATTTTTCGTAATTTTTAGGGTTTGCTACAACTTGGTTGCAATACAGTTATTTAAAAACATAATATAAAATATTGGTTCTTTATTGCAATCCCTACGCCCGTGCACTGTCACTGTATACTGTCAAGTGTCAATGCGCACCTACTGTCATTTTTATTTCATTTGTCGTCTTCGCATATTCCATATATTGTACTTCATCATTATCATCTTACCACATGAGTGTTGAAAGTATTTTTTTCTATATTATATTCCTCAAATCTAAAATTATCATACGCTGGTATTTTAATTCGTAGCCACACCTCCAATAGGCGCGACGTTTGACAGTTCCGAAATTATTAACTGTGGGAAATAATTACTGCTTGTCATTTTTTTACGTTGGTAATTCTGACAAAATTGGAAATTATACAAATAATATTGTGAATAAAAGGAGGTACCGTTTTTACAGTATTCATATTTGACAGCTGAACAAAATTTATTATGATTATAAAAACACATCGATGTTTCGAAATACTTAATTTCAATGATTTAATGTTTGCATTTAAGTTAAATTGAATAACAAAAGATTCTCAAATTGAAACTCACATATAAGCTCATTTTGATTTATGAGGTCTGTATAAAAGATATATGTTTTTATTGGTTCACACTTTCACGTACATTACAAAATATAATAAAAAAAACACCTCCCAGGTTTCTTTATTCTTATAACAAAATACATACCTTTATCGATAATCGTTAATAGTTGTTATCTATGCAGTTTTTAACAACGTTTAATAATCTTTTTGAGATATAAATAAAACTGCTTGTGTAGGACTAGCAATGTAACCTTTTATTATTCTTGTGCTATTTCATTAACGAAATGAGAAACTTTTTGTTTTTGTTTTTGGTATTGAAAATTCTAAAAGGAATCTCTGAAAATATAACAAAAGATTCTTCAAGCTATGCGCTGCCAAGGGCGACAACCATAGTTAATAATAATTTCGCAGGAGCCATTCATATATTTACAAAATTCATTTAATAACATTTTGTTAGATGCCAGATGGGGTTTCGCGAACCCCTTGTTAAATATTACTATGGCCGGCGAGCTCCTTGTTAATTTAAGAGAAAACAATATTCTCAGACCAAATTAGTATATGACTAAATTTCTAACTTATATAATACATTATCTTAGTAAAAACACAATATTCCTTTGTACTTCATTCCACTTTATTTAATATGTCAGGACAGGTTTCGCTCATTACGAGCGCATTACGACCCATCAGTTGACGATGCTCGTAATGAGCGAAACCGGTCCTGACATATTAAATAAATTGGAATGAAGTACAAAGGAATATTGTGTGTTTTACTAATATAATGCCTTTTCATCAAGTATTGACAGTGAACACCCTAAAAGTTATACATTATATACGACAGCTTCAGTATACACTGTAGTACATTTTTAGCCATTAAGATTGATAAGTTTACGGTAAATTACATATTGTTATATATTATAATTGTGTGTTTTAAGTAACAATCAATTATTTATTTAAGTATATATTGGATATGCATCGGAGTGATAAAAAAACACTTTTTCCCTAGAACACTGAGAATTGCTTTGAGATTAAACGAGCCGATTGTTAACGTATTGGCAGGCCACCGCATCAATTTTAAATTTTATAAGAAAAGTTGATTGACAGAAAAATGTAATATGTGTGTAAATAAGTTCTGATTGTGTATTTTTGTGCTATGTGACCGCTCCAGATACTTAATGTCTTCATGCGATTGGTATGTTTGCAAGCATTTAAAAATTCTTATTCTCTGATATAACTAGTAATGCTTATATCGAGCAAATTCAGTCGGTCCCATCTTTCTCGTAGTAACCAAGTTCGGCTGTATTTAATTTAGTTCTTTAATTAATAACTCTTTCATTGTGTCTATTCCATCGTAGGCATATCAACTAAAGTTCAATGGATCTCATAGGTAAATAAATGTTCATACAAATTATATTAATGCTATCTTTCTCTAAGAAACCTTTATGTTTGATTGATGTAACAGTAAATGCTCACTCGCTGAGATAATAATCATAGTCCGATCACGACTCTGCCTGATTTCTTCAATGCTCTTTAACTTATTTCAATTCATAAATGAAGATGAGCAAGGAAACGAGATTCTAGATAAAGGAAAACGTACACAATACACATTGTACTAATGCAGCACACTTTGGCACACAAAAGTCTACAGTTTCAATTCATGTTGATGTCAGTTACGAACTATGAGAGTTATTGTAGAAATGAATGATTTTTGTTACCATATCCGCTCCCAATTGAGATGGACTCCTAGTGGATTTTATCTCAACAAAAGTGTTTCTACGAGAATTGCTTGTTACTCAATTGTTCAACCTCCTTTTATTTAAAAATGAGTAGGAATAGAAGGATGTTGCTAAGATTCTCAATCGGGGGGCAACAGCATGTTCCAAGGGGGGCACAGAGAACAAATAATTTTAGGAGAGCCACAGCACAGTTTTGAGGGGCCACGGGCAAATCCTGGAAAGGCTAAAAAAACGTCTCGCGTTTTTACATTTCAGGAAATCCGTGAATTCCTGGGTAAAATCTGCCAGCGAGCAAGGATTTGAAAACAATCTTGGAGTCTTTCAACTTTTCATTTTGTCTCGAAAAACTATATACGCTTATATATGCTTATATACAAAACGGGTATGAGGGCCACGAAAAAATATGAGACTCAAAAGGCGAGACGGAGCCAAAAAGGTTAAGAGACCATGCTCTAGTTCAGGGTTTCCTAAAATATGTTCCGCGGAACACCAGTGTTCCGCGGAGCCAGAGTGGGTGTTCCGAAAAAAAATGTAATGGTTTTATACGCTGCAACACAGTTTAAAAAAAAATCTTAAAAATTCAGCTAAGTGTTCCGTTATATTTTCCGGACTTACGAAGTGTTCCATTCCAGAAAATGTTTGGGAAACCCTGCTCTAGTTTAATTGAATTAATAATTTGTCAAATTTAAGAATAAAAAAACACTACTTTGTAAATGGTTGTATGTTGAAGAATATCTATTATTCACGTTTTATATACCTAGTATTAATTTTGAAAAGACAGCGATATTTTGTAAAGCCATTACTGTAAAAATCATATTGTTTGCATGAAATAAATATATTATAATTATAATGCGCGGTATTTGTGATGGTGTACCTCACGCTTTATGTTTATCTGTAAGAGGACCTTGACACAATAATGGTGTGCACAGGTAAATCAGCTTCTATCAACTTGACAGGAAAAAATCAAATAATTATTGCTTCTTCATACAATAATGTTAATTGGCACATGCATCTTAGTCGTGCTGCATTCTGCATTCGTATGTTGCAAGCAATTAATCGCTTGCACTTTGTTTAGCAGCAAAAAAAGGAGCTCTAAAAACAAATTCTATTAATATAATTAGCCAATTAATTCATAGAAGTATTTTTTTCTTGCGGTATTAAATTAAAATTAATAAATTTACTGGTTTTTACACAAGACCGGAAAATAATGTGACTCTGATTTCAAAGTTTAAAGTCTCGAAGTTTAATAATAATATATGCAATTAAATAAAGAATAATACGATTTATTTGATTCTTTTTCCAGGAAATTTTATAAATAAACAGAGCGCAATTGAACAGTCTTCCGATTTTAAATGAACAGCTACATATGCCGGGTTCTCCACTTTTATACCCTATATAAATATGTATAATCATAAAACCTTTTCCAACAAAAAAATATATATATAATTCGTAAAACTACTCACCATTCTCTCTGGGCATTCCCATGGGCTAATCCTTTTCGCCAGCAACAGATTTAAACTTAATGATAAATTTATTATTAAAAATAATATTAATAAAAGATTTTTAGTACTTTCTCCACTTCAATTTATTTGATCAGGACCGGTTTCGCTCCTCACGAGCATTATCAACTGAGCGAAACCGGTCCTGATCAAATAAAATTAAGTGGGGAAAAGTACTAAAAATCTTTTATTATTTTTTTTATTATAATGCCATTCCACCAAGTATTGACAGTGAACACCTTAAAAGTGATACATTTGTTTTTTTATATAAACACGAAACATTCATTTTTTTCATCCGTGTACTTGAACGTCTGAAGATGCCGAAAGGCGCATCCCGGGTCGTTAGTGACAAAATTTGTGTGAATGTACATCATTTGAACGATTCAAATTGAATATGATTTGTGTTGCAGTATATTGCTTAGTTTTGGTCTGTGTTTGATATATACATATACCTAAACTGATTATAAGACAATCGGCCAACCTTAATTTTAAACGATTTGAATTTAGATATAGTCTATTGGTAAGCGTGGTTCTCCTTTTGAGACTCAGTTACGGTGGATGTAAATTATCACGAATATGTTTACTAACCTTTGTTGAAAAAAATTCGGACTAATCTCACCAAAACTGATGTTTGAATAAAAACATATTACAAAGAGTTAACCCAGTAATGCACATTACAATTTTTATTGCTCCGAAATTTTGTCTTAATTTTCTGGACTGATTTAACATATTTACCCGATATACTGGATAGAGAACACCATACAATGATGATCATGTTAAAGCAGCTAACAATTATATCCCAATCACATATTTGAAAACGAAAAAAAAAAATGAAAAGTGCTTATCTGAGGACGAATGTCCGAAAACGGCATTTAATTGAATGCTGAAAACGAATAACATTATTAGCTAAATAGTTTTTGACATTTGTCTTTGTAATATGAAAATGATTATATGTACATAGTAACTTGGTTATTGTTATTAAATTGTTGAAGGTTTTAACGTGTCACATTATAATTAAAATTAAATTTAGATTATTTATTAAATAAATAATAAGCCATGAAAAATTCAAAATTATATACATTCAAAATAGATAAGTATATGTATTCGTTACTCGTACAAAACGTTTATAAAATATTTTCTAAGACAACTCTTTGTGTACACACTTGAAATTAATAGAATTTTAATTGCTAAATATTCGTTTAACGCTATTTTTCGCTTATCTGAGATATAACTCATTGACAACTGAAGGTGCTTGATGGAATTTCAATATAAAATTAAAATCGTTCATTTTCAACAAAGTTTTTCTTTAGCAACCTGGATTACGCCTTAAGGATTTTTTAAAATCCAAGTTATTGTAAGTCACTCGAGATAAACTCGAGGTAAATTGACATCACAACACCCATGTCTTAGGTCTCGAATTTCAAATTGAAATTTTTTAATTTGACATTGACCTTACCGGGAATCGAACCTAGACCCACCTGGTCGTTAGAGCAAGCTCTAACCAACTAGACCAGTGCTTCCCAACCTTTTTTATGCCACAGACCCTTAAATCTGAAAACAGTAATCTCCGGACACCCGATTTTTTTTAAATTCACATGTGCATACTTTATCACAAAGAATGTTGAAAGAATGAAAATTTTCGCGGACCCCAGTTTGGGAAGCATTGAACTATCCCACAACGGACGACCATGTATGTAATGTCTTGAATTCCCTCCCACTCATCCTATCCTGAAAACGGGCATAGCGAGAGCTAACCACTAGTCCTGCCCTGGTCCTATCCTTCTATCCCTACTATAATTGAAAAAAGGGAGGATAGGAGCAACTGAGCAACAGACAGTTCTCGCAGAATCTGGTTAGAAATCTGTTGAGATACGTTCATTAGGATGCCATATGCTGCACATTGGCAGCGGACATAGATTAAGTATAAACCTGTATCTCTTTGATCTCTTCTTATAGTCTAGACTTAATTATTAATAAATTGAAAGTACAAAAAAAATCCCTTAATGTAAAGTGCAAGAAACATAATAGTAATCTATTTCTATCGACTTTTATTTCAAATCAATCTGTATTTTTTGTGTTTGTCCGGAAATGTACGAATAATATTTAATTGGAAGCTTTTAACTGTTGTTTTCAGATATTTTTTTTGAAATGGCAAATAGACATGACTCAAAAGTAACTGGTTATGTACATATTTCCTTTAGGACAGCAATTCTCAAACTTTTCGATGCCGCAGCCTATTAGAAAAATATATATTTGGGTCAACGTACATTTAAATAAGGGTTACTAGCTGTAAGCCCGTTGCCCTCAACAGGGGGGATTTTTGTTGCAATTTTATGTCAGTCAGTTTAATAGTCTGGCGTGAAAAATAAATTGCAAACCTATTTATTGAATAAGCCAGAAAATCTAAATGTAATTAATTCTCTGAATGGATCTTTTTAGGAATACACCCAATTCTCTAAAAGAACTAAAATACACCGGGACTGCAAAACAAAATATGCAAATAGCGGATATAATAAAATATATTCATAAAAATCATAATTGAGCTGCCCTGCTAGCTGCTATATCCAATATCGACAGACCTGTAGTATTAATATTGTATTTATATCATTTTTAAAATAATTCAAATATTTCAAGTATACAAACAAATATATTTCGGAAAAGAAGAAAAATACCCCGGGACATATATCGACAGCCCTGTAGTACATATATTTTAATATTTTTTAGAATAATTGAAATTTTTCAAGTATGCAAACAAATATATTTCGGAGAAGAAGAAGAAGACCCCGGGACATATGCCGACAGCCCTGCAGTATTTATCAGTTATGGGAGTCGACCTTTTTTTAAAGATTGTTCACTGCTGCTTACCATGATATTCTTTAAATTCAATACAAGTGAACTGCTCAGCAAGTTTGTCTCGGTTCATAGCTTCACAGGAAAAACTTTCAACAATAATTCATACGATATTGTGTTTTCTTTTGAATTACTAGAATGATGTTGTGTCACCTTAAGCATCATCGTGGAATAATTACAAACAAATTGTATTTTTTTTAAAATCTCTCCTTTTCCATCACTCCAGTTGTTAACACATTAAAATCGATAGATTCATGGTTATTAACTTGGTGGAAGTCATTTTTTAACATATAATTTAATATGATAACTGGTTGTGTAACAAATTATGGCTCTGTTTTGCCATTTTAAGAAGCATTTTTAAACAAACAATCGTAAGGTTTATCACAAATAAACTAAACATTGACTCTATCTAATTCTTAAATTATAAATTTAAAAAAAAATAATAAAGAGAATAATAAAGTTATCAAACGTAAATTTATATTGTTATTTCTCCATTAATTCACATGTTTTAAATGTTTAAAGAACCATGTCATTTGTATTGTGTACTTTTTTTTGATAAAATAACTTGCCGGAACTCACTTCTTGTCAAACATTTTACAAAAGATTTTTTTTCTAATCCATTTCCGTTCCAAATGTGGAGTATATGGATTACTATTGGCGGTATTAAAACAGAAGCTTTTTTACTAGAACTGCTTGTTATTTAATTCCTCAACCTCTCTTTTTTTCGTTGTTGAGCTAAAATGTGTATTGAAAGATTGAAGTTAATTTGCTAATTTGTATGCAGTTCATTTTCTTTTGTTTTGTTATTACTTCTTCTCGAGATAATGATTTAAAAAAAACATTTTCAATCGTTTTTTTTCAAATCAGAAGTTTTTTGGGAATATTGATTTGAATCATTACAAAATATACCGAGAAAAAAAGTAATACTTGACATTATTGCCTTTCCTCACGACAAAAATCTCAATCTTCCTTATCCTGCCATTCTTCGTCCGCAGGCCATACCTCCTTTTGTCTTCTATCGTAAATTATAGTAAAATAATGCACAAACCGTGAAGAGACATATCGTACATTCCTAGTTGGGGAACGCTGCTTTATAGGTAATACTATAAAATTATGCTTCATCTTTCACCGCCTTGATAATGGCAACTTTTCCTGCATTTGCCGAGTTCAGATGTTATCAAGCCATGACCCGCTGTGATAAAGAAGATAACAACATTTCTGGGCTATGAAAGTAACGTAATCTACAAATAACAAATTCCTATATCTTTTTTATAAAAGCCGCACTTTAAGATGAACTGTGTCCACATTACTAAACACTGATTTAATAGTGCAGGAATGGTCTGGAGGGGACATGAAGGAGTTCGCGCGAGCCTCTTGTTATTTTTTTCTTCGACCGGCGAGCCCCTTGTTAATTGAAGAGAAAGTATTTTTTACAGCTTTAAAATAAAAAACGACTCCGACTCCGAGGATTTTTTTAAGAATAATTTAATTTTAACTTGTATGTATGTATTCCACCAGATCATCTTTAGTCAGCCAAGCATGCAATGTCAACACACTTTGGAAAATTTTGTTTGAGTACACATTTTTTTTTTTTAATTTGAGCTGCTCATTTTTCACGACTCCGACTCCGAAACCGGCCAAAATACCGCGACACCACGAATCCGACTCCACAGCCGTGATAATTTCACATGAGTGATAAAAAAATCACTCCTTCCCTAGAGCACCGAAAATATCTTTGAGATTGAGCCAGTTCATTGTTATCGTATCGGCAGCCCATTGCTGACATTGTGAGTACACCACATTATATTTTGAGACTTCGAATCCTTAGTTCAGGGGAGCCCATGGTTATCACAGCTGTAGTGTGACGTCGATCGTTTGACCCTATTATAATTAACTATCAAATTTGATTACAAATTAAAAGATTTTATGATAATCATTTGATTAACCAGTGTCCAAATATAAAACATATTGACCACTCCCGACGTTCAATCGCAAACATACATTCGGAATAGGTAATTTCTATTAATAGAACGCGGCAAAGCCTTGTTTTGATGCTGAATCGAATCCGTGACTTCATTGGCGTAGCCATGGGGGGTATTTCAAGCACCTTCCCGCCCCTTCAATACAAATCTTCAAGCTTGAATACGACCTGCCCTGGATATTTGATTTTCTATCCATGCACATATTACACGATAAGGTGAAATAGTTGAGTCGCATGGATAATTTAGCAACAATATTACTATTAATTAAACACAAGTTTGAATATTCTCAATGGAAAAATGTATTGTTTATTAACAATGATGTGTTTTTGACCCAATTTTCTGACTGACACATAAGGCAACTGTACGTCGAACAAAGGCGAAGTGTCGATGCTTCTTCGTGTCAGATGTTGGGTGTTTAACACATCCAAAAATGGCTTTGAAATCCTTGGAAGATTTCGTAATCTTATCACAATAATATTTCGTACTGTTTTCAATCATTTTCAAATGTACCTTGATAGGCTAAGCCAGGGGTGGGTAACCTTTTCTTCACTAAAGGCCGCATTTATTTTTCTGATTCGAAATAAGGCCGCAGTAAATCTTTACGAAGTTACTTCTCAGATTCTCAGGAATTCACGAATTTATAAAAAAATACAAAATTACACAATTGGCCAGAAGGCCGCACCAGGGTAGCCAAAAAGCCGCAGGTTCCCGACGCCTGGGCTAAGCGTATGCTAAAACGCACGCGACGAACCGCAAGTCAGCAGAGGATTTGCAGGCTCAGTCAGATAAAGCAGAAGTTTGCGACCAGCGTATGCTGTGACAGC
The DNA here is from genome assembly GCA_031772345.1 of Himalopsyche anomala. NCBI lineage: Eukaryota > Metazoa > Arthropoda > Insecta > Trichoptera > Rhyacophilidae > Himalopsyche > Himalopsyche anomala. The sequence continues at coordinate 23,231,726 of CM062837.1, read as the reverse complement.
TGGGTCACAGGAGTGACTTTTTTTTAAATTGAAAAACTTAAAAAAAATATTCGAAATTACAGCTAATGCAAATGCGTCAAATATTTTCAAGTTGAATGATCATACGAGATATATTCGATGAGAGTTTTTATAAGTCACTTGAGAAGTGTCGTGGATAATTGACGTCACAAACACCCATGTCTTAGATCTCAAATTTAAATTGAAACAAATCCAATTTGACAGCGACCTTACCGGGAATCGAGCCCAGAGTGCTGGGACTACAACGGAGCACAGAGCTGGGCAGACGCACGCCTACGTCGCACGTGCCTGTGAAACCATACACAGGCCTGTGCTTCTTCATGTAATACTAAAATATGTGCTGATCTGCGCTGCGTTGCCTAAGTCTAACCCAGGGGTAGGGAAGCTTTTCATTTCTAAAGGACACATTCATTTATCTGATTCAACATAAGGCCGCAGTAAAGAAAACGTTGACACCGCCCCCACCCCTTTTTTTCAACTGTCGAACATATAATGGATTGATTAGGATCTTTTTCCAAACGCTTGCGTATAATTTTTTGATCAAAGTGAATATTTTGATCTAGTCAAAAGGCCGCTCCACTGGTCTAGCCCATCTCTAAGAATGTTTGTGAATGATATAAATTTATTAAAATATGTGAAGGTTTCATTATATTGAAAATTTAATTTTGGTTAATGTTCAATAATGTTCAGTACTGGTTCAACAAACCCTTATCTGGAATCATTGGAAATTAAACATGCTCACTTTTAGGGTGTTCACTGTCAATACTTGGTGGAAAGGCATTATATTAGAAAAAACACAATATTCCTTTGTACTTCATTCCACTTTATTTAATATGTCAGGACCGGTTTCGCTCAATACGAGCATCGTCAACTGATAAGAAATATAATTTAACAATGCTATTTATAACTGTTCATTTTTGTATAAATAGCATTGTTAAATTATATTTCTTATCAGTTGACGATACTCGTAATGAGCGAAACCGGTCCTGACATATTAAATAAAGTGGAATGAAGTACAAAGGAATATTGTGTTTTTTCTAATTAAACATGCAATAGCTTGAAACGTCAGGCGATTACCTCCAGTAAAAATACGGTGTCTTCTCGTGCTTCTATCTTTACACGGCGCATTAAGAAAAAAAAATACTAGAATTTATGTGAATAATTCTGTTCGTCTTCCACGCCACTGACTTTTGAATAATAAACAAAGACAATAAAAGTGTATTGCTCTCCTTGGAATGAGCAAATTCTGCACAATCGATTTCATGGACATTACTTTATCTTCCGATAGATTTGAATTTAATTTATGGCTGGATAGATATATTATGTAGAAAAACTATTGTAAAACGCAGTGGGGCACCCAAAACTAAGATATTTTTCAATTATTATTTATTACCTCTAATTTTTCAACATTCAATGCTGTATAGAGGTCATTTTAATTAATTACATTTGTATCATCGGCAGCATTAGCAGCTTGTAGACAAACACATGATTAATGTTTAACATATTGTTCGTTGAAATAATTACACACAAGCGTCGTAAACAGCAAAATGTATAATATCACTAAAACATAATAAAATAAAAACAATATCTCGTATTCGACACAGCAAACATTTTATTGGAAGTCAAGAAAAACTCTATAGTTACTAAAATTGCATAAATTCGGATAAATTATCTATCATTTGCCAAAGTTTTTTTCAAAGTAAAGTAGTAGGGAAAGAAGGATAAGGCTAGAACAGGACTAATGGTTAACTAATCGCCACTGCTACACCTAGTTATTAAAGGAATAGAGGGATGGGATGAGAGGAAATGATGCGAATTGACATCACAAACACACAGTCTTCGAGCACAACTTTGAATTGAATAATTCTCAAATTCACTGAGATCTTACCGGGAATCGAACCCAGACCTGCGTGATAGGTAGAGCAAGCTCTAACCAACTGGGCCACCGCATGCGACGCATAATGCATCTATAAAAGTAATGGTAATGGTATTGCTTCGTGTTGGAAAGCAAGTGGTTAAAATCATTCATGCTACACGAGATTTTTCTAGATTGATTTTCAAAAAACAATTGATTGAATTCACTTATATTTTATGAACATTAAGTACGAGTAGGAGTGTATGTTATTGAATGTCAAATTGTAGATTCCGGTCGTTCGTGAACAAACATAAATACTGTAGGGAAATAGTGTATCTCGTCCTCCTCTATGGAAACCAGGGCTGTGGAGTCAGAGTCGGAGTCGCGGAGTCGCGGTATTATGGCGGAGTCGTGAAAAATGAGCTGCTCGATTTTTTAAAAATATATTTAATGATGTGTATTTAAACAAAATAGTAAAAAGTGTTAACATCTTATGCTTACCTGACTAAAGATGATCTGATGGTATACATACATATAAGTTAAAATTAAATTATTGAAAAATTTCCTCGGAGTCGGAGTCGTCTTTTTTTCACGCGACTCCACAGCCCTGATGGAAACATCAGCGTCACTTACTTTGTGAATACTAGCCACAGTAAGGAAACAAATGACCCAAAGGAAATGTAATTAAAGTTAATCTTAAGTCCCTTTTTTCATAGACATTGAAACGACTCAAATGAACGAATGATTTAGAACGAATCGGAGATGATAATCTACCGATTATCTGAGAGATGGAAACACAAATTCACATTCCGGAATGTGAATCAAGGAAATCAAACTCCAATGAATGAAAGCCCAACAGCACTGACCTCTCGCTTGTGTTGCGGTACCAACTTGTATTCCGTAACCGTCACATCGAAACAATACATAATATAAGCTTTTTTCTCATGTAACGTGGTGTAACGGGGTTCCGGCGCCATTTTTAATGTTTCAAATTAACAATTTCTTATTTCGCTTTTTGACTTTTGATTTTTTTTCTTGGATATCATTGACTTCGTGTCCCTATCTTTGGTATTTTTAAATTTAATTTACCTCTACATTACATAAATCAATGTCATAATACAAAACCATACCAGGTCCATAGACTTATTCTGTGACCGTAACCAGGGGTCTAATGCTTGATATATTGTTTTGTTTTGCGAAATCCTCTTGTTTACAACACCTTCTACCAACCGAAAATAATATTATGATAATAATATACATACATACGTATACTGCCTTTATTTTTCGGAATAAATAATAGAGGTCATTCTCATATTCCAATACAATAGAAATTAGGCACATATAATTAAATAAAAAATATCCGTTGATAACCCTTATAAAAATAAGTCTATGTGAACTAGGGCATCCAATCCCGGACCGTTTTTATGATCCCGGGATTTCGGGATTGACAATTTTTCCAATCCCGGGAATGAACTTTCAACATAAAATCGCGTATAAATTAGGACTTATTTTTGCTCGGCAATTTTGAAATCCTGTGATTTTTCAAACAGTTTCATTTAGATTTCAAAAACCCAGGAATTAGCGGATTTCCCAAAATTATCAGAATTTACAAATTGAAAAACGCAAGAATTTAGGGAATTCCCAAAAAAATACATTTTTATTTTCCTTTTTTTTACACCTCACTCAACTTTCTCTAATTTTCTCAATCCTGAAATCCCGGTATTAGTACTATCACAATCCCGAGATTTAGGGATCACAGAATTGAACGGGATCCCGGGATTGCAGGCCATAATGTGAACCAATCGGACTGGGAGGCACAATATATATCGACTGTGGAAAGGAAAAAGGACGTTACCCACACATATCAAATTTTACAGGAGGCGCAAAAAACGTGTTTTGATGATTTTGGACCATATGCAAATTATGAATTATACACGACCTTGAAGTGCACGAAAACTTCTAAAGTGGTGTTTAATTGACATAATCTAATATTAATTAAAGAAATTGTTTCGGAAAAACCTTTATTTCAGTCGTTTTTCTTGGTTTTAATATTTTACAAGGTCATCTTTTTCAAACTTAAATGCTAAATTTAGATACTTGTTCGGAATTTGCAGCTTGTATCCTTTTGATAAAATGTGTAAAAAGTTTAATACATTGTAATTATCAAAAAAACCTGTTTTGAAAAAATTGTGGGTTACGTCCTTTTTCCTTTCCAAATTCGATATAATTGTAATGAAAATTCAATGAACAAACTACACCCATTGCACTGGAATCGTAAATAAATAAGTAGGCATTTGTATTTTACAAGACAGTTCACAAATACAATAGATTACAACCTAATTACAATTTAAATCATTTGCATTGGTACATTTACCACACACCAAGAATTTTCTGAATAGGTAAGCTATCAAAATTGATTTAGACTAATTCAGGGATGGGCTGGAGGGGGCTCGGGGGGGCTCGCGCGAGCCCCTTGTTAAATTTCGGCACGTCCGGCGAGCCCCTTGTTAAGTTGAGAAAATCATTCGTTTCAGATGAAATCGGCAGTACCTAGCTAAAATTTCTGTAGAAGGTTACATTTTATTATGAAACATAAGAAGTCTTTATTGCCCCTTAAATTTTATCAAAAAAAATACTTACTTCGGCTGACTAATAGACCCTCGTTACTTATTGTCTTTTGTCTGACTATGTTGAAAAATACCGATGTCGGATGTTATATTGTTAACAGATGTCTAGATTTTTATGAACTTACATACATACAATGCTTTACCGTAATTATGTTGCAGTTTTGGGATAGGTTTCTTACATTTCTTTTTGGTTTTATTATAGCCTTCTTCCTGGAACTACAAACATATTATTTATCTGTACGTAAGATAATAAACCAAAGCAGTCACTTGTTTGTTCAAGAAAGCGATATTATGGCGAGCTGAGGTTTTGAAAATTCATTACATGCTAATAACAATAGTTATTAGTAATGAAGTGAGCGAATTATTAAAACTAGGGGGAATAAATATTTTTTGAACTAGTCTTTCTACCAAGGTACACGATTTTGAAGTCTTAATCAGATAAGTTCATCTTATAATGCAGATAATCCACTCGGTGTTGCAGGAATATTGCATTGAAAATAAAGAAAGGTGGCATCAAATTTATTTTTTTTGAGTCACAAGAAGCATGGCGGGTTAAGCAAACGAGAGGCCCCAGGTGCAATAAAAATTGGAGGCCCTGTTTTTCGGATATCATTAGAACGTCATAGAATTCCATGTGTATATTAAAATGTGCAAAATATTTCTATTATCCGTGCAGAAGCTAAACGAGGTTTAAGGATTGTGAAGCCAACTGTCAATCAAGCATGTGTAACGTTTGAATAAAATCAAGTTTAAGGTGTTTATCGTCATTCCTTGGTGTAAAGCAGACAAACACAACCGTTTCATCTAGCGGGCCGCATTTTTTTAATGATTATTTCAGGCCGCAAGTAAAATGAAATTTTAAGTACGCTCAATCCTTTCTTTACACGGGCATAGTGTAAAAAAAAATGCGGTATACACAGATAAACGAAAGATAGTTTAAATTGCATTCGGTCGTGCTATTTTGAACAGGAATTCGCAAAAGAGAATTCGGGGTACTTATTGACATATTAGAGGTCTGCACGGGCCAAAATTTTACAAAATTACCCGGTCCGAGCCTGAAAAACTCAGGCCCGACCTGGCCCGGGCCCGAGTCTAATACCACACTTGTTACCCGAACCTAACCCGAAGCCCGGATTTATACTCTTCAGCCCGAAAAAAACCCGTTGTTTACAAATTCACTACAATTTACGATTCACTATAGAACTGGTTATAATTAAAATTATCATGGGTGACTTATGAAACGAACGTAGTCCGAAATATTTTTCTGAAGAAATAAATTCCTTACCCGGGCCCGGCCCGAGCCCGAATCTCAATTGCGCTTACCCGCCCGAACCCGGGCCGGGTAGGAGCCTGAGGGCCAGGCCTGGGCCCGTGCAAACCTCTATAACATATGCTTTTATTGTGAACTATTTATAAATTTATTGTCTCAAATGCTAATGCGACCTTTGTCTTTGTAAAAACTAATTCTTTAGAAATTGCCATACAATTTGTAGTATCAAACTGCAAAATCATAAAGTATATTTCTATGAACAGTTATTCTGCATCGTTACCGAAAAAACTTGCTCACATTTATTAAATTCAATAATTTACTTTTAAAAATATGTTAATTTAAAGATGATACATTCAATGGTAACAACAAAAACAAAGGAGCCACATGCTACCCTCGTGCTACGGGTTAGGCATCTTCTAAAGCAGGGTTTCTCAACGGGGGGCTACAGCATGTCTTAATGGGGCCTCAGGGGGTTTTTTAGGATAGCCACAGTACAACTTTGGGGGGCCACGGACAAATTTTTCGAAATCCGTACATTGTTTTAGAAATTGGAATATTTAAGAAGACTTAAAAAAAAACCGCAAATTTCTGGGATTTTGAATTTCAAATTCTGGGAAGACCTAAAAAAATGGGGTTTTCTTTCGGGTCCCAAAATTCCTTATAAGACTTTTACTTCAGTAGTGCAAAACAGGTATGGGGGGGGTCACAGAAAAATAAGACACTCAAAAGAGGCTTCGGGCCTAAAAAGGTTGAGAAACACTGCTCTATAATGTGTAGGCATTTTGGCTGACATTTACCGAGCCCCTTGTTAAGATTTTGGCAGCCCACCCCTGGACTAATTGTGTTATTGTAAATCTCATAGTATTTAATTGAAATGTCAGTGTGCACTGAATTATAACACTTACACGTTACGTATCAATAAAAAAATGTATTCTTATATGTTTTATCGATTAAGGACACGTCTTACTTACTTACAGTGAAGTGTACTTTCGTGATCATAGACAGCAATGCTCGTAACACTGTGAACTTTAATTGATCACTATTTCGGTCATATAGCCGACTGATCAACGCTCATGAACGATCACTCTATTCGATTGCGTACCCATAGGCTTATGTTTATTTATTGACTTGGCATTTACTTGGTAGAACTTCATTATAATAGGGTAAAAATAGCATGGTATTTAGTTCTACAGTTTTTAAATTTATTGGTTGATAGATAGCTCGTCAGAACTATTGAATTCCATTCAGTGAATAACATGATGCAATGTGTATCTCTTCGAAGCCAGTATATATAGCTGAGAAAAATGTAAGTTTAATCATAGTTCTGACGATGTCGAAAGCCGAAATAGCTATCAACCAACAAATATAAAATTTTTAGAACTAAATATGTTGCTATTTTTACCCCGTTATAGAATTTGAATCATTCAAATTATGTACACTCCCACAGATTTTGTCACTAACGACCCGGGTTTCGCCTTTCGGCATCTTCAGGCGTTCAAGCGCACGGATGAACTTGAACTGACGCTTAGTAAATGGATGTTTCGTGTTTATATATTAAATAAATGTATCACTGAGTCTAAAGCCATCGCTGGCGAAAAAGGGTAAGCTCATGGGAATTCCCAAAGATTTGAGTAGTGAGTGGTTTTTAGAATTATATTTATTTGTTTGTCGGCAAAGGTTTTATGATATTATTTATGATATTATTTATATAGGGTATAGAAGTGGAGACCCAGGCAGGTTTAATATCTCGTTCAAAATCGGAAAAATTTTCAGAAACAAAACAGAAGCCAAACCTATAGTCTATTGGTTCCGATATGTAGACGATATTATTTGCTTGTTTAATGGAACGGATAGACAAATAACTAACTTTCATAACTTTATAAATTCATTAGATAAAAATATTAAATTCACGTTAGAAGTCGGAGGCAAGAATATTAACTTTCTTGACCTAAATATTAATATTGAAAACGGTTCTCACGAATTTAAAATATTTCGGAAGCCTACGTTTTCGGATACCGTGATACATAAGGATTCAATGCACCCATTTTCTTATAAACTAGCCGCTTTTCATTCAGAAATTCATAGACTTGTGAGTGTTCCTTTGAATGAAAAGAACTTTAATATCGAATTAAAAATCATCAAACAAATCGCCATCAACAATGGATACGATATGTCTCTTATAGACAATCTTTTATCAAAAAAACAAACTAAACTTGCAGAAAAAATGTTATTTCAAGGTACAGTGTCAAAGGACATAGATCATACTAGGTATTGGCGTAGAATCATTTATTTAGGAAATACTAGTCTTAAAATTAAAAAACAACTAGCTGATAGTGTTAGACCAGCCTTTTACTGTAAAAGCTCTTTAGGCAAATTATTAGTTAACAATAAAGATAAAATACATTACCTAAATAAATCTGGAATTTATAGATTACAATGCTCTTGTTGTAATAAATTTTATATCGGCAAAACAGAGAGGACTTTAAAAATCAGGGTATTAGAACATATGGCAGCCTTTAGACTGAAAAAGGACACGTCTACTTTTGCTAATCACTTAATTTCGGAAGGACACGTGTTCAATCAGGAACAGGGGATAAAAATGTTACACCCAAATACGGACAGTCATAAGCTCTTTTTCCAGGAAATTTTAGAAATTAATAGGGCACAGTTACATAGTCTTCCGATTTTGAACGAGATATTAAACCTGCCTGGGTCTCCACTTCTATACCCTATATAAATAATATCATAAATAATATCATAAAACCTTTGCCGACAAACAAATAAATATAATTCTAAAAACCACTCACTACTCAAATCTTTGGGAATTCCCATGAGCTTACCCTTTTTCGCCAGCGATGGCTTTAGACTCAGTGATACATTTATTTAATATATAAACACGAAACATCCATTTACTAAGCGTCAGTTCAAGTTCATCCGTGCGCTTGAACGCCTGAAGATGCCGAAAGGCGAAACCCGGGTCGTTAGTGACAAAATCTGTGGGAGTGTACATAATTTGAATGATTCAAATTTAATATTGAAATTCCACCAAGCACCTTCAGTCGAAATCTTAAATTATACCCCGTTATAGGCTTAAGTACCAAACTGACACTTCGAAACACTTGACACAAAAAAACTTCGATCTATGGATTTGAATTCAAAGACAATACCATTAACACTATTGTCTACAATCCCGGGATCCCGTCAAATTTAGTGATTCCGAAATCCCAGGACTATAATAGTACTAATCCTGGGATTTCGGGATTGAAAAATTGGGCAGTGAGCAAATTTTTTTGAAATCCTCCAGCGAGCTTAAAAAAAGGTGTTTCACCTTTTTTGTACATTATTTCAAAATCTCTCAATTTCAAACTTTTTTCGCAGTGATCGATCCCGGGATCCCGAAAACCCACCAAGAATTTTCAAAACAATTGTGACACGATTATTTATTATGACAAATACAAAATACTATACTATCACTAAACGAAAACAAGAAATAATGGCAAATTATCAATCCAGGGATCCCAGGATTGGAAGGTTGTGACTCCCGAAATCTCAGGATCACAAAATGGGTCGGGGATTGGATACCCTAGTATCAGTGAATATTATTTATAGCACTTTAGACATAAACACATTACATAAAAAGAACTCACGACATATTTCCGTTGTATGTCATTTAAAAATCAGAATCGGTCAGAACCAAGTGCCTCCTGTTCAATGCATGCATCTTGACAGTGCTGTTTTACGGTTGCGAATCGTGGCACATTACGAAAGCGCAGATTACCGTATTCTGTGCTTTGAAAACAGATGCTTGCCCAAAATGCTAGGAGTGCAGAGGGCAGCCTCTTATTACGTCCAACATAAAAAAGCGACGATGGACCTGGCTTGGACATGTACTGAGGATGCCTCAGTACATGTCCAAGCCTTAAAGCCTCCAAGAGAGTCTGAACCCTGCCTGTCTCTTCTACCAACTAGATGGATCTCGGCGTCGTGGAAAGCCACTATTCACAAGGTGTACTCAGCGGAGCTACGGGACGCTGGGATGACGTGTGAGGAAGCAAAAAGACTGACGGGGGATAGAGAATCTTGAAGGAACTTTGTGGTGACCATATGCTTCGTATACGGAGCGGATATATAAAATTTTCTTGTGAACCTCGTGAATATTTTTAGCTGAAAAGGGAGCTGCAAGTGAATCCGTGACATTTGTCCGATTTGCTGACTTTCGAATCCAAAAACCCAGGAATTTACAGATTTGCCCAAAATACCAGCGTGACACGTTTTTTTAGCTCTTCTGAGACTTTCGAATCGAAGTTAAATAGTTTTCTCTTAATTTCCGGAATAATTTAGTACTCATCCGGGATACGGGACAGCGATTCCAATTCCGGGACAATCCCGGCTAATCCGGGACACTTGGCAACCCTATTAATAATTGGCCAAACAAATTTGGGAGCCTATAGATTAAAACTCATAGTTGATTTACTCTGTTTGACGTTTTTCGGATTGCTGTGTTTTATTTGCGGGTGTGCAATATGTTTTATTAAATCATATTTTCAGATGAAGCACATATTTTACGCAATCCGTATCGATGTAATCAATTAAAAAACATTCCGATCAACAAAATTCATTAAAAGTTATTGCTTTTTGAATATCGTTAATTGCAAATTTTGCAGGTGCAAATCTGTTTTGATTAACAGTAGTAATATAAGTTACCTTGCGTTTTTTTTTTAATTTCTCTTTCAAAAAATATTATGAAAGTCAATATAGAAGATGCTTCCATTAATAACATTACAAATATTATGTATGTATCTCCAAAGCTCACGTTTATTCAAATTATTTTTCTCAATCACCTGCTGTTTTTTAAATTAATGTTTCAATAACACACCAATTAAAAGATAAGTCAAATGTCAAATTCTTTAATTCCAAGGGAAGGCTGCTCTTTCGATTATATTTATTTAAATATATATATATATATTTATAAATTGCAAAGATAAAAAGGAACATTTAAAATCTTTTTCTGTTTAATCTTAAGGGATAGACATTAAGGAATAGACATATTATAATAATAAGACATCTTATTTTAAGGGGGTGTTCTAGTCTAGGGGCACGAATTTTGGGTGTTTTTTCGAGCTCTGTAAAAAATAAACAAAAAAAAATTTTGGTATACATTTTTTTATTTTCATTTATTTATATTTTAAAAATACATAAAAAAAAATTCAAAACTTGAAAAGTCAACGGCTGGTAAAGGGAGTGGTCTAAAAAAAAAGTGGTGTCCTGGCGTACATGATTCCAACCCTTCTGGTCATTTGAAAAAAATATATCTAACGGATTCTTTGGAGAAGTCAATATTCGTTTCCCAAAATGGCAGCCGCTTGATAAAAAAACAATTTTTACGTTTTTTTAACAGCTTAAAATTTTTACTTAAATCTGCTACGGGGTATAAAGGAATGTATAGTAACGCTTCACACAAAATTTCAAATCAATAAGTTTCGTAGAACTTGAGATACTATGCACGCCAACTTGAAAAAAGTAGTTTCGAGAAAAACGCGTTTAATGTTTTGAGTTTCGATCTGTTCCGGTCGGACCAGCTTAGTTGCTGCGTCACCAAAATCGCTGTAACTCGGTAAATAATTCAAGTTTTGAAAAATCCCTGTTAAGACATACTCTCAAATGTCTAAACTTTGGAAAAATATTAAAAAGAAAGAATCGATTTTTTCAAATTTCTAGACTAGAGTAACCCTCTTAATACAAACGTGCATCTTATTTCCAAACAAGGGTTGTTGTCAAGTGTTATCAAAATAAAAATAAATTGAAACGTCATTGAATACGGATATACATACTTAAACTGCCGTGAACATTGAACAAGTTTTGGATTTAGACGTATTTTGAACGCACAATAAATACAAAATGATTACGGCGCCTTCGTTCAGATAATTCGTAAAAAAACGTTTCTGGGCATGTTTTTGGACAGTTATTTATTACCAAATAAGCGTAATTTTTCGTAATTGGTTTTTTTTCTTAAATTACCGTGATTTATTATAAGGTAATAATGCAGATGCTTAAAAAATCTGTATCTAATGAGATAAATAACGGCCCAATCGAGCATGTCAACAATTTCAATTCGAAAATTATTATAGACACTCATTTGAGATCGTAAATCACTCATATACATTATGGTTTTTTTTTTAAGTAATGATTTTCACGAAATTACTTTATAAATAGATTTCACAACTTTAAATCGGATCAAGTGATGTAAACAATAATAATTTTGTTAATTCAACTGACCAAACAAGTGAACCACTTATAAGCGCGATCAAAAACTCAATTTTAATTCTAAAAATTATCTACTTTACATACAATTTTATATTTACGTATTATATATCGACTGTCGAAAAGAAAAATGACGTTACACACAGTTTTTTTAAAACAGTTTTTTTCGATAATCAAAATGTATCAATATACACGTTCTATCAAAAGGATGTAATCTGAAAATGCTGAATTAGTATTTAAATTTATCTCAAAGTAGGAAAAAAGAGAGGTCGGTTAAAACAATTCAAGGCGTTATAAAATATAGGGAAAAAACAAGTTGACATAGCAAAAAAATAACATAGAAAAGTACTCAAGTTTTAAGGGTGTCTGTCAAAATTTAAGTGACAAACAGTGGCGGATTACCCCATAAGCGCAAGAGGCGCGCGCTTGGGGCCTCAAAATTTTAGGCGACTCAAAAATAGCATCAATCAGTTTTCAATATTTGTTGTTATTCTACGAAAAGTTTTGCAACACTTTTATGATATTCGAAAAACAGGGTCTCCAAAATTTATTGGGCCTAGGGCATCCAAATTGCTTAATCCGCCACGGGTGACAAACTACAAATAGGCAACTCAGTATGTATTAAACAATTACAGAATAAATTTATACATTATTTAATAAAAAAAGTGAAATAATAAATAAGTTGATTGAAAATTAAACATTGTTTGATATTATTTGAAGATGCGTAATCTCAATAATTTTACGAGCCATAATACTATCGAGAAAATTTTACAGCATCACGTTGTTTGATGACTACTTATTTATATGATGGGTTATCTAAAAATATATTAGCCTACAATTAAAATCAATTATCGATTACCCAGATTAACGTCGCTGTCTATTATGGAGGCTATAAAGAACGTAAAAAAAATATTAATGGACTCGATGATTGTTGAATTACGATTTTTTAATTGGATCTAAAGTTTCCTACGATTTTAAAATTATTACTTGAAAAGACACCGTGGCACTATGACCCGCTATAAATCAGTTTACGTAAAAATCTTGTCTTTTTTTAGGTTAAGTATGGTTTTATACGCATTCATAATTTTATTACGTCGCTGTTAATTATTTAATGATGCGTTACCAGACAATATTTTACACGAAATAATTTGGAATCTTTTACAATGTTTTCTTGTGTATATACTTTTAAATCAGGACTGTACAGTTGAAGTCGGAGTCGGTATTCGTAGAATCGGGTGTTTTTTCCGGGATCGGAATTGGAAAAAAAAATACCTTACTCCACAGGCCTGGTTTTATGCTAAGGTCGTAGCCGTCTTATTTCTTGACGACTCCACTAAATCGATCTCAACAACGATTCATTTGTTTTATAACTTTGCTTGCTAACACAGCAAATGAATTAACGAATGGCAGAAGAACGCACAATACATTATTATGAATTTCCAAATAATATATTGACTGTGGAAAGGTAAAAGGATGTAACCCACACATATCACATATTACAGGAGGCGCAAAAAACATATTTGGATGATTTTGGGCCATATGCAAATTATGAATTATACACAACCTTGAAGTGGACGGAGACTTCTAAACTGGTGTTTAATCAACATAATCTAATTTTAATTAAAGAAATTGTCTAGGAAAAACCTTTATTTCAGTCTTTTTTCTTGGTTTTAATTTTTTACAACGTCATCTTTTTCAAACTTAAAAGCTAAATTTAGATACTAATTCGTCATTTGCAGCTTGCATCCTTTTGATAGAACGTGTATCAAGTTTGATACATTGTGAATTATGATTATCGAAAAAGATCTGTTTTGAAAAAAAAACTGTGGGCTACGTCCTTTTTTCTTTCCAAAGTTGATATGAATTTGCTTTTTACTTCAAAGATTAGCTGGTATTTTGAATTTCTTCTTTCGCGATTTGACGCATGTCTAGACTATGGATTAAACGACTCGGGCAGTTGTATGTATTATGCACATAAATTTACAGAAAAATTAAATGCTAAAAAAAATGCAGCTTAACAGTCAAGTTGGCGACACTTGAATTATTATGTAAACAAACAATTATTTACGGCTTCCGCAGTTAGTAATGTAGCACACATAAAAAAGCCAACGGAATTTATGTCAACGAAAATGCTACTGGACAAAAGAGATTACGAGTTCAACGTGGATATTGGATTTAATTACACAAAAGGAGAGCTTTCTGGCGCCAATAAAATACTGGCGCCAAAAAGTTATATTGACTACATACCTCCTTGAGCCATTAAATAATTCAGCAGTCAACAAGCTGTGGCGATAGTGTTTTCATTCAGCCCGCAGCCCTTTTGACAGCGTTCCCCATGCCGAATATTCAATAAACTGATTACTTTTAGGGTGTTCACTGTCAATACTTGGTGGAAGGGCATTATATTGATAAAAACACAGCATTCCTTTGTACTTTTTTTTTTACTATATCCGCTCACAATATGCAGCATATGGACTCTTAATAGAGTTTATCTCAACAGATTTGTTTCTACAAGAACTGCTTGTTACTCAGTTGCTCAACCTCTCTTTTTCCAAAGAGAGTAGGTATAGAATGAAAGGTCTTAGGACAGGACTAGTGGTTAGCTAATCGTTCTCGATACGCCCCGTTCATAGAATAGGATGGGTGGAAGGGGGGAATTCAAGACATCACATACATCCATGCCTTTCAACAAAAATTCATAAATCGACTGAAAAATCAATTTATAAAACTGCCCGTACTGGGATTCGAACCCGTGCCCTCTGGAGCGGTAGCCAACGATGTTGACCACTCGTCCACACAGGCGGCAAACTTGTACTTTATTACACTTTATTTAAAGGGTCAGGACCGGTTTCGCTCACTGCGAGCGTTGTCAACTGATAAGAAATATAATTCAATGTCAATTGTTGTTTACACCATTTCGTTTTAATTTATTTTTGTATAAATTTATATATTTACTTATTATATATACTCTTTATATATTTTTTCTTATCAGTTGACAATACTCGCAATGAGCGTAATACAGTAAAACCCTCATTTACACTAAAGTCGGGACAGTGTAATTTGGGGTAGTGTAATTGGGGGTGTGAATCTCATACAAAATTAGGGATTTGGGTTTTTCCGCAAAAAATGCAAAACTAAGATTTTCTTTAGTTTTGCAAAAAAAATATTGTCGAAATATTTAGTTAATAAGTGATAAAATGCAAAACGCGCCAAAATCCAACACATAGACAGTCGCCCACTATACGTGTATAGCCTGGTACGTGTTGAATACACAGACGCTAGCCAACATTTGACTGTATGCGCGGCACAGACGACCGTCTTGTAGTAACGACAATGGAATGCGACCGTGCAATTGAGGAATTTGCCGCGAATATTTCAAGCCAGCGCGTAATTCGGGGTAGTTTAATTGGGGTTCCACAGTAGCTCTGTTAAATTATATTTCTTATCAGTTAACAATGCTCGCAGTGAGCGAAACCGGTGATGACCTTTGAAATAAAATGGAATTAAGTACAAAGGAATATTGTGTTTTTATTATTAATCTGATTCATGTGTAAATACTCAAATACAAATTTTATAATGTGTTTGAAAAATAATAGATTTTTTATGAATTTTGATAGCATTTGTCAACATAACATTTTTTTTTCAATTTATTGTCATGTTAGCTTTTGAGCGTGAATATATCGACTCTGGAAAGGAAAAAGGACGTAACCCTCAATTTACAATGTATACAACTTGACACACATTATATCAAAAGGATGGAAGCTGAAAATGCCGAATAAGTATCTAAATTTAGCTTTTAAGTTTGAAAAAGATGACCTTGTAAAAAATTTAAACCAAGAAAATACACTGAAATAAAGGTTTTTCCTAGACAATTTCTTGAATTAATATTAGATTATGTCGATTAAACACCAGCTTAGAAGTCTCCGTCCACTTCAAGGTTGTGTATAATTCATAATTTGCATATGGCCCAAAATCATCTAAACATGTTTTTTGCGCTTCCTGTAAAATTGTGGGTTACGCCCTTTTTCCTTTCCACAGTCGAATTATGGTTGCCATTTTTCTGTTCTTCCCGGTTATGAAGCGCTGGAAAAAAAAAACAATGTTTTGTTGTAAAGTAAAATAGTATGTATTTCTTTCATTCGTTCATCACAATAAACAATGTCCCCTACTGTTAAAACGATCCAGCTAAGTGATTTTATGATAGGTACTCACTGAGAGCTCTTCTCTAAGCAATGATGATATTATTTTTTTATAATCCTCATCAATCATAATTGTTATTAAATTATTGTTAAAGAAATAGTTCAGAAAATAAAATGTGATCGACTACAATTATAACACTGATTTAGTACCGAACCACTACGTTTTGAAAACGTTTTCTTTGATCAATTCAATGTTGTATTTTGTATATATTTTTTGAGTAACCACATAAATCTGTCACCGCTGTAGCCCATCGGTGGGCTGCCAACACGTCAACAAGGGGCTCGCTTTATATCAAAGCAATTCTCGGTGTTTTGGAGAAGCAGTTTTTTTTTCATCAGAAATGCTCAGATTTGGCATTTACTTGGTAGAACTCCATTTTAATAGGGCAAAAATATCAAGGTATTTCAGTTCTACAGTTTTTTATATATGTTATATTTTGATAGCTATTTCGGCTTTCGCCATCGTCAGAACTATGCTTTAAACGTAAATTTGCTCAGCTATATATACTGGCTAAGAAGAGATACACAATGCATCATATTATTCTCTTTATCATACTAATTCAAATTCTAATTACAATATTGCACTTATTAAATGTGATTTTAGTGTTACAAAGAACGATAAGCAGTCTGGGGTTTTTAAAAACATTAATTAGGATAATTTAAACTGCTATTTATTAAATTTGAATCATTCAAATTATGTACACTCCCACAGATTTTGTCACTAACGACCCGGGTTTCGCCTTTCGGCATCTTCAGGCGTTCAAGCGCACGGATGAACTTCGAAACCCGGGTCGTTAGTGACAAAATCTGTGGGAGTGTACATAATTTGAATGATTCAAATTTAATATTGAAATTCCACCAAGCACCTTCAGTCGAAATCTTAAATGCTATTTATTACATTAGTTTAAGTTTAGCGCCAACCGTTTTGCATCTTTGTCATAAGGGTCAAAAACTAAATTTATTAGAACAACTTGAAATTACCAGGCATAAACAAAACATCTTAAATGAGCAAACCATTATTAATCCATCGCCGTTGTTAAAACTCTTAATGTAATTAATAATAAATATCAATATAATTTTTCCTAATTTACCTTGGAGAATCCCACATTGCTTATTGTTTTTCAAAACACTAAAGCCATATTTAATAAATTTTATGTAGAAATGAAATACCTTGATATTTTTACCCTATTAAAGACATGAAGTATCTGGAGCGGTCACATAGCACAAAAGTCGCAATTCCAACAAAAATACACAATTAGAATTTATTTACACACCCGTTTCACATTTCTGTCAACCAAATATTCATTTTCATGTATTAGAACATATATGGTTAACCACCGGCCCGTCGAGCTATTTTATCCGGCCCTGTTTCATCTCGGCGAAGTATCAGAGAAAGAAATTCAGTTTCAGGGAGGGATTAAATATTGGAGATGACACGGGCGCATGCAGTGGCTCCACTCTACTAGTTCATGATCAACACCATATAAGAAATAGCAACGTGTTTTTTTTTTTTACTATGTCCGCTCCCAATGTGGAGCATATGGACTCCTAATGGAGTTTATCTCAACAGAAGTGTTTCTACGAGAACTGCTTGTTACTCAGTTGCTCAACCTCTCTCTTTCCAAAGAGAGTAGGAATAGAATGAAAGGGCTAGGACAGGACTAGTGGTTAGCTAATCGCTTTCGAAACACCCCGTTTATAGGATAGGATGGGTGGGAGGGGGGAATTCAAGACATCACATACATCCACGCCTTTGAACAGAAATTCATCAATCGATTGAAAAATCAATTTATAAAACTAGCCGTACTGGGATTCGAACCCGTGACCTCCGTAGCGGTAGCTAACGGCGTTGACCACTCGACCACACAGGCGGCAATTTAATTTAATTTAATATTACTTTATTATGTTTAATAATTTGGTCCGGCCCTTGACTCGGATACAGAATGATAATTTGGCCCTAGACCTAGGAAAGGTTGCCCATGCCTGTATTAGAAGATAATTTATGTATTGGAAATCATTCCCTCTTTGTTCGTAAAGTCATATTCATGTAGTGTAGGTATTCAGAAGTGCGATGAATAAATTTCAAGTACCTATGGAGCATTGACCATCACTACATCAAAAATGAATAACCAAATATTGTTTTATTAGTTGTTCGTGCATATAGTACCTTTTCCATGTTGTTAATATTAGACAGATAATATAATGAAGGATCTTTTAAAGCCAAGTGGACACTTGACACCTAAGTAAATAATAAAAACTATCTAGGGAGATATTTTTATAACACAAGTCAAAGTCATTCATTATGCGTCGGTTTTTAATGTAATATTGTACTTGAACCAAAAATACTTAACCCCCAGACACGAGAGCTTTTTTTCGATAAAAAAAATATTTTTCAAGTCATATTGAAGTCGCGGATAACTTTTGTTGCATAGAAAAATTAAAAAAAAAAAAAACGCGAAGTCATCGTATAGAAACCCCGCATGACTATATGGACATGCTCATCCTTTTATTAGCGTGTGATATTGTGTACGGACAGCAGTAAGGACGAGCGTGACCGTATGGGCACGTAAACATTCGGGGTTGAAATATAGCTAAACGTGAATTTTTAAAAAATATTTACAATTTGACCCCTTTAGATCAACATAATTTCAGTACAAATATATTAGCAAAAGAACTGTAAATAATTTGATGTTTTGATAAAAAAAATAACCAACAAAAAGTCCATTAAAAATGGAAATTCAAAAAATCGCATGTTTTTTTGGTGGCTGTTTCTTCACCCGCGGCTGGTAACTTACTCAAGTCTGTACCCTGCTAAATAAATATGAGTGAAAGCAACGATATTCAGGAAGAAAAAAGATGAATAGTGGGATCAATAAACAACGATGTTTTTACTGTGACCATATGGTCACGCTCGTCCTTGGAGGGTCAGGTGGGTGTAGCGGTCCACAGCGCCACCTTTAATTCAATGAGAAGGATAGTGTTATTCGGGATTCAAATGGAAAGGGTACACCAATTGGAATTCAGTTATTGCTTGAAAAATTTCATTCTATGAGAATATTCTGGAATATGCATAAATGTCAAAATTACGTTTTTTAACCAATTTAAAATGAAGGAAAGAAAGAAAACTGCTTATCAAATGGATGGAGGACATTTGTGGTAAGATTGGATATCATGTTTCAGATACCATCTGGTAACCCTACTTAGCTACGACACAACTGTGCATACAATGGGAAATTGAGTTAACCATTTAATATGATTGTTTTACGATTGAATGGATTAACACTTTTTTATTTATAATTTAATTATTATTTATCAAAGAAATTAATTTAAAAAAAAAATGCTTATAATGTAGTATGTACTATGATAGGTACATGTATATATGTATACATATTATAAAAGTTTGATCGAATAGTGATTTTACTGCCATCTGTGATTATATTTTTAATTAGTAATGAGGAAGCTTGTTCACATATTAAGTTATAGATAAAACAGCAAGATGTCATTGACAAGCTTAAGGCAAAAGGCTTATCTCAATATAATAAAAATATTATGTACTTATTTATATTATATTCTTGAAAAGGTTGGGACAATAAAAAGGTATGAAAATCCAGCATGCAAATATTAAGTCAAAGAGAAAACAGTGACATCAATTTAGAGAAACTCTAATTTGTTTATGTATGTCTGTTGTAAAAAAATATAAATACGGCTTATTGTTAAATCCCCATTTCAAAAATTCACGTTTCCATTTTCGTTTATTTTGTGATCTCAACAAAATAGCTATGTTTTCTTGAAAGAAATATATTTATTTTAAAACAAAGATATTTATTTAAATTTGACAAAGTGGATTTTGGGAATGGGGGGCTCAATTATAAAGTACATATGTTGCCTATCCAGAGACAAATAAATCTGATTTAAATTTACTAAATCGAAAATATACCAGCTTTAAAATAAATCGCTTATTGTATTTAATGACAACAAGCATTATTACTTAAATATCTTTCTAAAAATATTTCATTTAACTAAGAATCTTTCAATCGGACGTAAAGACGTCAATTTTTTTTTTAAGTTGCCAATTAAATTTTTCGTTTGGGAATAGGTTCAAGTTTTATAAGAAAAATAAGAGAGGCGTTTGTCGTTACAATTCATTCATTTATGTAAGTATTTCTAACTTGTGTACCTAGAGTATTGTGTATACACTGCTAAGTCAGTAAACTTAGGAATTATATTTTTTTATAAGGGCAGCACCTCAATCGTGTCACGTGACAGAATTTTGACATCTCCCCACGTGTGTTGATTTTGATGTTCAGTAATTTTAGTTATCGTGAAATACAATAGTTTATTTAATAAAGAAATTAAGTTTATGTGACGATGGCTCCTCCAAAAGGTGGAACGAAAAAACGCAAGCAGGCACCGTTATCCAATGATAAAAACAAGAACGACCCAAAGCCAATTTTAAAAACTAAATCTGAGAAAAATGCGGCTGAAGAAACCGAGGTATTATTTTAATAATAATATTTTTATAGGTTAAGTGACACTTGACTCACATTTTTAAATGATATTTGAAAACACTGCAAATTTTATTCTGCTCAATATTGTAAGCCATAATTTGACATTTCAAATTAATGTTTAAATTTTTGCTTTACAAGTAAACATTAATTGTTGACAATTCTTAATTTAAGTTGAAATTAAACTCGAACTTTTGACATTTTAGAAGTATTTCATAAGTTTTAAAATTAATGTTTGTTATTAATGCTGTATTTAAAATATTTCAGAAGTATGAAGATCTCTTAGGAACTATCGACAATCAAGATGGTGACAGCTCAGATTCTGAAGGCAATGCAGAAAAATCTGATGGAGAATTAGATGTATGTTGAGTTTAAGTTTATAATTATTAGGGGAAAAAATTCCTAGCAGCTTGTTGTTTTATAAGGTTTGCTGTTCTTTTGGCATATCGTTGGCTTTACCCAAAAAATATTTATTTTAGAATAAATGTGAAATAGTTTATAGATATATTTTCCTCAAACGTGTTGTTAAGTAATATCATTCAAACAATTGTTTTCATTACAACTATTTTAGACAGTTTGTATTTTGAAAATTCGATACTATAAACCTAAAGCTTAAATATAAGAGCACGTTTAACAACTTTATTATCTTCCAAGTTAAAACATTGTTGTCAATCTTCTAAGAGACGGTTCAAATGCTCTCCTATCAGTAATCCATTCCCAAATAAAATCGTAAAGCTCAGGGAATAATGGTTGCCAACCTTATTTTTATATATTTTTTCACATTATTTCAACTAGGCCTTATATTTAGGGAAGGTTTTATATTCCAACAATCTTGAAACTCATACTATGGGTTTATTTTCGGAGAAACATGGTATGTTCATATAAACTCAATTTTTGCTTGAGAATCAGTGCATGCGATAAATATATGACCCATATCTCACCATGTTGACAACAGCTGCACCACTCAATCTTATTTGAAATCCACACATATTCAATATAGGTACAATCGAGATTGACAATAAATTCTATTTGGCAAATTTTAATCTTATTTTCATAATACATAATCACATTTTTGTGACATTAAACGATTTTGTATCCTGCCAAAAGATTTCAATAGGCTTTCTTTGAATAATAGATTAGTGTTACTGATGTGGACGTCAGCCTTAATTATTTAATTTTCATTTCAGCTGCCGATATTTGCTTCAGATGAAGAGGATGATTTATCGTTTGAATCAAGCGAAGGCGAGGTAAATAATATTTTATTGAATCTTATCTTTTATTATTTTTAAATACATAAATAATATCAATCCAAATTACCTTTTAGCCTTATAGCTGCCGTAGATAATTGATAGTAATTACCTAGCACGCCGACTATAATTTGCAACTATTAATTTAATTAGTTATCGACGAGATAACTCGTTTCTGGCGTGTTGAGCATGAAAATTTTTACGAGATATCTCATCAATGGCAGTCATCGAGTTAAACAATCAATAAAAGAATATGTAGCAATTTCGATTCACTATAATAACATAAACCCCTTTTTTTATTTGATGTAAGCAATTTTCAAACAGTTATAATATTGTTTATGTATTCTCGTGTCTCAACTTCACAATAATAATCAGTTTCTCTTGCTATCAGTGTCGAGAATCAAGTATAAAGAAAAATGTACAAGAGAACTATTGACAATGAAAGATCTTTTATGAAGTAGTCAGTATTAATGTTAATTTAGCTTTTCAGCAATGGCAGTTTATAAAATTATGCGCCGAATATAAGACTTTTTTTCCTTTTTAGGATAGCGAAGAGGATGACGACGATGATGGTGAAGGCGATGAAAGTGATGATGAAAATGAAAGCGAAGAAGAAAATGAATCAGGTTTTGAACAAACTGATGATGGCTCGGAATCTGATAAGTCTGAAAACAATGACAAAAGTCAGTCTAAGACACTTGACAAAAAAAGTAAAAAAGTTCCATCGTCTGATACGGTTAACGGAAACAATAAAAGTGATCAGAAAGTTATTATAAATACTTCGAAGGATTCTAAAAATAATAAGAAACCACAGAAAGAGAAATCCTTAGATGCTAAAATAGATAAAAAAAATAAACAAAACAGTAACCAAGCAACAAATACAAGCAGTGGCAAAATTACAAATAACCCCAAGGATTTAGAAAATGAAAAAATAGTTAAACCTAGCAAAACAAAAAAGACCATAGATAAAATGAAATCTCTGAATATCAACTCATCGAAAAGTGAACAAGAAACAAACTCAACAGAGAAAAAAGGTAAAACCATTTTTAATTTCTACATAATGTGTGTATTTATAAATTGATATTTAATTTCATCAGTGGATTCGGCGATAACTTTGTGGAAGTTCATTTTGAATATAAAGTTAAATTTGATAACTTTGTTATTCCACTTGTTGTGTTACAAAATTCGGCACGTGTTTATAATTAGTACTATCAGCGTTTGTATCTTACCCATTCCCTGTGTTCAGTAAAGAAGAGCAAAACCGGACTTTTATTTTGTTATTTGGAACATAAGAATTAGCATCAATTTTTAGTTTATTAGTAAACCTTGCAATTTTAAGTCTGATGATGTTTCTCAAAAGGCGAAACACTTCGAATATCAAAGTTAATTTTATACTAACATACGGTTTCTTAAACTACACTGATACAACAAAAATGATTTTGAAAAATGAAAAGTTTTTTTTATAGTTTTCTTACTTCGTAAAACTCTTCAACAGCCATGAATCATAATTATATCTTGTACAAAAAATGACAAAACCTGCAGATTACTTTATTTATGGATTTAAATGTACCTTGTTTCAGATTGTTTTGTTTTTTATTTCAGATGAATATGTGAGTGGAGATTCATCAGATGAAGAAGACAGAAGAAATACCGTAGGTGATATACCGTTAAGATGGTACAATGAATACCCTCATATCGGTTATGATTTGGATGGAAAACAAATTATGAAACCGCTACAGCGTGACCAGATTGAAGACTTCTTGAAGTTAGTAATTAATCTAAGCTATGTTTGATTCACTATACATGTACCCCCCATCAATCGTATTTCGAAGGATCGGTAATAAAAAAAATTAACACAACACGTCAATGAAGGTTTTGCAAATTTATTGCATCAGTCTTGCCGCATAGTTATGTTTATAATTTGATTTTTTTTAAAACAATCAATCAATTGTAGTGAAATCAATAAACTTCAATGACCAATATTTCTAATATGATATATCATTACAGTGGAACCCCCAATTACACTACCTCGAATTATGTGATGGCTTGAAATGTTCGCCGCAAATCCCCCAATTGCACTGTCACATTCCATTGTCATTGATAAGAGACGGTCATCTGTGCAGTGCATACAGTCAAATGTTGGCTAGCGTCTGTGTATCCAACACATGCCAGGCTATACACGAATAGCCAGGCGACTGTCTATGTGTTGAATTTTGGCGCGCTTTGCATTTTATCACTTAGTAACAAAATATTTCATCCATATTTTTTTTTTGCAAAACTAAAGAATATCTTAGTTTTGCATTTTTTGCGGAAAAAACCAAATCCCTAATTTTGTTTGAGATTCACTCCCCCAATTACACTACCCCGAATTACACTGTCCTGACTTTATTGAAAATGGAGGTTTTACTGTATTTATAATTTAGGAGAGACTAAATACATTCTAGTTTAACAAATCATATATTGAAATAATGGAAAATCAAATATTTATTAAAATTATGTAAGTTAATTCAAAACATTCCCAGCCATTAACGCCTGTCAACTGCTATGGCAATACTGGATACACACAAATTTCATTTACTAATCTGAAGCTACGAATTAGTATCACTTGCATCCTCTTTGATTTAACAACGTAACATTACTTGTTTTACAATTACATCATTTGCAACACAGAAAAATATTAACAGCATTTAAACACATTTTTCTAACCTCAACTACGATATCCATGGTGAAGATTCTACTATATTGTACTTAATTTTTTTTTATATTGTTACCAGGCGATGTGAAGATCCCGATTTTTGGCGGACAGTTAGAGATCCTATGACAGGTCAAGATGTAATCCTCAGCAAAGCAGATCTGGAAGTTTTAGGCCGTCTTCGGCAAGGCAAAACACCCGATCCATCATTTGAAGATTACCCAGTAAGCATTCCGATAACATTTCAAAAAATAATTTAACTAAATCTTTATTGCATATTATTATAGACTGAACTGTGAATCTATTTATTGATTTGGCATTTACTTGGTAGAACTCCATTTTAATAGGGTAAAATATCAAGGTATTTCAGTTCTACAGTTTTTTTTAAAAAAGTTAAAGGTTGATAGCTATTTCGGCTTACGCCATCGTCAGAACTAACGATATATAACGATAACAAACTAAAGAACAGTTCTGACGATGGCGTAAGCCGAAATAGCTATCAACCTTTAACTTTTTTAAAAAAACTGTAGAACTGAAATACCTTGATATTTTACCCTATTTAACTGTGAATCTCTATAATTTTAAATAAGATTATTTAAAATTTTCAAATTCTAGTATTCCAGAATATAAAAAAAATACATTGATCGATACTAGTTGTCGAACTGTACAGAAATGTAGATAGAACTGTATTATTACAAATAATTCTATTGTAAAATTGTTTAAGTGCTGATTTACTTTTTAATAACTTATTGACAAATAATTGCATAAATTCTTTTAGTAATTAGATACCATTTGGGGATGAATAGAAAATAGATGAATAGTAAAAGCCCTCTCTGTTTTTATTATTTATAACTTGTATGTCTTGCTGTTTTCAAATAATTATTATTTGTCTTTCAATGTAACTACGCTTCATCATCGCCTCATATCTCAATGTTAGTATTTATATCATGGTTACGATTGTTTCAGGAATGGATTGAATGGTTTACAAGTGAAGTTCTCCAAACCCCAGTGAGAGCCTTCCCTGAACATAAAAGGTCATTCTTACCCTCTGCATTGGAGCAACGTCAAGTCAATAAACTAGTTCGAGCTCTACGCGCTGGGTGGATCAAGACTCGAGAACAAGATAGACTTGACAGAGAAAAGAAGAAGGTTTGCCATTATTTAAAAAAAGCATTATATACTAGTATTATTTATGATCATAAACTTATTTTCTCTTAACTGATGTGATTTGTGTTTGGCTTATAGGAAGTGAAGTTCTATATGTTATGGAGCAGCGATGATCGAGCTGAAGAAATGAGAAGGATCCGAAGTCACATTGCACCACCGAAACGTGCTCTTCCTGGCCATGCCGAGAGTTACAATCCACCTCCAGAATATCTCTTGGATGAGCGAGAAGTTAGTTGAACGAAAACAATTTTTTTATCATCCAATCAAAGTCCAGAGCAATAAGTATCATAAAATAACATTGTAAACTCTGATAAAACTAAACTACCATTGTAGGGCTTTACACATGTATCAATTTCAATAATAATCACATGCATATTGTGTGACAAAAGTATTTTTTTAGATTATCGCTCTGATTTTGACTGAAAAATTCTACAAACATTTATCGATACGATGTATCCACTCAAATTCATGATAAAAATGAAACTCTTGTCAACAGTGTGTAAGATTCTTATTTAATTTAACCTAACCTTGTTACAGATGAAACAATGGAAACGTATGGAAGGCACACCGTGGAAGAGGAAATATACTTTCCTTCCTCAGCGATTTGGCTCGCTGCGTGAAGTACCTGCATATTCACGTTTCACCAGAGAACGCTTCCTTCGCTGTCTCGATCTGTACTTAGCTCCACGTGCCATCAAAATGAGGGTAAATAAAAATTCCTATTAAAGCTATCATTATCTGAGACTAGTGTATAAAAACGATTTTTGGTTTATAATTAGTAAATCGGATCAATTGTTTCTATGACCAGTCTGTGGATTTTTTTATACTGTGGTATGGTGTTGAAAAATATTTACAACACACTTGAATATGTATATATCTACAAGTAGCTATAACTCATGAAATTAACTAAAAATGTGAAAACCAAGCAAAAGAATTACCCAAAAAAATTGTTTAAAACTCACACTAAGTAAGTTTTTGTATGAAAATGCTAGAAGTCAAGTGAAATTAAGTGTTAGATATTTACCCTACACAAAAAATTACAGGAGCCAAGGAATATGTTTCAAATGGTTTCCAGCATGTATCAGGAATCACATCTTAATTATTTTTTGTTTCCTTTCTTCAATAGCTCACCATTGAACCACACCAGCTGGTTCCCAAGTTACCTAGTCCTCAAGATTTACAGCCGTTCCCTACACACGAGAGTCTGGTCTTCCGAGGCCACACCGACATGGTGCGCTGCATTGATGTGGATCCTACTGGGCAGTATCTCTATTCTGGTGGGGATGACGGCACTCTTAAAGGTCAGTTTTTTGTCCGTCGAAGATTATTCACCTTGCGGTGGATGTATGTTATTCATAAAGATTGTTGCAAACAATGATACTCTGTTCATTTTTCAGCCCTATGTATGACTTTTACTTTATTTGACATCGCTTATAGATTTTTATCCATGGTTATGGATGTCTAATATTGGTATTTCTTCTACACTATCAAATCTTTGAAGAGAGGCATAGAACTAATGATAGTCTTAAATCTGTCTTTTTGTAATCTCATTCTTTCTCGAAATGATTTACATGGCCTTTTTTTCCGCTTCCAATGTTGAGCATGTTATGAACTCCTGATGGAGCTTCTCTCAACAGAATTTTTCTACAAGAACTGCTCGATACAAATTATTTTTTTAAGCTTGGTAGCATGCAGTTGCGCCACTTTTGACCCTAGCAATTTGAATACACATTTTTTCAAGGCCTCAACAAAATTATTAGTTTTTTTCGAGTACGACTCCAGTTTAAACAATCTCTCCACAGCCCTGTTAAAAACGAGTCACAGTGAGGAGAATTAACTTCAAGTGGCATAGCCCTTCACTTTCTCTATTCTAAAATTGGAGGGGTAAGTGACTTAATTACGAGCAGTTTTTGTTGAACAACTTCTGTTAAGAACTATCCATTAGTAGTCCATAGACTGTGAATTATGCTAGGAACCAGTAGCGTTCTGCCTTCTTTCGTTATAACGTTACCGTGCTTCGAGCGAGTGGAGTGCCCGAACCGTAAAAGCAATCTGAACACTGCTCATTCGGTTTTTCGGGAGCCCAGTGCGTTCGTGGATGCTAATGAGATAGCTTCGTAGTGTATATGTCATGTTCCAGACTAACAGATAGAGCCTACGCTTAACGTTCAGACTAACACTGCGGAGCAAACGTTATCACAAAGCGCGTCTTCATTTGAATCATCAACAGTTTCACTGCATTTGGACATGGTCTACTAAATTATGAGATTTAAAAAAAGGTTACCCTAATTCATTATAATATGAATGTCAAATTTCTTTATTGTAACAATTAAATGAATTATTTATTTCGTAGTGGATTTTAAAAGAATTGATATGAATTTCTAAAAATTAATGTTTTTTGCATAACTAATGAGATTTGTTTGGTGCAAGGGGCTTCCAACCTTTTTTGCTCCATTGTTCAAAATATAATTCCTCCTCTCCGAAGATAGTCTAAGTAAATTTCAAATATTACGCATGTGGAATATTGTCACAAAACTCCATTTAACTGAAAATTATTGGGAAACTTTTGCTAGGGTTCTTTTTAATGTATTTTCGAATGAGGCATTTCCTGTATCATTTTTTTCAAATAAGGATTTGTGGTTCGTTAAAAAAAAACATAAGTTCAATATTTATTTTTATTATAAAAGTATAAACGTTTAACCAATGCTAATAAAACTTGAAGAAAATAGAATTATTTAGAACATTTTTCTTGCTTAATATGAAATGTTTATAAAAATTTGGTAAAGGAGCCAAATTTTCATTCTTTATTGATAATACAAATGTTAAAAACGATAACAACATTACATTTTAAACTCTTAATCCTAAAAACAATAAAAAATTAACGTTAACTCTTAGCAGCTACAAGGAACATACATCTTGACTACTGAAATTAAATATTCTAATATCATTCATTACTAATGATTTCAACTCTGTTAATAATTAATTTGTGCGGGAAGGGCAATACAATTTATTTCTCTATGCTGCTACTTGAAATGTTGCCAAAATCAGTAAATCTGTAATTTAGTATAAAAGTATTTTAACTTATAACTTTTACTATCAGAAAGTAAAAAACGCTTATCTTTCAAGATTACCAGTGAATTTGATGGAAGCAAAGTGTTCAAATGGTAATCTTGTGTTATAACCAACTTTACATAAATACAGAAGCACCATCAGTCCTAATTTAACATGGGAGTTTTATAAACCATCCTTAATCTACAATAATAACTCGAGTTATCTTAAATTTAGTAAAGCTTTAAATATTTTTTGAATTAAATTATTTTTTAGATACAAAAGCTGTCAAAAAAATTCTTAATTCAAAAAATGAGGACTAATTTCTTTGTTTTATGTAATTCAAGAAAATTTGAATTTTAAGAGAATGTCGAGGAAATTAACACTGCAACATAAAATAACAAACATCGTTAAATATAATAACTATAACTTTAGGAGGTAATTTGTTTCATTTTTAAAATCTAAATTTAATATTAAAATGGCACATGTGTTCATAACTAGATAATAAAAATCTTTCATATAGCAAATTATCAAGACATTTAATATTTACACATTTGAAGGCGAATTGTATTTTGCCAGCAGTTCTCTGACCACTTGTTTAGTAAATTTGCTTAGAGTCAACTCGCCACCCTGTTTTTTGTGAATAGCATGAGCATTGGACACCATCATATTGACGATGTGGCGAAAGATCTTTCTAGCATTGATTTTGTACCCGGTTTCAAATGGGAAACAAGTAAGCACGTTATGCTCAAATACAATATTCTTGTCTGCCGTCTCGTAATCGTTAACCAATTTCGGAACAATTTTCTCTTTTCCTTTCTCAGTTACGGTAACCATATCGTCAGCATTGTGAAAAGTGCTTATGATAATAGGAGTCCTACGTTTGTTTCTCCATTTCATGAGCATAAATCTTCCAGATTTTTCATACAGATGAAAACTTTCGCTGACTGAAATCTGTTTATCGAGCAATTCCTTTGGAATATTTTTCACGTAATTCACTAACATTCCAATGTAACCAGTTTTGTTTTCTTTTATAAACATGGCTATTTCTAAAGTGTTATAATAATTCATGGTGTATAAACAATATCCTAGGCCGAACAGTTCTTGCATCAGCGGTATCATGATCTTGTCTTTCAATTTTTCACCGAATTTGCTCTCGTCTCTGGGATGCGTAAGTCGCAGCAAAAAACTCCAGATGTAACCGGACGCAATCTCGCAGAGTACGTATGTTTCTATCGAAAAACAATGTTTCACAAGTTGCGATCTGTTTTGACCGATAGTTGTTCTGTTTTCCATGAGTAAATCTTGTTCTGGAATCAATGCTTCTTTAAATTTTCTGTTCGCAATATCAATGAGTGGTTTCGCTTTTGCTACAGTCGAAGTAGATTCAGTGACACCGAAATCGATGAATTTCATGATGAGATGCAATTTAACAAAACATTGTCGTAAATTTCTAAAGATTTCTCCTCGAAAATCATCAACCGTATCCAGAAGCATTAATGCGACTAACTTCTTCACCTCTTGCAAAGTGGCGTCGGTCCAAGAGTATGTTTCTTTGTTTTCTTCAGTCAGTTTCAGCGAAGCCTTTATGTTCGTGTTGGTGACAATAAGGTTAGTTATTTCGTCGTCGAAGAATAACTCGAACAAATCAACCGGACTAGAGTGACTGTCGATGTTAGCTTTTATACCGGCATCTGCGGTGAATTCTGGCGGTTGACAATCTGTAGGATCCCTTGATTCCTTCCATTCAAAACTTTCATACGCATTTGAATTGAAGTAATCGTCGTCACTTGCGGATCCGTCGTCAAATAATTCACTTGACGTGTTACAGAACTCGTCGATATCGCTCCAATCACTACTGTCATCTCCACGACTGTCCATTTTTAATTGAAATAGACGGTATAGAAAATGTGTCTTCCGGAAAATGACCAATTACTAGTTTTTTTACACATGTAAACAACTTTTGAATACGACGTATTTCGCCAACGGCACGATATTGCGGAACAAAACAACGCACTGGGACATCCGGTTATCACGCAACACTTAAACAGTGCTGCCAATACACAAAACAAAAGTTGCGAATGGTATTGCCGTAACATAATCTTTTTATTTAAAACGTGCAAGGAATAAAGATTTGTATTCATGGCAGTATTGTCACCCATATAAGTGTGCCAAGTAAAAATAATTTTAATTCCCTATTGTTTTTGAACGATGCTTTTTAATTTAAAATTTGAATATTTGCTGGATGCCTGGTAAGATCTAATATAAAATTATTATCGTGCATATTATATTCTATCATAGAAAAAAGATACTAATTATTTTATTCTTTTTTGTGACATATTTTTTTTCTTTTATATTTCCCTTATAATAAGATTTACACGAATTCCGAAAAAAAATTGAAGCTAATACATTTTTTTAACTAGTCTGTCATTTTGTCACCAGTATGGGAAGTCAGCACAGGTCGGTGTTTGAAGACAACTCTTTTGGAAGGTGGTGCTGTGAAGAGTGTTCAGTCAGCCCCAGGCGCTGCTCTTTCGCTGATAGCTGTAGCTTGTGGCAATCGTATGCTTTTGTTGGTTCCTGGCCGCGGCTTAGGTGATCATAAAGTTGCTGAAAGAACAGATGAACTGTTAGCTGAAGCTCCTGATAACTCTGAATTCATCGGTAAATACACCAACATTTTAATTCTGATTCATTCTTGTTTGTTGTAAGTGATGTTTATAATGTTATATTTTTATTTTAGCTGATGAACGTGTAAAAACTGCAGTTCAATGGGAAAAGGTTACTCCAGAACAGTGGGATCTTGGCATTCGAATAAGTGTTAGCCATTTCAAAGAAGTAAAACAGGTATTCTTCACAAAGTTAATTTTTGTATTCATTTTAGAAAAATTAGTGGCTCCTTTTTTGGTAGATTGCAATCAAGTTTCTTCAAATATAAGTTGATTCCAAGTAACTGAAAATATCTAATGGCACCAATCACTAATCGAAAAAATAATATTTTTTGTTGCTTCAACTATTTTTTCAAAATAAACATTCATGAAACAGCTTCAATATGAGGTTCAAATCTCCTTGTATAACCGTCATATGCGGGGAAAAGTTTATACCAAAGTTAACAATTATTTTTAGAACTAGGCAGACAGACGCTTGTACGACCTTGTGGTCATTATATTTTAAACTTTTATAGTTATAAAATTTAGTTAGAATAGGAAAACAATTTTCCATTGACCATTGTACTAGATAAAAAGAAGTTTGAGCTAGTAGGCCTTTAAATATATTTGAATGTCATTAAATCATACACAATTTTGATCAAAACATTATATATGTACATTGAATGCTTCTTCTCCTGTTTAGGTGGTATGGCACGGCCGAGGTGACTATGTGTGTGCAGTATTACCCGACGGGGCCAACAGATCGGTGGTCGTCCATCAAGTCTCACGACATAGATCACAGTTTCCATTCTCTCGTGCCAAAGGCCTTGTACAATGCGCCCTTTTCCACCCAATTCGCCCATATCTCTTTGTAGCTGTAAGTATTTTTATATGCACTTTATTAGTTTTCTAAACAACTTGTTATTCTATTTTTTAAATCATGTTTAATAACATTATATATATTTAATTAAACCATTCAATTGATTCGTCCATAAATTGCTTCTTTGTTCGTAGACTCAACGTATTGTAAGAATCTATGACCTCGTTAAACAAGAACTAGTCAAGAAACTTCTTACTTCAGCACAATGGATCAGTTCGATGGCAATTCACCCTGCTGGAGATAATCTCATTGTGGCAACATATGACAGAAAAATGATGTGGTGAGCTATCATCTAATATTATTATCACTGATAATGGATATAAGTTGATTCTTTTATAAACAATTCAGTGTCTAGTGTAAATAATTAACAATGTCTATATTACAATAAATTTGATACTTATAGTTAATATTGTCATAAAGTAATATAACATTACAAATATGTCATTTTCATCCATGAGGAAGTGACTGAATTGTAAAATATTTAAAATAATTGTTTTAAGAAATTCATTATTTTGACATTTGTGTATATTTTATTTTAGGTTTGATTTGGATCTCTCGAGTAAACCCTACCAGACCCTCCGCCTCCACAGTGCAGCAGTGCGTGGAGTGGCCTTCCACAAAAGATATCCATTGTTTGCCTCAGGATCTGATGATAGGAAACTTATAATTTCTCATGGAATGGTTTATAAGTAAGTACAAAGAGTCTGGGTTTTTTTTTATAAATCTACGGTAGAAATAAATGATAAAAGTGTGAATTTGGTATTTTTTGTTACAGTGTGTTTATAGCATTACAGTGGAGATATGGCATTTTTCAAACAATACTCAAGCACTCGGGTACTGTTTTATACATTGCTTTGAGAGTTTTAGCTGGTAAAAAACTTTTCTAAATAAATTATGTAATCCCACATCCACCATCAGATCACCAAACCTGTATTTGTACAGATCCCGCATTCCATAGTTATTTAAAAAAAAATGTTTTGACCATTTGTCAGGTATGGGTAATGAGTATAATTCTTTCTTCCAGGCCAGCAAAATTATAAATAAAGAAAAGAGCAATAACTACTTCATCTATGTGATAAATGAATTTAAATATTCCCCGTTCTGATCGAAGGCATTCTCGTATTCTACGTCAAATAAAATGTTAATGCTAGATTTGTCTAATTTCCCAAAAATTACACCCAGAAGATTTACATGTAAAATTATTTCGGTCTTATGGTAGCATATTGTCAATGGTCTTTAATACTCTGATATTGTCATAGACAGGAGACGTTACGTCAAAAATCAGCTATTTTAAGTTATGAATGTAGATAGATAGATTTTTGCACACTGTATCTTCTGTAAAAAAAAACTTCAGTCATAGTCTGTGCATTTTTACATAATATTCATCAAGTCAATTCTTTTATTTTTTACTAAAAACACTAAATAACTTACATTTTTGAATATGTGGCTCGAATTTATTAATCATTTTCGAATTTCATGTAGTGTTTGTAACGTAAAGTAAAATATATAGTGCATAAACAGAGGTGTTTAACCGCTTGAATACCGCGCAAATAAATCATTAATATGTCCCAGAGATACTGCGTGTTTTTGAGAAAAATAATTTCGCCTAATATACACTCGAATTCGATATTTTAAAAACTTATATTGACTCAGTATAGATAGCACTACATATATTCATCAAAATATTGCTTATATTCTATTAGAATACCAAGTATTTGATGTTTTAAATGTCTTGGACATCCATGTTCGATTGCATATGTTCCGGACACCGGTGTCCGCTTGGTATTCAAGTGGTTAAATTTCATAATTATCTCAAAACAAGGTTTTTTCACCCATCACCTTCTGCCAGTATACCAGCGATATTATCGTTCGATTTTCAATAAATTTGTCTTAAAATGGTCCATTTTATGGATAATATTATAATTGGAACATAATATTGATTTCGGATCTATACGGAAAAAGAATATTTCTTGATAGTTCAAAAATATTCCCACCCGGCAGTGTCGTAGACGTGTGTGATGAGTATGTTAGAGACACCAATGTGTCATTGACAGTTGAGTGGTTGCAAATGTGTTCCCTCATGGATATTTATTTGATAATTGATTAATTAAATATTTCTGTTTCTCGTTTCAGTGACTTACTTCAAAATCCTCTGATAGTACCTCTCAAACAGTTGCAAACTCACGAATCCAATGATGATTTTGGTATTTTGGGTGTCACATTCCATCCTCTACAGCCGTGGGTGTTTTCAGCAGGTGCTGATTGCACTATTCGGCTATATACATAGAAACAATATTTTATACATTTCATTGTATTACCAATTGAATTAAAATTGTTCTAATAAATTGACTACCACATTTTACCACTGTTTCTTAATTACCATCACCCGTGTTATCAAGTGAGAATTGTAAGAAGAAGTTAGATTGATGGCCACCATTGAAAAATGTTTTTTTTTGTCATTAAAGTCGTTATAAATAAATAGTATTTTGTAATATTACAAAAATTAGGGAAGAATTTCTTGAAAAAATAAAATACTGTTATGAGGATTTCAAACCCCATTCTCTTTTGTTATCCGTAAGTAATTACATTATCAATATGCCAAATATGTACCTTATTACTTTGATTATAATATGCACCCTTATTTAATGGGGTAAAAATATCAACGTATTTTAGTTCTACAGTTTTTTATATTTTATGCGTTGATAGCTATTTCAGGTTTCGCCATCGTCAGAACTATGCTTAAACGTAAATTTTGCTCAGCTATATATACTGGCTCCAGAGAGATACACAATGCATCATATTATTCACACTAACATACTAATTCAAATTATAATTCCAATATTGCACGTATTAAATGTGATTCTAGTGTTTGACCCTTATTTAGATTGTATACCATTAAACAAAGTGCACGGTCTTGCTAGTCAATACTTAGTTTTTGGAAAGGTTTTTGTAAAACTATTTCGTGCAGAGGGGCAGAGGCTACTGTTAGTTACACAGTTCTTTTTTTCCATGTAACGAGATGGAACGGTATTCCGGCACATATTTTCTTGTCAGTTTTAATGTTTCAAATCGGTATTAATAAATCTTTATTTTACTTTGAAAACTTTTGATTTGTTGGTGCACTTTTTGCACCACGCGGATTTCTTCCCCAACAGTTTTGCTCAAATGAACTCGTCAGAGCACTTTTGAAATTGATTGACCATTTCAAGGGAAAATAAATAATGTTAGAAACGGAGTCATATTTTAATTTAAAGATGGAGTTAGGTGGTTTCAATTTTTAACGACTCCACAGCCTTACTATTTGCAAATTATTAAATTGGTTTTCTTTTTTTCCTATTCAAATTATCTGTAATCATATCGAACAACGATCAATCAATGAATGTAGAAAAGCCAGTTTATAATCAATTCAATGCACTCTATGAATTATTTATATTGAAGTAACATTTCATATCTTTTCATACACTAATATTTATTGAAAGACAAATAATCATGTTTTCTGTGGAAATTTAATGATATAAATTGAGGTATATACGGGCATTTATTTCGAATTCATAAACAATGTCAGGAAAAATAATATAAGCAATACTTTTAAAATGAAGAAAAAGTCTGTAACGAAAAATGTTTTTTTCGTATGGCAGCACCAACATTCAACTCAACTGCTAAAACTTTCAAAACCCTAACAAAGTCAGTGAACGTAAAAGTAGTTCGTGCTGTGCTGTTCTGTCTTCTCTGCGTTCGTAAAGTAATTTTACGACCGGCGTAGTTTTGTTGTGTTTGTTCTGCCTGTCTATTTTTGCATGTCGTCCTAACATTCTTCCGCTTAGACACGTAAATATTTTGTGAATGTTTCAGTGAATGCTTTGTGTACAATTTTATAAGCACATGCGTCAAAACAATAAATACGTATTTGTGCCTTGCACAGCTGTGTTTCTTATCTAGTGGACTTTTTGTTATATTATTATCCCGAAGTTTTTAAATATTATTTTATGAGTGACAAGTGACAGTGAAGATGACTACTACCGTGGAAGATTTTGATCTCGACGTCAAGTCGCCCATGAAGCGCCTGGGGTCTACAAGGAAACTTCTCATGTTCAGCAGTGAGTACTTTTACTTTATACGAAAAGTTTTTATGTTGTCATTGTCTGTTGAAGTTCTACTAAAAAATTACACTAAACTTTTTGTTGAGCTAAATGTGGCATCATTTGTATCAAATATAACGATCGTTATTCATTATTTAAGTTTTTTTAACTTTACAATTATTGTAAGACTTGCCGTACGATTTTTTAGTGCAATTTGAGCAAGCTTTTTTTTATTGTATTTCAATAGAACAAAACGATTGCCGTGTAAAATACAACGATTGTTTATGTATTTTTAAAACCTGTTTTGCTCAGGCGACAGATTCTTAATTTGAATGTTTTATCTAGCATATTGGCGCCTGAATACTTGCTTGCCGCCCATACACACATTCTATCATAATATGCAAATGATATTTACAAACGACGAGGAGTTCAGCTAGTGTTCGAAAGATTATCACATTTATTGAATAAGATTTATATAATTTAAAGCCAAATTTAGAATTAGATCTGAGAGTTAATGATTTTTTAAAAAATGAATAAACTGTTAGAGGCATCGAAAATTTATAAACACATTGTATAATTTTCTATCGGAAGTAATAACTTTTACTATCATTTGAATTATTTCAATTACGAGTAATGTATTTTTTTGTCCCAGTATTTACGCCTGGGTTTATTTAAATAAGAATTAAATAAAAATAATGTTAAAAGTGTGTTAAAGCTAGTCATGGATTATTTCGGCGAAAAACTTCACAAAGTATGCTAAAAACAACACCACGATTTAAAATTACTTTTTGAGGGCTTGATAATCGTGTTGAAACCACACATTGTTACGAAGGACACTGATAAATTATACGAAATATTTTTCACTACTTCGCCTCCATTATTTCTATATTATTATAAAATATTTCGTATTTCGCATAATTTATCAGTGATCTTCGTATTAATGTGTGATTTTAACGCGATTATCAAAGCTTCAATAAAACATTTTAAATCGTGGCGTTGTTTTTAGCTTAGTTTGTGAAGTTTTTCGCCGAAATAATCCATGACTAACTTTAACACACTTTTACCAAAATAATATTTACTGCATCGGTGAAGTTTTTTTTATTTTTAAAATTATTTTAAACATTTGATTTATTTAAAGTTATGTTGATATAGGTATTTTAATGTCACTAAAAATGTATATGGCATAGACAAAACTATCGATGAAATTTTTTGCATATATATATATATATATATATTTGGCATTACAGCTAAATGACAGTGCGCCAAATATTTTTTAAGTTAAAAGATCATACGAATTATACTCTTATGTTATATATTTTGTATGCCACTCGCAGTGGCGGATTAAGCACTTTTGAGGCCACAGGCGCAATACGTTTTGGAGGCCCTGTTTTTCGAACAACATAAAAGTGCTACAAAACTATTTGTAAAATAATAATGAATATTGGAAACTGAAATTAAAATATAAGGTTTTATTTAATTATGCTATTTTTGAGGCCCCTAATATTTGGAGGCCCCATGCGCGCGCCTCTTGCGCTTATGGGGTAATCCGCCACTCGAGATCTATCCGAGTAGAATAATTGAAATCACTAGCACCCACGTCTTGAAAATTGTATTTAATTGACTTTCCATCATTGTTACGGTTTCGTTCATCACGAGCCGATCGTTCTTGGATTCACTTGTTTTCCCACTCTAACACTACATCGTAAATTGCAGATAAAGTGAGAAAAAAAAACTCGCAAATAATCGAATTATAACTGTTTTGTTACGTAGGGATACGACTCGAATAAAATAATCTAGCGACCTACGGTAACGCGAGTCACTCGTTCGCTTCTATGATATCAGCATTGTCGCGTATTGATTGTTTCCCCCCTGAAGTAACAAAACAAATGACTCGCGGAGAATCATATTAGAATTAATTTTGTTTCTAGTGAAATGACTCATTTCTCACGTCTAGTAAATGTATGGTTCTTAGATATTTACCGACAAACAGCACAAGTTTAAATCTTCAAATTGTCTTATGTATTTTTTTCAATTTATCTGATAAATTATCTATTTGCTTGTCTGCCTGCCCTTGGATGGTAGCGAAAGTAAACGTACAGGAAGGATGTGGAGAAACATCCTTCGAATTTTTATAAATAAGTACAATTTTTATATCACGATAAAAAATAATTCTATAATTTCAAGAGATTGTTGTAGCTAATTCGAATTTCAAAATTATCGTACATTTTAATTTATAAAGCTGTTCTTATGCGAAGTACCAACATAATAATACTATATCAACACAATAGTAAATAATTTAATATAGCAACATCGGTTATGATTTATGAAGCAGTACTTACCATAGGGAAGAATTCAAATATTTTTCCAATGATTGTCCAAAAAACCTTTTGTCAATTCGTCGTGCAAATAGGTATCGACTAATTTGTTGTGTTGAATAATATAATGGTTTTTTTTTTACTATTAATGAGCTCGATAATATTTTATTAAAATTTGTCGATATGAAAAACGCTATAACATTTTTTACATGATAGTTTTAAGTGAAGTATTCTGGAACATTTTTTATTACTATTTGAAAAAGTTTAGACCAGGGTGGGGAACCTTTTCATTTTTAAAGGCCACATTAATTTATCTAATTCAAAATAAGGCCTCAGTAAAAAAAAAGTTGACCTCCCCTGTTTTTTCGACTGTCGAACATATAATGGGTTGATAACACTCTTTTAAGAAACGCTTGTGTAAATTTGTGTGAATATTTTGATCAAGTCAAAAGACCGCATCAGAGTAGCCAAGAGGCCGCAGGTTTCCCTCCACTGGCCTAGACTGTAAATTTCTAAACGAAAATTATCTACTCAAAAGAATAACCATTGTACGGTATTAATTAATAATAATAAAAAAAAAACAATTAACATTCAGTCTAAGTCTAAGAAGATCATTCTAGATTGATTTGCAATCATAGTGTTACAAGAGATTCGTTTATCAAGATACCTTCTATCATTGAATCACTTTTTGGATTTTTTTAAGGTTTTCAGTTTGATTTTAGTTCCGGGATGAATTGATGTTTTTCACTGGTGGCGCGTGAGTATTTAATTCTGAAAATAGTATGTATCGTTAATTGGCTGACAAATGTTCTCTGGCTATGCGAAACCTGTCATGATTTCTTTAAATTGCCACAATATATACGATAAATATTTTCTTTGGATTTGGTGGTAGCTTTATGTAACTTTATTTGTAATTCAAATCGGTTACTTTGCTTTCCATTGAATCTGAATTTAGCTAACCAATGAGTCGAAACACTTCTCACGCCTTGCGTCAAAACCAGTGAAATAGCCAAGCTAACAATTATTATTTTTACAATCTAATATGTTTATAAAAATAAATGTTTGTTTGTTCGTACTTTATGCGCTGTCACACCGCTCATCCGATTGCAATAAAACTTTGACAAACTTTTTGCTTGCACTTCCGGGAAGGTTACAGGCATAGTAAAATTAACTTACAGGTCTTATATATAAAAATCAATGTTTGTATGTCTGCCATACATTTCATTTTGACAACGTACGCTTGCACGAAGTTTATAGTACAACTTTCAGTAGGTGGTGCGTGTGTCGTACCATAGATAATCGGCAACAAACGTCAAACAGACAGAAAAAGAAAACATGCACTTCAATAAACACAATTAAAACACAAAAACACTCTCTTTCTTTGAGTGGTATTGCAACGCTTGCCGGGAACTGGCTAGTACAAAATAAGAATTTGTCAAAGTGAACCAAATGTATTTCCTTTATTTTAAGATATCTTTCTTTTTTAGATATCCACATTTTACGACGACTCATTTACAGATTCCTAGTTAGTCGGTAAAACAGAACGCAGCAAAAACATCTGCCACTCGAAAAAAATCTTACTAGAAAATATATCATGCAATGTAAAAAGCATAATAAACAAAGGTCATAAAAATGCATTTCAAAACAAACTACTGGCCGAGAGTAAGTAATTATAAATTTCAGTAATTAATATGTATCCATTCTCACAATCTACGCGACAAGGTTAATTAAGAATATCGTAATTGTTTGAAGCCACTGAGTGCTTTGTTTCTTTTTACTTAACTCTATAAGACCGGTTGTCGAAGGACGGATCAATTGTTTTTATTGGATCGCACCCCCAGTAAAATACAATGGGAGTGCAGAATTTGACATTTAAAGTTATCGAAAATTTGCTGTAAATACAGGAAAATATGATCTCTATTACACCTGTAGTTTTAGTCTTCTAAAATGTCGGGTCCATGGCACACGTTGGTTTCCGTACCGGGCCTCACGGGTTCGAATCCCAGTACGAATAGCATTTTTTTAATCGATTTCTGTCGATATATAGTTTTATTATATGCCTGCAGTGATAATAACTATATTTAGTCCTTTAGCAACTCGATTTGATATTGAAGTGCGACACTAAAGTATTTCGACCAATCAAATGAGCTTAGTTAAAATAATAAAAGAATATTTAAAACGTTTTACGTCCCTAGAGGGTTATGAGTTAAATAGTAGATTTTCAAAATTACGACATACCACTTCAAAATGTCGACCGATCGCTAGACTAATTTGTTATTCGTTGGAACCGACTCTTCTGGCAGCATCCGCGGTTAATGTCAGTTTTAATAAGATTAGATGATTTCATGCACAACAACGGCACGTTGATGTTAAAATTGAATTGACACTCACTTGTTAGAACTCCATTATGCTTTCTTTTATCATTAAACAGTCTTTTCCTCGCTGATAATTTAAATGATTCCTTTTTAAGAAGCATATTTTGTGGACGATAGCGTTGAGAGCGAATTAGTACCTAAATTTGAGGCGTTCAAGTGCACGGAT
Source organism: Himalopsyche anomala (assembly GCA_031772345.1). Lineage (NCBI taxonomy): Eukaryota > Metazoa > Arthropoda > Insecta > Trichoptera > Rhyacophilidae > Himalopsyche > Himalopsyche anomala. The sequence continues at coordinate 23,190,374 of CM062837.1, read as the reverse complement.
GAACTTGAACTGAGCCTGAAGATGCCGAAAGGCGAATCCCGGGTCGTTAGTGAGAAAATCTGTGAGAATGTACATAATTTGAACGATTCAAATTTAATATTGAAATTAGTACCTATTCAAAAATATTTGAAATTCTCTCTAGAACTGAATACGTTGATTGTTTGTTCAATGACATGAGTTGCGAACTTATGGCACGCGTTCCAGAGGTGCTAGTACATATACATTTATATTTTTGTATAAAGAATATACGTGCTATAGCAGTGCTCCCCAACCTTTTTCATGCTACGGACCCCTTAATTTCAAAACAATAATTCATATATTATCACGAATAATGTTGAAAGAATGAAAATTTTCGCGGACCCCAGGTTGGGAAGCACGGTGCTATAGCATATTAATTGATATTGATTTAAGTACGGCAAAATCTCTGAAAACTGATGGGTACATTCATACACTAATCACCCCTTTTTTTACATATATTTCAACTGTGTCTCGTAAATTTCTATTTTTTGATAAATTTTGTGTTAATAAACATGTTTATGTACTGATTCAGATCAGGACTGGTTTCGCATCACGGTATTCACACATCAGCTAATAATCTTCGTGATGAATGAAACTGCAAAAATGATGGACAGATAAAAACAAAGTCAATTAAAAACAATTGTAGGTCTGTAGCTTTATCGATGATTGATAATTGATTGATTATGATATGATCATCAATCATCCGGATCTTAATAAATAATGTGGAATAAGTAGATTTTTTTTAAAAAATATTTTACTTTATTTATAATACTAGCTGGCCCGACGAACTTCGTACCGCCTCAGAATCAATAA